>JAQNBH010000010.1:5416601-6016601 GCA_028752905.1 Cladorhizidae sp. MBARI D1340-BT2
AGTTACCATATGTTGTCATGTTGACTAGTTACACACTACAGAGTCTGAAAAACTGATAAAAACTAGAGGCCACCTCTTCTAACCACCATCTCTTGGCAATCCTTGCAGTAAACGAAAAATCTGATTCATGGATATCACAGAGTACTAAAAGAGCTCTCAAATGACATACATAGCCCCAAAAATTAGCAAACGTTTTTAAAGTTATTCTCGCAACAAGAAATATTTCCATTAATTGTGGGAATAAGCATTCCAAGTTTGGAAAACGAAATGTTTGAGTTAGCACTGAAATAACTTGACAAAATATGTTCTTTTACAAGTTTTAGCAATTCCTTGATCTGTTTTTTTTTACTTCCACGACTCTTGAGTTTTTCTGTGCCTATATCTACATGTAACAAAGAAAAATATGATTAAAATTGTTATGGAATTTTCCTTTACAGCTGAATGTTTGTGCATGTCAAAGAAATGTATGATGAAGTAGATCCACCATAACTTTGAAAGAAGCATCCTATGTCTCTAAAACTTTGGAAATAGCAAGTAGATAGATGCAACAACAGTTTGAACTTATTTCATGTGTAGTCGCCAGGGGGGGAGGGACTGTACGTCAGCACCACCAAAGTATTATAAATCGCCATAACTTTTGTTGTATATGCAGGTCATTTTATTCCCTATTTCCTTATGCTTTGATCCTAATGATATGTGAATGTCTCTGCAGACATATTTTCTCAGAAGATACATCAAGTCTTGATCTATCTTGCAGTACAATTCATAACTGCCCTAATTATCAAGACCAAAGTCCCAGATTTGGTCAGCTGATAGAGAAGGCCCTAATCTGCAATATGAACAGATTATCAATAAATGTAGTGGTTTTTGTGTGGCAGGCCACCGCTTTGGCAACTGGAAAACACCAGGAAAAATCCCAAACCTAACCACTTCAAATCACCATAACTTGCTAATACTTAGAGTACTTAAAATTTTGGCACATACAATAGATAGATAATTAGAAGGGCTATCCAGTGATATAAAAATTATCATTTTTTAGTAAAGTTTAGAAAAGTTATGAGCTTTACGGCAAAAAAAAAGATTTTTTGGAAAAAATGAGAAAAATATGGACCAAATTAGGGCAAATATCATGCAAGATGTGTTCTCTTTGTAGTTTCTTGATCTCTTACATGGACCAAAAAATTGTTTGCAAGAAGAAGGAAAAAAAGAAGGGAAAAAAAGAAATCTCTAATTTACGACGCATAGTCCCCCCTTAATTAAGAGGAGATACAGTGCTTGTTTGACTCCATTGTGTAACTAGGAGAGAGCTCCTAACTGTGAGCACATATTTAGAGTTATGTTTTTAAAAATCCATTTCTTCTCTTCCTTCAGGGTTTGCTAGGGTTCACTCAGATTCACTGCATCGATATGGACACCATCGACCTATCCAACTTGAACAGACAGTTCCTATTTAGGTAACGATCATGGTCTATTTCGTAGGGCTCCTCCCACTTTTAGTTTGTTCTTCAGGCCGAGTGATATCGGCAAGTCCAAGGCCAAGGTCGCTGCAGAGTTCATCAATAAGAGGATATCTGGATGCTCTGTTGTGCCGTATCCTTGTCAACCATGACCCCTGGCAACATGTCCTTTGGTGCTGTGCACTAGGCTGGGACTCACACATCAAGGGCCACTTTTCAGAGTTGTTTTCTGTGTAGTGGGGCTATTCTAGGGCCCTGCTGGGGTAGTGGTTGAGGGCCACATCTAGGGCTAGACTAGGGCTAGTGGTTTAGGGCTAGTGCTAGTGGTTTAGGGTTCCTGCTAAGGCCATGGCTAGGGAGTGATTTAGGGATAGTGGTAGGTGGACAACAACTTTGAACCATCCAATCTACCGGGACTGTCCAAAAATGTTGCCATCCTTATACTAGGGATTTAGGGCTAGAGGGATGGATTTGATTTTTAATGTGGTAAAGGGTCACCTAACTGGTAATGGTCTACTCTTTTTCTTTTGGCCATCTTTGTTTAAAGTATTTTTGTTCGTGTTTTATAGGATGTTGATAAGGATGTTGTTGTTGGTGGTGGAGGTGGAGGTGGAGGTGATGGTGGTGGTGGTGGTGATGGTGGTGGTGATGGTGTTGATGGTGGTGGTGTTGGTGGTGATGGTGTTGGTGGTGGTGGTGGTGGTGGTGGTGGTGATGGTGATGGTGGTGGTGGTGTTGGTGATGGTGGTGGTGGTGGTTTACAGACTCCTTCCTTGTGGAGGTGAGAACTCTACAATCAAAACAGCATACATGAACTGACCCTCCATCTTTTAATGGTTTATCAAACTTGCCTCTTCTTGTGGTTCTCTTCACTTATTGCTGTGTGGTGGAGCCAGGCCCCCTGGTAGGGACCTGAGGCATGGGCATGTCTTTTGGGAACTATTATCGGCTGAAACTTGAAATTATTTTCCAATATCTTTCTATTTATCTCTCTCAAACCCGCCATATTTTTAAGAGCGCTAGGTACACACATAGCCAGTCCCCATTTCTCCCCGGATGACGTGTGCAAATATCTGATGCGTCGAGGTCAGAAATGAATGAGAAGATGTGACAGGGTGGGCGTGGTGTTAGTTCAGCGGACATTAAGGAGGGGTGTTTGGTTGTGATGGAGTGGACGTAGTTATGATGGGATGTGCAGTTTTAATTGAGTGGGTGTTGTTTTCATATAGTAATAATGAGATGGATGTGCAGGGGTGTATTTAGGGGGGGGCGGGGGGGGCATTCGCCCCCCCTTGTATCATTCTCGCCCCCCCCCCTTGAAATTAGAGATATTTTTTTAAATAATGTCAAGAAAGGTGTAATACAAGAAAGGTGTAATAAGCTTATGATATCAGGTTCAAATGATAGGAATGTCAAACTGAGGTTCTTCTTGGTTTTCTCTGCCATACGTCTACAATCTCTTCAAGGTCGCTCTCAGAGAGTACTTCTGGTGCCTCTATAGCAATCCTCATAAGGTGAGAAAGGCTGCAGTCACTTAGAGAATTACGCAAACGAGTCTTGATCATCTTCATCTGTGAGAAGCTTCTCTCCACAGAAGCAGTAGAAACTGGAATCGATAAGCAGATGGAGGCAATCTTGTGCAAATTGGGAAACATGGCCTTGAGCATGTCGTTTGAAACAAGTTCTTTCAGCTGTGATGCAGTAGTATCCCGTGGTTGCTTGACTAACAGCTGGCGGAATGTTTTCCACTCTGTAAGTATTTCAGTGGAAATCATGGCTGTCTTCACTGTTTCTTCTCCATCCAATGTTTCTGCATCTCTATCTTCTCCGTAGTGAGCAATCAGTTTCTCAACAGACGTGTCTCCATAAGTGGGAAAAGATACTGAATCTGGTTTTGGAACTTTCCGTGGATCGAATATAGACAACGCTGATACAACAGCGTTGGATGAAGAAAATCGGCTTGTTATGTTGGCCTTTAAATCAGCAACAAAAGGCTTACCAACAACATTCTGGAACGAAAGTATTTTATCAGCGTCAATAGACACCTTTGTAGATGACTTCAAGTCTTCAACGTTTTCAAGAAGCTCCAACACCCAGTTCGCTCCAGGCAAAACTGCATCATCCAAGGATTTAACAGTAGCATCAACAAGGAATGATATCAACGAGAGGTCAAGCTGCTCTGCCTGAAGTGCTTTGCTGAGCTTGGCTACTTGTGGTAGAGTGAAATCAAGCAAATATATAGCTGCAATCGTAGACAATTTGCAGAGGGCACCATGGATTCCAAGAGCTTCTGGCTCGTGGGACGTCTCGTAGATGTTCCCAATGGTGATTACAATTGCAGAATAACTTGCTTTGACAGCTTTGACACACCTTTCATGTGCCAGCCAGCGTGTGTCAGATGGCTTGATCACTTTCATTTCTGGAAGTTCAAGAACGTGCTGTACCTCCTTCAGACACTCTGCTCGCTTGGGGGAATTGCGAAAATGCTTCCAAAGAGTAGTCAATGTTCTGTAAACACGAGCAATTCCAGGAGTTTTATTGGCAGCTTGCACACAAGCCAACTGCAGTAAGTGACAGTGGCAGTGTATAAACAGAGCGTGAGGAGTATGTTTCTTGATACGTGCCTGAACCCCGGTCTTTCGTCCAGAAAAAGTTGCAGCTCCATCAAATCCCAATCCAACTATTCTTCCGACTTGTAGACCTTTGTTCTTTAAACAATCGATGAGATTAGAATAGATGGTCTCTGCATCAGCCTTCTTCAATGGAATAAGCTCCAGAAAGCACTCTACTGGTACACCATCTTCCTCCCAGCGGCAAAACACAGACAATTCTTCTACGTTGGTGACATCTGTGCACTCATCTGCCATGAGGCTGTACATAGGTGCCTTTTGAAGTCGCTTCAGAATCGACTCCTCCACCCATGTCCCCAATGATTCGATGAATTCAACCACAGCCACTCTTGATGTGTACACAGCATTTCTTGGTGCAGTTTCTAAGAATTGCTTCAAATGTTGGCTGCCACATCGAACCACCACGTCAACCAGCTTCTCAAATTTTGTCGAATGTGCAACTTGTTCTTTCTTAAGAAAATGAGTGAGTAGGATCAGGCACTTCACTGCAGCTCTGTTCTGAGCTCTTTTGCGAGCTAAAACATTCTGGAGTTGCTGTACAACTGTTCCACCTTTGGCTGCTCCTTTAGCTGCAAAAAGAGCTTGAGTTGCATGGATATGGAAGTCACTTCTCGCATGAGCTTTCATTTTTTCAACAGCTTTCTTCCAATTTCTGCAAGGTTGTGTGACCCACACTCCTCCAGTACGCTGCAGACCAGATTGCTTGCAAACCTTGCAAAAGGCACCATCGCTATCCTCGTCATAATAGAGCCAACTGAAATCTTTCTCCCAGCTCTTAGAGTATTTTCTCTTCGTGGATACAGAAGAGCGGTGTTTGTTTTGCTTGCTTTTCTTTGAAGGTGGAGGACTAAGGCTAGGACTAGATGCCTCGACATGCTCAGAGCTATCTGTTCTGCTATCTTCGCTATCGCTGCTATTAGCATGAGAAGAGGCTTGAGAAGTACTTGCAAAGTATGAGCGAATATCCATATTAATATGAAGAGAAATCAGCTAGTAAGGTTTCTTTTATAGAGACTTTAAGACCATGACATAATGGACTGAGTTAAAAATACTGAGAGAGAGTGGGAAAGAAGGAGGGAACTGAAGAAGTGACAAACCTACAAAGGAGAACACGTGGTGGCGTGTGATGACATCATGTCTAAGATTAGACTTGAAGACCATGACATAATGGACTGAGTTAAAAATACTGAGAGAGAGGGAGTGGGAAAGAAGGAGAAACAAAAGAAGTGACAAACCTACAAAGGAGAGCACGTGGTGGTGTGTGATGTCATCGTGTCATGACACATGCTCTCCTTTTTCCAAGCAGCTACAATATCATGAGAAATATATACAGTCTAGCCATAGTTCGGTATAGCATAATGCCATTGGTAGTCAGTCAAAATAGCTATCCTCAGACATTGTAAAAGCAAAAAAAAATATGGGGGGATCTTCCCCCCAGACCCCCCTTTTACGACTTATGAACATGTTAAGAAAATATTAACAAAAATTAGGGCACCAAGTGACCAACCATTTCCACCCCCCCCCCCCCCCCCCTAGAGAACTAGAGAAAAATTGTGTATGAAACCTGTTGTCCATGATTTTGTAAGAAAATGCATGGAATGCAACATAATTCGATTTCACAAAAGCCCACCTCCATTATACGAGTGACAAGTGACTATATCTAATCTATATATGCTGATTGCCGTAGCATGCAACTTCAGCAAATATTTAAGATGGAATGTTGTACTAAAGATTTTAGAAAAAGTGCATGCCATCATAAGTAGCAGCTATATATACAGTTAGTACTGCAAAAATACCTGTGGGTAAAACACTTTCGTACTCCACGCGGAAGCCCAGGGTGCACGTCCCCTTTCCGCACCATCCAGGCTCTCCGCCCCCCCTTCTTTTTCCATATCTCAAGTTCGCCCCCCCTTGGCAAAATTTCTGTATACAACCCTGATGTGGTTACAACACAGTGGGTGGGGTTATGATGTGATGGGTGTGGTTATGATGAAAGTGCGTAGATGAACTGAGGTGGGTGTGGTGTCACTGACAGATGCAGCTGCAGTTGACCTTAATTGGCATTTAAGACATTTCTGCAAGATCCAAGATTATGGCCCGGACTTCTACCAACGTAAGCACGTGCACCCTATATATGTGTATATAGATACACCCTTTATCTCTATATCTCTGACATAAAGACGTCTCTAATGTTATTTTGGTGCACATGTTTTAGAATTCCACATGTTTGTCTGCGGTCTGGACTCCATCTCTGCCAGGAGGTGGATGAACGGCATGGCGGTGCGTTCCTAAGTGACGGCTGATTGCTAGTGTCACACTGAGTTACACTGCTCACCAACCTGCATTAACTCAGCCACCTCCTTGTGAAGCTGCAGCACCACTGCTGGTAGAGCCGTAAATTCACCAGGAGGCTAGTGGGTGTGGCTGTTTCATACGAATACCTGTCGCTGAATTTATCTGTAATTGTTCACACTATAGAAATTGTTTCTTTATCAGGAAGGTGGGGGGAGGGGGGATCAGCAAGCCCCTCCCCCACTAAATGTACCTGTTTGTTGTTATAAGTAATATAATAATAACAATAATTTTTTTTGCACAAAATAATAATATAATAATAATAATAATAATAATAATAATAATAATAATAATAATAATAATAATAATAATAATAATAATAACAATAATAATAATAATAGATACATAATATACATACACATATACACACACAAAGGAAAAGAACAACAGAAAATATATATTAACTAATTAATAACTATATAGAATACATAACTAACAAATAATATAATTAATAATTATATAGTTAAACTAGAATAAACTAACTAATAAATAAATAAATACATAAATAACTAATTATATATATAGCTAGAATACATAACTAACAAATAAATAAATATCTAACAAATAAATAAATACAACTAGAATACATAACTAATAAATAAATGAACTAGAATAAACTAACTAACTGGACTTGATGTTTATTATGTCGCTGAAACATACATAAATAATAAATACATAAATTTAATTTTTAGTGTTATTATTTTAATATTGTTATTTTTGTTTTGATATTAATATTATAACGACCTCAACAATGGACTTGATGTTTACTGGACTTGATGTTTATTCTGTCGCTGAAACATTTAAGATGACCGTTGAGATAACTGGAAGTTCCTTGAGAACTTAATTAATTTGGTAGTTAATTAATTATCCCAATGACTTGTAATTGCCAGCTAACTAACTTTAATTAAATTGTGTTATGTTCACAGATGAGTTTGTTGAGATACAATGACGGAGAATTGGACCAATCATCCATCATACCCATCATTGACGGAGGCACAGAAGGTTTGTTCCGAGTGTGTGGATGTGATCTAGGTCGAGATGGAAGAATCGTTTGAGTTGTCCATCCTTGTCCTCCAATCTTAGCTGCTGCCCTAGCCGCTGCCATAGCCGCTGCCCTAGCTACTGCCCTAGCTACTGCCCTAGCTACTGCCCTAGCCACTGCCCTAGCCACTGCCCTAGCTTGCTGCCCTAGCTGCTGCCCTAGCTTCTGCCCTAGCTGCTGGCCTAGCTGCTGCCCTAGCTGTTGCCCTAGCCGCTGCCCTAGATGCTGCCCTAGCCGCTGCCCTAGCTGCTGCCCTAACTTCTGCCCTAGCTGCTGCCCTAGCTGCTGCCCTAGCCGCTGCCCTAGCCGCTGCCCTAGCCACTGCCCTAGCCACTGCCATAGCCGCTGCCCTAGCCGCTGCCCTAGCTGCTGCCCTAGCTGCTGCCCTAGCCGCTGCCCTAGCCGCTGCCCTAGCCGCTGCCCTAGCTGTTGCCCTAGCTGCTGCCCTAGCTGCTGCCCTAGCTACTGCCTAGCTACTGCCTAGCTGCTGCCCTAGCTGCTGCCCTAGGGTAATGAGCTACTTGCTGCACACACACACACAGAGAGAGTGTGTGTCTGTGTGGGTGGGTGGGGGCAGAGCGGGTGCTGGAATCCAGTTTCCCCTCCTCCTCCTCCTCCTCTCCCACCCGGAGGAAAATGAAATAATATGATTGAGACATCTCGGCGGGTTTTGTCCCCCTCAAATTTCACAAACCTGATTCCCTTCCCACCCCCACCCCCCGTAATGAGCAAAGCTTGGAACATACTAGAGCTTGATGTTGTGGGAGCCAAGGTTCATGAAGGAGGTGTAGCTGCTGTACTGACACACTAACCACTCCCACTTGTGCTGACTGTGCCTGCTCTACTTGCCTGCAGGTTTCAAGGGCAACGCCAGAGTTATCTTGCCCGGCATGAGCGCGTGCATTGAGTGCACCCTCGACCTCTACCCTCCGCAGGTAACTACTCCTCAACATACTTGCACATGTGTCTCTGTTACCATAAAGACACACAACACATGTGTCTCTGCTACCATAGAGACACACAGCACATGTGTCTCTGCTACCATAGAGACCCACAGCACATGTGTCTCTGCTACCATAGAGACACACAGCACATGTGTCTCTGTTACCATAGAGACACACAGCACATGTGTCTCTGTTACCATAGAGACACACAGCACATGTGTCTCTGCTACCATAGAGACACACAGCACATGTGTCTCTGTTACCATAGAGACACACAGCACATGTGTCTCTGCTACCATAGAGACACACAGCACATGTGTCTCTGTTACCATAGAGACACACAGCACATGTGTCTCTGCTACCATAGAGACACACAGCACATGTGTCTCTGCTACCACCACAGCACATGTGTCTCTGCTACCATAGAGACACACAGCACATGTGTCTCTGTTACCATAGAGACACACAGCACATGTGTCTCTGTTACCATAGAGACACACAGCACATGTGTCTCTGCTACCATAGAGACACACAGCACATGTGTCTCTGCTACCATAGAGACACACAGCACATGTATCTCTGTTACCATAGAGACACACAGCACATGTGTCTCTGCCCATAGAGACACACAGCACATGTGTCTCTGCTACCATAGAGACACACAGCACATGTGTCTCTGTTACCATAGAGACACACAGCACATGTGTCTCTGCCCATAGAGACACACAGCACATGTGTCTCTGCCCATAGAGACACACAGCACATGTGTCTCTGTTACCATAGAGACACACAGCACATGTGTCTCTGCTACCATAGAGACACACAGCACATGTGTCTCTGTTACCATAGAGACACACAGCACATGTGTCTCTCCTACCATAGAGACACACAGCACATGTGTCTCTGTTACCATAGAGACACACAGCACATGTGTCTCTGCTACCATAGAGACACACAGCACATGTGTCTCTGTTACCATAAAGACACACAACACATGTGTCTCTGCTACCATAGAGACACACAGCACATGTGTCTCTGCTACCATAGAGACCCACAGCACATGTGTCTCTGCTACCATAGAGACACACAGCACATGTGTCTCTGTTACCATAGAGACACACAGCACATGTGTCTCTGTTACCATAGAGACACACAGCACATGTGTCTCTGTTACCATAGAGACACACAGCACATGTGTCTCTCCTACCATAGAGACACACAGCACATGTGTCTCTGTTACCATAGAGACACACAGCACATGTGTCTCTGCTACCATAGAGACACACAGCACATGTGTCTCTGCTACCATAGAGACACCCAGCACATGTGTGTCTGCTACCATAGAGACACACAGCACATGTGTCTCTGTTACCATAGAGACACACAGCACATGTGTCTCTCCTACCATAGAGACACACAGCACATGTGTCTCTGTTACCATAGAGACACACAGCACATGTGTCTCTGCTACCATAGAGACACAGCACATGTGTCTCTGTTACCATAGAGACACACAGCAATGTGTCTCTGCTACCATAGAGACACACAGCACATGTGTCTCTGTTACCATAGAGACACACAGCACATGTGTCTCTGCTACCATAGAGACACACAGCACATGTGTCTCTGTTACCATAGAGACACACAGCACATGTGTCTCTGCTACCATAGAGACACAGCACATGTGTCTCTGCTACCATAGAGACACACAGCACATGTGTCTCTGCTACCATAGAGACACACAGCACATGTGTCTCTGTTACCATAGAGACACAGCACATGTGTCTCTCCTGCCATAGAGACACACAGCACATGTGTCTCTGTTACCATAGAGACACACAGCACATGTGTCTCTGCTACCATAGATACACACAGCACATGTGTCTCTGCTACCATAGAGACACACAGCACATGTGTCTCTGTTACCATAGAGACACACAGCACATGTGTCTCTGCTACCATAGAGACACACAGCACATGTGTCTCTGTTACCATAGAGACACACAGCACATGTGTCTCTGTTACCATAGAGACACACAGCACATGTGTCTCTGCTACCATAGAGACACACAGCACATGTGTCTCTGCTACCATAGAGACACACAGCACATGTGTCTCTGCTACCATAGAGACACACAGCACATGTGTCTCTGTTACCATAGAGACACACAGCACATGTGTCTCTGCTACCATAGAGACACACAGCACATGTGTCTCTGCTACCATAGAGACACAGCACATGTGTCTCTGCTACCATAGAGACACACAGCACATGTGTCTCTGTTACCATAGAGACACACAGCACATGTGTCTCTGCTACCATAGAGACACACAGCACATGTGTCTCTGTTACCATAGAGACACACAGCACATGTGTCTCTCCTACCATAGAGACACAGCACATGTGTCTCTGTTACCATAGAGACACACAGCACATGTGTCTCTGCTACCATAGAGACACACAGCACATGTGTCTCTGCTACCATAGAGACACACAGCACATGTGTCTCTGTTACCATAGAGACACACAGCACATGTGTCTCTGCTACCATAGAGACACACAGCACATGTGTCTCTGTTACCATAGAGACACACAGCACATGTGTCTCTGCTACCATAGAGACACACAGCACATGTGTCTCTGTTACCATAGAGACACACAGCACATGTGTCTCTCCTGCCATAGAGACACACAGCACATGTGTCTCTGTTACCATAGAGACACACAGCACATGTGTCTCTGTTACCATAGAGACACACAGCACATGTGTCCCTGCTACCATAGAGACACACAGCACATGTGTCTCTGTTACCATAGAGACACACAGCACATGTGTCTCTGTTACCATAGAGACACACAGCACATGTGTCCCTGCTACCATAGAGACACACAGCACATGTGTCTCTCCTACCATAGAGACACACAGCACATGTGTCTCTGTTACCATAGAGACACACAGCACATGTGTCTCTGCTACCATAGAGACACACAACACATGTGTCTCTGTTACCATAGAGACACACAGCACATGTGTCTCTCCTACCATAGAGACACACAGCACATGTGTCTCTGCTACCACCACAGCACATGTGTCTGCTACCATAGAGACACACAACACATGTGTCTCTGCTACCACCACAGCACATGTGTCTCTGCTACCATAGATACACACAGCACATGTGTCTCTGCTACCATAGAGACACACAGCACATGTGTCTCTGTTACCATAGAGACACACAGCACATGTGTCTCTGCTACCATAGAGACACACAGCACATGTGTCTCTGTTACCATAGAGACACACAGCACATGTGTCTCTGCTACTATAGAGACACAAAACTGTACAATAATTGTTGAGAAAATAGATTTCTAAGTCATCTTCCGTGTGGTATCTGCTAATACTTCACCTTTGCCTTCAACATTCACAGTCTCTGTTCGGAATGGATTTACGAGCTCATTCGAGTTCCATGTTCCATTCTGACCTGATGATAAACACTCAGATTCATGAACAGTGCGCTTATTTCCAGATTTTGTGTATTTCTCAGTGTTTCCAGGAGGACATTTTTTCCATGATGCTTCTTTATCTGTTATCATAATTACTGTTCATCGTGGCTGCCAAAAGTTTGAAGCCCTCACCCACCTAATACCTGCAGGACTAGGACCAGGATTAGGGCTAGGACTAGGGTTAGGACCATGATTAGGGCTAGGACCAGGGTTAGGGCTAGGACCAGGATTAGGGCTAGGACTAGGATTAGGACTAGGATCAGGATTAGGATCAGGATTAGGACCAGGATGACCAGGATTAGGGCTAGGACTAGGGTTAGTGACACCAGCACCATGGCACCATGGCACCAGCACCATGGCACCAGCACCATGACACCAGCTCCATGGCACCAGCACTATGGCACCAGCACTATGGCACTGGTCAGCCAATAAAATCTTATCTTCAAGTGAACTATAACATTATCTGTGGGTGTGGTTCAGGAGGTCAGCCTCAAGAGTGTCACCCCTTGAAGATAAATACAGTCCACTCTGCTTGTTACATACGTCTCTCGATATTTGGTACAGCAAGCTGTGAAGTGCCACTCTCGTCGACATTACAAACTGTCTCTGTCATATACCCCTACGATATCTTACGATATCTAACTGTGAAGCACTTGTCTAAAAGTTGTTGAAAATGTATTGTCATGACCACACCTATTATTAGCTGCAGTGTCCATAACTGTCCAGTTTCCTGACGAACCTCCTTATCTCCTCCTTTGCAGACACTTCAAGCTAGCACTTTCCCAGTCCTCTATCAGCGTAGGGAACTCCTCCTCCATGGCCTACGCAGGTCCAAAACACTTACCATGTCCCCAGCGATTGGTCATTTCGCTTGTGAAGGATGCCATCAGTGAGCCGGATGCAAGAATTGGTCTCATCTTTGCTAAATAAATGTGAAGGATATTCCGACTAGTTCTGTAGACAACAACTGCTGCGGAGTAAAGTTGCTCACCATGTGTGCTCCAGTGGCCATCACTGACTCCTTCGTTCACCTCGAGAGACTTGTTCTTAGTATGTAAGCTGCCTTGAGAGAGAGACCGGGTGTTTCTTTGTCCTGGTCGGGAGATTAGCTTTCTTCTTCGACTGCTTCACAAGAACCAGTTCCTCAGTTCTTGTTAAGGTCAAGTCTTTAAAAACAACCAACTAAAAATATGCCAAGTAAATTTTAATTATGTCTAGCACGCGCCTATTTGCAGTTCAGTGCTTGTTTTCTTGCACGCTGTTATAAGTAGGTTGCTAAGCAACAAGAGCCTACGGTGTTTGTACTGGCACTGACCTCCACCAACACCTCTACTATTATTGTTAGTGTGGCCGCATCAGCGATGTCACTTCTGTTAGTATTCTACAGGTATCCTAGCGATGTCACTTTTGTTAGTATTCTACAGGTATCCTACCCACTGTGCACGATAGCGTCCAAGCCACGCCTACCTGAACATTGCATCGAGTATGTGCGGATCTTGCTCTGGCCGAAGGAAAAACCATTTGATGGTGAGGCAGATGTGTGCATGTAGACCTACTTCTCTGTACTAGACAACATACTCACCAAAGGATATGTTCACCTTTCTCAGATGGGGGAATATTTAAGGGAAGGGGAATATTTAAGGGATGGGGGAATATTTAAGGGATGGGGGAATATTTAAGGGAAGGGGGAATATTTAAGGGATGGGGGAATATTTAAGGGAAGGGAGAATATTTAAAGGATGGGGGGAAGGGGGAATATTTAAGGGAAGGGGGAATATTTAAGGGAATGGGGAATATTTAAGGTAAGGGAGAATATTTAAGGTAAGGGGGAATATTTAAGGGAAGGGGGAATATTTAAGGGAAGGGGGAATATAAGGGAAGGGGGAATATTTAAGGGAAGGGGGAATATTTAAGGTAAGGGGAATATTTAAGGGCAGGGGGGGGGGGGGGGGGATATAGAGCTAGGGCTAAGGGCAGGCTTAGGGCAAGAGCTGAATGTAGGGCTGGGGAGGCTAAGTGTAGAATGGTGTGAGTATCCTGCCGGAAGACTGAAATCAAAGGTTCAAGCCCCAGAATATTTTTACCGGAATTCCCCCCAGTTATCTGCACTTCTAAAAAAGGAGCCTAATATGTGAGGGCGGTCTTATTCTATTAGCGTCATGATTACAATTGGTGGGTGCGGTTCCTAACAGAGGAAATGTGACACTCATAATAATTTAGTTACCTTCCTCTGAGCTGCACTGCTCATGCTTGCCGTCATCCATGAGACCGAGAAGCTTCCCTAGGCTCAAGTAATGCTCACCTCAAGCTGTCTATGTTCCATTAACTCTATTTCAGACCTTTCTATAATATAATGGCGTAAATTAAGTACCTATTCAGAACTTCTATAATATAATGGCATAAATTAGGTACCTATTCAGATCTTCTATAATATAATGGCATAAATTAGGTACCTATTCAGAACCTCTATAATATAATGGCATAAATTAGGTATCTATTCAGAACCTCTATAATATAATGGCATAAATTAGGTATCTATTCAGAACCTCTATAATATAATGGCATAAATTAGGTACCTATTCAGAACTTCTATAATATAATGGCATAAATTAGGTACCTATTCAGAACCTCTATAATATAATGGCATAAATTAGGTATCTATTCAGAACCTCTATAATATAATGGCATAAATTAGGTACCTATTCAGAACTTCTATAATATAATGGCATAAATTAGGTACCTATTCAGAACCTCTATAATATAATGGCATAAATTAGGTATCTATTCAGAACCTCTATAATATAATGGCATAAATTAGGTACCTATTCAGATCTTCTATAATATAATGGCATAAATTAGGTACCTATTCAGAACCTCTATAATATAATGGCTTAAATTAGGTACCTATTCAGATCTTATATAATATAATGGCTTAAATTAGGTACCTATTCAGAACTTCTGTAATATAATGGCGTAAATTAGGTACCTATTCAGAACTTCTGTAATATAATGGCGTAAATTATGTACCTATTCAGATCTTCTATAATATAATGGCGTAAATTAGGTACCTATTCAGAACTTCTGTAATATAATGGCGTAAATTAGGTACCTATTCAGATCTTCTATAATATAATGGCATAAATTAGGTACCTATTCAGAACTTCTATAATATAATGGCATAAATTAGGTACCTATTCAGATCTTCTATAATATAATGGCATAAATTAGGTATCTATTCCGATCTTCTATAATATAATGGCATAAATTAGGTACCTATTCCGATCTTCTATAATATAATGGCTTAAATTAGGTACCTATTCAGAACTTATATAATATAATGGCATAAATTAGGTACTTATTCAGAACTTCTATAATATAATGGCATAAATTAGGTACCTATTCAGAACTTCTGTAATATAATGGCATAAATTAGGTACCTATTCAGAACTTTTATAATATAATGGCATAAATTAGGTACCTATTCAGATCTTCTATAATATAATGGCATAAATTAGGTACTTATTCAGAACTTCTATAATATAATGGCATAAATTAGGTACCTATTCAGAACTTCTGTAATTTAATGGCATAAATTAGGTACCTATTCAGATCTTATATAATTTAATGGCATAAATTAGGTACCTATTCAGAACTTCTGTAATATAATGGCTTAAATTAGGTACCTATTCAGAACTTCTGTAATATAATGGCATAAATTAGGTATCTATTCAGAACTTCTGTAATATAATATGTAAATTTTTAATCCAATGACTTACAAGTGGAAAATATTCGTGCCACACAAATTAAGTTCCAAATAGTGCTCCAGAAGTCTAGGGTAAGGCTAGGCTTATTGGACATGGTGGGTCATCCAAAAGGTTGTTTTTTTACGTTATGGATCCACAAGCCTCGTGTTAAACAGACAAACTATTATGACAGAGAAATGGTGTCTGGTATTAACTATGTCGTGCTTTGGTGAGCACAGAGCGACTATCATGTGTTTAGTAAAACATAGAGAGACTCACTACGGATAACTTCCACTGTCAAAGGTGCGCAATGGCTAGGACCAGGTGCAGAGCTCATTTTTGTCAATGGGCTCCTTTAAAAAATTATGAATCTCTTTCTACTGTACTCTTTAAATGACAGAAAAATGCCTTTAGAGATAGTTTCTCCTCTTTTTAACTGAAAGAAGCTCTCTCTTTTTTGTTCAATTTGGGACATTTTTGAGTGTTTTGAGGAAAAACTGTCTCAAGCCAAAGAACCCCTGAGGGGAACCTGCGCTGGTTTTGGATCTAATAAATACCGTCCCTTCCAGAAGTCGGGACTTTCTATGTGTATTAGCTCTAGAATTACCATGGTTACCAAGTAGTAGAGGAACCATCAACTAAACTATACCAAAGCCACAATTTACACCCTCCATTTGAAAAATTCGAATTTACGTCACTAAATCATAAAATTCCCCATGTTTCTATAAGTGAAGGAGTGTCAGGAGCTCAAACAGCAAACGACGCTGAAGTGAGGCAGACTATTTGTTTTCATAACGGGGAGCCATTGATAGTCACAGCTCTTTAACGTCCACATATCGAATGTGACAAGTCGCTAGAAATTAACTCCACCTCTCGTGGTAAAATAGTAATTTTAATGATGCAGGAAATCGGTTAAATAAAGCAGGCAGGTAAACCAGGAATGGTAGGCATAGCGAAGAGAAGGACTGGCCTGCAGATTAGAAGTTAGCTAGAGGAAGGCATACTTGCCACACGGGTAAGTGAGAGTGGGTTGTGTGGTGAATGGCTGACAGGAATGGATGGTGAAGTTTCATTCTGACATAACCTCTCTATTCACTGCCAACGAAGATCATGTCCACTTCAGCAAATATTCAATACACATCTAGAAGCCACAGGTATGAACATGCACTTGCATTGATATATATATATATATATGTATATATATATATACATATGATTGTCCCTGATGATTGCATTAGCATGAAACTATAGTAGGACTAGCCATCCCAGTACTTTTCTATTACTACTATATGTATGTATATGTATATAAATATTTACTTGAAATCTGAACAGAAATGCTACGCATATACTGAAGATATTTGGCAATTATGGTAAAATGAATACATTTTTGTTTCATGTTAGCTGAAGTGGAAATGATCATCATTGGTAGAGGTTTTTGTCGTTGCTAGTTAAAGTTTTCAACCCTCCATTGCACCTTCGCTCCCCACTCAATGCCTGGCATTGATTACTAGTAATACATATATATGTATTTATCTGAGATGCCCTCCGACCCTCTCGTTGTGGTGCCCATGAATGTTGGATTAGGTGCAGCCATTGATGGGGACAATCCGGACCATATCATGTGGATTAGCGAGAAAGCGCGTGAGCGTAGTGACGAGTTTGGAATTGAAGGAGTGAATTACAGGCTGACTCAAGGTAACTTTATTCATAGCAGATGATGTAATGTTATTTGTGTAAACCACTCCCCCTGCCTCGCAGCTTGCAATGACTCGGCTGGCGACCTTTTAAGACAACATTTGAAACCTTTTCCTCCTTTTCCAGTTTTCTTCTCTTAATTTTGTGATGTTTGTTGAGTTGCTAATGTGTGGAATGAGAACAGAATTGTCTTTCTTGTGTTTGGGATTAGAACTCATAATTGGACCTAAAGCTAAACTTGGTCATGTTTGGAAAAAACTAGAACAGAACTGACTCATGTTTGGAACTAGAATAGAACTGGCTCATGTTTGGAACTAGAATAGAACTGGCTCATGTTGACAGAAGGGGCTCATATTTAGAACTAGAATAGAACTGGGTCATGTTTGGAACTAGAATAGAACTGGGTCATGTTTGGAACTAGAAGAGAACTGACTTATTTGAAACTAGATGTACAGGTAGAGCACAAGCGGGTGGTTTGGATATGGAACAGAGCTGGCACATATTTGGAACTGTAGAACAGAACTGGCTCATGCTAAGAGATCTAGAACTTAATTAAGGGGGTAGTTCACTACAAACTGGTAAAAAACGTCTGTTGACTTTGACTGCCCATAACTTTTTAAATAATTGGTTTGTGTAGATAATGTTATGCTCAAATTGTTGCTTGTTCTATGTGCTTTCCAATGATATATAAAATATCTCTAGAGGCATATTTTGCCAGAAGATGCATGCAGAAACATCCAAGGCAGGACCCTCCTCTTCTTGGCAGTACCCCACTACTCATTTTAAAAAATGAGTAGTGGGGGTCTGCCAAGAGGAGGAGGGTCCCTGCCTTGGATGTTTCTGCATTTCTGCATGCATCTTCTGACAAAACATGCCTCTAGAGATATTTTATATATCATTGGAAAGCACATAGAACAAGCAACAATTTGAGCATAACATTATCTACACAAACAAAAAGTTATGGGCAGTCAAAGTCAACAGACGTTTTTTACCAGTTTGTAGTGAACTACCCCCTTAACTAGTTTGTTCTTGCACTGCTCTAGGAAAGTTTAATGTGGCACTGTCAGCAAGACCTGATGCTGGTACATGTGATCTAGGAAGGTGTGGCCTGTTTAATGTGGCACTGTCAGCAAGACCTGATGCTGGTACATGTGATCTAGGAAGGTGTGGCCTGTTTAATGTGGCAATGTCAGCAAGACCTGATGCTGGTACATGTGATCTAGGAAGGTGTGGCCTGTTTAATGTGGCACTGTCAGCAAGACCTGATGCTGGTACATGTGATCTAGGAAGGTGTGGCCTGTTTAATGTGGCACTGTCAGCAAGACCTGATGCTGGTACATGTGATCTAGGAAGGTGTGGCCTGTTTAATGTGGCACTGTCAGCAAGACCTGATGCTGGTACATGTG
Source organism: Cladorhizidae sp. MBARI D1340-BT2 (assembly GCA_028752905.1). Taxonomy (NCBI): domain Eukaryota; kingdom Metazoa; phylum Porifera; class Demospongiae; order Poecilosclerida; family Cladorhizidae; species Cladorhizidae sp. MBARI D1340-BT2. The sequence goes on from JAQNBH010000010.1 coordinate 5,435,376, forward strand.
ATCTAGGAAGGTGTGGCCTGTTTAATGTGGCACTGTCAGCAAGACCTGATGCTGGTACATGTGATCTAGGAAGGTGTGGCCTGTTTAATGTGGCACTGTCAGCAAGACCTGATGCTGGTACATGTGATCTAGGAAGGTGTGGCCTGTTTAATGTGGCACTGTCAGCAAGACCTGATGGTGGTACATGTGATCTAGGAAGGTGTGGCCTGTTTAATGTGGCACTGTCAGCAAGACCTGATGCTGGTGCACGTGATCTAGGAAGGTGTGGCCTGTTTAATGTGGCACTGTCAGCAAGACCTGATGCTGGTGCATATGATCTAGGAAGGTGTGGTCTGTTTAATGTGGCACTGTCAGCAAGACCTGATGCTGGTGCACGTGATCTAGGAAGGTGTGGCCTGTTTAATGTGGCACTGTCAGCAAGACCTGATGCTGGTACATGTGATCTAGGAAGGTGTGGCCTGTTTAATGTGGCACTGTCAGCAAGACCTGATGCTGGTGCACGTGATCTAGGAAGGTGTGGCCTGTTTAATGTGGCACTGTCAGCAAGACCTGATGCTGGTACATGTGATCTAGGAAGGTGTGGCCTGTTTAATGTGGCACTGTCAGCAAGACCTGATGGTGGTACATGTGATCTAGGAAGGTGTGGCCTGTTTAATGTGGCACTGTCAGCAAGACCTGATGCTGGTGCACGTGATCTAGGAAGGTGTGGCCTGTTTAATGTGGCACTGTCAGCAAGACCTGATGCTGGTGCATATGATCTAGGAAGGTGTGGTCTGTTTAATGTGGCACTGTCAGCAAGACCTGATGCTGGTGCACGTGATCTAGGAAGGTGTGGCCTGTTTAATGTGGCACTGTCAGCAAGACCTGATGCTGGTACATGTGATCTAGGAAGGTGTGGCCTGTTTAATGTGGCACTGTCAGCAAGACCTGATGCTGGTGCACGTGATCTAGGAAGGTGTGGCCTGTTTAATGTGGCACTGTCAGCAAGACCTGATGCTGGTACATGTGATCTAGGAAGGTGTGGTCTGTTTAATGTGGCACTGTCAGCAAGACCTGATGTTCCGGTGCATGTGATGTGTTCATTTATTGATGGCTGCTGCAGGTGTCGTGAAGAACATCATTCCCGCTGTGGCATCCACCAACGCTGTCATAGCAGGTGTGTGAGTATGTATTTATGTGTGTATGTGTGTGTGTGTGTGAGTGTGTATGTGTGTGAGTGTGTGTGTATGTGTATACACATGTATGTAATGATATGACTACATTTCCAGCGGTATGTGCTACTGAAGCCTTCAAGTTGGCCACAAGGTGAGACTACACACACACACTCACACACACACACACACACACACATACACACATGCACACACACATACATGTACATATGCACACACACACACATATGCACACACACATACATATGCACACACACACACATATGCACACACACACACATATGCACACACACACACATATGCACACACACACACACACATACAGTGTATACACAAACAGAGACAAGCTTGCAGGCATGAGATTATCAATAGCTTCCATTTGTTTAGCCATCACATGATACGGTGAAGAGGAGGTCCAAAGACAGTGACCTTCATCACCATGGCGACCTTCATCACCATGGAGACATAGAGCACTGTACATAGTAATGGCAGAGAATATCCTGATCTTCTGATCCCCTCATGTGCACTGTACACAGTGTGCTCATGCTGACTCAGCAATAGCATTGAGCTCACCTCTGAACAGCAGTAACTAGGGCTAGGGTTATGTAGGGCTAGGGCTATGGCTATGTAGGGCTAGGGCTATGCAGGGATAGGTCTATGTAGGGCTAGGGGCATGTAGGGCTAGGGCTATGTAGGGCTAGGGCATGTAGGGCTAGGGCTATGTAGGGCTAGGGCTATGCAGGGTTAGGGCTATGTAGGGCTAGGGGCATGTAGGGCTAGGGCTATGTAGGGCTAGGGCATGTAGGGCTAGGGCTATGTAGGGCTAGGGCTATGTAGGGCTAGGGCATGTAGGGCTAGGGCTATGTAGAGCTAGGGCATGTAGGGCTAGGGCTATGTAGGGATAGGGGTAGGGGTAGGGCTAGGGCTATGTAGGCAAGGGCTATGTAGGGCTAGGGCTATGTAGGGCTAGGGCTATAGGGCTAGGGCTATGTAGGGCTAGGGCATGTAGGGCTAGGGCTCGGGCTATATAGGGCTAGGGCTATGTAGGCCTAGGGCTTGTAGGCCACGGGCTATGTAGGCTAGGGCTATGTAGGGCTAGGGCATGTAGGGCTAGGGCTATGTAGGGCTAGGGCTATGTAGGGCTAGGGCTATGTAGGGCTAGGGCTATGTAGGGCTAGGGCTATGTAGGGATAGGGTTATGTAGGGCTAGGGCTATGTAGGCTAGGGCTATGTAGGGCTAGAGCTATGTAGGGCTAGGGCTATGTAGGGCTAGGGCTATGTAGGCTAGGGCTATGTAGGGCTAGGGCTAGGCTATGTACAGCTATGGCTATGTAAGGCTAGGGTTACGGCGTGGCTAGGGCATGGGTTGGTTCTCTGAGCATGTTCTAAAGTGTAGATTATGGGGAGTACTAAAATGGAACCAAAAACGGAACTAAAATGGAACCAAAAATAGAATTAAAATGGAACCAGAAATGGAAAAAATGGAATCAAAATGGAACCATAACAGAACTGAGAATCAATTTTGTCTGCTGCCCTACACGTACCCACTGCTACTGTATGTGATGATGATGTCACGCACTGTTGCCTCCCCACATACACATGCACGCACGCAGCTGCAGCAAACCTCTGCAGAACTACTTCATATTCAATGACACTGATGGTGTTTACACCTACTCATTCGAGTATGAAAAGAAGGTATGTAGTGGTGTGTGTCTGTGTGGTGTGTGTGTTTGTGTGTGTGGTGTGTTTGTGTGTGTGTGTGAGTGGTGTGTGGGTGTGTGTCTGTGTGGTGTGTGTGTGTGTGTGTGTGTGGTGTGTGTGTGTGGTGTGTGTGTGTGGTGTGTGTGTGTGTGTGTGTGTGTGCAGGCTTGCTAAGGAGAACATGCACAATTATGATGACCCTTTAGGAACTTGCCCCTCCTCCCCCCTCCCATGTTCTCCCACGGATAGGTCCCCAGTGTTGCCGTGGATAACCTCAGTGTTAGTTACCTGTGGATGTCCAAAGTTGCGCTCAGTTCTGCTCTTTAGTGGAGTCTACACTCCTGGGCAACTGTTGCCAAGTCCAGAGGAGTCTGCTGCAGCCGTGTTCTTTCCCACCTAACACGGCTAGGGCTTGAGACATACGCAGGGCTAGGCTTAGGTAGGCAACAACTTTGAACTTTGAGATATCTGGAGCCTGTCCGCAGCATCACGGAACCATTCTCCCCACAAGGTTGAAGACCCTAACCCTAAGCTGCATGTTCAGGGTTCGTTTAGGGGGGGGGCAACTGGAGGAATCAAGATATTAAGGGAGGGCATGATGGTTAAAGATGTGACAAAGTTTCTAATGAATTTTAATAATACAATTTCCAAGTGGGGGGGGGGGGGGGGGGGGGGGGGGGGCAATCACCGCCCCTGCCAACCCTGATGTTTGTGGGGTTCTCAAACCTTCCGTTACTTAGGACCCCTCACAAGAGAGAACAGTTTTTGAGGCCTCCTTGATGATGACATACTCCATAATCCTCTTCTGATGGTCATCGGCGAATACCAACCCGTCATCAACCCCTTCCCCCCTTCCCCCCGTGGTATTAAATATTCATTATCTCAACTGCACTCCAGTCTAATGGTCAGTCAAGGGAGTTCATTCTTGGGGGGAAATTCTTGGGGGGAAATAAATAATGAGAGAAGAAACCTGAGGGGGGCATCTGCATCCTCCTAGAAAGAAGGAGGGGGGGAATGGCATTCAATTTCCACCACCCTCCCGCCGCTCAATTTTTCCTCTTTGATCTCCTCCCCCCTTCCTCAACCTTTGCCCCTCCCCTCTTGCTCAACCTTTGCCCCTCCCCTCTTGCTCAACCTTTGCCCCTCCCCTCTTCCTCAACCTTTGCCCCTCCCCTCTTGCTCAACCTTTGCCCCTCCCCTCTTGCTCAACCTTTGCCCCTCCCCTCTTGCTCAACCTTTGCCCCTCCCCTCTTGTTCAACCTTTGCCCCTCCCCTCTCGCTCAACCTTTGCCCCTCCCCTCTCGCTCAACCTTTGCCCCTTCCCTCTTGCTCAACCTTTGCCCCTCCCCCCTTGGTTGCATGTAATTATTGTATAAAGTGCATAATAGTCACACTGTAACTTCAGGTCATTAAGGCTCTCGATGTTAGTGCACATAAAGTTGTTAAGCATCCATTTCATTGTAATGACAAACGGTCTATATTATGCGTGCTTACGATATTTCTCTGTGAAGCACTGATATCGATATCGTTGAAAAAAGTTCCTGCATATATATTAGCTGCATCGCCTAGGCAACATATTCCAATGAAACATTCCTAGTATGCATGAGCAAGTCTATTAATTGTCTACAGTTGTTCGTAATATCCCAACGAGCTTCTTGATGTTTACGTGCAGGGGACTTCTAACCCTTTTCCCAGTCCTCTAATATCTCGGGGAACTCCTACGGACTACGAAGTTCCAAAACACATTCCAACGAACCCAACAATTGTACCCTTGGCTTGTTGAGGTTCCCAATAGTGAGCCTGTCGCAAGAATAGGTCTCATCACTTGCTAAAAAGGAGCTTTTCAGTAGGATGTCCAAATAGTTCTGTAGCGAACCTGTTTCCGTTAAACGCCTGAATAGCATCGCTGGTTCCTTCTTAGTAGACTTGCTCCTTCATAACCTGCCTCGAGAGACGGGTTAGTCTGGTTCGAGAAATTAGCTCCTTCTTCGACTAGCTCGCAAGATTAGGTCTTCAGTTCTCCTTCAAAAATTGTTTGGAAAGTAATTATTCTGTGAGTGTGCGTTACTTACAATAATTTTAGTGAGTGCCTCTTTGCAGTTGAGCAGTCGTTTTCTTTCAGGTTGGGGTTAGAAGTGGGCACTAAGCAACCAGAGTTTGCCAGTATTCAGTGTTCTGATAAACTGATGCATAGCAAATGTCGTTAGTCAGCATTTGGACAAGAGCCACCAAAATAATCAATAGACATCTACATGTACTTAACTTTATAACCTCATTGTCAAGAAAAGAAAATTCCCTCACTCAAATGAGATTCCTGGAGGAGCATCCCCCCCTCCCCCCCCCCCTCCCATAGACACACCCTAGATTAGGCATCCCATTGAATCTTTGTGTCCTTGCCCTCATGAGCACCTAACAGTTGGCTACACCCCCCTCCCCCATACGTACCTCTAAAATGCAGCCATGATTGTGTTATCATGGTAGACTAAATATTCCCCCCTACCCCTAAATATTCCCCGTCCCAATATTCCCCCTGTCCCTCTTCCCCTAAATATTCCCCCTGTCCCTATTCCCCCTCCCCTAAATATTCCCCTTCCCCAAAATATTCCCCCTGTCCCTAAATATTCCCCGTCCCTAAATATTCCCCCTGTCCCTAAATATCCCCCTTCCCCTAAATATTCCCCTTTCCCTAAATATTCCTCTTCCCCTAAATATTCCCCCTGTCCCTAAATATTCCCATACCCCTAAATATTACCCCTTCCCCTAAATATTCCCCTGCCCCTAAATATTCCCCGTCCCTAAATATTCCTCTTCCCCTAAATATTCCCCCTGTCCCTAAATATTCCCCCTGTCCCTAAATATTCACCCTGTCCCTAAATATTCCCCCTCCCCTAAATATCCCCCCTGTCCCTAAATATTCACCCTGTCCCTAAATATTCCTCTTCCCCTAAATATTCCCCCCTTCCCCTAAATATTCCCCTTTCCCTAAATATCCCCCTTCCCCTAAATATTCCCCCTGTCCCTAAATATTCCCCCTGTCCCTAAATATTCCTCTTCCCCTAAATATTCCACCTGTCCCTAAATATCCCCCTTCCCCTAAATATTCCCCCTGTCCCTAAATATTCCACCTCCCCTAAATATTCCCCCTGTCCCTAAATATTCCCCCTCCCCTAAATATTCCACCTGTCCTTAAATACTCCCCCGTTCCCCTAAATACCTATCCCTAAATATTCCCCTTCCCCTAAATATCCCCCCTGTCCCTAAATACTCCCCCGTTCCCCTTAATATTCTCCCTGCCCCTAAATGTCTGTCCTCCATCTGCGTAACAGAAACCTACTCTGATGAAGAAGTGGGCATCATTTAAATTATACCTGTTGTTCCCTGTGACCTATTACATGATTGTGACCCGATTCATCTTACGCCGTCCTATTATCTGCAGTTATTATGATATTATTGACTACTATTCAGGAAGATTGTCTGTCCTGTTCGACAAGACCAATTGAAGTTTCATTTTCACCGCAAGCAACTTTGAAAGCTGTGTATGATTATCTTGTGGAGAACCCTAGCTTGTACGTGGATATTTCGTAATGGTTGCCATGGAGATCTCTAGCTTATACATGGATATTGTTTATTTCTAGTAAATGTTGCCATGGAGATCTCTAGCTTGTACATGGATATTGTTTATTTCAAGTAAATGTTGCCATGGAGATCTCTAGCTTGTACATGGATATTATTTATTTCTAGTAACTGTTGCCATGGAGATCTCTAGCTTGTATATACATGGATATTGTTTATTTCTAGTAAATGTTGCCATGGAGATATCTAGCTTGTACATGGATATTGTTTATTTCTAGTAAATGTTGCCATGGAGATCTCTAGCTTGTACATGGATATTGTTTATTTCTAGTAACTGTTGCCATGGAGATCTCTAGCTTGTACATGGATATTGTTTATTTCTAGTAAATGTTGCCATAGAGATATCTAGTTTGTACATGGATATTGTTTATTTCTAGTGCAGTATGTAACTGTTGTTATGGTACATTTTTCACTAGCTTGATGAAATCTCCGTCACTGACAACGGTCGTGAATGGCAAGAATAAGACACTGTATATGCCAGTAAGTACATAGCAACTGCATATAACGTAGACAAATTGTTTGAGGAGGAAATCCTTCAGGATTTTCAAGGACCAGTATCTGACCTTGGATTTTTATTTAAAAACCATTCATGAAAGTTAACAGCCCAGAGCACATGCCCGGCTTGTAGCCACACCCACAACCAGACATAGACTTGAGAGAATCACTGGAGGAGATGGCAAAGACTTTGAGACAGTGTATGTCTGGAACCAAACACTTGATCGGCTTGTTTAAATTAGCCACACTGGACTTTTCAGTGTTGCTACGGCAAGAGGACACTCAATAATGCAGCTAGCAAGAACTCTGCAGAATATGAAATGTTGAACTATTGAATACAACAGGAACCTCTTCCTCAAACTATTTCCAGCATAATGTTAATTTCTTCACGATCCTTGAAGGATTTCTATATCTCGTCATCGTCATGGTGACACCATAATTGTTAGCACTGTTAGATTTGATCTAGCCATTGCCCTGGCCTCTAATCCTGAGCACTGCTTTGCTCCTAACCGTAGCCACTGCCCTGGTCCTAATCCTAGTCACTGTCCCGGCCCTAATCCTAGCCACTGTCCTGGTCCTAACCCTAGCCACTGCCCTGGCCCTAACCCTAGCCACTGCCCTGGCCCTAACCCTAGCCACTGCCCTGGCCCTAACCCTAGCCACTGCCCTGGCCACTGCCCTGGCCCTAAGCCTAGCCACTGCCATGGCCCTAACCCTAGCCACTGCCCTGGTCCTAACCCTAGCCACTGCCCTGGCCCTAACCCTAGCCACTGCCCTGGCCCTAACCCTAGCCACTGCCCTGGCCCTAATCATAGCCACTGCCCTGGCCCTAACCCTGGCCACTGCCCTGGCCCTAACCCTAGCCACTGCCCTGGTTCTAACCCTAGCCACTGCCCTGGTCCTAACCCTAGCCACTGCCCCAACCACTTCCCTGGCCCTTAACCCTAGCCTGGCTCTAACCTAGCCGCTGTCCTGTCCCTAACCCTAGCTGCTGCCCTGGCATTAACCAGCTAAAGGCAGAATTATTGTCTAGTACTGGTGATGTAATGCCAGTGAAGGAAGCAGTCATAATTATTATAGCATGCGAATATTTCGTCCAGTTATGTGTTGTGAAGATTGTTACTGTACAACATTATACTCGGACAGACATTAGATGCCATGAGGAAAGCTACAGAGATGAATCTAGACAAAACTCTGACAGGTGAAGTAGATTTACTTGTTTGTGGTGTGTGTGTACTTGCCTTGTGTTTGTGAGGTGTGTGAGTACTTGTCTTGTGTTTGTGAGGTGTGTGTGTACTTGCCTTGTGTTTGTGAGGTGTGTGAGTGCTTGCCTTGTGTTTGTGAGGTGTGTGAGTGCTTGCCTTGTGTTTGTGTGGTGTGTGAGTGCTTGCCTTGTGTTTGTGAGGTGTGTGAGTACTTGCCTTGTGTTTGTGAGGTGTGTGAGTACTTGCCTTGTGTTTGTGAGGTGTGTGAGTACTTGCCTTGTGTTTGTGAGGTGTGTGAGTACTTGCCTTGTGTTTGTGAGGTGTGTGAGTGCTTGCCTTGTGTTTGTGAGGTGTGTGTGTACTTGCCTTGTGTTTGTGAGGTGTGTGTACTTGCCTTGTGTTTGTGAGGTGTGTGAGTACTTGCCTTGTGTTTGTGAGGTGTGTGAGTACTTGCCTTGTGTTTGTGAGGTGTGTGAGTACTTGCCTTGTGTTTGTGAGGTGTGTGAGTACTTGCCTTGTGTTTGTGAGGTGTGTGAGTGCTTGCCTTGTGTTTGTGTGGTGTGTGAGTACTTGCCTTGTGTTTGTGAGGTGTGTGAGTACTTGCCTTGTGTTTGTGAGGTGTGTGAGTACTTGCCTTGTGTTTGTGAGGTGTGTGAGTACTTGCCTTGTGTTTGTGAGGTGTGTGTACTTGCCTTGTGTTTGTGAGGTGTGTGAGTACTTGCCTTGTGTTTGTGAGGTGTGTGAGTACTTGCCTTGTGTTTGTGAGGTGTGTGAGTACTTGCCTTGTGTTTGTGAGGTGTGTGAGTACTTGCCTTGTGTTTGTGAGGTGTGTGTGTACTTGCCTTGTGTTTGTGAGGTGTGTGAGTACTTGCCTTGTGTTTGTGAGGTGTGTGAGTATACTTGCCTTGTGTTTGTGAGGTGTGTGTGTACTTGCCTTGTGTTTGTGAGGTGTGTGAGTACTTGCCTTGTGTTTGTGAGGTGTGTGAGTACTTGCCTTGTGTTTGTGAGGTGTGTGAGTGCTTGCCTTGTGTTTGTGAGGTGTGTGAGTACTTGCCTTGTGTTTGTGAGGTGTGTGTGTACTTGCCTTGTGTTTGTGAGGTGTGTGAGTACTTGCCTTGTGTTTGTGAGGTGTGTGAGTACTTGCCTTGTGTTTGTGAGGTGTGTGAGTACTTCCCTTGTGTTTGTGAGGTGTGTGTGTACTTGCCTTGTGTTTGTGAGGTGTGTGAGTACTTGCCTTGTGTTTGTGAGGTGTGTGAGTACTTGCCTTGTGTTTGTGAGGTGTGTGAGTACTTGCCTTGTGTTTGTGAGGTGTGTAAGTACTTGCCTTGTGTTTGTGAGGTGTGTGAGTACTTGCCTTGTGTTTGTGAGGTGTGTGAGTGCTTGCCTTGTGTTTGTGAGGTGTGTGAGTACTTGCCTTGTGTTTGTGAGGTGTGAGTACTTGCCTTGTGTTTGTGAGGTGTGTGAGTACTTGCCTTGTGTTTGTGTGGTGTGTGAGTACTTGCCTTGTGTTTGTGAGGTGTGTGAGTACTTGCCTTGTGTTTGTGAGGTGTGTGAGTACTTGCCTTGTGTTTGTGAGGTGTGTGAGTACTTGCCTTGTGTTTGTGAGGTGTGTGAGTACTTGCCTTGTGTTTGTGAGGTGTGTGAGTACTTGCCTTGTGTTTGTGAGGTGTGTGAGTACTTGCCTTGTGTTTGTGAGGTGTGTGAGTACTTGTTTTGTGTTTGTGAGGTGTGTGAGTACTTGCCTTGTGTTTGTGAGGTGTGTGAGTACTTGCCTTGTGTTTGTGAGGTGTGTGAGTACTTGCCTTGTGTTTGTGTGGTGTGTGAGTACTTGCCTTGTGTTTGTGAGGTGTGTGAGTGCTTGCCTTGTGTTTGTGAGGTGTGTACTTGCCTTGTGTTTGTGAGGTGTGTGTGTACTTGCCTTGTGTTTGTGAGGTGTGTGAGTACTTGCCTTGTGTTTGTGAGGTGTGTGTGTACTTGCCTTGTGTTTGTGAGGTGTGTGAGTACTTACTTGCCTTGTGAGGTGTGTGAGTACTTGCCTTGTGTTTGTGTGGTGTGTGAGTACTTGCCTTGTGTTTGTGAGGTGTGTGAGTACTTGCCTTGTGTTTGTGAGGTGTGTTTGTGAGGTGTGTGTACTTGCCTTGTGTTTGTGTGGTGTGTGAGTACTTGCCTTGTGTTTCTCTCCAGAGCTAGGAATGCAGGACGGCCATGAAATTGTGGTGGCTGATGCAACGACTCCCAAACCAATGATCTTTTGCATCCGATTCATTTACAATATGGAATAAACACTCAATTTGTCTGCTGGTCCTCATTATTGACAACTTTTCACAAGCCAGAAATTAAACTTCATGTTGTTTTATGTTTTGGTTCTTGCTATATAGCAACACTCATTGATAGAGATACCAGAAATGTCTACCATTATGTATGATGTTCCAACAAGAATCAAGAATCCACCCGCCAATAAGAGGTGAAAGGATAGGCCTGTGAGACTGTAGAATTTATTTATCTTTAGCTGAGATGACAAGTATTTTGGTGCATGGGTCGGCCATTTTTAAGTGCAGGTCCACCGCTATATAGGCATAACAATATTAAGATACACTGGAGATTAGATTTTCCCCACTGATTATCAATACTAATGTCAAAGATAAACTCTATACAAGTATATATACATCACATTTATACATTAATATGTTTGGGAGTATAGCATGAAGAGTGATAGCGATATCAGGTCACACCAAGTCAGTAAGATAGAAGTTGTTTTTAAAATCCATTTCTTGTTTTGATCAAAAGACTTCAGATAAAGCTGCAATAATAATAATAATACATAATTTATGATGATAATAATGATAATAATAATAATACGATACTACATATAGCTACCATATGTAAGGATAGCCATTTTCCTTGTGCAATTACTAACTTTATTATTATTATTGTTATTATTATTACTATTTTTTTAATTTTTTTAATTATTATTAATATTATATAAAGAGCAAACATAACATACCAAGTTCATTAACACCTAACACCCAGTTAACACATGCTATATAGTAATCAATTACAAAAATACCAAAATAATAACTAAACTAATTAACAATAAATACATAAATAAATAACTGAAAAGCTAACACGTTCAACTCCCGACTGACCCCAAAACAGACAAGGCATCCCCCCCGCTGGACTGCCACTGAGAGACGCTGAAGGAGGTAAGCACGGGCATTCACCTCCCCAGTTCTTTGCCTTATCCTGAGGCTGAGCTCCTTCAGGAAAGCCATCGACCTGTTCCCGATGACCCCCAATGACTCGATGGCCACAGGCACAAAAAAGTGGCAAGGATCTAGGCTGGCATACTTGGCCACTTTTTTCTCCTCAGCCATAGCAGCCACAGCTCCAGGACCACTCACTGCTGCACCCCGATACAACTGGGAAAACGTATCTGGACAGGTTGCATCCCAAACCAGTTGCTTGCCATTCTTCCATGGCACCATGGTTAACCCATCAGGTATTTTCCCGTCGGAACGAAAGAGACCCGACGGTTCCAACCTGGAAGGGGCACCAGCAGATGACAATGCCCGGAAGATGATGTCGTTCATGGCCGTATGATGGTAGAAACGTCCTTCACTCCTCTTGCAGCTAAGACCGTGCGTAGCAAGGCGATCCACTTCTGTTCCACAGTGCTGGCAGTTATGGGGGCGACACAAAGTGGAGACCCACAGCAACCCTGATGGTATCATCATCCATCCTCAAACCCATGGACGAGATAGGGAGGGCCATGCACCAGATTCTTTCTTTGAAACAGCCAGAAGCCGGGCTCGAGCTAAATTGTCAGGTGCATTGTGCAACAAAGATTCCACGGACTTTGACACCCTGCACATATCCAGGATTTCTGGAAGCACGCCGCAGACCCGATTATTGTTACTACTACTACCATTATAACATCATTATCATCATTTATTCTTATTCTTATTCTCAATGCACTCTCAGTTGACATAATGATGAAGGCTAGAGCATCTTATTGAAACGTCAAGAGAAGACAATTCCAAGTTGATTATTGAGTATTATTATTATTACTATTACTATTACTACTACTACTACTACTACTACTACTACTACTACTTATTATTATTACTATTATCTTGGTTGAAGGCAGCTGACGAGTTTTCCAGACAAAAATAGCAAGCACATTGCGTAAATATTTAAGAGCAGGGTTCCTGAAAGCTAATTCTCTATCCTATGAAGGATTTCCAGCTTGAGAGGATTGTCACAGGACGTTCGTAGAAGACAGCACTTGGTGCTGCGTGAGATAACCTCACCTGCAACCCGGCTGCTGGGGCTCAGTGGTGTATGAGAACAAGGTAACCTGTCTTGACAAAGAAGTACAGTGAAGCCAACTACAGCTGTTTGAGCATGCTCAGTACGACTACGAACCGTGTAATGCTTGTGGTGGGTGGAGCTTGTGGTGGGTGGAGCCATAATCACTTAATTAGAAGGAACTAGATTTACATATCGATCCTCCATCTGCTGGATCGAGAGTGCTAAAGACTTCTCGTGTTGTACGACATTAATGGTTGCAGAAACATAGAAATATGATGTTGTACATGGCAACTAATACAATTTCCCTCTAAACAATATTGTATATAGCTACTAGTAAACAACCTCATTAACATATTGTAGTATTAGTAAACATCATTAACATATTGTAGTATTAATAAACATCATTAACATATTGTAGTATTAGTTAAAACCTCATTAACATATTATAGTATTACTCGTTAACATTGTAGTATTAGTAAACAACCTCATTAACATATTGTAGTACTAGTAAACAACCTCATTAACATATTGTAGTATTAGTGAACAACCTCATTAACATATTGCAGTATTAGTAAACAACCACATTAACATTATTATTGTATTAAACAACCTCATTAACACATTATGGTATTAGTAAACAACCTCATTAGCATATTGCAGTAGTATTAAACGACCTTTATAAACTTTATGATATTGCAGCCGCAGGTAGAGGATGGACAGCATGTGGAGAGCCACACATAAACAGGACAAGATTATCCCATCCTTCAATGTCCACGTCCAAGTCAGGTACACACTCATCTGAAACGACAGAGAGAGGGGATGGGACACAGGGAAAGAGAGAGGAATTAGCAAGAAACAGGAAGCACTTGAACTTCCTGTTGAACCTAAAATAAAGAGGTTATGTCAAATAGAAAACAGAACTTTGTACCCTGAATGTGTTGTAACACTTCTTACTTTGGATTGACACGCTTTTTTTAAATGGAGAAGTTTGTATTGCTGAGCATGACATATCTACCCTAGCTGAGTGTCTGTCCTACCCTAGCTGTGTTGTGCTACCCTAGCTGTGTTGTGCTACCCTAGCTGTGTGTTGTGCTACCCTAGCTGTGTGTTGTGCTAGCCAAATACATATAATTCATAAAATGGGGTAAGATGCAACCAAATCTACTCTGGCCTTACATATGGTGTGTGTACCAACATCATTGACTGTACCTTACCAGCTTGAGACCGGACAAGCTTCCCAGCACAGCCCACAGCAGGTAGAACATGTTAGGCCCGCCATTGTGATCAAACACTGTGCTCAGGAGTAGCACCAGACAGTGCCCACTCATTGAGTAGCCCTACAAACACACCCATCAGTTAATCACACACAAATAGACGAGTTATGTTGATGTACAAGTCAAATGCCAGGTATGTATAACTCAGGGATCATTCAGACCTAGCCCTCACCTGCCCTAGCCTTAGCCCTAGCCATATCCTTTTCTAGCCTTAGCCCTAGCCATATCTGTCCTAGCCTTAGCCCTAGCCATATCTTGTCCTAGCCTTAGCCCTAGCCATATCCTGTCCTAGCCTTAGCCGTAGCCATATCCTGCCCTAGCCTTAGCCCTAGCCATATCTTGCCCTAGCCTTAGCCCTAGCCCTAGCCACATCCTGTCCTAGCCTTAACCCTAGCCACATCCTGTCCTAGCCTTAGCCATATCCTGTCCTAGCCTTAGCCATATCCTGTCCTAGCCCTAGCCACATCCTGTCCTAGCCTTAGCCATATCCTGTCCTAGCCTTAGCCATAGCCATATCCTGTCCAAGCCTTAGCCCTAGCCATATCCTGCCCTAGCCTTAGCCCTAGCCATATCTGTCCTAGCCTTAGCCCTAGCCATATCCTGTCCTAGCCTTAGCCCTAGCCATATCCTGTCCTAGCCTTAGCCGTAGCCATATCCTGCCCTAGCCTTAGCCATATCCTGTCCTAGTGTTAGTCCTGTCCTAGTGTTAACCATAGACACATCCTGTCCTAGTGTTAGCCCTAGCCACATCCTGTCATAGTGTTAGCCCTAGCCACATCCTGTCCTAGTGTCAACCCTAGTCACATCCTGTCCTAGCCACATCCTGTCCTAGCCCTAGCCACATCCTGTCATAATGTTAGCCCTAGCCACATCCTGTCCTAGCCTTAGCCCTAGCAACAACCTGTCCTATCGTTAGCCCTAGCCACATCCTGTCCCAGCCTTAGCCCTAGTTACATCCTGTCCTAGCCCTAGCCACATCCTGTCCTGGTGTTAACCCTAGCCACATCCTGTCCTAGTGTTAGCCCTAGCCACATCCGGTCCCAATGTTAACCCTAGCCACATCCTGTCCCAGCCTTAGCCCTAGCCACATCCTGTCCTAGTGTTAGCCTTAGCCACATCCTGCCCTAGTGGTAACCCTAGCCACATCCTGTCCTGGTGTTAACCCTAGCCACATCCCGTCCTAGTGTTAACCCTAGCCACATCCTGCCCTAGTGTTAATCCTAGCCACATCCTGTCCTAGCCCTAGCCACATCCTGTCCTAGTGTTACCCTACCCATCAGCCAGCCCAGCCAGTGAATTTTGAACTTTCCTAGTTGTTCCCGGGTTGTCCACAGCCGTCATTTCAATTTGAATACCAATGCAGGCTCTTTGGAACTCTATTCCTCTGAAAGCTTGCATTTAATCAGGAACTCACGTCCCTAGATCCAATACCTACACCCAACCCCACATATTATAATACCATTCTAAAGCTCTCCGAGAGCTATCTCTTGACACCAAAATCATCTGAAGTGGGCAGCACAGGAAAAAAGTTATGGTCCAGTCAAATAATGGTAGTCAAATAAATAAAAGGTGGAATTTTCCCCTATAATTTTTCCCCCTATAATAATTATACAGAATTAAATTTTTGAGCCATTAAATGTTTAGAGCCATTAAATGTTTAGATGGACCAGATGAAACAATTTTGAATGCTGACACTGATTCTCGACTAATTGACAACATGAAAAACATTATAGCAAAATACCCACTACTGACGAAGATTTCATACTGCAAGACAAAATATAATGATGGCGAGAATGATTTCGATTACCACTATTTCAACATTCATCATTGATAATCGCCGACTACCCGGGGAACCCCCCCCACCCAAGGTGATTAATTAGAGACCCCTCCGCTCAGAACTGTCTCTTCCTTCGCTTGGCCATTAAGCTAGTCCATTAAGCTTTGCTTCATAACACACCATAGGGATTTGAGGTTTGGACATTAAATGACATTTGATGGCATTTGATGGTATTAGCACTTGGTGGTGGTGATGGTTGCCATGCATACGGTCAGCAGGTTCTTTATTAACCACACATGTGTCAAATTTGTAATCTTCTCAAGTCAACATTTCTGGCTATTTGGTATTCAGGAAGGCATCTCCTTGCCCTTTACTCACCTTTACAGAACCAGAATAAGTTCATCAAACATACTTACAGGTTTAAACATGACTAATTATCATCATAATTATTCCCATTACTATTTTTATCATACTATTTACTATTATCATTATCATACTATTATTATTATTACTATTATCATTATTATTATTACTATTATTATTATACTTTTATTATTATTATTATACTATTATTATTATTACTATTATCATTATTATTATTATTATTATATTATTATTATACTATTATTATTACTACTATTATCAATATCATTATTAAATTATTATTACTATTATTATCATTATTATCATTATTATCATTATCATCATTATCATTATCATTATTATTATTATTACTATAATAATATAAAATAATTATTACTATTATTATTATTTTCATTGTCATTATTATTATTGTTGTTATTGTTATTATTACTAATATTATAATTAATTATTATCATTGATTGTTGATTTGTTATTAATATTACTATTATTATTATTATTATTACTATAATAATATATTAAATATGTTATCTATATAATAATATGCTTGTCCGTGTGTGACACGCTACTGAGCATGTGCAGTACAACGTAGCAACTGTCAGAAGTGCTGCAAGTCCGAGATAGAGCTACTGCAGCCGAGAGACAGAGGTGGAGAAGGACTGATCTAGATGAAAATGTAAGAGCAAGTACCACATATCTAACAGGGAGCAGGAAAGAGAGAGAAGAGCGTCATTACCACTCGCGGACAGAAACATCCAGATTAAGCAGAACAGAGAAAGGCGGAGACTAGTGAGAAGATGTACAAGTGAAAGTCCTTGCAATGTGAACTTCCTCCTCGGACAATGCCCACTGTGTGCCAGCTATAATGGAAACCTGAACTGCTGCCACGATGGCAAGATTAGTCTACCAGCACTGTCCGAGTATCCACATACAATGCAAGAACTAGTTGCAGAAACAAACAGCAAACAATTTTCAACAAAATAGAAGAGTGCCTTCTCCACTGTCTCTAACACGCATGTAGACACATTATTTAAAACATTATTACAGTAGGCACATTATTTAAAACATTATTATACGAAGCACATTATTTAAAACATTATTATAGTTAGACACATTATTTAAAACATTATAATAGGAGGCACATTATTTGTTACAGGAGGCACATTATTTGAAACATATTATTATAGGAGGCACATTATTTGAAACATATTATTATAGGAGGCACATTATTTGAAATATATTATTACAGGAGGCACATTATTTGAAATAATGTGCATCATCGTCGTCGTCGGTCGTCGTCATCATCAACATAATCATAATAATCATCACTACTATTGTTGTTGCTATTATTGTTGTTATTGTTATTATCATCATCATTACTATTATTGTTATTATTGTTATTACTATTGTTATTATTATTGTTAGTTATTATTATTATTTTATTAAAAATGCATTTTCCTGATCTGAGGTGCTCCTGGTAGTTACTGCCCGTCTCCTATAGCAACATGCTGCTAAGTATTGGACTAACCGTCATGGAGAAAATTTGTGCCATTGACAACTGCGAGTTCAGCAAATATGCGATGAAGAAGGCCAGACTAGAAACCCCCAGCCAGTAGGAAAAACAAATGGCCATTGCGGTCCCAATCAGAGTTCCTTCTTCCTGTCGACCAATCACAACCATGGTTAGCATCACACTTACATGTAATTGTGCGGGCCGTAAAACCTGGTTGCTTAGCGCTGCCAATACAGCAAGAAAACCGGTGTTGAATGGGCGCCCGCAGACTTCCACTCTATACAATGCACACCTTTGTTATGTCGAGTGAAGAATCCTTGCAACGACGGCAAGCAAGATGGCCACCTAGCAACCAAGTTTTACGATAGCATACAGACAGAAATAGACTTACCGTTACGTGACCGGACGACTTCATTCCGTAGAGCAGAATAGCGACTAGGCTAAAGGTGATCATGAGAGGTCCGTACAACTCTGACGGTACCTCCTAAACCACAAGCACACAAAATAAATAATGATAATTGAAATATAGGAAAATGGGCGCGTCTATTTTACACTTCCATAACTTCAAATGGTTCAGAGTTTACAATTTATAGATGCAGTGTTTGGCGGAGCGTAGGTCGTAGTAGCAGCTCCAGATCGTCCTCGTTTTAGAGGTGTTTTAGAGGTGTGGCTTGCACACCAAATGTGTGCCACTTATGCTCTTATTATTGGAGTATAAGTTACTGTGGATAACTGGGTGTGGTCACATGTGGAGCGTGTGACCTCGTTGCAGCGAGCTACATTTCTCTTGATTTATTTTTGTGTGTGAAATGTCTGGAACTAAGCGTGTGAACTATACTGCTGCTTTTAAGCTCAAAGTTGTTGAATTTGCAGAGATGGAAGAAGATTGAGTTGACAATGCTGTGCTTAGGTAGGCCAGATCACATGGAGTTGAGGTCAGAGTTTACTCTAGCTCCAGCATGCTGGTGGGTGGGTGCTTTTCAGAGTGCCACGTCAGCAATTACTAATGATACCGTAACTGATGTGTGAATTGCTGAAAAATCTGGACCATAATTATGTGTATATGTATGTACGCTTGCCTACAGTGCTCCACCCTAGCAACAGTTGCTACGCTACCTTCACTCCCCCCACATCCAACCGCGGTTGACCACTGCTAGGACTAGGGTTTAAAAATATCACATGCAGTATTTGGTCATGGTGGGACCAAGCTTGCCGTTGACGATCCAGGCATGTCTATGGATGTCCAAGGTGCACAAATTTGTTCTGCAAGTAATCCTACCCCTAGCCAGTGTTAAATGGGCAAGAACCTTGGTCTCTGTTCCCTGGGGTTGACAACCACTTCTCGTATCTATACCTAGACATACCTGCGGCCCGTAGGAAAGTCGGCTAGGGAGAAAGGCTCTGAGCAGCCTAGAGACACAAATATACACTGTTTATACACAAATAATAATAATATTTTAACCAACCTGTCTCTGAATTCCCTTGGCTCGATGTCAAAGTACGGCCTGAGGTAGTCAATGTGTGCATAGGAACTGATGAGACGCTGAGTGGACTGCTTCCCAGCTTGCCATAACTGAGAAAACAACAACAACAACAACAATAACACTACTACTACTACTATTATTACTACTATACTAATGCTACTACTACTGTACTACTACTATACTACTACTATACTACTACTACTATACTACTACTACTATACTACTACATGTACTACACTTTAAAAAAACACAAAGTCAAACATTGTTACATACACTACAAAAGTATAGATATATGTACGTACATGTATTGCATGGGAAGAAAATAACATTGCCAGCCAATAGTCTTTGGGTATTTATCTACTAATATACATACTACACTCGATATTATTACTACCACCACTACTACTACACTACTACTACACTACTACTACACTACTACTACTATACTACTGACTGGCAACGCATCCACACTCACTGACAACACATCCAGCAATGCATCCACACTCACTGGCAACACATCCACACTCGCTGGCAATGCATCCACACTCACTGACAACACATCCACACTTGCTGGCAATGCATCCACACTCACTGGCAACACATCCACACTTGCTGGCAACACATCTACACTCGCTGGCAATGCATCCATACTCACTGGCAATGCATCCACACTCACTGGCAACACATCCACACTCGCTGGCAATGCATCCACACTCACTGGCAATGCATCCACACTCACTGGCAACACATCCACACTCACTGGCAATGCATCCACACTCACTGGCAACACATCCACACTCACTGGCAATGCATCCACACTCGCTGGCAACACATCTATACTCACTGGCAATGCATCCATACTCACTGGCAACACATCCACACTTGCTGGTAACAAGTGTGGATGCCAAAGAAAACTGGCTCATTGTTAATGTTGGACTGGGAGCTTGATCCCAAAGCCAAAGGGGATACCACTCTTCCCAGAGAGGGTACAGTCGGGCGTTGGTTCCAAGAACAAATCCTCTAATTTGGGCATAAGGATTGTCTGTGTAATCTGTGAGCCTGTGAAGCTACATATAATTATTTGATATGATTGTTTCTGTGTTCTCCTGTTTATTTGGGAGGCTGTTCTGGATTGGGTCGGAGTATCCTTCCTGGAGGCATCATATCACGAGCTGACTTCAAGATGGAAATCCTCTGGACTTTTATATACGCCTAGTGCTCTTGAGAAATGTGATGGGTTTGAAAGGAATGAAAGGAATGTGATTAAAAAAAGTGAATGGTCATGTGACAGTGCTTCTAGGTGGGTGGGAAGAGAAGTGACAGGTCATGTGACGGTGCTTCTAGGTTGGGTGGGAAGAGAAGTGACAGGTCATGTGACTGCTTCTAGGTTGGGTAGGGAGAGGAGTGACTGGTCATGTGACTGTGCTTCTAGGTGGGTGGGGAGAGGAGTGTCTGGTCATGTGACAGTGCTTCTAGGTGGGTGGGGAGAGGAGTGACTGGTCATGTGACTGTGCTTCTAGGTGGGTGGGGAGAGGAGTGACTGGTCATGTGACTGTGCTTCTAGGTGGGTGGGGAGAGGAGTGACTGGTCATGTGACTGTGCTTCTAGGTGGGTGTGGAGAGGAGTGACTGGTCATGTGACTGTGCTTCTAGGTGGGTGGGGAGAGGAGTGACTGATCATGTGATGGTGCTTCAAGGTTGGGAGAGAGGGAAGTGAATGGTCAGACAGTACTCTGTGGTTGAGTGTCGCAATGCCCGTGTGTACAGTACAGCATGTCTAGCTTACAAGAGGACTCTTCTGGGATATAGACATGTAAAAGGTTAGGACCAGGTTAGGGCTAGGGTTAGGGCTGGGGTGGGGCTAGGGCTATCGTCAGGGCAAAGGGATTAGGGCTAAGGCCAGGTAGGGCAAACACTAGGACAAGACCAGGGTTAGGGTTAGGGTTAGGGTTAGGGCCAAGATTAGGGTTAGGGTTAGGGCCAAGATTAGGGCTAGGGCCAGGGTTAGGGATGTGGCTAAGGTTAGGAATATGTAGGTCCAGGGTATAGAGTTAGGGCTAAGGCCAGGTTTAGGGCTAGAGTTAAATGTAGGCTAGGGCGCTAAGTGTAGAATAGGACCAGGTTTAGGGCTAGAGTTAAATGTAGGCTGGGGGGCTAAGTGTAGAATAGGACCAGGTTTAGGGCTAGAGTTAAATGTAGGCTAGGGCGCTAAGTGTAGAATAGGACCAGGTTTAGGGCTAGAGTTAAATGTAGGCTGGGGGGCTAAGTGTAGAATAGGACCAGGTTTAGGGCTAGAGTTAGGGCCACTGCAACAAACATTCCACAGACTTTGAAACCATCCACGTATCCCAGGACTCAGGTTTATACTTGCCCATCAGACCTTCTGCCTGATGAACAGCTTGAGATGGACATATGTGTAGCTTTCTAGAACATCCTATTTCCCAGGATAGTTCCAGAGAGTATTGAAAGAGAATGTTATCCCTGCCTCTCTATTGTCCCATGGCTGCCTTACCTGACCAGCTACTTGTTGGCCTATCTCTGACTGGACTCCACCAAGAAGGACATCATCAAACTGCTCACTAAAGGAAGAAGAAAGTTGATAAACATATTAGGTATATTGTACGTCAAACAATTTTTCCCTTTTTTTTCCACATGCAATCCACATGCAATCAATATTTGCAGGGTGAAAGGGATTTTTTTTTTGATTTTCAATATACAGGTATATATATATGTAATACACTTTATTTTGTTGTTAAATGATTTTTGTTTTTGCCAAGTATAGGGATTTTAATTACAGTATTTCCCCATGAAGTTATTAATGAACTATGATCAAAACATGATGAGCTTCACGATCATGACTGTGTCTACGCTGCAGTCTCCTCCATTTCTGTCTGTCTTCTCACTTTGCCAGTACTGCAAGCCTGGGGGCGGGGCCAAGAGGTCATGGGGTCTGTTGATACATAGCCTGGGGCTATTGCTTCAGCAAGCCTGGAGGTGCAGTGAGCGATCAAGTCCAAGCAAGCCAAGAAGTGAGGTCCATATGAGAAGTGGGTGGTTCATTCTCAACACTACATCTCTGTCAGGTGAGCTCACTATCACACTCTATCTCCTCCAAACAGATAATTAGAGTCAAGTGGTATATATTAGAGTTCTGCTCTGCCAATTGATATGAGGGGGGAGGGAAATCACTTTTCAGTATTGTGGCACTAAAGACTTCGTAGTTCCTCTCTCTCTTGTCTTATAATTTGTCTTATAATAGAGGGCAAAGAATGCATGATTCTCTCTCTCTCTGTGTGTGTGTGTGAGTGCATGTGTGTGTGTGTACGTGTACATGTTTAGGTATATGTGTAGGTATGTGTGTAGGTGTGTGTAGGTGCACGCAAGTATTGTGTAGGTACTGTATGTATAGGTACTATGTAGGTATGTGTGTGTGTAGGTTTGTGTGTAGGCGTGTGTGTGTACAGGTGTGTGTGTGTGTACAGGTGTGTGTGTACAGGTGTGTGTGTGTAGGTGTGTGTGTGTAGGTATTGTGTAGGTGTGTGTGTGTAGGTATGTGTGTAGGTGTGTGTGGATGTATGTGTATATATGTAGGTGTGTGTGTAGGTTTGTGTGTAAGTGTGTGTACATGTATGTATAACACTCTCTATATTGGTTTGCCCTGTGGATGCCACACATGCACACACCTACACATACACACTCACACATTTCATAGGTATGTCGTCAACTTTTAGGTCACGTATTGACTTGAACCGAGATTTTGTTATACAGGACATTTACGAATGCACAAAGTTCAGCCAACCAAATCCCACCCCTAGCCACACCCATTTCCGTACACTTAGCTAGCATTACGTGTGAAAGGACTTTAGAACATCAGTCCGTAGATGATCCAGGGTTGTCCCGACTGCACTAAAGAATGAGGTCTTGAGTCTCCATGCAGGAGTCCGCAAGCCTTACGGACCAAACCAGTGCACTTAGATAATATGCACCAATCAGCAAGGTTCCCAACTTTGGTCAACTGGACGGATGAGATTAGATGACACAGGCTGTATTTCTCAACTGCACTGTGATTATTATGACTATTACAGCCATCCTAGTCGTGCATAATATAGTCCGAGATTTTAGGTGGAAACAATGACGTCTGACCACCTCTCCACCCACCTCTCACTTTGAAAGCGGCTCACAGCTATAGTTCCACCTTACCAAGTCAGGGCAGAAACCTGCTTGTGGATGGCTGCTTTTAAAGATAGGTAGGAACACGACAGTAGTCCCTCTGTGATATTTATGAACCAACTTCAGTTCACGTGCTGAAAAAAATTGACCATGAACTGATAGGAAATTTCACCAGGGAGTTGCTTTGTGATGGTTTGCATTTGTATTTGGTGGAGCTTTGTCTCGGTAACATGGGTGAGTGGGTGGGTTGTGAAAGTGTCGCAACCTTGAAACAACATCCCCCCTTCCTCCTATCCCCCGAATGGGGGGGGGGGGGCAAAAAAGTGGGTGGCATACATGTGCGGATTCAATCTCAAGACCCAGCCCTATAGGTGGGGCATCGACCATCAGAATATTACCATGTCCAACACCAGCAAGATATGGCTGTCGACATTACCACAAATCCGGCAATTATTGATCCAATGCAAATAGTGGTGGGCATTAATTGGAATCATCAAGGCCGGAGTTTGCCCTTTCCCCCCATTACACATCAGTAATCATTATGCATAGTCACACCCTTTACCAATCGCTATGCTGGGATAAAGTCTAGAGACACCTAATGTACCACCCACTGCACGTAGTAGTGGTTGGACACACTTAGCACTAATGGTCAGAGAGACGACAGACAGCTTCTGAAGGGATGGCTAGACTACGAGAGACTGAAGGGCTTTCAACTGGCTGTGATCTTCAACTAGCTGTGATCAGGGAATTACTACAAGACATGACTTGTTCGTTGCATTACTACATCCCAGGGAGCGGTGAGGAAGGGGAGGGGGATATATTATTCCCCGTATGGCATGGGAAAGGTTTGTACAATGGTGTTTGCTCCGATACTTCTCTCTCTTGCTCCTCTACAATAAGAACCAAGTGACTTCTCGGAGAAGACAAGCTATCACTCACAAACTTCATCATTGGAGCAACCAGGGGCATTTCCCTTCAATACAGGGGGGCACTAGTGCTGTCCTGACAGGGGGTCCGTCCCCAAATGGGGAAGGGGGGTCCAAAGGACAATGGTGGGAAGAGTCTGAGAGAGGAATTTTCTTCCCCTCCCCTGCACTCCCGGAGGGCCACTGCAGCAGTATTTGTAGCTTTCTGAGCATATTAGACACGATTTTGGAGTAAGTTAGTAGATGGATTGTCGGCAATGCTGCATGAAACAGTGAACTCTCTCAATCTTCGTCATAAAATCGATCATAAAATATCGATCAGGAATAATATCACTTTTCTCCCAATGATTGGTCCCCAATAGGGGGTCCATGCCTCCCCCCCCCCCCCCCCCCCCCCCCCACCCATGCACCACCAGTACTTAAAAAAAGCACCAGGGAAGGTTTGTACAAAAGTTTGCCTTGCAGAGGGGGCATTCTCGACCCCATCACAGTGTAGTAGTTGGTAAAGGGACTAGCTACCTAGAGGTACACAAATAAGTAATAGAGGTTGTCTCCTTGAATAATGATTGCTGTGAGTCAATTGCAATAGACATTGTGTTAGCTAGCGACGGCGCAAATACGATTCTTGCCGCGTACGTTTGACCTCCCTTCAGGTACTATAGTCTCACGAATAGGTACATTGTAGAACCAACGCAGACGTTATAAACAGTTTGTATATTATACGTACGAACCTTTTTTCAGGAGGTACAGAATCCTGCATTTCCATGACAGTTCTTTTTCCACAATAACTGGGTAAGGCGTCGATACAAAAGCTAACATTTCGCTTGCCTGCTGGCGGTGCCTCCTATTTGGGTGTTCTCTTGTACCAGTAACCTAGGTTAAGAAATGGAGAGTGGGTCAAGGATGCTAGACCTTTTCTTAGTATTGAGGAGAGTGTGACGTTATGAGGTCACGGGGAAGACAGACATTCCTGGCATTTCGAGAGAAAGGTTGTGTGAAGATAGGAGGTATAGAGAGGCGAGGGTGTGGTTGGCGGTAGGGAGGTAGGGGTAAATGGTGTTGAAGGATTTGGGGGGTGGGTGTGTGTGTGTGGGAGGGGGGGGGGAAGGTTGGGAATTGAAGTGGGAGCAAGATGCAGTGGGTTGTTGTATATAGATGCGCTATTAGTGAGATGTGGAGGTGCAAGTGATGTTGGATGTGGTGGGGAAGTAAACAAAATGGAGGTTTGGGTGAAGCAAGAAGTAAGACTGATGGGTGGAAAAGTATAGTGGAGGTGAGTAGAAGATTAATGAGGTGGGGGTGGAGAATGTGGTAGTTTTCAAGTACCTTGGGATGCAATATAGAGCCGAGATGAAATATACATTTGGAGAAGAATGGAAGGCAAGGATTAGTAGTATGAGCAGAGTGAGTGAATGGAGAGCTGGAGTTGAACAGAGGTACACTATTCAGTTGCTAGTAGCTCCTGGAGCGAGGAAGGACGTACACGTGCAAGAATTTGGAAAGAGCTTACGTGAACATTGGCAGGCAACTGATAGGTGTTGCGGTAAGAGGGGACCTAGCCTGGAGGGGGCTGGATAAAAGGGAAGAAAAGAAACTGTTATTTGGATGGAGGTTTGGCAGATTTGGTGAACTAAAAATGGAGTTTGAGATGGAAGGCGTGCATGCAACCTGGAGGATTGCCCGAGGGATGTTCATGAGGAGGGGTGGCAGGAAGAGTGAGGGGGAGGGTGGATCCAGTCTCAAGTGGTTTGGCCAGGAAATATGTGAATAAATTAGGTGGCAAGAGAGAAGTTAGGCCGAGATTTAGACTGAGGACGGCCTCAGCGGGACTTTTGGGTGACCAGGGGAGCCGTGTTATGTGTCAGAATGGATGTAAGAAGCTATTTTGGAAAAATCGGCATCCATCTGTGACATACTAGCATTTAGGACAATGACCTGAAAGAGGAGTAGAGACAGGCAAAGAAGTAGATGTGCTAATGATGGAGAGCATGCTGAACACATTAAACTCTGTCAAGATTGCAAACTATCACTTTAAAAAGTTCTTGTCAGCTTCTGCATGGCCTTCTTCTGAGAATTGCTGCAGAAAGCACAGCCTGATGAGCTAACCCTTATTAGAGTAGTGCACTTCCCATCTTCAAGGAAAGCTGTGCTTCCAAGTACTATTAGCAAAACTTCTCTCACAGCCATAATACGTCCACATGTACCTTTCTGTTTCAGAATTTTCCATCCCATTATAATGTAGGATATCAAGTCATTCAACTTTGCACCAGTTTGGAACTGACTGTAGGAATAACATACAATTCCTGGCTATTTCCTCATACCACAATCCAACATAACATCAATAATGTACACTATTAGGCCTCATCTATGTCAGTGTTAGTCAGGCAATGCTTATTGCAATCTAACAAAGCTGGAATTTCAAGATTTATTATTAGATTGCAATACTCAAGATTTGTCCCACACTGGTATAGATGAGGCCTAATACTGTTAGTCTCCATCGCTGTTCAGGAGTTAGGGATGCGCAGGTCGGAGACAGGAGGGAGGAATAGTAGAATAACTGCTTCAATTTGTACACTCACCTGGGTTCTGCCTGGGCCTCCTAGGCCAGCTCCTGTAAATACATTACACATAGAGTAGAGGAGGTCCCAGTATTTCCTTATAGGCATACTAAATAGGCATGTACGATCCCACCTACAGTGGCTGTTTCTGGTTGTTTCAGTATTCCCTTATAAGGTAACATGCATACTAATTAGGCATGTGTGGTTGTTTCTGGTTGTTTCAATATTCCCTTATAAGGTAATATGCATACTAATTAGGCATGTGTGGTTGTTTCTGGTTGTTTCAATATTCCCTTATAAGGCATGTATGGTTGTTTCTGGTTTGTGCTTGTTCTGCTGTTGTTGTAAGGGTTCTGGAAATCCCTAACAATCACATCTTCAGTTTCACTTACCACCCAATGTCTTTGCATCTGTTGGTAATATTTATTCATAAATACTAGAAATTCATGCAAGCATTCAGTGAACTGAAGATGCGATGGAGAGGACTAAAATCAAACAAACAAATATTTTAGCCTGATATCCTATGGGATAAATCAAGCATTGCATGTTACATCATACTACTCTAACCATTTCCCACCTAATAGAATATATTACTGATGTCATCATGATGGTGTAATGCTTGGATTCTGATGATATGGGGAAGTAGCTTAGAGTTGCATATTCCTTCTGGTTTATGGACTGGTGCCTAACATGATGGAGTGGCAAATTCTGAAACGGGATTATGCACGTTGGAAGTGTGGCTGTGAGAGAACTAGATGTTTGGAAATAGCTTCCCTTGAAGATGGGAAGCAAACAGGAATTCTCAGAGTACTAGAATATGCAGAAGCTGACAAGTACTTGAGTGACAGTTGACACAGTTTAGTATAATTTAGTATATCACACATTTACTGACTATATGTACCAGTAAGTGTGCCACCTATATAGCCAGTTCTGATGATGAATATTGTGTATCCTGCCTTCATAGCTAGAACATGAATTGAATATCTACCAGATTGAAACTCCAGTAACCTCTCCTGTGAGCTATTAACCATGCAACCCACTCTGTCTTACATGTACAGCCATTTTTCTTTCCCATGGCTTCATCTTTCCCTTCAACTACAATATTCCAGGGAGGCGACCTGCTCATGTTTTTACAGGTTTCATGGGTGAATAGATACAGATGGTACATTTATAGATAGATAGCACATAATAATGCCATGCACACAACAAGTTTTGCATCCAACTCCCCCAGTGAGGGATCACTTAGCTCACAATTATAGTCAAGCTTCCTCCCCCAAATATAGAAGCAGTTGCTTAGAATGACTCCAGAACTAAACATTCATAGCAGATGTTATTATTTATCATGTCTACTTATTTATCATGTCTACTAATAATGCACACGTTTCTACAAATGTAACATGCATTCATGGATGGCATGTTTTGTTAAGGTCAGTGCTGTCAACTATTGTCACCATATAATCTTAACATCCATGGTGATATAGTGATAGTATAACATGCTAGCTAGCTACTAGCAAAATCTCACATCAGTCTTAGCCATCTCACTTTTCCTGGTGAAGGTTTGAGCATCTATAATATGCCTAAAACGTCGAGTGAGAAAATTTCAAGTTGAATCTTGAGAAAATCATTGTATTTAACTGAGAGATTGCTGAATGCTTGTTAGGGAGACGGTTGTATTTTTTAACTTTTTTTTAAACTTGCGGTTACAACTTTAGAGCTCTGTAGATTCTGCAAACTTCATGGTATGGACTTGATATATAGCTGAAAAGATAGGTCGCTCTCTTTTGATACTAAAATATGTTTTATAGGATAACTATAGGCAAGTTACTAGACCCTAAAGTGGAGGGACCTCAAAAACCATCCCAAAGTCCATCCAGAATAACTCCAGATTGCTTGCCAAAAAATTGAAATTGGTACGAGTGGCTAGAGGAAGCCCTAGAGCATTCAATCACCTTTTTCAATAAGCGTTAAAAATTTATTACGTGGTCAAGGGTGTTTTTGAGGTCCCTCCACTTTAGGGTCTAGTAACTTGCCTATAGTTATCCTATGAAACATATTTTAGTATCAAAAGAGAGCACACAGAGAGACCTACCTTTTCAGCTATATATCAAGTCCATACCATGAAGTTTGCAGAATCTACAGAGCTCTAAAGTTGTAACCACACGTTAAAAAAAAAAAAAAAAAAAATGTAACTGTCTCCCCAAGGGCTCAAGCTCTTTTCACACAAGCACTTCCCAGTAAACATCTGCCCATTCACTTCTTTGCTTGGAAACAGTGCAGCTGCTAAATAAAGTCAGCATGGGAATGCAGCCTCAGTAATGGGATCTTTGCCATCAGGGTGACAAGCCATTTCCCTAATGTCATTACTTGAAATTTGAACTTGAAGGGTCTATAAACTATATGAATAAGGGGAAAAAAGGTGGTAGGTAAAGTATTGCACACCAACACAAGCATGATTAGTGTATGGTGAGCTTTGGCCATTTTTATATTTAACGAATCGAGAAAACACAAGTTATGTCAATAAATTGGAATATGGTGTCTTTATGGAATATATTGCATGGCAGGCTACCTTGAAGTTTTTAGGATTTTTTTTTGCATTTTTGGTCTCGTGTTTTTGGGATGCCCAGAAGCTGCCAAAGTAAGTTTTAGTGAGGGATGTTCTTTTTGTTCTACCATTTTGAAATGGGGTTAGTCAGACCAATATAGGGGATTGCTTTACCAAACTCGTGATAATTATCAACAAATAATGTCCACATAGGAACTGCTACTACACTCGTGATAATATCAACAAATAATGTCCATAGGAACTGCTACTACTCGTGATAATACAACCAATAATGTCCATAGGGAGTGCTACTACACTCGTGATAATATCAGCCATAGGAAGTGCTACTACACTTGTGATAATATCAACAAATAATGTCCACAGGGAGTGCTACTACACTCGTGATAATATCAACAAATAATATCCACAGGGAGTGCTCTATACTACATTGCGTGTACCATGACGGAAAAACAGGAGGTGTTGAAGTAGAAGATGCTCTGTAATTATATATATTACATTGTCGTGTTCCTGAAACAAGAGCTATATATACTAATCAATTTTTTTTAAACTTTACTGAATTGATAGTAGATTATAAAAAAATTGTAACTCCAACATAACTCATTGCCTTAAAATTACTAATTTTAATATAAGACCTTTTCTCAAACTCTGCCCCCTTGTTTTTAGAATGAAAAAGGGTTAATAAAATTAGTTACCAAAATTTTTAATTTGGTGGAAATTAAGTACTAAATTTCAATTCTTGTACACTAACAGAATTAGAGAAATCATTTCAAGGAAAAAAAAGTGAAACATCAATATTCATGAGATGTTGCCATAGCAACCCAATTTAAGCCCACACAATTTAAATCTTGTTTTCACTGAAAGTGAAAGGTATTTTTTTGTAGTAACTAGTTAATATGTAATACCAAAATGGAAGTTTATGGCAACTTGCACTATATAATTATGTTAGAAGATCCCATCAACGACAGGAGCTCGGGTGCGTCATATTGTGAATTGGTGTGAGATTCAAACAAGAAAATGGACACTTGTTTGGTAGCAAATCTTAGTAAGTATTCAATCACTGTGGAAGAATGGACACCTACAAGAAGCAGTTTCTACAACAGATATTTTGTCACCATTGTGAGCTTGTTGTTCTTTATAATTGGAACACCATTCAATGGCTATGTCATCATAAGTATCTTCAGAAAGCATCTATCTACTGATCCTGCCGTGATGCTGCTGCTTAGTCTTGCTACAGCAGATCTTCTGATTTGTATCCTAGTTATACCAGTCACAATAATCACTGGCATTGCAGATAACTTTTTATTCGGCGACACTGATTATGTAAGATGCCAAATATGTCAACTGGGACTGCTCTTCCAGATCTTCACTCTTGCCGCTGGGTACACCATTACTCTCTTATCAGTGAACAGATTTGTGTACATCTGGAAGCCATTGCGGTATAAGAAGTACATGACAGTCAAGATAGTGCGTTCACTGATTGTAGCAGCATGGTTGCTGAGCACTGCAGTATCCGTCACACCATTGTTTGGATTTGGTGTTTTATCTTTTAATAAACGTGTATTGACGTGTACAGTAGCTTTCAGTGGCTATAGATTAGCTAAGAATACTTGGTACTTATTACTCTTGTTCCTAGTAGGAATGCCACCTGTTATAATATCTGCTGTGACTAATGTGTGGCTGTTTTGTATAGCACTGAAGTCAATCAGAAAACACTACAAGATGATGAATCAGCAAAAATATGTCGACAACTTATTAAGGAGAATCAATCAAGAGAAAAGCAAACAAGAAATGAGAGTAATAAAAACATTCATCGCAATTGTGGTCATCAATGTTGTAATATGGACCCCAATACTGGTGATATTGACGTTAGGAATAGCATATCAGTCAATAGAATCTTCAACTCCTTTAGATGCACTTGTCTTCAAGGCATCATTCAGCTACCTCACTCTACTGTCACAATCTGTAGTGCATCCTATCATACAATGTCGTACACTTTTCAGTGTCAAGAAAAAAATGCCAAATGTCCTGGGAAGATTATGTGATAAATGTTGCTGCTGTAATGAAACTGACAGCACTCAATTTTTTGGCAAACATTGCGTTTTCCTGGATGTATGCAGTGCAGCTTTTTTACCGCCAGCAATTGAAGAGCCAGACAGTCCTCCCACTAACATATAACAATGTAGAGTAAGCTTCACCTCGCATAGTATATTGGACCAATAATTAGCATGGCCATTGATGTTCTACAACTACTTACCTTGGTCAGCCATCATTTATTATTATGATGTGTAGTATTCCTCATATTTACATTTATATAAACTGCAACATTATAGTTAAATTATTAGGGTAATAGTGGTATCCTTGTTATTTCAGTTTTGTTATCTCTCAATCATAATAATTATTCCTGGACCTCTCAGCACAGATGGAGGGTTCTGACCTCATTGGGCAG
This sequence comes from Cladorhizidae sp. MBARI D1340-BT2, assembly GCA_028752905.1. Taxonomy (NCBI): domain Eukaryota; kingdom Metazoa; phylum Porifera; class Demospongiae; order Poecilosclerida; family Cladorhizidae; species Cladorhizidae sp. MBARI D1340-BT2. Next base: position 5,466,984 of record JAQNBH010000010.1, read on the forward strand.
ATTACTTGAGGTCTAGATTCCACTGCCTTTCAAATCTCAACTTTATTGGGTCTGAGCCACACATGTGACAGGTAGCCATGCTTACCCAAGACCTATATACTTGCTACCACATTACATCATGCATTGTCCAGTGCCTCCCACTGAACTACCATCCTGATCAACACATAACTGTCCAAGACATACAGTTATGACATTAAATTGGGCAAAATATTGGAAAATGCCCCCTGTACACTATCACACATCTATATAATTATACCTCTCTATGCCAGCCCATAGTTTGGCATACCATTATTACCATTATTGCTGTGTCTATCAGCACTACCAGCAATGCATGAGAAAGCATAATTGTGCACTACAAAACAATACAGGTTACTATGTCATCCATCTACTGCTGCAATGTTACTGCCGTTATTCAGAAGATTCAGGAGTGGGACTTTTCTTTGGATCAAAAATAGTAAATGCAGATACATCTTGAGAACTGAAACATCAGCCATGGTATCTATATATCAGTGACTTCCTCCAGACTTCAATGTCGTCACGACTCCATACCCAGTTAAAAAGATGGGGAGGAAGCCTGAGGCCCTGGGAAATGGCAAGCAGTGGCAGCAAAGTGCTCTTGATGGTGCATGTTCATCAGCAAAGAGGAGACTCCTTTCACACAATTAAAAACACCGACAGGACAAAAGTCAGCAGGGCATACTGCTGCTCCAGCATGTGTTCCTGCCTAGTTATTTTCGATCTACTTCACTCTATCACAACCCAATGCGATATTAATCTGATATGTGACCACAAAATGTCTGAACCCATTGCTGGGTATGGCCCCTTGATTGAAATAAATTATTACTTGGACATTGAGGCAAACACTCTTTAAGATTTCGGCCACATTTACTTAGCAACTTCCTTAGCAACTGCTAGTAATCAGTTCAACATGCATCACGTGGTTTACTACCTGGAAAACTGCACTAATTCCACAAAAAATCACTCTAGCATGCATACATTGTTTAGTACATGTTACTATATAGGCCACCTGTATTTTAGTCAGGTCCAAGTGGTAAAGCAAAGTTGAAGTTTCCATTACAAAAAATTAAACCCTGATATATGCAGCAACTAAATGTTGAGTGAGGTTGGATTGCTTGGCCAATTTAATTTCTTTATTGAGCTACTCCCTTTTCTGCAACTGTCTTGTATTGGTCTGTAGTGATGCGGCTACATTTTTCTTCCTTCATTCTTTATCATCGTCGGCTTTTAGAGACCTTCTCTCAGTGTAACAGGAGCAACAGGAGTGTCGGTTGATGCTTTTTCAGAGTTGAGCAAGTGGTAAAATTGAACTAGTGCCTGAGGTGGTTGGTTCATGTGATTTTTGTCTGCATATTTATTTACACACCAACTCAAGCATGATTTTTGTATGGATGAGCTTTGTCCACTTTTAGGATTGGTCAGGTAAATAACTTCACATCTTCAGATTGCTTAATTGATCTAATATATGCTGAGACATAAATAAAGATAGCATATACATATAGGTGGTAAATTTTAATCTTTTTCAAGAAAGGGTGCTAGAGTTCTGTCAATAAAAGTTTCAGCTGAGATATGCGATTTTTGGTATCTACGCTTACAAGCAAATAATTATAGGGAGTGCATCACATTTATTGTGAATATCTAAAATTGTTTCATCTACTGAAAGTAAATATATATCTGTGTTTTTTTTACAATATTTCAATTACAAGCATAAAGTTGAAACCAGTTTGAACCACAACCAAAGTATAAATTGTATTCTTACTTCTCCCGCTTTGACATAGCTCTAGATCTTCAAGTTCCAATAGGCGATGTCAAGGGCATGCCCATATATGCACATTTTTAAGAGGTAACCCAGCCCCCTTAACTACTTAGCTATAATAGTGTCAACACCATATTAATATGCATGCTCAGTATATATAGACACTTGATGCATCAATTGGTTCTGAAGAAGACTCGTTTGTTAGTTTCTGCTAGCGGATTGTTGTTGTTTACTATTGATGATGCTTTATTCATCATTTTTCCTGTTTTGGGCAGTGATGTCATTGATCTGCACAAGTAGAACATTCTATTTCCAGCGTAATTATAATTGTATATATATATATATATATATAGAAAAGTACTGGGATGGCTAGTCCTACTGCAGATTTGTCCCTGATGATTGCATTAGCATGAAACTGCAGTAGGACTAGCCATCCCAGTACTTTTCTATATTCAATAGCTCTGCCTTAACACAGCATTGAGCACTATTTGTAGCCTTCATCAGCAAACTACCTTCTAAGTATATATATATATATAAATTAATAAATAATTAAAGTAATTAATTAACTATAAATAAACAATAAAGATTTAAAGTAATAACAAAATATTAAACAACAAAATGCATGCTATAGGTTAATGATTTTAACCTGATAACTAATATTACATTAAAAGAATCATATATCAATAACTTTACTAACTAACCAAAAAGTATGAAATGCAGAAAAACTATGGTGGTCATGGTTTTCAAGTTCATCTTCCTTGCGAATGGCCATTCAGCAAACTGGCAGGTCCATTCCACAAACTTGATCGAAACACACACACACTCTGGTGCTTGGCAATGTGCAGTGCCTTCACTAGTAGTTTCATCTGTCTTCCGATCTGGTACAAGATGGTGTCTTCCACCAACAAAATAGTATGGCCATTGTTCCACGCATGTTCAGCAAATGGAGATTTATCTTTAGCACACTTTTCACAGGCATTTGTGTTCTTTTACTCTGGTCTCCTTCTTCTGTTGGTCTCCCCATATGCCAGCTGCAAGGGATGTGGCACACAAAATCATGAGTGAATAGCTACTATCATCGTTCACTCTACTCAGCTATTGGAGTTCTTTCTGATCTGAATATGACTCTGATGTTGAACTTCCTGCAGATTCTCCTTATGTCTTCACTTATCCCTGGTCCATAATGAATTACTACCATAGCATCCTTCTTCCCAGACTCCTGAATAATGTGATGTTTTGCTCACCCTCACAAGGGAGCTGGATTAAAAATTTGATATTGCTCAACTTAGGATATCAGCCAGCTGCATTTCCATGCCTTTGCGATACCTGACATCCAGGGAGTAGTGCTGCAGATGCAGCAGCATACGTTGCAGTCTGCTGGGAGCTGAACATAGCACCTTCCAGAAGATGCTCTCTAGAGGCTTATGATCACTCTGCACAGTGACTATGTCCCTGCTGTGCACATAGATGTCAAAGCGCTCACAGGTGAACACTATGGCCAGCAGCTCGTTCTCGATTTGAGCATATCGAGTCTCTGCTGATGTCAGAGCATGCGATGCATAGTCCACTGGCTGACCACTCATTTGAGCATATCGAGTCTCTGCTGATGTCAGAGCACGCAATGAATTTCTCTTCTGTGAATATCTCCAACAAACCACAAAAGCTACTGATATAATGCAGAATACACAAGACTTCTTTGAAAGGAATAATCTCACATGAAACATTATTGGTTCAATCTGTACTGTTGGAGCCCCAGCCATGATGGGAGTGAGATCAGGCTTCACTGCACTTGTGAAGCAAAAAGCACCCAATGTGATAATAACACATTGTGTTCTTCACAGACATGCATTGGCTGCAAAAATGCTTCCTGAAAATCTGAAAATAGTTTTGCAGAAAGTTGTCAAGGCTGTTAATTTCATTCGTGCCCAAGCATTGAACCACCATTTCTTCAAAGCTTTTTGTGATGAGATGGATTCTGAGCATTTGACTCTTTTGCTTCATACTGGGGTGAGGTGGCTTTCATGTGGACTTATTCTTAATCATGTGTTTGAGCTCCCTCCGTACCGAGGTAGAGTTTTTCTTCGTGACCAGGATTCAAAGCTGTGTGAAACTTTGCTGATCCCAAGTTCAATCGCCTGTTTAGGGTACCTGTCAGATATATTTACCCATCTTAACCAAATCAATAAACAACTCAACCATTGTTGAAGCAAGTGAAACGATGACAGCATTGCAGACAAAGCTGGACTTATGGGCATGAAGAGTTCATCAAAGTAACTTGGCAAATTTTCCAAACTTGAATGAGGTCATTAGTGAAAGACCTAGTGTGTTTGTTGCCTGAAATAAATGAAGACATCACAGATCATTTGAAAATCTTGAAGGAAAACTTCACTGGCTACTTTTCAAAAGACATGATTCCTACAGAGAGATGGATAATAAGACCTTTTACCACTGAAGTCAGAAATGAAAGATGATTACCCAGCAAAAATTGAGCTGATTGATCTTCAATCCTCTGCTAATCTTAGAGAAGAAAGGTTGGTGTCGATTTTTGGATAAAACTCACAGATTCATTCCAACTTCTTACTCAGCATACCTTCCAAGTGCTTCTTCCTTTTGTCACTACATACTTATGTGAATCAGGGTTCTCAAGTTTAGTAGCAATGAAGACAAAGGCCAGGAATCGCGTGAAAATCGATGACGATATGAGAGTAGCGTTGTCATCAACAGCTCCTCGAATAAATAAACTGGTTGACTCAATGAATCAGCAGTGTTTCCAATGATAATGCTTCTGGTGCTTCTGTTTGATTTTTTTTTAGTGATACGAATGGACTATATAATTTCTTTCTTTATCAAAGTATATTACTATATTTTATGCAAAACCTAGACAATGAATCTTATCTTCTTACTTTTCTGTGCCTTTATGATGGCTATGCATTTTTTGTATGGGAGTAAGGGGGGAAATGTCGAAATACATCAGGCTGAGGGGGTAAATGATGGAGGAATGGTTGAGAATCCCCGCTCCAGAGCATCCATGACCTTCTACCTTAGTGCGATTAGTACACGTCGCAGAGCATGCTGCAGGTGTCATGGCAGGATCCAGCCTGATGTGATATTCACCATCCAGCTTGCCAGCAATACCAGAGTACACACCAGTGGATACTTGTTGACGGTCTGTGCCTTACTGAGTGTCTCTTACTCCTCACAGTAGCAACAGTAGTGTCATGCTTCTGTGGTGCATCAGAGTCCAGGATACGCATGAGTCCCATTCCTAGGCATGCTTTACGACCAAGCAGTGGACGAGATGTAGGACCATCTATGATGCTGCAGTTCAGCATGCATCCGATATCATCTCGAGACACAGGAATCAACACACATCTAACTATAGGAGTCTTCGCACCACCACATGAGATGATGGGTGAGCCACTTGGGTCAACATGTTCCAGTGACATTTCACCAGTGGCCTTGACGAAGACATGAAGTGGCACCACATTTAGCTAAAACCTCATATAGTTACTAGTACTTTTAATGTGACCAGCTGGCAGTCATCAACGGCTGAAACTTCAGTTATATTAAACACGAGGTCTTCGTCAGTGTGGCACTCTTAGCACGGTCAAACTTCTTCATGTATGTTCCACCAGACTGACATTTACATGCAAAGTGATCCACCTGCGAAGTGATTCACCTTGGAGCACTTGTAACACTTCTTATCCAAGGCTGGACAAGACTCCTTCTTCATCACGTAATGTCCACAACAGAACTTGCAGTCTTTGACCCCAGCTATGCCAGGCTTTTCTGCAGCCTTGCATTCGACACATACTTTCTTCCTCACCATACTTACAGACATATCAGCACTACCACTCAGCACCTTGAGCTGTGCTTGGGTCACCTCAGCAGCATGACAGAGTTCAAGTGTTCTGTTCAATGTCAGTGCAGCTTCACAAAGAAGTCGTACCCTTACCTTGGGATCAGCAATACAAAACACTATCCTGTCCCTGACCAGCTATCTCGTCTAATGTTTTCGAAATCACACTTACTAGATAGCTGACGTAGAGCGGTCACATAATGCTCGGTCACATAATGCTCAAAGGTCTCACCAGCTTCCCGAGCCCTCACGTTTAACTTATAATGTTCAAACGGAATGTTCCTCCTTGGATAACGATACTGTTCAAAACTATCCAGTACAGGCTATATCTTATGTTTGTCAGCATCGTTGTGCCAATCAAATAACGTGTCAAAGATGCGACGTGCAACAGTGCCAATCACAGTTAGTAGAGTAGCCACCTGTATATTCTGGTCCTTCTTGTTCAGCTCCTGTAGCTAGGCTGTACTTACCTCCATTCCTTCCATGCCTCAGAGACAGCCAAGTCATGGATCGACAGAGGATCTGGAGCCGGCAGAAGCTTGGCAGCCATTTTGAAACATTTTGACAAAGTCCAAAACCACACCAGTTGAGAGTCACTGGTCGTTCAGACAATCACAGAATCGAGACACTGGTGTAGGCAGGGTTTCATTTAGGGTGGCTGCCCCCCCCCCTTGGAACCTTTTTGCCCTCCCTTGAAAATTGTATTCTTGTCACATTTCTAACCATCATGCCCCCCCCACCCCCCTTAAAATCCAGATTGCCCCACCCCCTGGACACTTTTCTAAATGAAAACCTGGTAGGGACGCTCCAAGCTGCCACCATGTAACGAGTTCTTGAGCAAAGTATCAAACAAATGACTCATTGCGTCCAGACAGGGGTGGGGGTAGGTAAAGATCGTTACACTTTACAAGCACAGGCACTTCACGGGAAGTCTTATCCGCTGTAGGACAGGAAACATTTCAGAATCGCCTAGCGCGTCCCTACAAGTAACAGACTTACCAACCTGTGAACACTCATTGGCAGGACAAAATCTAGCATTTTGCAGGATCTTGCTAATTTTTGCAGGACCACAACATGGCCTCAAAAATTTAAGGTATTGTTGTTCCCTCTACACACTCAGCTCCCCCTCCACATCAATCTTGTGGAGAGAGGAGCTACTTAATGCGCCTCTGCAACCCCCCACCTAACAGTGTAGTTCTTCAATAATATTATATAATGAATATTGAAATCAATGAATCAGAGTCTCATTGTGAGGTAGAGATGATGATATGCTATATATATACTTGTAGTTATGAGGTTGTCTGTAGGCTTTTCATGGTGGCTAATGATAGCATGCTGTCATTAATTAGATGTGCATTTGAATAGCATGGCTTATCATTATTTATTTTAACACTCAGCAGGTCACACACTGTGGATGGATCCAACTGCCATCGTTCTTCTGTCTCGATCTTTCTCACCATGCTAAAAAGGCATTCTAGATCTGCATTGGAATGCGGAAGTATGAGCAAAATGTGCAAAACTGGACAAGACAAATAGTTCCAAATCCAAGATTGAATGAACTTTTGCCATCACAGACCAGAAGTTATCTATTACTCCAGCTTCTTTTGCATCAAATGTGGGAAGTTGGTCCAAGGGTGAAGCACGAAAATCATGAAATTCCATACTCAAAGTGTCCAATTCATCAGGAGAGAAGGATGCAAAGCGCTTTGCCAATTCAACAATGCCATTTAAAGAGGTCTTATCTCTATTTCTAGGATCAAGAAAAGCAAGTTGAAGCAGACAATCATCGTTAAATGGAAATTTAGCTAACATTTTTGAAACAATGGTTTCATAGAAAGTGCGCACACATTAAAAAATAAGTTTCTCAAGAGGAGTTCCCAACAACTCTTCAAGATCACCACACCACAATAAACAGGTAGATGTGCCAATACCTAGCTCATCATTACTAAGCTGGATATTTCTATCAGTGAAATCAATAGAAGTGATATCATCAGTGGAATCGAGGACATCTGGATCTATAAAATTACTACAGAAAGAGTGCAAGAGTCGATAAACATCAGCCTGTAAAGTACCAATACGACTAGCATGAGTTTGAAAGGCAGTTGAGAAAATACTCAAGGGCAAGGGCATAACAAACAAAATTGCAAAACAGCTTCACTAGTGGGTCTTTAAGATGCTTGGCCACTCTCTGCACACGCCCATTGGAAGGCTCAGATTCAGCTATCCTGTCAAAATAACAATAAAGAGCTGGCCACTGCTCAATCAATCTCTTGAGACAGCGTTCTAAACTAAGCCAGCGTTCTAAACTAAACCAGCGTTCTAAACTAAGCCAGCGGGTTGAACAATGTTTTAGGATGTGGAGTGGTGTGACATTGCTAAACTCAGTTTGAATTTCATTGAACTCATGATACCTCTTGGAAGAATCTTTAAAATGATAAAATATATAAATCAGAATATCATCAAGGGAGACTGGAAGCTTTTTAAGAGAAGCAGCAGCACAAAGTGCACTTAAGTGGCAAAGACAACCAAGGCTAAACAACTTCGGTTGTTTCCCAAGAAGTCGACTCAAAACAGAGTTACGCTTACCCACAATAACACTTGCAGTATCTGATGCATAACCGATCACGTTGCTCCACGAAACTCAAACTCCTTCTCTATTGCAGTAAAGAGTGACTCTGCTGTGGCAATATTACACACTGGCATACACAGAAAACGAGTAACTGGCTTTTGAACCACCTTATCCCAATACCATACCATCATTCCGAAATACTTCCTATCTGTTTGATCATTACCACCATCACACAAAAGGGTGAAAGGAGAAGAACAACAAGATTGAATGACTTCGTCATTAAGAGTTGGAGCTAGTGCAAATTTCACTATGGCTGTAGTTTTTGTCCTACCAGATGCAAATTGCTGAGCAATTTTGCTGTCTGGAAACATAACTTGACAGAGTTTGTTGAAGTGATCAGCAGCTAAAAAAGGTACATTATGTTCAGCAATAAATGTAGAAAAATAAATTTCTGCAGCTGTAACCTGATCAGCTTCTTGTCTGTCCTTTCCAAAAGTAGCAGCAGTAATTTTTGATTGACCTATTGACCTACACTCTATTTTGCCAATGCACAGTGCCTCTTTGTCTCCATGTGTCGTTTTACTTCATGTAGACCACCAGAAGCAACAGAAAAATCAGTGCAACGTATATTGCAACGAACAAATGATGCACCCCTCTCACTCTCCTTCATATTGTAGCGCTTGCAGTCTTCCTGCCATTTACTTGCTCTCTTTCTCCTCTTAGCAGTGGAGAGGTCACTGCAAGCTTCACTCTGAGAATGACTCCGACTAGAAGTACTGGCAATGCAAGTAAAGGCTGCTTCATTGTCTGACTCCACCTTGGACTCGATGCTCCTAATATAAAACTCTTTTTTCAAAATTATTTTTGGGAACATTTATTAAGCGTAGCAGCGGTTACTTAGGAATGCAGTTGTGCAGTCAGTCGCACCGGAACCCCGGGACAAGTTCCAGAATTCCAGGAGAATCCCGGGACAGTTACTAACCTTCGCCTGAACTATGGCAAGCAACTATAGTTGTCAAATAGAAAATATTACTGAGGACTCCATTACTCTATCGCAATGGACCCCATTAAGAAGCAGCTTCTACAACAGGTATATTGTCATCGTTATGAATGTGCTGTTCTTTGTGATTGGAACACCATGGAATGCCAGTATCATTATAAAGATCTTCAGACAGCACCGCCATTCTGAACCCACAATGATACTACTGCTAAGTCTAGCTACAGTGGATCTTTTGATTTGTACACTAGTTTTACCCCTCACAATAATCACTGGAATTGCAGATGGCTTTGTCTTTGGTAGCAGTGATTATGTAAGATGCCAAGTCTGTCAAACAGGACTACTCTTCATCACCTTTTCATTTGCCTCCTTAAACACCCTTGCTCTTATATCAGTGGACAGATTTGTGTACATCTGGAGGCCATTACAATACCAAAGCTACATGACAGTCAAGACTGTGTGTTCACTGCTTGTAGCAGCATGGTTGCTGAGTATTGCTGTATCAGTCACACCACTGTTTGGATTTGGGACTATTTTTTTCGGTAGAATCACATTGACATGTACAATTCCTTTCCATGGATACAGTAGATTAGCCAAAAACATTTGGTACGTATTACTGATGGTCCTAGTAGGAATGGTTCCTATAGTAACACTGATCGTGACGAATGTGTGGGTGTTTAGTTTAGCATTTAAGGCAACTAGAAAGTACTTCAAGATGAGGAAGGAGCAGACATACACCGATGACTTATTACGGCAAGTCAATCAAGAGAAGAACAAACAACAGATGAAATTGATACAAATGTTCATCGCAATCTTGATGACCAATGTTGTCACATGGAGCCCAGTGTTGGTGTTATTAATATTTATGTTTGCTAATGAGCCGGATTCTTCATTTATAACGGATGCTCAGATTGCTCTAATATCATTCACCAACATAACTCTGCTCTCGCAGTCAGTACTGCATCCTATCATAGAATCCCGCACACTTTTCAGCACCAAGCCAAGAATGCCAAGTTTACTAAGAAGGATCAGTGAGAGGTGTTCTTGCATCGATTTCTGTTGCAATGAAGAAAATGTCCTCAATCAATGTTGTAGCAAACACTGTGTTTTACAGGACATATGCAATGCAGCTTTTTTACAAGCAAGTGACCAATTGGAGTCCCCTATAATATTAACAGAAAATGCACGTTAATAATAGCTAGTCTTCTTAAATGCAACCTGAGAGATGCAACTTGTTAAGGTTATTATTAATTTTGGAAGTGTTAATGAAGTAGTATATATATGTGTAACAATTATGTGATGTATATTATAGCTACAAAATGTACTGCAAGTTGTAAAAGTGGGTGCTGTGTTTTGTATGTTGCATTCGATAGCAAGGCCAAGGTTTGTGCGTTTGTGCATGTAAGAGGTGTTAAAATAGAATAAATTTCAAAAAGAATTCCTTCTAATAATAATTATACCAGAGCTATATATTGTATTTATTTACATAAATTACTTGATACAGACCTTAGTACTACAAACTATATCGCACAAAGGGATAAAACGGCTATGCTAATATAATACTGCTTGTTACATTTTGGGTTTAAAGGGAGACTACTGGTCAAAGATATAAAAATATATGATAAATTTGTACCTCCTCCATCTTTTCTCTGTGAAGATAATTTTTGTTGCTTAGACATGATGAGCATTGGCAGTGTAAAACACCTCAAAATAAGTGACTTATTACTACTGTCTTCACAAGTGACTTCGAACCATGGGAGGTATAATACCAGGTAATACCCTTGTATATACCTGGACTAGTACCTTTCACACCACCTGGACACAAGTGATGGAGACAAGGGAAAAGGATTGGTGGGAAAATATTCACTGATCTTATTGGACGGCTAAATGATATCCAGTGAGTCCATCCCTTGAGTTGCACACAGCATGCACTCAGGACCTGTATTGTGTGTGTATATTTGTGCATAGTATTGTCATTAACTGCATCTAACTTCCTTCATTAGACCTCATTCAAGTACTATTGTCCTTGAATAGACTATGCCCTCATTTAAACTGACTACCATTTACTATATATCTCGAGTAAAATATTGTCACAAGAGTTTACAATTGCATTGCATTGCTAAGCATATGCTCATAAGTGGACATGAGATGAGCATTTTGCCTTATCAAACATAAGGATACAGTCACTACAGGCAGTGCAAGAGAGTACGTCATTGATTAGAATATATACTCAAATATTGCACACGGATATATAAGAATGTCAAGAAATTAATAGAACATGTGCATGTTCCAATTGCGGATACACAGTATTTCCCAAAATGATCATGCATGTAATGATGTTCCATGGTTGAATCTCTGTGTGCTTTAGAATGTTCTACAGCCAACACACAAACAATGCAATATGTCGGCATTACAAAAAATTGTATTACATACATTAGTGAGGCTATCTCTAGCTATACTCTATTAGAAGAAAACACCAGAGTTGATGGAAGCTTTTGAAATTTAGAGAGAGCAGCATAATCATAGAAAAGTTCCCCCAGCCACCTTTGAAGTTAGTGAGTGTTAACTGCGAGAGAAGCAAGACTGCCATTAGCCTCTCCATGGTTGGCCATGCAGCACATGATGCCACTGTGGTGGGCCATGTAGTACATGGTGTCACTCTGGTGGGCCATGTAGTGCATGCATGTTCTCGAGTAGGTCAGAGTACAAGTAATTTATTTCATATCAACGGTGTAAAATGTCTCTTCTTTACCTACCTAGATCTGCACCTGTTAATAAGAAGTTTATTGAAGTTTTACTGACATAATTATTTACTCAATTCATGCTCTAGCTATTGAGGTGGGACTACCATGCCCTATTTGTTAGTACCTGTTAGCTTTGAATAAGTACAAATATTAAAGGTCATTTGCCTCAATGTCCAAGCAATAATTTAATCGAACACTTATGCTCCAAGGTGCCATCGCTGGGTTTAGACATGTGGGAACATATAGGATTATTATCTCATCGGGTTCTGACAGCAGATCAGAACAGCTCAGCAGGGACACACATTGTAACAACATCAAACCATGCTGACTGTTGTTGTTCAGTCAGTGGTTTTAGTTGTGGTAAGGGGAATGTCCCTGCTTCACCACCCTAGATCTGCACCTGTTAATAACTAACAGGCTGAGGTTGACTGGTAAAGTTTTGCTGACATAAATATTTACTCAATTCATCAATATGCTCGAGATATGCTCGAGATATTGAGGTGGGATATGCTGAGCACAAAGAAGGCTATAATTATGTTAAGGCCAAAGAAAATGCCTCGAGGTAAGTGGCTATCCAGGTATCTAGCTAGCTAATATATTACCAGCTATAAACATATTTCAGCTGGTAATTTCTGTCTGCCTTTCTCGTGCTAGCCAATCAAAAAATCAAATCCAACTCTTTCTCACTGCTATTACTACCATCCATTGTATTGGTCAAAGTTCAACCACAGTGGACTCAAAGGATTCAATGCAAATATTGTGAACCATAGCGGAACAGAACAGATTGTGCAATGCATGCAACAGAAATGGATTCAACAGAATGGATTGCCATCCATCATATTGTGAAGCACTGTAGTAATGGATTTGTTCCAACTTGCGAACTCGGCCCCTAGGACATAAACTAGCGTATTTGTACCTTGGCAGCTGATTTGATCCTCTGGTGTCTGTCAACCCACAATGGGTATATACATGTAACATAGCTATCACCCACATTCATTCTGTTGTTGTGCAATGGTTGTAAAGTTCATTATAATTCCTCCGTATTTAGCTACGAGGAAGAAAATGAACTAGACAAAAGGGTCGGCCATTGTAACATATGTAACTATTGGAAGCAACTCGCATTGCTGTCGGAAACTCTCCTTTGATAACCTTCTCTGGTCAATCAATAGTTCACCGATGATGCCCGTACTCTTGTCTTGCAACCCTAGGTGACTCTCACTAGTCAAACCTCTTAGTTCCAGACCTAGCAGGACCAAATAAAACCGCTATTCACTTAGGCTAACCACAAGCCGTAAGATTTCCCAAATTAGGACAGTGATAACAACAATGAATTCTTCATACAATCACAAGAACATAATACAGTGGTGACTAGGTTGTGTTCCTAGTCTATTACAATTCCATGTACTTCTCAATTCATGTCTACACCACACTCCCTAACAATTCCTTATACGGTGGTGTGGTGACTTCTCATCCTGTGTTTGCTCTGTCCAATCAAAAGACTTGTAAATTCCTTGTGGTTGTGCACAACCTCGTCCATAGACTGCAGTGGGGACTTCCTTCCTGTTGAACTTCTTGTCCTCTTGTGTTTAGCGGTGTTTCCGACAATTGCTCTCTATAGCCAGACCTATTTTGTTGGTAATATAGTTATAATAGGGAACAGCTTCCATTAGTTATACACGACACTTTTTTTTAATGATTATGAACGATCATCCTGGCAGCTTTCTTCAACATAGCTACTTCATGACCATCTGGGAATAATAAATAGAGTAATACCCAATATCACCACCATATATTGTAGTTCGTGTCTTATATAAATTTAGCATTATCCACATTCTTCACATTTCCAGTTGCACAATGATAGTAAATATGTTCTTGGAATCTTTATTTTCTTCGATCATCTTGAGGAGTGAGTACTCTAGTGTTTTATTAAAATGATCATCGAACCCATTTGTTTGGGGATGGTAAGCAGTTACACAATATGCTTGTCTCCGGTCAACTTGAATTATCAGAATTAATACATTCCCTTCATTGATCGGACTGGACTTTTTTGGGTATTCCATGATGGTAAAAAATTGGCTTAACAAAGTTTGACTCCCCTTCCCAAACTCTCTTTAGAGGTCAATTCTCCAACTTCATCTGACTTCAAATAATAATCAATGATGTGCAACAGATAAAATGACCAGTGTTTAATATGTATAGTCGCTTTTAAAATGAAGCTTATTCACTAGTATGTAGTTATCTTACTTGTGCCTATTGGCAGTAATGTGAAGCGGTTCTATTGAGTCAATTCCCATGTTGTAGCAATTGGAATCAGCCTTAATTGTAAAAGTGGCTTATTAAACTGAGATTAACCTATATCAGACTAAAGTCTACTTTGAAATACCTTCTGACATTTTTCTTGTCTTGACATAGCTACCAGTCAATGTCGACCATACCAAAAATATCTTTCAACAAACTTGTCTCTCGTCTTCTCTGACTAAAAAACAACTCACTGCAAGGATATTGCAAGGATATTATGAAGAGCTTGTATATAGAATTTGGTGCTGGATTTGCTTATCAGAAATCCATCTCCTTTAAAGTCCTAGTAACTGACCTAGACCACCTTCAAGCACTATATATTCAGAAAATCTGTAAACTGACCTCTTTCTGGTGGCTGAACCTCCTTTGGCATACTTTGTATCATTTAAAGATCATCATGGTTACAGGTTTCTTTGTCATCCCAGACTAAGCTAGATAGCCAAACTCATGTGATTAGGAGAAAATCAATACTTGCCCTATGGACTGTGGCTGCTAGCAAAATTGGTCCAGTGGACTTGTAAAGTGGGAGACTAAATTTGCTAGGACACCGGCATTTACTTTACATCTTGTGAAATAAAATTTCTGAGAATTTTTTTATTTTAAATGATGGATGGCACATTGTGAATTGCATAAAGGAAGTATACACTAACTAGTGATAAAAAAAAAATTGCAATAGTTATAGCTGATATGTAATTAAGACTATTTATTTCTCGTGAAATGCAGGGTACCTTAGTTCTCCAAACAGTTCTCTCCTAAACTTAGGTGGCACTTGAGTGGTGTAATTTCCCCAATATTTATTTTAGTTAACATTATTATTCTCAACTAATTCACAGTTGATATAACGAACATTGTTAATGATAAACTGGAATTTCACTCCTGGTCATTCCCACTAATTCCTCTAGCCTCATTAGAGATGTTTCGCTCTCCCTCACAGGGAAGTTGGATTGAAAATTTGATATTACCACGAGAAACCTATCTTAAATATTGTCTGTTTATTAAATCGGGAAAGGTATGAGAAAACAACTTAGCTGGAGTAAGATCTGGCATGAGGGGCAAGGATGGTACTGCTTATGCAGAACATAGAATTATGCTTATAAAGAAACTAACATGGTTCAATATGCAGTGAGTTTACTCTGGAAACCACTGGTATGGTTATGCTTGTAATATACTAGGATCAGAACCAGAACAGCAAGACAGAAACTCTTTTATTCTTCTAATCAACTTCAAGCATGGTATAACAAAGGTCAACACACCAAACACACATACATTCTTATTATAACATAGGATGATAATACCGTATAAGGTACACACTAATAATAGTTTGAATAAAGATTACAATAACAAGGTCAATACATTACACTCCTTCCTTCTTAGAAAGAACTAGGTCCATACCGGTCGGGAGGATTTTGGTTCCTCTTTGGATAATACTTGCGCTGTAGAATTGGCGGAGGTAATTCTCTGGTAGTTGCCTCTGGTATATCCTCTGCCGTTGATTCTGCTGTAATTTCTCCCGACCCTTGAGTCGACCGTGGAAATGTTTCTGCTTCCGCTTCTATATTTGGGCTAGCAGGTGCTGGGAAGAATTCCTCCTCTGGTATTGGCTCCTCTGGAACAGGTCCTGCTTTGCTCAGCAGCTGGTCTACATGACGTCTCCAGGTCTGTCCCTTTACTTGCCTGCATACTGGCCCAAGCTGTTCAGTGATCCTTCCTGGAAGCCATTTTGGACCATATCGAAGGTTCAGGACCAGTACTCCCTCTCCTCTCTCAAATGTGCACTTCCTGGCATGACGATCATGGTACCTTTTCTGCACTGTTTGCTGGACACTCACATGATCCCTTGTGAAGGTTTTAGGAGGTTCAGTCTTGTCGTATCTGTTGCTTAAGAAACAACTCTGTTGGGGGTACTCCGGTTGTAGTACGAGGTGTGATTCGGTACATTAGTAGAAACTGGAATAACTTTTTCAACAGTGTTCCCTGGTCTTGGTGACCTGCTTTGAGCGAATGCTTGAAAATCTGGACAAACCTTTCCACTTCCCCATTTGTAGCAGGGTGGTATGGGGCACTTTTGATGTGATCAATACCGTTAGCCACCACACATTCTGTGAATTTACTGGCTGTAAATTGAGGTCCATTATCAAACACTAGTTTCTTGGGTACCCCATACCAAGCAAATAAGGTCCTCAAGGCGGCATCCAACGTTTTCTCAGTAGTGGTAGTTGGACATGGGTAAAACTTCAAGCCACTTGGAGTAGGCATCAACCACAATGAGAAACATGATACCCATGAAAGGTCCCGCGTACGGTAGTCGACGTGTATTCTCTCCCCATGGAACTGTGGGCCATGGCCAGGAATGTAGAACAACAGGCAGAGGGCGATTTCGGGTGCTCTGACATGCCTCAAATGCCTTGACAGTCTTCTCAATATCTGCAATCACCCCTGGCCACCACACATGAGCCCTTGCTAGACCTTTCATGCGAACCATTCCCGGATGACTGGCATGCAGTTCCCCCAAAACATGGCTGATATTTCTCTGGAACTACCACTTTTGTTCCCCAAAGTAGGCATCCTGCTTCCACAGCCAGCTCATGTTGCCGCTGATGGAAAGGCTTGATCTCATTAGGAATAACTTGGGGTCACCCGCTCTGGGTGTATCTTAGTACCTTGCTCAAAACATGGTCTCTTCCAGTTTGCTCCTTCAACTGTTTCACAGTGACTGGTAATAACTCCAACTGTTGTAGGTTGAATATGGTGGCACCCATCACCAACTCCTCTTCCTTAGCTGTGGTATCACCCAGAGGAAGACATGAAAACCCATCGGCATTGGTGTGTTTACCTGTGGAATGGAATTCTAATTGATATTGATAACCCAGTGCCCACCTCTGAAGACTAGCAGCAGCCAGGGTAGGTAAATTCTTTTTAGACCCCAATATTGCCATCAAGGGCTTATGGTCCATTACCAAAGTAAATCTCCGACCATACAGGTACTTGTGAAATTTCTTCACACCCAAAATCATGGCTAGATTCTCAATTTGAGCATAATTTCGCTCTGTCATGCCTAGGGTTCTAGAGGCATAGGCTATTGGTCTTTCCAACCCGTCAGGATATACATGAGTTAAAACTGCCCCAATGCCATATGATGAGGCATCACAGTCCAACACTTCACTCGAGGCCAATTTTTTTTTAATATCCGAAAAGCCTGTTGACACTCTTGGATCCACTTTCATGGAACCGTTTTTCCTAATAATCGGTTAAGGGTGTGTGCCACTGTAGAAAGCTGGCATATAAACTTTCCATAATAATTCACCAGCAAAGGCTCTTAACTCCACATTCTTGGGTGTTGGTGCATTCACAATGGCAGACACACTGCAATGCATGCAGCCCATTTTTGTCTATCCCATACCACAAATAATCAACTTTCTCTTGGAGAAAAGAGCATTTCTCACATTTCAGCTTCAGTCTAACCTTTGTAAGAAGTTATTCAGGTGTTCAGCCTCGTACCTCCCATAATCAATATGTCATCCAGATAGACTACAACTCCCCAGATACCCTGTAACAATGTCTCCATTATTTTCTGAAATAGGGCGGGGGCTGAAGCTACTCCAAATGGCATATTGATAAAGTCCTCTGTGTGTATTTACTGTTACATACTTACAAGACAACGGCTCCAGTACTACCTGCTGGTAGGCTCTTGACAAATCCAGTTTAGTAAATTTCTCTCCGCCCGCTAAGGTTGCAAACAAGTCCTCTGGTGTTGGTACTGGAAACTGGTCCACTTCCAAAACGGGATTAATGGTTACCTTACAATCACCACAGAGGCATATGGTACCATCGGCACTACAGGTGTAGCCCAGCTACTGTACTTCACCTGCTCAATGATTCCCTGTCCCTCCAACCTCTCCAACTCTTGTTCAATCGCACCCTTGAGGGCATATGGCACCGAATGTGGACAGGGCGTGGCCTCTGGCTTCACAGTTAGCCTGGCTTGAACATCAGTCATGGTGCCAAGTCCCTCCTCAAATACCTGTTTGTGTTTGGTAAGCAAATCATCCACTTTGGTAGATAAAAATTTAATGGATCCCCAGTCAATTTTGATGAATTCCAGCCAATTACATCCAAAGTGACGCTCCTCTGCTTTTTACAATAAGAAAGGGCAAGGAAAACTCTTCCAGTCCATACTGGACCTTGACTGTTTTTTCCCCAGTACTGGTAAGCTTTGTCCTGAATATGTGGTCAACCTAACATCAGAAGTCTCCAATGTCACTCCTGGAAAAACTCTCTCCCAAGTGTGCTGGAGACTATAGATACCGAAGCCCCAGTACCCAACTCCATTACCAGTGACTTGCCATCTACCCACTAGGTCCACTCTAAATCCTGCCCTGCTAGTATATACCATCGATATGTTATTGAGGGGCAACTTATCTGGATGAGGATTGTCCAGCTCAGCATCAGAGAGCTCCTCTTCCTGCTGCACAAGATTAGCTTGATGTGTCCAGTCTTATAGCAAGCCCTGCATTGTTGGCTTTTATAGAAACAGCTGTCTGCCCCTCTTTCCACAATGCCAGCAATCTGCCATAGTGGTTGGCCTAGCTAACAATTTGGTAAATCTGGCACCACCAGAAAATTTCCTAGGCTTCAGCAAGAATTGAACCTGGGATTCCTCATTTAATGGCACAGCCGAACAACCCCTTAGCTCGCTAGCTCTCTGCCTGGCAACCTCCATTCCATGGGCAGTTGCATACACTTTTTCCAGAGTAAGGTCAGTTTCAGTCAGTAAACTTCTCCGAATGGCTTCACTACGTAGCCTGCACACTAGTCTGTCTCTCAATGCCTCTGTCAGGTAAGCCCCAAATTCACACTTGTCTGCCAACATCCTCAATTCAGCCATATACGACGCAATGGTCTCAGTATGTTTCTGTATCCACTGGTGAAACTTGAACCTCTCAGCTATTATCAACAGTTTAGGTTTCAGGTGAGCCTTCAAAATAGGCTTTAAGTCAGTGAATGACTTCGCTGGAGGTTTGTCTGGTGCAATCAACCCACTCAACACTTACAGTGAGTATGTTTTTGCAGTAAGAAACACTGCCAGCTTTCTCTCATCCGTCGCGATGCCATTGGCTATAAAGTACAGTTCCAATCGTTCTATGTGATTCCAGTCATCAATTCTCACTTGGAATTGCTATACTAGCCCAATCTGTGTGGATATTACCCTGTCCTCTTCGCCAGTGTAATGTACTAGGGTAAGAACCAGAACAGCAAGACAAAAACTCTTTTATTCTTCTAATCAACTTCAAGCATGGCGTAACAAAGGTCAACTTACCAAACACTATGATAATATATTCTGATAATCACACTAATAATAGTTTGAATAATGATTACAATAACAAAGTCAATACATTACAATGCTTCTGTACTGATATCTGAAAATATTTCCATGAAAACTTAACAGAAATAGTTATGTACTTAAATTTTAGGCTGTGGTAAAAATTTATATTTTACAGGGAATCCTTCCTCAAATAAAAAGCAGTCCTCTCTTCACATTCTGCTGACCCAGTTGCTTGCCAGAAATGCTAAGTTTGGCTTTATAATACTGGAAATAATGATGACTGCTTCATACTGGTGGCAGAGGAGGAATGGATTGTGTGTGTCAGAAATGTTATCTTCAATACCACTTTAGTGGCCCTAATATATAATTATGTAACACTGTTAATATTTTATTCTCTTATCTAAAACTGGTTTTGATAGTTGCTGTACTGTGTGTGATGTTTGTGTCTCTATTTGGACTAGGCGGTGAATATATATTCCTGGTCTGGAAAAGAGAGACCTGATACCGGCATCACTCACAATGAGATCGGCGAGTGGCAACCAACTCCCCATCATCGGAGCGGCGCTGACGAGGATCAGACTGACCCAGTCGGGCAGGGAGACACGGCAGATGGTATACATCAGCCCTATAGCAACCAAACTGTACCTGAGCCTGTCGACCTGCACCGACCTGGGGTTGATCCGGAACGACTTTCCACGGGGCCAATCAACCGCATCCATCCAGGACAAGCAGGCCAAGGGAGCAACCAAACCCAGTTTGCCTGCAGAGCCCCCCAAATGCAGTCAGCCTGAGCTCAAACCAGCTACAGCCAGACCGTGCCATTGCCCAGACAGGGCACCACCTCCACAGCGGCCAACCACACTGCCATACCCCGCCACGGAGGAGAACCGAGAGAAGTTGGAGAAGTACCTACTCGAGATGTATTCGTCCAGCACTTTCAACATCTGCGAACACCAGACTTTGCCGATGATGTCTGGCCCACCTCTCGCCCTCAACATAGACCCAACAGCCACCCCAAAACCCTGCCACACCCCGATCCCGATACCGATCCACTGGCAGGAGGAGGTGAAGAGGGGACTGGACAGGGACATCCGCCTCGGTGTGATTGAGAAGGTCCCCCTGGGCACACCCGTCACTTGGTGCCACCGAATGGTGATATGCACCAAGAAGAACGGGTCGCTCAGGAGGACCATAGACTTCCAACCCCTGAACAAACATGCCACGCGAGAGACGCACCACTGTCCGTCCCCCTTCCACCAGGCCAGAGCCATTCCACGCGGAACCAAAAAGACCATTTTCGACGCGTGGAATGGCTACCACTCCGTAGCACTGAGGGAAGAAGATAGACACTTCACCACATTCATAACTCCGTGGGGGAGATACCGATATATGACGGCACCACAGGGCTACATCGCCTCCGGTGACGCTTATACATCCCGCTACGACGCCCTCGTCGCCCACGTGATGTCGAAGACCAAGTGTGTAGACGACGCGCTCCTCTGGTCTTCAGACATCACGGAGGCATTCCATCAGGCAACCGAGTGGCTCGACATTTGCGCACGGAACGGCATCACCCTCAACCCGGCCAAGTTTCTCTTCGCCAAGGACAAGGTCGAATTCGCCGGATTCACCGTGACACCCACCGAGGTCCGCCCAGCAGACAAATTCACGGCGGCCATCAGAGACTTCCCAACCCCAACGAGCATCACCGATGTGAGGGCATGGTTCGGTCTGGTAAATCAAGTCTCATACTCTTTTGCCATGACCGCAGCCATGCTCCCCTTCCGTGAGCTGTTGAAACCATCCACCCCGTTCGAATGGACAGACAAGCTGTCAGACGCCCTCACTACATCAAAGGATCACATATGCAGCAGCATCCGAGCAGGCGTCGAAATATTCGACAAGGGGCGACCCACATGCCTTGCAACAGACTGGAGCAAGAACGGGATCGGCTTCTGGCTAACGCAAAAACACTGCAAGTGCCAGTCGTCCGACCCATTCTGCTGCCGGGAGGGATGGCGAGTGACACTAGTGGGGTCCCGATTCACCCACGCGGCCGAATCACGGTACGCACCAGTGGAGGGCGAGGCACTGGCGGTGGCAGATGCCCTCGACCGAACACGGCACTTCGTCCTCGGGTGCAGCGATCTAGTCGTAGCAGTGGATCACAAGCCACTGCTCAGACTATTCGGCGATCGCTGCCTCGAGGACATCCCGAACCCTCGCCTCAGGAATCTGAAGGAGCGAACACTACGCTACCGATTCAGGATGGCCTACATCCCGGGCACACGCAACCAGACCAGCGATGCCCTGTCTCGCCATCCATCCGGGCCGAGATCACCGGTTAGACTACACCTCCAGGACGACGTCCAGTCACCAAGCAGCAACTGCCATGGCGGGCCCAGCACCCCACCCAACACTGTGCACTGCTCGACCTGCACGCTTCAAGAGGGAGATGGTCTCCCCATCGCGTTGTGCAGCGCCCTCTCAGCAACACCGATTGGCTGGGAGCAGTTGCAAATCGCCACAACAGAAGACCCAACGATGCAGGACCTCATGGCAGCAATCGAGGAAGGGCCACCAAGCGCCAAAGACCTACTCCCGCCAAGCATCCAAGCATACTTCAACATCCTAGGCGACCTAACCATCATTGACGACGTGGTGTGTTACGGGGACCGAATCGTCATCCCCCAATCACTCAGACAACAGTGCCTGCAAGCCCTCCACGCTGCACACCAGGGCACGAGTGGGATGATGGCCCGAGCAGCATCGTCTATGTATTGGCCAGGCATGACGTCGGACATCAATACGACCCGCGCCCACTGCACAGAATGCAACGGGAACGCCCCATCCCAACCTCACCTGCCCCCAACGACTCCCGAGGTACCTGACCGCCCGTTCGGTTCAATATGTGCCGACTACTTCCACCACGCCGGATCCTGCTATCTGGTGGTGGTGGACCGATTCTCGGGCTGGCCCATAGTCGCCCCAGCCACCGGGGGAGCAGCAGGTCTGACTGCCGTACTAAGAGAGACATTCGCCTCCTTCGGCATACCCGATACCATCACCACAGATGGCGGGCCGGAATTCACTGCCCACTTAACAGCAGAATTCCTAACCGACTGGGGGGTGCAACACAGGCTGTGCTCAGCATACCACCCACACTCAAACAACAGGGCCGAGACCGCTGTCAAGACGATGAAACGCCTGATAACCGGCAACACTGGCCCAGGAGGGACCCTCAAGTCCTCCTTCTTCAAGGCCCTGCTGACATACTGCAACGCCCCAAGTCCAGACACCAAGATGTCACCGGCGATGTGTGTCCTTGGCCGACCCACAAGAGACCTGCTACCCATTCTACCACACAAACTTCAAGTACCCCAGGATGACCCCTCGGAAAAGCAACGCCAAGCTGCGATGAGGAAGCGACAGTCCTTGGCACACGGAAGGTGGACAGAACATACTGGAGGCCTCTCACCACTCCGGTGTGGGGACCGGGTCCATGTCCAAAACCAGCACGGCCACCACCCAGGCAAATGGGACCACACCGGTGTGGTAACAGAAGTGCTCCAGTACCACCAATACACCGTCAGGATGGATGGCAACGGCCGGCTGACTACCCGCAACCGCCGCCACCTGAGAAGAAACAGCACCCCACAACTGTCACCCGATGACGCACTCCGGACCCGCCTAGCTGGCATACCGCCACGGCAAAACCAACCAGTGGCTACCACGCCACCACCACCACCACCACCCACACCACCGACGCCGCCAGCACCAGTGACTCTGCCGCCGCCGGCATCTCGCCAACCTACCACACCTGGCACACCACAGGCACCACCCCCGGCTCAACACCAGGCTCCGAATAAACTGCAATTCTCGCCCCCACCTTCACAGGCAGGGGGAAGATCGTACGCCTCGATTGCTGGGACACCGCCAACCCTCCAACTCCCACCACCCAAGCCCCACGACAGCCCAGCGATAGGACCCATGGCACCATGGAACAGACCACCCATCCAACCGCCGCCACTTCGCCGGAGCACCAGGATCAAGGTCCCGGTAGACAGATACGGACAATGATGGACGATGATACCACAGAATTTTCAGTTCCCCTACAGTGAACTTGGGGGGAGATAGTTAGATATGTAGTATCATCCACACACAATATTCCATTTAGCGACCTTTAGTTAGATATGTAATATCATCCACACACAATATTCCATTTAGCGATCTTACCTAATTGACGACCCTTACCTTGCCTCAGTTATTGCTATCATCATATGACTTGCACACTGATTATTGGTCCAGTTCAATCTTGTTCTATGACGGCGCATAGCGCTTCTCTAGGAACTACATCTATAAATTTCATCTCTATAAGCAGCTGCACTGGTCTAGGATAGGACCAAAGATGGAATTGTACTGATGAGAAAACCTACAATCCTAGCTGCTACATTACTTCCTGGTATCCACCAATTTACCATTGTCTAGCTATTGAGGTGTGATTAAATTTTGAAATATGTAGATGCATTTTTAAAGAGGATTATTGCCAGAATTTGCATATTAAAACTATGTGCACAGCAGCAGATTCTTATATTTTTTGAGCCGAAGATTTAAGAGAGAACAACATTCTTCTTGGAGGGCAGAATCAATGGCTAGCACCAATCAATAGTGCTGAAGAACACTGACCAACAAATATTCAATGCATTGCTCATGCACTACATACCTAGCTCTATACTCATGACAATAATATACCTGCAATAATTTGGTTTTGTCACATAATGTGAGTCATAATAGAATTAATCACCTTTCAACTTTGTGTTTTCTGAAGAGCGTTAAATAAGACTGTTCGTCTTTATTTTCTTTACAACGTCTCTGCATTTACTGAACCTCTCCAACTTCAACTCCATTTTCTATAACTTAAATGCTCGTCTTTCTTGAACTCGATGAGATCGAATATATTTTATGAAACAAGTCCATGCTTCAATTTTTAGCGATGTAATCTTGGGAAAAATGGAGATCTCAAAAGTTTGTTTGCTCTAATTATGATTAAGGGTATAAAATTTCAAAATAAACTCTACATTTAAATTTAGTTTGTTTAAAATAGAGTAGGGTCTTCGTTGCTGAAAATCCAATGCCATGCAAACATTTGCCAAGCATCCTGAATCAGTTTGTTCTATATGTAGGTTTGGAAAGTGAATCTTTATTAACTTACCATACTCTTGCCTCAGCAAGTTAATTTCATTGGGTGTCTTTTCAAGCTTAGAAAATAATAATGATCAGAAAGACAATCCAACAAATGGTGCAGTATGAAATCTATAAACAATAAGCACGAGGAAAACTTTAATGCCATGGATCGATATTCTTGATAAAGATATATCGTAACAAATCTATAATACACAATTTGTGTACCAATCCACCATTACAAGAAACACAATAAAAGCTGATATTTTTGGTCTGCACCTTTTGTTAAGAATATTTGCTGGTTGTCTGAAGCATAGCCTCACAACATTGAGGCATGCAAGTGAATAGTTTTCTTGACAATGCTTAATGCTGCTTCCATTCCGTGTTTTTTATAAGACTGACTGCTACAGATTGGATAGCACAGTGGTCATTTGTCATGAACACAGCCAATGATACTGCTGGCTCTACATATAGCCACCTTTATTTTAAAAGCAAAAAGTTCAATGCTCAATCAGTTCAACGAAGTCTTCAAATTTATATATTACAATATTTTATAAATGTTTGTGTAAAACATGTAAGCTAAACAAAATGAAGGTAAACCTTCAATTGTTGACCTGTGAAATTAAAATTTTTTTTAAACAATACTACAAAAACATTTGACCACACACATCATGTTGACCACACCCATGAAAAGGCAAAACATTATGGTTTGTTTAAGTTGGGAGATTTCCCCCCGTTTCAGCGTAAATATTAGAGAGAATCTAAGCATAGTAAATCATTTGGCACTAATGATCAGTGCAAGTCAGTGCCTATTGTAGAAAAGAAGAAACATCAATGACTAGATAGTGCTCGACACTCAATTGTAACCAGGTGTAAATACAATTTTGCAGAATAATGCCTTATAAAATATTTTGTGCCAAAATTACATCTTCCATAACTGAGCCCATGGCTGTTAAGCACATACCCTTTGTTAGGTGTTTGTTTTCATGCTGCTGATCAATGATAAAGTACAAGTACATTCTGTAAGGATTCTCTGATAATTAACACATTCTTAACAAAAACAACAAAATATACCAAATTAATAACTAACTAATTATTACTATATAACTTGAATATACATAATAAATATTTAATTAATTATTAAATTTATTTATCAATAATAATAATAATAATAATAACAACAACAATGAATAGAACAGATTTATAACTAACAATATATAACTAGAATACATATTTAATAACTATATATACATTCATATTATAATTAAATAACTAACTGAAAGCTAACAAGTTCAACTCCAGACAGACCCCAATACAGATAAGCCTCTGAAGCCGCTGATTTAATTATTTATTTTTAACTAATTGGAAGCACAAGTAGAAATCATAGTGTTAAGCAGCGAACTCGATGGTTTTATGCATTGGTTATCCATCCAAGTTCAACAACTTGTGTGGCTCTAAAATGATTTAAAGTGAATCCTTAAAGTATTTGATATCAACTAAAAGTAATTGTACAAGTTTAAAGCTTATAATTATACTTTTATTGCAAGAAATACCTGATAGCAGCTATTTGAGGTAAGCTGAGCTTCAAATTAAAGTCTGTATTGGAACCAGCGGAAGGCAAATGTGAATTTAAAAGAAGCAGGCATGAATAAGCTACTGGAAGAAGTTTGATACTCCAGCTCTCCCTTGTATCTGCCTGGTACGTTGTCACAATGAGTAGAATTGAGGAGAAGGTTTGTTGGGATGAGTGTGGGTGGTTTATTATTGGGAATGAATCTACAGCATACAATAGATGAATTTTTATAACAAAAACAGTCGGCTACTAGTAATATCCATGGACGTATATATATGAATGCAGGCACAGCTCCATAACCTCACATGAACATTCTAAACAAGTCCATTTTCATTACCTGATAAAAAGCAGAAACAGTGTCTAAATAAAGAAAGTATAGCCACTTCAAAGTAGTTACATGCATGTAGTAGCTACATACTTGAAATAATACTCACCCACATCATTAACTGTCAGACACCTGTAGCATACTGCAGAGGATTCCTGGATCAAGTATTGGAAATAGAATGTGCTACTTGTGTAGATCAAAGACATCGCTGCTCGAAGCAGGGAAAATGATGAAAAAGCATCATCAATACTAAACAACAACAATCCGCTAGCAGAAACTAACAAACGAGTCTTCTTATGAATGCATGAAGTGTCTATATTGAGCATGCATACACTATGGTGATGCACCAACTAGATTGTCAGGGGTGAAGATATACTCATGCAGAGCATGAAATGTTTCTAAGCAATCATGTCTTTCAGTACATCTTGTCTTACAGAGACCTTTAAGTTTGGAAACTCGACTTTCACGAGCAGACACACACACCAAACACAGGAAAACTCAAGAATACACGGCATTAATAATGTTAATCATGCTTCTGAGAGCATGACTTCCCAATTGCCAGACTTAGAACATGAGATTGAAAGTATGTATATATTATGAAGTTATTTTTCTCCCTGATCAATACCTTGGCTCCTCTTTTCTCATCAGCCATTGCTGAAGCACCATCAAATGACTGCCCTCGCATGTGCTGCACATTCAAGCCTGTTGTTGCCTCCATGCCTATGATGTGGTGTCTTCAGTAGCAGTTGTTGCCTCCATGCCTATGATGTGATGCTTCAGTAGCCTCCATGCCTATGATGTGGTGTCTTCAGTAGCAGTTCTTGCCTCCATGCCTATGATGTGGTGTCTTCAGTAGCAGTTGTCACCTCCATGCCTATGATGTGGTGTCTTCAGTAAAAGTTGTTGCTTGCTGAGAAGCTGCAGAATAGCACTAACCATTTATTGTCCACTAGCTTGTTCTAGATGGAAAAAGTCAAAGGAGTCTTCCCTGGTATGAGACTCTATGCCAGTCAGATCAATATACATCAAACAGACAGACAGTATCTCCTGGTTTCCATGGGGATATGTTACTTCATCACCATGATACTGCAGTAGCACACCTTTTTCAGAGGCTCCAGGATTTGCTCATGTAGGTTGTGGGTAATGATGCCAATAAACTCATTCTGGGTCATTTTTGACATGTAATGCTGGTTCTTCTCACACAGTTCTAAATGGTCTGCTAGATAGGTCACTCTTGGCAGAATGAAATTGCCCCTGTTATTTGCACAGTCAGCTGTCCAGCCATCTCTGTGTCCCATTTAAGGTAACCCTGCATTTCGGATAGCCTGACTGTGTCTGCTTTGACTGACTAGATGTGCTTGTTTTTATTTGTCCTGGCACTGTCTCTGTATAAGGCTATCGACCCTGGTTTCAGCTTGGGTATAAGTTTTCATATCTGATTTTGCAATCATCATAGCATCATGGTGGAACTCAAAAGCATCAGTGGGTAGTACTTAGTGTAGCAACCACCCTAGGAAGGTGAATAAGAAAGCCACTCTAATTTTTTCAGCCAAGCAGCCTGGAAAGTAAGTGGGATTTGTTTTCTTTCTTTGTCACTTCATATAACAAAGTCATTCCATGCTACTCATGTGTGAGGGAGTTATACTCGTATGAACCTGTCATAGATTGCCTCTATGGAAGAGGACAATTGGAGCATCAAAACAAGAGAGTTTAGTAGAGATGATTGAACTTTGGCAAACACTCACTAATGAAGTACCTTCGCCAAGGAGTTCTGGGCTACTTGCAGAAGTATTATCCAAAGAACCATCACCAGAAGCCTACCCAACCATACAAATGTAATTTGAATGGAAATTGACTAATTATAAAATGCACCTGAACTAATAGGTCAGGTCCTGTGCTAAATCCTTTACTGTGAGTGATTCTCTAGCTATATGTACCTAGGTTGCTGACTGGTGGAGTCTGGCATATAATACTTAGTATTATAGAATGTCCTAGCTACTGTGTTTTGTTGTGGTATATGTACCTGAAGAAATATGCAATGGACTGCTGCTTCACTTTCTTTTCTGGTGGCTCCAACACACAACCAAGTCTTGAGACTGAGGGAGTAGGTTGAAGTGAGGGCTGTAGGAGATCAGACTATAGCACTGTAGGTCTTTATAACACCAAAAATGCTTGAAGAAAGAACCCTTGAGTTTTGCCAGCCACAGAAAAATAGACTGCAGTCCAGTAGAGGTCAGGACCCTCACTAATCCAGACCTGGAATTTGTTCAGATTACTGAAAGTAATAATATGTAAGTAGATTGCTAGCACTACACAAGTATAATTATTTACATACAGATATTTACATCCATTTAGATGGGTTTGTAGTGCTAGTCAAAAGAGCTGTAAGTGGTCCTGTAATAGATGTTAATTGCAAATAATTTACAGTAGGCTGGCAACAGCAAGCACATGGCAATTATGACCTATGTTATGATAACTAATCTCTTGAGGGGGGGGGGGGGGGGGGGTTAAATCCCGTAATCCCTCCTGCATCATTCTTTGCTAATTTATATAACTTCAATATACACTTGCCATTTACTTCCTCCAATCCTTCTCTTTTCTCAACTTGATTTTTTCCTTCCAGATCAAACCTCCTCATTTCTTCCTCACGATCTCATACTCTTCCAACAAACCAATTCCTCCATCCTCTCTTAGTTTATTTACACTATTTTCACAAATTTGCTCTGTTCCAACACATCCAATCTCTTACCAAATTTATCTCTTCCCTCCTCCCTTCCAGCTCCCTACACTCCTAGTTTTTGACCTTCTGCAGCTGACGTTAGAAGAGTCTTGCGGAGGTTGTCACTGTGATTCAAGAGAAATTCTCCCAATACCAGCCCATAAAAGAAATCGAAAGAGTTCATACACACAGAAATACCCCGGATCCTACTTCTCCTTCACGATGTCCAGTGATTCCTCCCAAAGCTTATGAAGAATTTCGTAATTATTGATGATACTCTCAAGAGCCTTTGCACGCACAGTCCATCTAGTGGGACAAAGAACTCGAATTCCAGGGGATTCATCAGGCATCTTCTGCTTTAGGTTTTGAAGTATTGCATCCCTTCGCGGTGATTTCTTTACAAGCTTAATGATCTCGTATGAAGAATCCAGAGCATTCCTCATGAATTTACAAGTTTTCACAGCATCTGCAATCGCAAGATTGAGGGCATATCCATAGCAGTGAGTAAAAAGTGCTCTTGGTTTTTCGTCACAGATTCTTTTGGCTACTCCACTTCGTGTTTCAGACATGGATGAAGCGCCATCATAACACTGGCCTCTGAGTTTCTTTATGGAAATGTTTAATCTCAACAAGACATCACATATAATGGAGTGCAGCATGTTGGCTCCAGTTGACTCCACTTGAGAAAGACCAACAAACTCTTCATGTGCCTCTAGTTTCTTGTCTATCCATCGAAAAAATATGATTACTTGCTTGAAACATCGGTTGTTTCATCAACCATAACGATCAAAAAAGGGGCTGACTGGAGCTCTACAGCAATTTCTCTTGAGACCATCTGAGACATAACTATCTCTGGAGCAGTGTTGTTAGTTTTCTTATCCAACCAATTGATAATTCGTCTGTCATCTTCACTAAATTTCAAAAGCTGAATGAAGTTCGAGTCAGACTCATCCCCACATCCTCTTAATGGGAGACCTACAAACATAAATTACATTCACACTATCAGCATTCACACTATCAGCACACATCTACACCACAGAGTGTCACAAATCTTAGCTTTGATTCTACAGGTGCTAATTTATAGCTAGATAATTAACTAGCATACCTTGCTGAGCAATAAATTTCATATTGGATAGTATCTTCTGAAACACTGCCTTCTATCCAACTTTGTACAGACAGACATTCTGCCACATTAGATGTTGTGGAAGGCAATATAACGATCTTTAAAACAGCTTGTTTGTGACACTTGCTCGAGTCATGGATACCAAATTTAACTGTGGCATCCTTCCAATTGGAGAAGCCCTTGGTAATGAAGGCCGCATCTGCATTGCTTGACCACTGAAGTTTCTTCTCTTCACTTGCTCTAGCACAAGTGATGCACATCACTGTATCTGTGCCCTCCATGTAGTGTATCCAAGGCCACCTGAGGAGAACCATGAGTGCTGGAAACTTCTCTTTACCACACATTTCTTTCCAAATTCTCTCTTTGGAAACTGGAATCGTTGGGGCTGATGTGGTTCAATTGGCAGAACAGCGCTAGCTTCAGGTTCTGGTGTTCTGGTACTCATTGCAGTTGAAAAGGAGAAAAAAATTACTAAGTCAACAAGTCAGCTGCACACAACTACATGGGCGCGCGCATGTGCTTTTTGCGCAAAAGCATAATTTTTTTGGTAACCGCTATGGCCGCTGCAGTTCCTACGCCCTTGCTAAAAGAACAGAGTAGAATGATTTGCCTTCCAATACACAACATTTTCCTCGTGTAAATCATCACCTTGTATATATTCCTCTCTATGTTGGCTTATTATTTTAGTCACTGACAATTGTTTTCCCACAGAGAGTTACTGACGAAGATGCTAAGTATTGGCGTATATATGTGATACAAAACACCCACATATTGGTCATGATTAACATTCATATGGGTACATTCCTACTAGAAACAACGGTTAATACAAAGTGTTCTTAACTAGTTTCCATGTAAAGTCCAGAATAATTGAATTTATTGAAAATCAACCCTCTAAATCCAAACAGTGGTGTGACAGATACTGCAGTGCTTAGTAACCATGCCACCACTAACAATGAGCACACAATGCTGACTCTAATGTATTTTTATACCGTCATGTCCTATAGATATACAGAAATCTCCATCACACAAATAATTATGATACAAATGACTACAAAAACAATCAATAAAACAAGAACTAAATGTCTTTCTCACAATATATTTTGGTTGGTGTTCCCAACCTTCATCAAGATTTTTGAGATGCTAAGATCCATATTATGTTAATATAATAGGAAGCTTGCAACACTTGATGAAAACCACACCAAGGCCTATGTGTGCTGCCCATCAAAGGATGCTGCAGCAATGACACAGGGAAAAGAAAGAAAAAATAATACAGTAATTATAATAGGAGGAAAGAATGTTCATAAACACATCACAGTAAGAAAGTCACTCAACTCATTCCCTGCAATACAAATATCATTTCAATGGTAACAGCAAGAAGACATAAAATCTTGTCTGATTAACTAGACTGTAATGAACAGTCTAGAACTTTCTGGTGTGCATACCACTTGCTAGCAGATGAGGTAAAGTATAGAATGTAGACAGAGCCTTTCCAAGATTCCCTGGATTCAATGATTCAGTTCCAAATATGGTCTGAGCTGTACACAATCTGACAGGATCGTGCCCAAAATATGTATAAGAGTAATTAAGTGACCCATAAATATTGGATTTTGGGAATAGAGTATTTGTGTGTGTGTGTGTCTGTGTTCATGTGTGTCTATATCTGTGTGTTTACGAGAGAGGGAGAGAGAGTGATTATTGATAGAATTGAGTTATATTACAAGCCATACTTCTTTATGCCTTTTCTATCCTGGTTATGATATGGATAAAAATTACACACCAGACTTCTTCTCCATCCCAGAAACTTGACAAAGAGCACACAGTCCCCTGATCAACTGTACCAGTGGTTGGTTTCAACAGAACAATGCAGAAGAAAATCACATGTACCTACCACCTAATGTCACATGCCATTGTTATCAAGTTTACCACCCACTCAGATTTGCAAAGGCATCAACTGGCACTCCTGTTCTGTTACACTTAAAGAAGGTCTCTGAAAGCCGATGATGACAAAGAATGAAGCGGAGAACTATGTAGCTAGCCAAAACTGTATCAACCATTTTCAACTTTTAACACCAATACAAGAATATTACTGTAAGTGGAGTAGCTCAATAAAGAAATAAAATAGGCCAAGCAACCATTTAGTTGCTGCATATAGCAAGGGGATTCATTTCTTGTAATGGAAACTTCAACTTTGCCTTGCCACTTTTGGGCCTAACTAAAATACACGTGGCCTGATGCATGGTAGAGTGATTTTTTGTGGACTTAGTGCAGGTTGCCAGGTAGTCAACTATATGATGCATGTTGTAGTGATTACTAGGAATATAGCAGTTATTAAGGAAGTTGCAAGTAAATGTGACCCCTATGAAATATTAAAGAATGTTCGCCTCAATGTCGAAGTAATAAATGGCTGGGTTTCAAGGAGCCATATGCAACCATATGTTCAGACATTTTGTGGCCACTCATCAGATTAACTTCTCATTGGGTTGTGACAGAGTGAAATAGATCGAAAATATCTCGGCAGAGACACACAGTAGTGTGGCAGTATGCCAAGCTGACTTTTGTCCAGACAGGGTTTTTAATTGTATGAAATTGAGTCTCCTCTTTGCTAATGAACATACACCATAGAGAGCACTTTGCTTCCAATGTCTGCCATTTCCCAGGGCCTCAGGCTTCCTCCTCATCTTTTACTGACATCACAGCAGCAGATGAATGATACATGGTAATCTGTATTGTTTAATGGTGCACAATTATACTTGTTTCATAGTGCTGCTAGACACAGCAATAATTTATTCACTTGTGTCCATGGTGTATAGAGAGGTATAGATTTGTGACTGTGTACAGGTGGCATTTTCAAATATTCCAGCAATATTGCCCAGTTAAATTTCTTATGGCAATAATTTGTATGTCTTGAACAGTTATGTCTTGATCGGGAAAGTGTGAATAAATTATTGCCAGCACTATGAAACAAGTATAATTGTGCACCATTAAACAATACAGATTGGTAGGATGTAACCATTTTTTTCTTCATTTTTGTCAAATTGCCATCTATATATACTTTTGTCTATCTAGTAGTCATATTTCAAGTTTCAGAGCATTTCAATGCTCCACAATGAAGTTATGCACCTTCATGTGCATGCTCTTCCATGCAATTGAATGCAATCAAGATTGAGCCTCAACCGTGAGTGGCGATCGCTAACGCTAGGTACTAGAAGCTCGAATAAGGTACCAAATTGAAACTCATTATAAGCTCTCTATAGCCATAGTAACTGCGCGGTAGGGGCGAGGAATGGACAGAAGAGCAGAAAAAACAGTACAAGAACTAACATAATTGACATTCTCAACTTTGAAGGCTCTTATCTGAAATCATGTACTCGAGTCACTAAATTACATGTAACTGCCTTATTTTTTTAAATATATACCCACTTTCAAGATATCATTAGAAAGCTCTTTTTCTGTTCTTTCTATGCAACAGAGGAATATTTGTTAAAGTCAACTTTGGTGGGTATATGAGTCAGAATGTTGAAAAATTCATTGATTTTTTTAAATTAAAAAAAATAAAATCACATGTACATGATATGACCAAATCTTCTACTGCAATCAAGCCACTGTAGTTGCCTAAGTGGGAAGTGGTTAGGACTAATTGATCTTGAGTTGTGTGTAATTTAGTGACACCCATATTAGGTCACAGCTGGATCCATAACTTCACCTAGGGAGTATATAGGTATACATCAAGATTATATCAATACTACATTTTGATATCAAAATCAGCTGCATAGTGTTAAAAATTGAAAAGTTATGAGGTAATACATTTTTACATCTTCTGTGGTTACATCCCCTCTTGGAAGTTGCAAGTAAATGTGGCCCCTATGAAATATTAAAGAATGTTCGCCTCAATGTCGAAGTAATAAATGGCTGGGTTTCAAGGAGCCATATGCAACCATATGTTCAGACATTTTGTGGCCACTCATCAGATTAACATCTCATTGGGTTGTGACAGAGTGAAATAGATCGAAAATATCTCGGCGGAGACACACAGTAGTGTGGCAAGTATGCAAAGCTGACTTTTGTCCAGACAGGGTTTTTAATTGTATGAAGTTGAGTCTCCTCTTTGCTAATGAACATACACCATAGAGAGCACTTTGCTTCCAATGCTTGCCATTTCCCAGGGCCTCAGGCTTCCTCCTCATCTTTTACTGACATCACAGCAGCAGATGAATGATACATGGTAATCTGTATTGTTTAATGGTGCACAATTATACTTGTTTCATAGTGCTGCTAGACACAGCAATAATTTATTCACTTGTGTCCATGGTGTATAGAGAGGTATAGATTTGTGACTGTGTACAGGTGGCATTTTCAAATATTCCAGCAATATTGCCCAGTTAAATTTCTTATGGCAATAATTTGTATGTCTTGAACAGTTATGTCTTGATCGGGAAAGTGGTTTAGTGGGAGTCACTGGACAATGAATGAAGCAATTGGGTACCAAAACAGGCCTTGGCTCGTCATGGCCACCAAGCAACTGCTATGACATGTGTGGCTCAGGCCCAATAAAGTTGTGATTTGAAAAGCAATGGAGCCTAGAGCTCAAGTAATCTGACCAATGAGGCAAGTACCCTTTTTCTGTGCCCAATAGGTCTATGATTGATAAATGTAATAAAACAAGACTACAATACTAATCAATAACATGTTGTGGTTTATATTATTAATTTAAATGTGAATATATCTGAGGCATACTACACATCATAATAATAAATAATGGCTGGCTAGTTGAAGTACATCAATGGATATGCTAATTATTGGTAAATATATTCTATGCATAGTCTTCATTGTATGTTAGTGGGAGGATTGTCTGGCTCTTCAATAGCTGGCGGTAAAAAAAAATGCATTGCATACATCCAGCAATGTTTGCCACAACATTGAGTGCTGTCGCTTTCATTACAGCAGCAACATTTATCACAGCTTCTTCTGAGGACATTCGGCATTTCTTTCTTGACATGGAAAAGTGTGCGAGATTCTATGATAGGATGCACTACGGATTGTGACAGTAGAGTGAGGTAGCTGAAGGATGCCTTGAAGACAAGTGCATCTACAGGAGAAGAGGATTCTATTGAATCATATGCCATTCCTAATATCAATATCACCAGTATGGGGATCCACGTGACAACATTGATGAGCACAATTGTGATGAATGTTTTTATTACTCTCATTTCTTGTTTGCTTTTCTCTTGATTGATTCTCCTTAATAAGTTGTCGACATATTTTTGCTGATTCATCATCTTGTAGTGTTTTCTGATTGACTTCAGTGCTATACAAAACAGCCACACATTAGTCACAACCACTATTATGAAGGGTACCATTCCTACTAGGAACAACAGGAATAAGTACCAAGTGTTCTTAGCTAATCTGAAAGCTAATATACACATCAGTACACGTTTATTAAAAGATAAAACACCAAATCCAAACAATGGTGTGACGGATACTGCAGTGCTCAGCAACCATGCTGCTACAATCAGTGAACGCACTATCTTGACTGTCATGTACTTCTTATACCGCAATGGCTTCCAGATGTACACAAATCTGTTCACTGATAAAAGAGTAATGGTGTACCCAGCGGCAAGAGTGAAGATCTGGAAGAGCAGTCCCAGTTGACATATTTGGCATCTTACATAATCAGTGTCGCCGAACAAAAAGTTATCTGCAATGCCAGTGATTATTGTGACTGGTATAACTAGGATACAAATCAGAAGATCTGCTGTAGCAAGACTTAGCAGTAGCATCATGGCAGGATCAGTAGATAGATGCTTTCTAAAGATACTTATGATGACATAGCCATTGAATGGTGTTCCAATTATAAAGAACAGCAAGCTCACAATGGTGACAAAATATCTGTTGTAGAAACTGCTTCTTGTAGGTGTCCATTCTTCCACAGTGATTGAATCCTTACTAAGATTTGCTATCAAACAAGTGTCCATTCTTCTTAATGCCACACGATTCAAAATATGACACAGGCTAATATGTTCCCTTCCGTTCCGTTGCACAGTTTCTGGATGAGCAGGCTCCCCCCACCCCATCCCTTGATGTTGATGGGATCATCTAACATGATTAACTTGGTTACAAGTGTATTTTCACATGCACAATATGAATGATATTGTGTGGACATAACAAACGGTAATGGATATGAAAGGCAAGAGTAAGATTTAGTTCAACCTGTGCTGGAACGACAGAATCCTAGAACATATCACATGTTGAACTTTACACTTTTTCCATGATGTCATCTAGACGTGAGGAGCTTACTGTGGCTTATTTTTTTAATTGCTTCGCACAAATCATCAAATTTGTGGTGACGGATGTGTGATGTGTTACAAGTTGTATAGAAGAACTGTAGGACAACTAGCCTCACAGGCTAGCTACCTGAACATGCAGTGTTTAAAAAGTATAATAGAGTTTAACAATTGAATGTGCAGACAACTGGAGAGCGAGAACAGTTTACACATGGACATAGGAAATGAAAAGTGCATGGTGAAGTTGAGTTAAAGTTGAGGTTGAAGTGACAGTACAGGACTTGCTCGATGTTCGATTTGATTGTTGTTGTGGATAGGGCTGGTGTTGATAGGGGGAAAAGGTTTCACAGTCTCTTGGAAGGCGATTGAAGAAAGACTAATAAGCAATGTTTGATGAGGAGTGGCTATGACACATACGCTGATGCATTCCAGACCTGGTGATGTTGCTACTGAAGTTGATGAAGTCAAAAATATTAAAGTGGCTCCCTAGGAACTTGATGCTTTTCACGCAAAACATTATATCGTTTAGTTCAAACACACACATGAGGGGTAGTAGGTTAAGCTTTGAGAGTCTTTCTTTGTAATCTGAGACGCAGTCGTTAAGGATATATTTAGTTGCTCTCCTTTGGATTCTTTCAAGAATGTTAATATCTTTAATTAGACGAGGACGCCAGACTTGGGAGCAGTACGACAAGTTTGACCTGATAATTGACGTATATAGAAGTTTTTTCGCTTGAATGGAACCCCCAGAGCCGAATGTCCTCCTCAGGAGCCCCAAGATCTTGTATGCTGTGGAGGCTAGATGGTTGTAGTGGATTGTCCTAGATAGGTCAGAGGAGGCCATCAGAATGGAACCCCCAGAGCCGAATGTCCTCCTCAGGAGCCCCAAGATCTTGTATGCTGTGGAGGCTAGATGGTTGTAGTGGATTGTCCTAGATAGGTCAGAGGAGGCCATCACACCAAGGTCTTTGTGGTTGTTTTTGATGGCAATAGGTTGGTCGTAGACGTCATATGTGGTTTTGATTGGAAATTCTTTCCTGAGCTGGACACACTTTACATGATTGAATAACAGCTTCCACTGATGGCTCCATGCACATAGGTTATTGATGTCGGTTTGGAAGAGTAGACAGTCGGTGGTGTTTTTTATGAGCCTAGTGCACTTTACATCGTCTGCATATAGCAGGAGACCAGAATTTCTGGCTTCTGATGGGAGGTCATTGATGTAAACCAGAAACAGCAGAGGGCCCAGGATACTTCCTTGTGGTACCCCTGATGTTACTGGTGGTATGGTGGAATGGCTGCTCCCTATATGCACGTACTGCTGTCTTCTGGCGAGATAGCTTTGGAACCAGAACCACAAGTTACCACTAATACCCACGTCTCAGCTAGAGGCTATAATTATTTCGTAAGGCTAAACAAAATGCCTGGAGGGAAGTGGCTATCCAGGTATCTAGCTAGCTAATACCAGCTATAAAAATATTTCAGCTAGTAACTTCTGTCTGCTTTTCTCATGCTAGCCAATCAAATTCAACTCTTTTTCAGTACTAGTATACTACCAACCATTGTATTGGTCAAAGTTCAACCACAGTGGATTCAAAGGATTCAAGCAAATATTGAGAACCATAGGAACTGAACGGATTTGCAGTACATGCAATAGAAATGGATTCAGATAGCCATCCATCCTATTGTGAACCAGTGTAGCATTGAATTTGTTCCAACTTGGCGAACTTGGTCTCTAGGAGAGTATAATATTATACATTCCCTTTGTTGGACACCACCCTCCACAACTCTCTTTAGTGGTCAATTCTCCAACTTCAACCGACTTTGAATAATAATCAATAGAATAATGATGTAGCTGTTTATAAGGATAAAAGGAATAACAGTTAAGATGGCCAGTGTTTAATAAGTAGTATAGTTGCTTCTCTCACAATTAAAATGTCACTAGTGTGTAGCTAATACACTTACTATCTTACTTGTGTCCATTGGCAGTAATAGGAAGCGGTTCTATTAATGTAGTAGCAATTGGAATCAGCTTAATTGTAACACTGACTTATGAAACTTGGGATTAACCTATATCAGCAAGAATAAACTAAAGTCTAGTTTGAAATACCTTCTGATGTCTTGACATACCAATCAACATCTTTGTATTGACCATACCAAAAATACCTTTCAACAAACTTGTCTCTAGTCTTATCTGACCAAAAAACAACTCACTACAGGGGAGCTTGTAGAATTTGATGCTGAATTGTCAGAAATCCATCTTCTTTAAAGTCCTAGTAGAAGACCACCTTCACAGAAAATCTGTATACTAACCTTCTGGTCTCTGAACTTCCTTTGGCATACTTTATATCACTTAAAGACTGAAATACTTCATCATGGTCACAGGTTTCTTTGTCATCCCAGACTAAGCTAGATGGCCAAACCCGCATGGTTTGTAAATTAGCACAATGATAATTCG
Organism: Cladorhizidae sp. MBARI D1340-BT2; assembly: GCA_028752905.1. Lineage (NCBI taxonomy): Eukaryota > Metazoa > Porifera > Demospongiae > Poecilosclerida > Cladorhizidae > Cladorhizidae sp. MBARI D1340-BT2. Next base: position 5,506,208 of record JAQNBH010000010.1, read on the forward strand.
CCCTATTTACTGTGGCTGCTAGCAAACTTGGTCTAGTAGACTTGTAAAGCAAGAAAGTAAATTTGCTAGGACACCGACATTTACTTTAAAATTTCTGAGATTTTTTTTTTAATGAAGGATGGCAAAATATTTACACTGTGAATTGCAGGATGGAAGTGTACACTAAACTGGTCATTTATAGTGGATTTATTTATTAATTTATTAATTGCACTCTATAAACTATGTAACAATGCAATAGTCATAGCTGATGTGTAATAAAAACCATTTATGTTGAAATTAAGGATATATATGTTAGTTCTCCATACAGTTCTCTCCAATGTGTTCAGAAGTTTACTGAATTTTACTTAGGTGGCACTTGAGTTGTGTAATTTTCCCAATATTTGCATTATTATTCTCAACTAATTCACAGTTGATATAACTTAAATGATATCCATGATGGATAAGAAAATAGACTTCAGAAAAGAAGAGAGAGAGAAAAGTCAACCCAAGCTTCTGATGGAGCAGAGCAAAGAGAATTAGATCGGGGGGAAAGAACGTGGTGAAAAAAACATTGGAGTATATAGCACAGCAGCCCACAATGGAGACGATTCTTTAGGCTCCGGTGAAGTTTCATTTTGACTTGACCATTCTATTCATCAACAAACTCTATATAGCAATGGACACGTTTGCCAAAATAGAAATGATGGATGCGACAAACATTTTTGTTGCGAGACTAGGAATGAATGTCAGTTAATATTGAGCTGGTTCTCTAATAACTTTAAGGTATCTACTACCGTCAGCTACTTATCCATATTATAATCCAATATCAAGCTAAAAGACATCAATTTGAAACTTAGATAACTTTTCTTTAGTTATTGCTTACCCCAAGCTTAGATGCGGCATAACACTATACACTGACCTGTTAATTATTTGATAGCTATAAGATTGTTGGGAAGAATAACATTTAACTCGGTGTCCAACTCCACACACAATTTGTAATATTCTTGTTTGCAGCTGCTATACATGTCTGACAAATATTAAATAGTGAGTTGACAACTTATTCAGCAAAATCTCAGATAACAACTGTAATATATATATAATAATTATATGCACAAATATAGAGCTCTCTTATGTATAATTGATGAAATAATTAATCATTTATTGTTAAGTTTATTTAAGTCGGAAAAATATGTTATTCCATATATGTTGCAGCATTAATAAAATAAAATATCAATGATCTCCCTAAAAATGTTTAGCCTTCTTGAGATTATAGGTATATATATAGAAATCTGCTTCTAGAGCTGCTTCTGTTTCCTTGAGATGTCTTGTTCTCAACAAACTTGCAGGGCAGATAATTATTTCAAATTTCACCAACGGTTAAATACCACATACAACCTATCTCAGTAGCCACACAATAATAAGCTGTGCTATATTAACCCTGCAGGGACTCCCCCATTATCTCTATTATGAAACATTTGCAGGAAATAAAGTAGGTGAAAATGCTGTTGAATATTTCACCCGCATGGGAACAGTAATCCAAAAGTATACATGTGGTGTTAATATATGTGGTGTTAAAACTATTAATAATTTGTTTATACTTCTTCTTACTTACTTTTAGAGTTTTTCTTCTGTTGATTCAACTGGAGAGCAAGACAAGGTAAGTATAAGCAGTATTTATATATCCTTTTTCCTTTTTCCGTAACTGCAGTCTATATATACTCTCTTCTTCTCGAACTTCAATATCAATTAAGTCAAACTTTTTCTCTTCTTCTTGCTTCACTATATAGTTGCATATCTGATGCCCCTGACATTTAAAAAAACACCAAAATAAGTTTTATCAACACATACTTGGGCATTTTTCTTTTCCAATTTTCTTTTCCAACTTTAATATCAATTAAGTCCATTAAGGGTCAGACACACAACTACATTGCAATCCCTTCACTGGAAGGTAAGGGTCATCAACACCAGACTACCACTCCACCTAACTTAACCAGGTCAAGGGTCAGCAACAATTACGGTGCTATTTGAGTGACCACAGACACCATTTCTGTCCATCCTATTAGCTCATCTTCATACCTGGCAGGTGAGGTGAGCACACAGACTGGACTGGCAGGTAAGGGTCATCAACACCAGACAGAAAGAGTGCTCAGATGGTATAATAATGATGAGCCAAGGGGAAACCTTGGAAACATTTAAATGTGGTGGATGCATTTCCATGGGAACCATGTTATACATGTGTCTGGCTTTCCCTTAAGTTTGTTGGTGTACATCAGCACACACTCCAATCACAGGTAGCTAGAATAGACACCAGCTAAGCTTCACTGCATCCAAGTTAGGAGTATGCTCTCCTTCAATACACACTCCCATCACAGTTAGCTAGAATGCACACCAGGTAAGCTTCACTGCATCCAAGTTATGAGTATGCTCTCCATCAATGCACACTCCCATCACACCTCATACCTAAAGGAAACAATGGCCACTGCTTGTTGGTTTGTTCTGTGGGACTCTGGTACAGCAATCATGACTCATTTTCCAATATTAAGTTAGTCTGGCACACGCTAGATCATGGCGTAAGTTGTACAGACTTCAACCAACTGCGAAACTAATTGCCTACAACCCGTCTGCGGACACTCAGCCGGAATCTATTGTTATTGGTAAAGGGTCTGGTTTGGAAATGGAGGCGATCCTTTCCTTTCAGATAAAAGGTCAGCAACGGGAGACAACACCTCGCAACATATTTTCTTCGCTCCTTCTCTCTAGTCTACAGCTCCTTCACTCTGTCTGGGTTGCCACTTGCTGCTCAGAGACGTCAATGCGTCTCTCTGGAAGCGGATCCTAGCTCCTATGACAACCAGCAACCTTGTGCTTCCAAGTCCATGCTCCACAGTCCTGTCCCTCTGCACCGCCACTCCCCATGCAGGTGACTGGTTACACGTTGTGCTCTGCCCTACCCTGCATCATCATCTCCTGAACTAGAAGTTGTGCTTCTGCTTGAAACACTGTCTTGGTGTGGTCATGGTGAGAGGAACTCCTTGCCTCATGTACTGGTCCTGACTGATCCAGTTGCATTGAAGAAGGCTTCTCACGTTTGTGAAGAAATATCTAATGCTAGCGTAACCCTAAAGTATTGAGATGCATGTTTGTAGGTAAATTAGTTGTCCCTTTACCTCACCTTTAGGGCATGGAGCGGCGGGGAAAGGGTACGGTGTCTCTCATACATTAGCTTGAGTATCGCAGCTAAAGCTACATTCCAATCGGATTGCAGTATTCCTGATGTTTGCATTCCAGGCATGTGAAAGTGCTGGGGAGGAGCACAGGAGTCACCATCAGCTAGCTGGTAGTGACTGGCCTCAGTGCTGGAGAGGAGCACAGGAGTCACCATTAGCTAGCTGCTAGTCACTGGGCTCAGGAGCACAGGAGTCACCATCAGCTAGCTCTAGTCACTGCTGGAGAGGAGCACAGGAGTCACCATTAGCTAGCTGCTAGTCACTGGCCTCAGTGCTGGAGAGGAGCACAGGAGTCACCATCAACTGCTCAAAGCTCAAGGGTCAAGGGTTATTTTATGTGTGGTTGATGACCTCCAGGAAATTCACCTACACATCAAACAACGTGTAGTAGGAGCTTGTGTGGCAATACAGCTAGTCACCCTTTACCAAATATCATAGCATCTTAATAATTCCTACCTCTGCTTTATATTCACTAGCACCTCTTCCAATCACTCACTCACTCACTCACCAGCACCTTCTTCACTCACTCACCAACACCTCCTCCACTCACTCACTCACCAGCACCTCCTCCACTCACTCACTCACCAGCACCTCCTCCACTCCTCAGCACCTCCTGCACTCACTCACTCACCAGCACCTCCTGCACTCACTCACTCACCAGCACCTCCTGCACTCACTCACCAGCACCTCCTGCACTCATGTGAGTCTTAGCATCTCAGTATTCCTGACGAAGGCCACCAGTTATCTCATCCCATGAGTGACATGTCAGCTAGTAAGAGCATGTGGGGTGAAGTTATGAATGACATGCAGGGGCAGATTTAGAGTATCAGTAAGGGGGGGGTTTATTCTTGGACATGAGTTTACAATTGAGGGAAATGTAATATGGCATCCATACATGTTACTATATATTGATAAAGAGAGAGAAATAGTTCTAGATATTCATGCCTTTCTGACCACCTAGTTTTACATAGACCATTCAGTTTATGCACTCTATTTTCTTGAGCAAAAGTGTACAAAATTAACTCAAGAATCAGATTAAAATAGAGATACACTTCATTTATGACATCAATTGTATTTCGAATATCAGGCACAGAGCATGATTTTGGTACAGCCAAATTTAAAACATGTGAGTGACAATGAGTGTACAAAGCAAGTGCATTCTTCTTCTTGATAAAAGCCTGAGTCCCTCTTCTTATGCCCTCTATTGCTGAAGCTCCATCATATGACTGTCCTCTCATATCGTCAACTTCAATACCATGCTTATTGAGAAGATCAATAATACCAGCAGCAATGTTTTCTCCAGTAGCCCTTTCGAGGTGGAGAAAGTCCAAAAATATTTCATGGATATGCGGCTGAGCTTGACCAAGATCAACAAATCAGATACATAAAGACAAAATTTCCTGATTTGCATGCTTGTGTCTGTGACCTTGTCAGCCATAACGCTGTAATATTTTGAGGTTTTTAATGGACTTAAAAGCTTTTCACGCAATAAATCTGCCATAATACTTATAATTTCATTTTTTATTACTTTAGATGTGTATTGCTGGTTCTTCTCTCCTAGTTGACCGTATTATTGGATCGTACTTGGCAACATATTCTAGCAAAGCTAGAAAGATACCTCTCTTTCCAGAAGGATTTGATGTCATAGGAAGCCCCTGCATGCTGCCAAATTTAACAGCATCAACAATAGCTGAGAGGATATGTTTATTTCGGTTGGAGGTTGTGTTAGACATTTTCTGGATTTGACAATCTATTCTGGTTTCTAGATTTTTGAATGTCGTCAGGAATAATTTTGCAGCATGTAAAGCATCTTGGTGATATTGAAAATCCCCATGATTAGTTAAATTCTTACCCTTTGCTTTGCAGAAATTTTTGAAATTTTTTTTTCACTAGAATTATCAAATAACCCTTCGTAATTTTTACAGTAACCTCCTTCATGTGAGGGTGAATATGACAACCATTCGAACTCTTTTAGCCATGACTTCTGAAATGTTAATGGTAGTTTCTTTCCCTTCTTTATCACTTCAAAGGTTGCAAACTTTGAATGTTTGCCTTCACTCTTCAAAAATTCATGTTTGTCACTATCTGACAAGGAACTGATTGCTATACTACCAGAAGCAACAAGTTCAATATCATTGATACCTGTACTTCTACTTCCCGTTTCTATGAAAGCTGTTTGCAAAGAACTAGCATCATTAGAATCTGAAGGAATGGACTGGCACACAATGTCAGTTTCTTTAACACCTTCTTCAGGTCTCATGATAACCTCACATCCCACTAAATCCAATTCAATATCTGAACTGGCATGAGCAAGGCCAGAAATGCTACTTTTTGTTACCTCTTGATGTGGTCCTGAAGTATCTCCAGAAGAAGAGAAAGAGCACTCCAAAGGATGACAAGGAACACTGACATAGTCTCTTCATTTTTAGCCTCTGAGTTCTGATCTCATACTGTAGCACATATTAAACCATGTGGTTGCCAATTGCCACAGCACATTCATCATGTGGTTGCTAGCCTAAGACCACCAACCACATTGCACTCTACCCAACTATATTATACAGATTTGCAAGTCCTATATGCAAAAATGTTTTGTCCCTACACTAAATAGACCAAGAAAGTATTTAAGCTTAAGCACATGTAATGTGTTCATTAAAGAAAATAATTACATTTATAGACTGAAGGGGGGGATTTGCCTACGCTGATTTGATTGTATCAAGAGCCGGATCGAATACAATTCATGAGCTAGTAGCAATACACAAACCTCATATTTTGGTCCCATTATCAAAAAATGCTAGTCGCGGCGATCAAGTTTTAAATGCAGAGTACTTTAAACATGTGGCTTAATGTCCAAGCCCAATTTCCTTTACCATGATGAAAGAGGGTGATCAAGTATAATATCGGAAGTAGAGGTTAGCATAATTGGCCCAGTAAAATTTAACTTTCCACTATCTGTAATATCACCATCGGCCTCTATTTCTATATCTGGGGAAAATGAGTCATTCAATATAATGCTACTTGCATCATGAATAACAAATCTGAAAAATATCACCAGAATTATTTGCCAGCATGCGTTTCATGTGAAATTCTGGTGAAGTTTGTAAATACAACGCGTAAAATATCAAAAAGGAGCTATTGATATTATATTCAGCTTATTTAAACACAATGGCAAATGGGCAATTGAGAAAGTTTATTTAGACAATAAAAAAAGTTAATTAAAATAATCCTAGCTTAGTCACGATATCACTGCTACTATTACCCTGAGTAATTATCATAGCTTGCAGCACTTCTCCTTGACTCATATAGGGCTAAAAGCATATGATTACAATGACCATGTTCAATTTTTGCTTCCAGCAAACTTTGAAACATTGATACATCTGTTTGATGTTCTTGTGGGACATAAGTTACTCCTGGTTTTACCGTAGATATGCTGTGCGTCAATCCCATAAAACCCCCCCCCCCCCTGGATCTGACCCTGCTGATTATTTCCTGTTTGCAAGCAGAGAAGCACCGTGCACCTCGACTGGATTTTCACCCTTCCAACTGTTTTTTGGAAACAATGTTCATGGACCGTTAGAGATATTGAGAAGACAGTGGGTGCCTAAATCCACCACAACTACATCGACCACAGAGTGGCTAACTCAGCTACGTTCAGACATAAATTCCATGCGAACCTTGGTTGCAGCACACCAAGAACACTGCAAAGAAGAGAAAGTTTGCAAAAGGAGACAAGGTTCTGGTATTCTCTCCAGTTGTCAGTGGCAGAAGGCCAGACCAGCTCCAAGACCGTTGGCAAGGTCCCTACACCGTTATAGGCAAGCTCACCCCAGTGACCTATTGTGTAGATATGCACGACAAACACCGAAAACAGAAGTCAGTACATATAACAGCACTGAAAGCATGGCAAGAACCAGTTGTAGATGTCCGTTTTTTCGATATGGACGGACCAGCAGACGAAGTACTCCCAGAGTATCATCCGCTCCCGGAAGTAATTGGACCAGAGTTTGGCGAAAGATTAACACAGGAGCAGTGCTCCCAGTTCAAGGAGCTATTGAAACAATTCCCAAACCTTACTAGAGCAGTACCGGGATGAACCACTCTCACCAAACACACCATCGAAACGGGAGATGCTCTCCCAATCAGACTCTCCCACTACAGAATTCCTCAGATATGGCAACAACCATTCAGAGAAGAACTCGAGTTCCTACAAACCACAGGTTTAGTGGTGAAATCCACTGCACCATGGGCAGCCCCAATGTTTGCTGTACCCAAGAAATCCGGCAAGATCAGGCTTGTAGTCGATTACAGAAGACTGAACATGGTAACTATCCCAGACCCATACTGCATGCCCCGCATAGAGGAAGTACTAGAAACCATGGGACCAGCAAAGTATATATCAACATTCGACTTGGCCAAAGGGTTCTATCAAGTACCCATCCACCCTCAACACCAAGACAAGACCACTTTTATCACGCCATTTGGCAAGTTCAAGTTTGTTGTCATGCCATTCGGGCTCAGGAACGCACCAGCAATGTTTCAACATTTGATGGATGACATTCTTGGTGACCTCCACAGCTTTGCGGGAGCATACATCGACGATGTGGCCGTTTTTAGTCAGTCATGGGAAGATCACATCATCCACCTCAACACTGTATTTACCCGACTCAATCAGGCTGGACTGACTCTTCAGCTGGCAAAATGTCATGTCGGGAAGCATACATGTCTATTCCTCGGACATGAGGTAGGACATGGCAAGTGGACCCCACAACAAGCAAAAGTTCAGGCCGTAGCAGAATTTCGCCGACCAGTGACAAAGAGAGACATATGAGCCTTTCTAGGCCTTGTAGGGTACTACAGGCGATATATTAAGAACTTCAGTGCCATAGCAGCACCACTCTCTGATTTAACCAGATCGACAGAACCAGACCAGATCCAGTGGACAGACACCTGCAACCAGGCATTTGAAAACTTAAAGCAAACACTTACACAGCAGCCGGTGCTTATTCCTCCAGACTTTGACAATCCCTTTGTATTATTCGCAGACGCCTCAGACCGGGGAATTGGGGTGGTGCTAGCACAGACAGGGAAGGACGGAGAAGACCAACCAGTAGCTTATCATTCGAGGAAGCTATTACCCCGAGAGCAAAATTACTCGGTTTCAGAAAAAGAGGCTCTAGCAGTAGTGGACGGATGCAAAACATTCCACCCATACCTTTATGGTCGACCCTTCACTATCTATACAGACCACAGAGCTTTGACATTTCTCTTAGAGAAAGGCCCACTGAAAGGCAGATTAGCCCGTTGGAGCGACGCCCTCAGAGAGTATCAAGCAACAGTCCGGTATAAGAAAGGATCAGCACATCTGAATGCCGATGGACTATCATGCCAAGCATGGACAAAAGCAAAGGATTGAACTCAACCACCTATGACTCAAGACCTCTATGGGGGGAGGGTGATGTTAGGCACGAACAATTACAATACATGTCATTATCATAGCTATGTTTACTAATACTATTTGAACCTAACCACACACCATTGTTTGTAACCACGTGCTAATTAGTAGAGGGCATGCTCAGTAGAGAGATACCTGATGAACACGTGTTTGTAAGTTAGAGAGTCTTGTTCTATCTATAATAATATTTTATAATCCTATATCTAGACTTTGATAAGTGACCTAGACCTGTTAGGAGATAGCTCTTGTGTGAGCATCCAGGAAATCCTAACATAGCTACATACTTGAAATAATACTCACCCACATCATTAACTGTCAGACACCTGTAGCATACTGCAGAGTATTCCTGAATCAAGTACTGGAAATAGAATGTGCTGCTTGTGTAGATCAAAGACATCGCTGCTCAAAGCAGGGAAAATGATGAAAAAGTATCATCAATAACTAAACAACAACAATCTTAGCAGAAACTAACAAACGAGTCTTGTTCTGAATGCATGAAGTGTCTATATTGAGCATGCATACACTATGGTGATGCACCAACTAGATTGTCAGGGGTGAAGATATACTCATACAGAGCATGAAATGTTTCTAAGCATGATGTCTTTCAAGTTTGGAAACTGTACTTTCACGAGCAAACGCACACACCAAACACACATGAGTACACGGCGTTAATAATGTTAATCATGCTTCTGAGAGAATGACTTCCCAATTGCCAGACTTAGAACATGAGATTGTCAGTATGTATATATTATGAAGTTATTTTTCTCCTTGATCAATACCTTGGCTCCTCTTTTCTCATCAGCCATTGCTGATGCACCATCAAATGACTGCCCTCGCGCTGCACATTCAAGCCTGTTGTTGCCTCCATGCCTATGATGTGATGCTTCAGTAGCAGTTGTTGCCTCCATGCCTATGATGTAGTGTCTTCAGTAGCAGTTGTTGCCTCCATGCCTATGATGTGGTGTCTTGACTTAAGTAGCAGTTGTTGCCTCCATGCCTATGATGTGGTGTCTTCAGTAGCAGTTGTTGCCTCCATGCCTATGATGTGATGCTTCAGTAGCAGTTGTTGCCTCCATGCCTATGATGTGGTGTCTTCAGTAGCAGTTGTTGCCTCCATGCCTATGATGTGATGCTTCAGTAGCAGTCCTCCATGCCTATGATGTGGTGTCTTCAGTAGCAGTTGTTGCCTCCATGCCTATGATGTGGTGTCTTCAGTAGCAGTTGTTGCCTCCATGCTTATGATGTGGTGTCTTCAGTAGCAGTTGTTGCCTCCATGCCTATGATGTGTTGTCTTCAGTAGCAGTTGTGCCTCCATGCCTATGATCTGGTGTCTTCAGTAACAGTTGTTGCTTGCTGAGAAGCTGCAGAATAGCACTAACCATGTATTGTCCACTAGCTTGCTCTAGATAGAAAAAGATAAAGGAGTCTTCCCTGGATTGAGGCTCTAATCCAGTCAGATCAACATACATCAAACAGACAGACAGTACCTCCTGGTTTCCATGAGATACTGCAGTAGCACACCTTTTTCAGAGGTTCCAGGATTTGCTCATGTAGGTTGTGGGCAATGATGCCAATAAACTCATTCTGGGTCATTTTTGACGTGTAATGCTGGTTCTTCTCACACTGTTCCAAATGGTCTGCTAGATAGGTCACTCTTGGCACAATGATCAATGAAATTGCCCCTATTATTTGCACAGTCAGCTGTCCAGCCATCTCTGTGTCGCATTTAAGGTAACCCTGCATTTCAGATAGCCTGACTGTGTCTGCTTTGACTGACTAGATGTGCTTGTTTTTATTTGTCCTGGCGCTGCCTCTGTATAAGGCTATCGACCCTGGTTTCAGCTTGGGTATAAGTTTTCATAACTGATTTTGCAATCATCATAGCATCATGCTGGAACTCAAAAGCATCAGAGGGTAGTACTTAGTGTAGCAACCACCCTAGGAGGGTGAATAAGAAAGCCACTCTAATTTTTTCAGCCAAGCAGCCTGGAAAGTAAGTGGGATTTGTTTTCTTTCTTTGTCACTTCATATAACAAAGTCATTCCATGCTACTCATGTGTGAGGGTGTTATACTCGTATGAACCTGTCATAGATTGCCTCTATAACGTATGGAAGAGGACAATTGGAGCATCAAAACAAGAGAGTTTAGTAGAGATGATTGAACTTTGGCAAACACTCACTGATGAAGTACCTTCACCAAGGAGTTCTGGGCTACCAGAGCTACTTGCAGAAGTATTATCCAAAGAACCATCACCAGAGTCCTACCCAACCATACAAATGTAATTTGAATGGAAATTGGCTAATTATAAAATGCACCTGAAATAGGTCAGGTCCTGAGCTAAATCCTTTTATGTGAATGATTCTCTAGCTACATGTATCTAGCTAGCTGACCGGTGGAGTCTGACATATATTATACAATGTCTTAGCTACTGTGACTTGCTGTGGATATATATATGTACCTGAAGAAATATGCTTTCACTTTCTTTTCTGGTGGCTCAACACACAACCAAGTCTTGAGACTGAGGAAGTAGGTTGAAGTGAGGACTGTAGGAGATCAGATTATAGCACTGTTGGTCTTTATAACACCAAAAATGCTAGTAAGAAGCACCCTTCAGTTTTGCCAATCATAGAAAAATAGAGATCACTACCTGCAGTCCAGTATAGGTTAGGACCCTCACTAATCAAGACCTCAATCTATTGGAATTTGTTCAGATTACTGAAAGCAATAATATGTAAGTAGATTGCTAGCACTAAACAAGTATATTTACATACATCCATTTACATGGGTTTGTAGAGCTAGTCAAAAGAGCTGTAAGTGGTCCTGTAATAAAAATGCAAATAATTCACAGTAGGCTGACAACAGCAAGCACTTGGCAATTATGACCTACGTTATGATAACTAATCTCTTGAGGTGAGGGGGGGGGGGGGGGGGTTAAATCCTGTAATCCTCCTACATTATTCTTTGATATAACTTCTTGCCATTTACCTCATCCTCCCAATCCTTCTCTTTTCTCAACTTGATTTTTTCCTTCCTGATCAAACCTCCTCATTTCTTCCTCAAGATCTCATACTCTCCCAACAAACCAATTCCTCCATCCTCTCTTAATTCATTTACAGCTATTTTCACAAATTTGCTTTGTTCCAACACCTCCAATCTCTTACCAAATAAAATCTTTATATCTTCCCTCCTCCCTTCCAGCTCCCTACACTCCATGTCTCCCCCCCTCCATATTGCCCCTCTTGCTACTGTATGACTTGACCCCAACAATCTCTTTCCCACTCTCATCTGTGCTGACTGCAACTTCTTGCAAGCATTATGCCTTACTGTCCAAAATTTCGGCTGCATACTAAGTTTGACTAGAAACTTTCTTTCTCAGTCTACTTCCACCTGCCCATTTACTCTACCCATCCATGTCACCTTCCCATCCCACTCTTCTGCCTTCTTTGCCATCTTCTCTAACTGAACATTACGCCTTCCCTATGAAAGCATACTCCCAAGTACTTGATTTCTTCGACCTCTTCCAATACCACCATGTCAATCATATTTTTTCATATCTAAATACTTGTTACATAATTATAGGCTATAAAACTTTCTTATATAACTCTTGCTTCCTTCTTCCATCTACCATGCCATTGCTCTTCTTACTATTAAACTTCATCTTCCACCTTAACACATAATCCTGTACCACATCCAATATCATTATAGTTCCACCACTGCTTGTGCCTAAAGAACAATATCATCTGGCTACATCCGTACCCCATACCAACACCCATCCACCTTAACTCCTAGCTCAGCTCTCTCCAACTCCATGAAATAAATATTGAAAAGAAAAGTGGAGAGAAAGGATTTCCCTGCCTAAGTACATTCTCAACAGTGAACCACCTTGACTCCTTCCATTCAATTGTCTCCATCACACTATACAATCCTACACATATCCTCACAAATATCTCCTCTACTCCATTCTGCCTCAACTTGTGCCATGGTCCCTCCCAGCACATACTATCATATGCCTTGCTTATGTCCAGGATGGCCAGATATGAACTTTTCTTCTATCTATTCCTCACTTCACAAACTCCTCTTAATACCAATCTCACTGGTCTGAACATACCCTCTGACTCCTAAATTCTTCCTGCCCTTCCATCAAAATCCTATCATCAACAAACCTTCCCAACCTCCTCACCAATACAAAAACATTCACACAACTACAACATAATGCAATCACCCTATAGCTAATTCCCTACTTCGTCCTCATTGCCATCGTTGTGGAGAGGTAAGCAAACTCCTCTTCCAGTCCACTGGGCAGCACTCTCTCCTCATCACCACGTTCATCACCTGCAGCATCACCTCCACCAACCTTATACCTCCATGCATCAGCATCTCATTAAAAATTCCATCAGGACCTGGGGCCTTTCCTCTCTTCAAACAATCCATTACCTCTACAATTTCTTCCCAACTTACTTCCTCACACATTCAACTCATGCCCACTCACAACTCATATCTCTAATTCTGGTAATGGCATCCTCTTTTTTTCTTTCCCGGCTCTTTCCAGTATTCTGTCATCAACTCCAACATCTCTTCTTCTTCCTCCACCACCTTTATCATCTTTCACTCCTTTTTTCTCCTTCCTCTTTGCTCTTAAATTATTCCAAAACAGCTTACAACTAGTCCCAATCTGCTCTATAATCTTCTTTCTAGTTCTCTTCCTCAATTCCTTCTACTCTTTCCTAATAGTCTTTTTCATTTCCTTCTTGCTTCTCTATAGTCATCCCATAGTTGTCTCAATGTACCTTCCCCCTTCTCTTTCTTGCTCGCATCCCTCAATTTCTTACATTTCCTCTACCTGACACCAATTAACTCCTCCCCATCCACCGATCACTAGTCATCTGACCTGTCTGTAATCTTCTTCCTTCCAAAACTTTCTCCTTCTCCCTACACCACATCTCTTCAAATGTGTTTCCTTCCAACTCAAGCTCCCTCCCCCCGTCTTCCCACTCTATGAACATTTCCTCCCCTGCCTCCTGATACTCCTCCCAGTCCAGCTTATTGTCAACTCACAATTTATATCGCTCTCTTTCCAGTTGTAACTCTCTCCCATCCCACATAATTTCTCCCCTTATAAGGTTGACACCATATCGAGCTTGCTGAGTCCTCAACAGGCTATATCCAAGGCTTTACTTACTAAATATATCTGCTGGAAAATGCTATCAAATACTTGAAGGAGGTTGTAGCTGATTCTACATTGGTATAGTTGGTATACAAACATTACATGGCATATGGTAATATGTTTTTTGTATAATGGCAATAAAGAAGTTGGAACAATGTTGTTCTAAAGCACTGGACAAACAGAATGTGACTTGGTTTTGCCATCCACTCACACAGCTCCAATATACAGAAGTGACAAAACAAACACACAAACAAACAAATTTGAAATCATTTTAATTTAACAACAAAAATTATATCAGATTGACGTGTTAAGAAGAAAGCAATCAGGTCCTACCCACAGCCAGTTAGATGGCAATGTACCATTTATATACCAATAGAAATGGTTTGTGTACGTGATGATGATTATTTTGTTGGTGTATATATCTCAATAGCTAAGATTTAACAGCTTTGTCTCTGAATCTTTCTGAGGAAACTTAGGTTGCTACATAGTCTTGCAGAATTCCTGGACACAAATATCAGCAGTGTCCAAAGATCCTTTACCACATGAGCGCTAATGCCTTTTTGGAACCGATAACTCGCAAGACAGTTCAATTGTGGCATCAGATATGCTCTGACAGATGCTTTAGCGACTTCTTCTGTAAAAAATTTACATGAAGAAAAAAACGATCTAGCCGCAAAATAAACACTGAACTCTATAGCAGAAGTAGGCTTCATGCACCAAACAATAAACTGTCAGGTATTCATTGAACTGAGAAGCTGTCAGCTCCAGAATAAATTCAAGATATCTTAGAGTCATTACCTTTACAAACCTAGGAAATGGTTATTATTGTAAAAGAGAGTATCATGCAACTGTGATCAGTATTAGTTACAAAGGACAACATAGCATTGGGACTGTATTTAATCTTTTCTTTCTGCGGGTCTTACACTTTAATCAAAACAAACACATTTTTATGGAGTATCCTAAAGGAGATTGTCTCGTGCTGCAGACATGTGGAAGGGTTAGCACTGGCCAAAAAAGAAAAAGTGCTTACTAAAACATAATGAACGCAAACAAATACATAGAGGACAGTCACTTTACTCACTGACAACACTGCAGGAAACATCTCATTAGAAGTGGCTCAATAGAAGATCTCAGGAGATACACTAGCTAGATAAATATTACACTGTGTTGAGGAAGATAGAAATAGGTTGACAATAGTTTAGTAGTGATAAACATGGGACAAATGCCATGCTGTGGCTTTACAACAGGTCTATGTGGACCCAAGAGACATGTAGGATATCACAGACACCAAGCATTACTGAATAGTGCAATCATGACAAAGAAAATGAAGAAGCCCTCAAGTTGAGATCAGAGCAAATAACAACAAAATATGCTTCTTGTGCTTTTATAGTGTGAATTTTTGAACAGAGTCTAAACTACCTCCTTGGTCCAGATAAGGTGACTTCATGACAATACCTAGGTACAATGATACAGAACAAAAGCATGAACGAGTTCAGAACTTTATCTTCTCTCTGCATTTTTACTATTTCAGTAGCCACAGTGGATTTCCTTTAGTTTGGCTGCTGTGTTTGCAGAATTCATCCTCATGGCCATGTCTAGGCAACCCTTGTTTTTGTCTTCCCAACTCATTGCAATGCCAAGTGTTGGAGTTTGGAGATATCCATCTATCTATATGTTATACTTATTTTTAAGTATATATAAGCTTTTATAAAAATATGTGAAAGGATAATTAGATTGCCCACTAGTACACAGATGCTATGTCCGCTTTTATGAACAACCATGGCTTCACAGACAACCGGTTGAGAACTCCTGGTATAAAATGATATTTAGATGGTGAAATATGTGCTAAAAGAACAGAGTAGAATGATTTGCTTTCCAATTCACAAAATTTTCTCATCATTATCTGCAGATATTTAACACCTTGAATATATACCTCTCTATGTTGGCTTATTATTTTAGTCACTGACAATTGTTTTCCCACAGACAGTTACTGACGAAGATGCTAAGCATTGGCGTATATATTCTATGAAAAACACAATTTAGCTATTCAAAACACCCACATATTGGTCATGATGAACATTCATATGGGTACATTAGAAACAACAGAATTAATACAAAGTGTTCTTAACTAGTTTCCACGTAAAGTCCAGAATAATTGTGAGTTAGAATTTATTGAAAATCAACCCTCTAAATCCAAACAGTGGTGTGACAGATACAGCAGTGCTTAATAACCATGCCACCACTAACAATGAGCACACAATGCTGACTCTAATGTATTTTTATACCGTCATGTCCTACAGATATACAGAAATCTCCACCGCACAATTATGCTATATATATAGAAACAAATGACTACAAGAACAATCACTAAAACAAGAACTAAATGTCTTTCTCAATAATCAACTTCATATCTCTTTCTTAATATTTTGGTTGATGTTCCAACCTTCATCAAGATTATTGAGATGCTAAGATCCACATTATGTCAATATAATAGGAAGCTTGCAACACTTGATGAAAACCACACCAAGGCCTATGTGTGCTGCACATCACAGGATGCTGCAGCAATGACATAGGAAAAAAATAATGAATAATACTGTAAACAGTAAAAATAATAATAGGAGGAAAGAACATAAACACATCAGAGTAAGAAAGTCACTCAACTCATTCACTGCAATACAAATGTCATTTCAACTAGACTGTAAATGAACAGTCTAGAACTTTCTGGTGTGCACACCACTTGCTTGCAGATGAAGTAAAGTATAGAATGTAGACACAGTATTTCCAGGATTCTATGATTCAGTTCCCAAATATGGTCTGAGCTGTACTACATCTGACAGGATTGTGCACAAAACATGCATGAAAGTAATTAAGTGACCCATAAATACTGGATTTGGGAATAGAGTATTTGTGTGTGTGTGTCTGTGTTCATGTGTGTCTATATCTGTGTGTTTGCGAGAGAGGGAGAGAGAGTGATTATTGATAGAAGTGAGTTATATTACAAACCATACTTCTTTATGCCTTTGCTGTCCTGGTTATGATATGGTTAACAATCACAAACCATACTTGTACTCCATCCCAGAAATTTGACAATGAGCACACAGTCTCCTGATCAACTGTGCCAGTGGTTGGTTTCAACAGAACTATGCAGAAGAAAATCACATGTACCTACCACCTAAGGTCACATGCCATTGTTACTTCAAGTTTACCACCCACTCAGCTTTGCAAAAGCATCAAATGACATTCCTGTTCTGTTGCACTTAAAGAAGGTCTCTGAAAGCCGATGATGATAAAGAATGAAGGGGAGAACTATGTAGCTAGCCAAAACTGTATCACCTATTTTAAACTTTTAAACACCAATACACAAGTGGAGTAGCTCAATAAAGAAATAAAGTAGGCCAAACAATGCAACTCACCATTTGGCTGCTGCATATAGCAAGGGGATTCATTTCTTGTAATGGAAACTTCATCTTAGCCTTGGCCTAACTAAAATACATGTGGCCTGATGCATGGTAGAGTGATTTTTTGTGGACTTAGTGCAGGTTGCCAGGTAGTAAACTATATGATGCATGTTGTAGTGATTACTAGGCATAGCAGTTATTAAGGAAATTGCAATAAATGTAGCCCCTATGAAATATTAAAGAATGTTCGCCTCAATGTCGAAGTAATAAATGGCTGGGTTTCAAGAAGCCATATGCAACCATATGTTCAGACATTTTGTGGCCACTCATCAGATTAATATCTCATTGGGTTTTGACAGAGTGAAGTAGATCGAAAATATCTCGGCAGGGACAAAAGTAGTGTGGCCAAGCTGACTTTTGTCCAGACAGTGTTTTTAATTGTATGAAGTTGAGTCTCCTCTTTGCTGATAAAAATACACCATCGAAAGCACTTTGCTTCCAATGCTTGCCATTTCCCAGGGCCTCGGGCTTCCTCCTCATCTTTTACTGACATCGCAGCAGCAGATGAATGATATATGGTAATCTGTATTGTTTAGCGGTGCACAATTATACTGGTCTCATGCATTGCTGGTATATAGTGCTGCTAGACACAACAATAATTTATTCACTTGTGTCCATGGTATAGAGAGGTATATGTGACAGTGTACAGGTGGCATTTTCAAATATTCAATATTGCCCAGTTAAATTCTTATGGCAATAATTTGTATGTCTTGAACAGTTATGTCTTGATTGGGAAGGTGGTTTAGTGGGATGCACTGGACAATGAATGAAGCAATTTGTTACCAAAATAGGCCTTGGCTCGTCATGGCCACCAAGCAACTGCTGTGACACATGTGGCTCAGGCCCAATAAAGTTGTGATTTGAAAAGCAATGGAGCCTAGAGCACGAGTAATCTGACCAATGAGGTGAGTACCCTTCTTCTGTGCCCGATAGGTCTATGATTGAGACATCAAGTACTACCACTATTACAATACTAATCAATAACATGTTGTGGTTTATATTATTTATTTAAATGTGAATATCTCAGGAATACTACACAATAAATGATGGCTGGCCAAGGCAAGTAGATGAAGTACATCAATGGCCATGCTAATTATTGGTACATATATACTATATGTGGAGCTTAGTCTTCATTGTTAAATGTTAGTGGGAGGATTGTCTGGCTCTTCAATAGCTGGAGGTAAAAACAAAGGCATTGCATACATCCTGCAATGTTTGCCACAACATTGAGTGCTGTAACTTTCATTACAGCAGCAACATTTATCACAGGTTCTTCTGAGGATATTCGGCATTTCTTTCTTGATGTTGAAAAGTGTGCGAGATTCTATGATAGGATGCACTACGGATTGTGACAGTAGAGTGAGGTAGCTGAAGGATGCCTTGAAGACAAGTGCATCTAAAGGAGATGACGATTCTATTGAATCATATGCCATTCCTAATATCAATATCACCAGTATGGGGATCCATGTGACAACATTGATGAGCACAATTGCGATGAATGTTTTTATTATCCTCATTTCTTGTTTGCTTTTCTCTTGATTGATTCTCCTTAATAAGTTGTCGACATATTTTTGCTGATTCATCATCTTGTAGTGTTTTCTGATTGACTTCAGTGCTATACAAAATAGCCACACATTAGTCACAGCAGATATTATAACAGGTGGCATTCCTACTAGGAACAAGAGTAATAAGTACCAAGTGTTCTTAGCTAATCTATAGCCACTGAAAGCTACTGTACACATCAATACACGTTTATTAAAAGATAAAACACCAAATCCAAACACTGGTGTGACGGATACTGCAGTCCTCAGCAACCATGCTGCTACAATCAGTGAACGCACTATCTTGACTGTCATGTACTTCTTATACCGCAATGGCTTCCAGATGAACACAAATCTGTTCACTGATAAGAGAGCAATAGTGTACCCAGCGGAAAGAGTGAAGATTTGGAAGAGCAGTCCCATTTGACAGACTTGGCATCTTACATAATCAGTGTCGCCGAATAAAAAGTTATCTGCAATGCCAGTGATTATTGTGATGGGTATAACTAGGATACAAATCAGAAGATCTGCTGTAGCAAGACTTAGCAGCAACATCACGGCAGGATCAGTAGATAGATGCTGTCTGTGTTCGTGTGTGTCTATGTCTGTGTGTTTACGAGAGAGGGAGAGAGAGTGATTATTGATAGAAGTGAGTTATAGTACAAGCCATACTTCTTTATGCCTTTTCTATCCTGGTTATGATATGAATAAAAATTACACACCAGACTTCTTCTCCATCCCAGAAACTTGACAAAGATGACACTGTCTCCTGATCAACTGTACCAGTGGTTGGTTTCAACAGAAAAATGCAGAAGAAAATCACATGTACCTACCACCTAATGTCACATGCCATTGTTACTTCAAGTTTACCACCCACTCAGCTTTGCAAAGGCATCAACTGGCACTCCTGTTCTGTTACACTTAAAGAAGGTCTCTGAAAGCCGATGATGACAAAGAATGAAGCGGAGAACTATGTAGCTAGCCAAAACTGTATCAACCATTTTCAACTTTTAACACCAATACAAGAATATTACTGTAAGTGGAGTAGCTCAATAAAGAAATAAAATAGGCCAAGCAACCATTTAGTTGCTGCATATAGCAAGGGGATTCATTTCTTGTAATGGAAACTTCAACTTTGCCTTGCCACTTGTGGGCCTAACTAAAATACACGTGGCCTGATGCATGGTAGAGTGATTTTTTGTGGACTTAGTGCAGGTTGCCAGGTAGTCAACTATATGATGCATGTTGTAGTGATTACTAGGAATATAGCAGTTGTTAAGGAAGTTGCAAGTAAATGTGACCCCTATGAAATATTAAAGAATGTTCGCCTCAATGTCGAAGTAATAAATGGCTGGGTTTCAAGGAGCCATATGCAACCATATGTTCAGACATTTTGTGGCCACTCATCAGATTAACTTCTCATTGGGTTGTGACAGAGTGAAATAGATCGAAAATATCTCGGCAGAGACACACAGTAGTGTGGCAGTATGCCAAGCTGACTTTTGTCCAGACAGGGTTTTTAATTGTATGAAATTGAGTCTCCTCTTTGCTAATGAACATACACCATAGAGAGCACTTTGCTTCCAATGTCTGCCATTTCCCAGGGCCTCAGGCTTCCTCCTCATCTTTTACTGACATCACAGCAGCAGATGAATGATACATGGTAATCTGTATTGTTTAATGGTGCACAATTATACTTGTTTCATAGTGCTGCTAGACACAGCAATAATTTATTCACTTGTGTCCATGGTGTATAGAGAGGTATAGATTTGTGACTGTGTACAGGTGGCATTTTCAAATATTCCAGCAATATTGCCCAGTTAAATTTCTTATGGCAATAATTTGTATGTCTTGAACAGTTATGTCTTGATCGGGAAAGTGTGAATAAATTATTGCCAGCACTATGAAACAAGTATAATTGTGCACCATTAAACAATACAGATTGGTAGGATGTAACCATTTTTTTCTTCATTTTTGTCAAATTGCCATCTATATATACTTTTGTCTATCTAGTAGTCATATTTCAAGTTTCAGAGCATTTCAATGCTCCACAATGAAGTTATGCACCTTCATGTGCATGCTCTTCCATGCAATTGAATGCAATCAAGATTGAGCCTCAACCGTGAGTGGCGATCGCTAACGCTAGGTACTAGAAGCTCGAATAAGGTACCAAATTGAAACTCATTATAAGCTCTCTATAGCCATAGTAACTGCGCGGTAGGGGCGAGGAATGGACAGAAGAGCAGAAAAAACAGTACAAGAACTAACATAATTGACATTCTCAACTTTGAAGGCTCTTATCTTAAATCATGTACTCGAGTCACTAAATTACATGTAACTGCCTTATTTTTTAAAATATATACCCACTTTCAAGATATCATTAGAAAGCTCTTTTTCTGTTCTTTCTATGCAACAGAGGAATATTTGTTAAAGTCAACTTTGGTGGGTATATGAGTCAGAATGTTGAAAAATTCATTGATTTTTTTAAATTAAAAAAAAAAAAATCACATGTACATGATATGACCAAATCTTCTACTGCAATCAAGCCACTGTAGTTGCTGTCTAAGTGGGAAGTGGTTAGGACTAATTGATCTTGAGTTGTGTGTAATTTAGTGACACCCATATTAGGTCACAGCTGGATCCATAACTTCACCTAGGGAGTATATAGGTATACATCAAGATTATATCAATACTACATTTTGATATCAAAATCAGCTGCATAGTGTTAAAAATTGAAAAGTTATGAGGTAATAAATTTTTACATCTTCTGTGGTTACATCCCCTCTTGGAAGTTGCAAGTAAATGTGGCCCCTATGAAATATTAAAGAATGTTCGCCTCAATGTCGAAGTAATAAATGGCTGGGTTTCAAGGAGCCATATGCAACCATATGTTCAGACATTTTGTGGCCACTCATCAGATTAACATCTCATTGGGTTGTGACAGAGTGAAATAGATCGAAAATATCTCGGCGGAGACACACAGTAGTGTGGCAAGTATGCAAAGCTGACTTTTGTCCAGACAGGGTTTTTAATTGTATGAAGTTGAGTCTCCTCTTTGCTAATGAACATACACCATAGAGAGCACTTTGCTTCCAATGCTTGCCATTTCCCAGGGCCTCAGGCTTCCTCCTCATCTTTTACTGACATCACAGCAGCAGATGAATGATACATGGTAATCTGTATTGTTTAATGGTGCACAATTATACTTGTTTCATAGTGCTGCTAGACACAGCAATAATTTATTCACTTGTGTCCATGGTGTATAGAGAGGTATAGATTTGTGACTGTGTACAGGTGGCATTTTCAAATATTCCAGCAATATTGCCCAGTTAAATTTCTTATGGCAATAATTTGTATGTCTTGAACAGTTATGTCTTGATCGGGAAAGTGGTTTAGTGGGAGTCACTGGACAATGAATGAAGCAATTGGGTACCAAAACAGGCCTTGGCTCGTCATGGCCACCAAGCAACTGCTATGACATGTGTGGCTCAGGCCCAATAAAGTTGTGATTTGAAAAGCAATGGAGCCTAGAGCTCAAGTAATCTGACCAATGAGGCGAGTACCCTTTTTCTGTGCCCAATAGGTCTATGATTGATAAATGTAATAAAACAAGACTACAATACTAATCAATAACATGTTGTGGTTTATATTATTAATTTAAATGTGAATATATCTGAGGCATACTACACATCATAATAATAAATAATGGCTGGCTAGTTGAAGTACATCAATGGATATGCTAATTATTGGTAAATATATTCTATGCATAGTCTTCATTGTATGTTAGTGGGAGGATTGTCTGGCTCTTCAATAGCTGGCGGTAAAAAAAAATGCATTGCATACATCCAGCAATGTTTGCCACAACATTGAGTGCTGTCGCTTTCATTACAGCAGCAACATTTATCACAGCTTCTTCTGAGGACATTCGGCATTTCTTTCTTGACATGGAAAAGTGTGCGAGATTCTATGATAGGATGCACTACGGATTGTGACAGTAGAGTGAGGTAGCTGAAGGATGCCTTGAAGACAAGTGCATCTACAGGAGAAGAGGATTCTATTGAATCATATGCCATTCCTAATATCAATATCACCAGTATGGGGATCCACGTGACAACATTGATGAGCACAATTGTGATGAATGTTTTTATTACTCTCATTTCTTGTTTGCTTTTCTCTTGATTGATTCTCCTTAATAAGTTGTCGACATATTTTTGCTGATTCATCATCTTGTAGTGTTTTCTGATTGACTTCAGTGCTATACAAAACAGCCACACATTAGTCACAACCACTATTATGAAGGGTACCATTCCTACTAGGAACAACAGGAATAAGTACCAAGTGTTCTTAGCTAATCTGAAAGCTAATATACACATCAGTACACGTTTATTAAAAGATAAAACACCAAATCCAAACAATGGTGTGACGGATACTGCAGTGCTCAGCAACCATGCTGCTACAATCAGTGAACGCACTATCTTGACTGTCATGTACTTCTTATACCGCAATGGCTTCCAGATGTACACAAATCTGTTCACTGATAAAAGAGTAATGGTGTACCCAGCGGCAAGAGTGAAGATCTGGAAGAGCAGTCCCAGTTGACATATTTGGCATCTTACATAATCAGTGTCGCCGAACAAAAAGTTATCTGCAATGCCAGTGATTATTGTGACTGGTATAACTAGGATACAAATCAGAAGATCTGCTGTAGCAAGACTTAGCAGTAGCATCATGGCAGGATCAGTAGATAGATGCTTTCTAAAGATACTTATGATGACATAGCCATTGAATGGTGTTCCAATTATAAAGAACAGCAAGCTCACAATGGTGACAAAATATCTGTTGTAGAAACTGCTTCTTGTAGGTGTCCATTCTTCCACAGTGATTGAATCCTTACTAAGATTTGCTATCAAACAAGTGTCCATTCTTCTTAATGCCACACGATTCAAAATATGACACAGGCTAATATGTTCCCTTCCGTTCCGTTGCACAGTTTCTGGATGAGCAGGCTCCCCCCACCCCATCCCTTGATGTTGATGGGATCATCTAACATGATTAACTTGGTTACAAGTGTATTTTCACATGCACAATATGAATGATATTGTGTGGACATAACAAACGGTAATGGATATGAAAGGCAAGAGTAAGATTTAGTTCAACCTGTGCTGGAACGACAGAATCCTAGAACATATCACATGTTGAACTTTACACTTTTTCCATGATGTCATCTAGACGTGAGGAGCTTACTGTGGCTTTTTTATTTTATTGCTTCGCACAAATCATCAAATTTGTGGTGACGGATGTGTGATGTGTTACAAGTTGTATAGAAGAACTGTAGGACAACTAGCCTCACAGGCTAGCTACCTGAACATGCAGTGTTTAAAAAGTATAATAGAGTTTAACAATTGAATGTGCAGACAACTGGAGAGCGAGAACAGTTTACACATGGACATAGGAAATGAAAAGTGCATGGTGAAGTTGAGTTAAAGTTGAGGTTGAAGTGACAGTACAGGACTTGCTCGATGTTCGATTTGATTGTTGTTGTGGATAGGGCTGGTGTTGATAGGGGGAAAAGGTTTCACAGTCTCTTGGAAGGCGATTGAAGAAAGACTAATAAGCAATGTTTGATGAGGAGTGGCTATGACACATACGCTGATGCATTCCAGACCTGGTGATGTTGCTACTGAAGTTGATGAAGTCAAAAATATTAAAGTGGCTCCCTAGGAACTTGATGCTTTTCACGCAAAACATTATATCGTTTAGTTCAAACACACACATGAGGGGTAGTAGGTTAAGCTTTGAGAGTCTTTCTTTGTAATCTGAGACGCAGTCGTTAAGGATATATTTAGTTGCTCTCCTTTGGATTCTTTCAAGAATGTTAATATCTTTAATTAGACGAGGACGCCAGACTTGGGAGCAGTACGACAAGTTTGACCTGATAATTGACGTATATAGAAGTTTTTTCGCTTGAATGGAACCCCCAGAGCCGAATGTCCTCCTCAGGAGCCCCAAGATCTTGTATGCTGTGGAGGCTAGATGGCTGTAGTGGATTGTCCTAGATAGGTCAGAGGAGGCCATCAGAATGGAACCCCCAGAGCCGAATGTCCTCCTCAGGAGCCCCAAGATCTTGTATGCTGTGGAGGCTAGATGGTTGTAGTGGATTGTCCTAGATAGGTCAGAGGAGGCCATCACACCAAGGTCTTTGTGGTTGTTTTTGATGGCAATAGGTTGGTCGTAGACGTCATATGTGGTTTTGATTGGAAATTCTTTCCTGAGCTGGACACACTTTACATGATTGAATAACAGCTTCCACTGATGGCTCCATGCACATAGGTTATTGATGTCGGTTTGGAAGAGTAGACAGTCGGTGGTGTTTTTTATGAGCCTAGTGCACTTTACATCGTCTGCATATAGCAGGAGACCAGAATTTCTGGCTTCTGATGGGAGGTCATTGATGTAAACCAGAAACAGCAGAGGGCCCAGGATACTTCCTTGTGGTACCCCTGATGTTACTGGTGGTATGGTGGAATGGCTGCTCCCTATATGCACGTACTGCTGTCTTCTGGCGAGATAGCTTTGGAACCAGAACCACAAGTTACCACTAATACCCACGTCTCAGCTAGAGGCTATAATTATTTCGTAAGGCTAAACAAAATGCCTGGAGGGAAGTGGCTATCCAGGTATCTAGCTAGCTAATACCAGCTATAAAAATATTTCAGCTAGTAACTTCTGTCTGCTTTTCTCATGCTAGCCAATCAAATTCAACTCTTTTTCAGTACTAGTATACTACCAACCATTGTATTGGTCAAAGTTCAACCACAGTGGATTCAAAGGATTCAAGCAAATATTGAGAACCATAGGAACAGAACGGATTTGCAGTACATGCAATAGAAATGGATTCAGATTGCCATCCATCCTATTGTGAACCAGTGTAGCATTGAATTTGTTCCAACTTGGCGAACTTGGTCTCTAGGAGAGTATAATATTATACATTCCCTTTGTTGGACACCACCCTCCACAACTCTCTTTAGTGGTCAATTCTCCAACTTCAACCGACTTTGAATAATAATCAATAGAATAATGATGTAGCTGTTTATAAGGATAAAAGGAATAACAGTTAAGATGGCCAGTGTTTAATAAGTAGTATAGTTGCTTCTCTCACAATTAAAATGTCACTAGTGTGTAGCTAATACACTTACTATCTTACTTGTGTCCATTGGCAGTAATAGGAAGCGGTTCTATTAATGTAGTAGCAATTGGAATCAGCTTAATTGTAACACTGACTTATGAAACTTGGGATTAACCTATATCAGCAAGAATAAACTAAAGTCTAGTTTGAAATACCTTCTGATGTCTTGACATACCGATCAACATCTTTGTATTGACCATACCAAAAATACCTTTCAACAAACTTGTCTCTAGTCTTATCTGACCAAAAAACAACTCACTACAGGGGAGCTTGTAGAATTTGATGCTGAATTGTCAGAAATCCATCTTCGTTAAAGTCCTAGTAAATTTTAATAGAAGACCACCTTCACAGAAAATCTGTAAACTAACCTCCTGGTCTCTGAACTTCCTTTGGCATACTTGAGTCTTCATATCATTTAAAGACTGAAATACTTCATCATGGTCACAGGTTTCTTTGTCATCCCAGACTAAGCTAGATGGCCAAACCCGCATGGTTTGTAAATTAGCACAATGATAATTTACTGTGGCTGCTAGCAAACTTGGTCTAGTAGACTTGTAAAGCAAGAAAGTAAATTTGCTAGGACACCGACGTTTACTTTAAAATTTCTGAGATTTTTTTAAAATGAAGGATGGCAAAATGTTTACACTGTGAATTGCAGGATGGAAGTGTACACTAAACTGGTCATTTATAGTGGATTTATTTATTTATTAATTGCACTATAAACAATGTAACAATGCAATAGTCATAGCTGATGTGTAATGAAAACCATTTATTTTTCGTGAAATTAAGGATATATATGTTAGATCTCCATACAGTTCTCTCCAATGTGTTCAGAAGTTTACTGAATTTGACTTGGGCGGCACTTGAGTTGTGTAATTTTCCCAATATTTGCATTATTATTCTCAACTAATTCACAGTTGATATAACTTAAATGATATCCATGATGGATAAGAAAATAGACTTCAGAAAAGAAGAGAGAGAGAAAAGTCAACCCAAGCTTCTGATGGAGCAGAACAAAGAGAATTAGATCGGGGGTAAAGAACGTGGTGAAAAAAACATGGGAGTATATAGCACAGCAGCCCACAATGGAGACGATTCTTTAGGCTCCGGTGAAGTTTCATTTTGACTTGACCATTCTATTCATCAACAAACTCTATATAGCAATGGACACGTTTGCCAAAATAGAAATGATGGATGCGACAAACATTTTTGTTGCGAGACTAGGAATGAATGTCAGTTAATATTGAGCTGTCCTCTGATAACTTTAAGGTATCAACTACCGTCAGCTACTTATCCATATTATAATGCAATATCAAGCTAAAAGACATCAATTTGAAACTTAGATAACTTTTCTTTAGTTATTGCTTACCCCAAGCTTAGATGCGGCATAACACTATACACTGACCTGTTAATTATTTGATAGCTATAAGATTGTTGGGAAGAATAACATTTAACTCGGTGTCCAACTCCACACACAATTTGTAATATTCTTGTTTGCAGCTGCTATATATACATGTGTCTGACAAATATTAAATAGTGAGTTGACAAATACTTATTCAGCAAAATCTCAGATAACAACTGTAATATATATATAATAATTATATGCACAAATATAGAGCTCTCTTATGTATAATTGATGAAATAATTAATCATTTATTGTTGAGTTTATTTAAGTCGGAAAAATATGTTATTCCATATATATTGCAGCATTAATAAAATAAAATATCAATGATCTCCCTAAAAATGTTTAGCCTTCTTGAGATTATAGGTATATATATATAGAAATCTGCTTCTAGAGCTGCTTCTGTTACCTTGAGATGTCTTGTTCTCAACAAACCTGCAGGGCAGATAATTATTTCAAATTTCACCAACGGTTAAATACCACATACAACCTATCTCAGTAGCCACACAATAATAAGCTGTGCTATATTAACCCTGCAGGGACTCCCCCATTATCTCTATTATGAAACATTTGCAGGAAATAAAGTAGGTGAAAATGCTGTTGAATATTTCACCCGCATGGGAACAGTAATCCAAAAGTATACATGTGGTGTTAATATATGTGGTGTTAAAACTATTAATAATTTGTTTATACTTCTTCTTACTTACTTTTAGAGTTTTTCTTCTGTTGATTCAACTGGAGAGCAAGACAAGGTAAGTATAAGCAGTATTTATATATCCTTTTTCCTTTTTCCGTAACTGCAGTCTATATATACTCTCTTCTTCTCGAACTTCAATATCAATTAAGTCAAACTTTTTCTCTTCTTCTTGCTTCACTATATAGTTGCATATCTGATGCCCCTGACATTTAAAAAAACACCAAAATAAGTTTTATCAACACATACTTGGGCATTTTTCTTTTCCAATTTTCTTTTCCAACTTTAATATCAATTAAGTCCATTAAGGGTCAGACACACAACTACATTGCAATCCCTTCACTGGAAGGTAAGGGTCATCAACACCAGACTACCACTCCACCTAACTTAACCAGGTCAAGGGTCAGCAACAATTATGGTGCTATTTGAGTGACCACAGACACCATTTCTGTCCATCCTATTAGCTCATCTTCATACCTGGCAGGTGAGGTGAGCACACAGACTGGACTGGCAGGTAAGGGTCATCAACACCAGACAGAAAGAGTGCTCAGATGGTATAATAATGATAAGCCAAGGGGAAACCTTGGAAACATTTAAATGTGGTGGATGCATTTCCATGGGAACCATGTTATACATGTGTCTGGCTTTCCCTTAAGTTTGTTGGTGTACATCAGCACACACTCCAATCACAGGTAGCTAGAATAGACACCAGCTAAGCTTCACTGCATCCAAGTTAGGAGATTGCTCTCCTTCAATACATACTCCCATCACAGTTAGCTAGAATGCACACCAGGTAAGCTTCACTGCATCCAAGTTATGAGTATGCTCTCCATCAATGCACACTCCCATCACACCTCATACCTAAAGGAAACAATGGCCACTGCTTGTTGGTTTGTTCTGTGGGACTCTGGTACAGCAATCATGACTCATTTTCCAATATTAAGTTATTCTGGCACACGCTAGATCATGGCGTAAGTTGTACAGACTTCAACCAACTGCGAAACTAATTGCCTACAACCCGTCTGCGGACACTCAGCCGGAATCTATTGTTATTGGTAAAGGGTCTGGTTTGGAAATGGAGTTGATCCTTTCCTTTCAGGTAAAAGGTCAGCAACGGGAGACAACACCTCGCAACATATTTTCTTCGCTCCTTCTCTCTAGTCTACAGCTCCTTCACTCTGTCTGGGTTGCCACTTGCTGCTCAGAGACGTCAATGCATCCCTCTGGAAGCGGGTCCTAGCTCCTATGACAACCAGCAACCTTGTGCTTCCAAGTCCGTGCTCCACAGTCCTGTCCCTCTGCACCGCCACTCCCCATGCAGGTGACTGGTTACACGTTGTGCTCTGCCCTACCCTGCATCATCATATCCTGAACTAGAAGTTCTGCTTCTGCTTGAAACACTGTCTTGGTGTGGTCATGGTGAGAGGAACTCCTTGCCTCATGTACTGGTCCTGACTGATCCAGATGCATTGAAGAAGGCTTCTCACGTTTGTGAAGAAATATCTAATGCTAGCGTAACCCTAAAGTATTGAGATGCATGTTTGTAGGTAAATTAGTTGTCCCTTTACCTCACCTTTAGGGCATGGAGCGGCGGGGAAAGGGTGTGGTGTCTCTCATACATTAGCTTGAGTATCGCAGCTAAAGCTACATTCCAATCGGATTGCAGTATTCCTGATGTTTGCATTCCAGGCATGTGAAAGTGCTGGGGAGGAGCACAGGAGTCACCATCAGCTAGCTGCTAGTGACTGGCCTCAGTGCTGGAGAGGAGCACAGGAGTCACCATTAGCTAGCTGCTAGTCACTGGGCTCAGGAGCACAGGAGTCACCATCAGCTAGCTCTAGTCACTGCTGGAGAGGAGCACAGGAGTCACCATTAGCTAGCTGCTAGTCACTGGCCTCAGTGCTGGAGAGGAGCACAGGAGTCACCATCAACTGCTCAAAGCTCAAGGGTCAAGGGTTATTTTATGTGTGGTTGATGACCTCCAGGAAATTCACCTACACATCAAACAACGTGTAGTAGGAGCTTGTGTGGCAATACAGCTAGTCCCCCTTTACCAAATATCATAGCATCTTAATAATTCCTACCTCTGCTTTATATTCACTAGCACCTCTTCCACTCACTCACTCACTCACTCACCAGCACCTTCTTCACTCACTCACCAACACCTCCTCCACTCACTCACTCACCAGCACCTCCTCTACTCACTCACTCACCAGCACCTCCTCCACTCCTCAGCACCACCTCCATTCACTCACTCACCAGCACCTCCTGCACTCACTCACTCACCAGCACCTCCTGCACTCACTCACTCACCAGCACCTCCTGCACTCACTCACCAGCACCTCCTGCACTCATGTAAGTCTTAGCATCTCAGTATTCCTGACGAAGGCCACCAGTTATCTCATCCCATGAGTGACATGTCAGCTAGTAAGAGCATGTGGGGTGAAGTTATGAATGACATGCAGGGGCAGATTTAGAGTATCAGTAAGGGGGGGGTTTATTCTTGGACATGAGTTTGCAATTGAGGGAAATGTAACATGGCATCCATACATGTTACTATATATTGATAAAGAGAGAGAAATAGTTCTAGATATTCATGCCTTTCTGACCACCTAGTTTTACATAGACCCTTCAGTTTATGCACTCTATTTTCTGGAGCAAAAGTGTACAAAATTAACTCAAGAATCAGATTAAAATAGAGATACACTTCATTTATGACGACATCAATTGTATTTCGAATATCAGGCACAGAGCATGATTTTGGTACAGCCAAATTTAAAACATGTGAGTGACAATGAGTGTACAAAGCAAGTGCATTCTTCTTCTTCTTGATAAAAGCCTGAGTCCCTCTTCTTATGCCCTCTATTGCTGAAGCTCCATCATATGACTGTCCTCTCATATCGTCAACTTCAATACCATGCTTATTGAGAAGATCAATAATACCAGCAGCAATGTTTTCTCCAGTAGCCCTTTCGAGGTGGAGAAAGTCCAAAAATATTTCATGGATATGCGGCTGAGCTTGACCAAGATCAACAAATCAGATACATAAAGACAAAATTTCCTGATTTGCATGCTTGTGTCTGTGACCTCGTCAGCCATAACGCTGTAATATTTTGAGGTTTTTAATGGACTTAAAAGCTTTTCACGCAATAAATCTGCCATAATACTTATAATTTCATTTTTTATTACTTTAGATGTGTATTGCTGGTTCTTCTCTCCTAGTTGAAGATGATCCCGTATTATTGGATCGTACTTGGCAACATATTCTAGCAAAGCTAGAAAGATACCTCTCTTTCCAGAAAGATTTGATGTCATGCTCTCTATGGCCCTGCATAGGAAGCCCCTGCATGCTGCAAAATTTAACAGCATCAACAATAGCTGAGAGGATATGTTTATTTCGGTTGGAGGTTGTGTTAGACATTTTCTGGATTTGACAATCTATTCTGGTTTCTAGATTTTTGAATGTCGTCAGGAATTATTTTGCAGCATGTAAAGCATCTTGGTGATATTGAAAATCCTCATGATTAGTTAAATTCTTACCCTTTGCTTTGCTGAAAATTTTGAAAGTTTTTTTCCTCTAGAATTATTCGTAATTTTTACAGTAACCTCCTTCATGTGAGGGTGAATATGACAACCATTCGAACTCTTTTAGCCATGACTTCTGAAATGTTAATGGTAGTTTCTTTCCCTTCTTTATCACTTCAAAGGTTGCAAACTTTGAATGTTTGCCTTAACTCTTCAAAAATTCATGTTTGTCACTATCTGACAAGGAACTGATTGGTATACTACCAGAAGCAACAAGTTCAATATCATTGATACCTGTACTTCTACTTCCCGTTTCTATGAAAGCTGTTTGCAAAGAACTAGCATCATTAGAATCTGAAGGAATGGACTGGCACACAATGTCAGTTTCTTTAACACCTTCTTCAGGTCTCACGATAACCTCACATCCCACTAAATCCAATTCAATATCTGAACTGGCATGAGCACGGCCAGAAATGCTACTTTTTGTTACCTCTTGATGTGGTCCTGAAGTATCTCCAGAAGAAGAGAAAGAGCACTCCAAAGGATGACAAGGAACACTGACGTAGTCTCTTCATTTTTAGCCTCTGAGTTCTGATCTCATACTGTAGCACATATTAAACCATGTGGTTGCCAATTGCCACAGCACATTCATCATGTGGTTGCTAGCCTAAGACCACCAACCACATTGCACTCTACCCAACTATATTATACAGATTTGCAAGTCCTATATGCAAAAATGTTTTGTCCCTACACTAAATAGACCAAGAAAGTATTTAAGCTTAAGCACATGTAATGTGTTCATTAAAGAAAATAATTACATTTATAGACTGAAGGGGGGGGGGGGGGGGTTAACCCCTGCTGATTATTTCCTGTTTGCAAGCAGAGAAGCATCGTGCACCTCGACTGGATTTTCACCCTTCCAACTGTTGTTTGGAAACAATGTTCATGGACCGTTAGAGATATTGAGAAGACAGTGGGTGCCTAAATCCACCACAACTACATCGACCACAGAGTGGCTAACTCAGCTACGTCCAGACATAAATTCCATGCGAACCTTGGTTGCAGCACACCAAGAACACTGCAAAGAAGAGAAAGTTTGCAAAAGGAGACAAGGTTCTGGTATTCTCTCCAGTTGTCAGTGGCAGAAGGCCAGACCAGCTCCAAGACCGTTGGCAAGGTCCCTACACCGTTATAGGCAAGCTCACCCCAGTGACCTATTGTGTAGATATGCACGACAAACACCGAAAACAGAAGTCAGTACATATAACAGTACTGAAAGCATGACAAGAACCAGTTGTAGATGTCCATTTTTTCGATATGGACGGACCAGCAGACGAAGTACTCCCAGAGTATCATCCGCTCCCGGAAGTAATTGGACCAGAGTTTGGCGAAAGATTAACACAGGAGCAGTGCTCCCAGTTCAAGGAGCTATTGAAACAATTCCCAAACCTTACTAGAGCAGTACCGGGATGAACCACTCTCACCACACACACCATCGAAACGGGAGATGCTCTCCCAATCAGACTCTCCCACTACAGAATTCCTCAGATATGGCAACAACCATTCAGAGAAGAACTCGAGTTCCTACAAACCACAGGTTTAGTGATGAAATCTACTGCACCATGGGCAGCCCCAATGTTTGCTGTACCCAAGAAATCCGGCAAGATCAGGCTTGTAGTCGATTACAGAAGACTGAACATGGTAACTATCCCAGACCCATACTGCATGCCCCGCATAGAGGAAGTACTAGAAACCATGGGACCAGCAAAGTATATATCAACATTCGACTTGGCCAAAGGGTTCTATCAAGTACCCGTCCACCCTCAACACCAAGACAAGACCACTTTTATCACACCATTTGGCAAGTTCAAGTTTGTTGTCATGCCATTCGGGCTCAGGAACGCACCAGCAATGTTTCAACGTTTGATGGATGACATTCTTGGTGACCTCCACAGCTTTGCGGGAGCATACATCGACGATGTGGCCGTTTTTAGTCAGTCATGGGAAGATCACATCATCCACCTCAACACTGTATTTACCCGACTCAATCAGGCTGGACTGACTCTTCAGCTGGCAAAATGTCATGTCGGGAAGCATACATGTCTATTCCTCGGACATGAGGTAGGACATGGCAAGTGGACCCCACAACAAGCAAAAGTTCAGGCCGTAGCAGAATTTTGCCGACCAGTGACAAAGAGAGACATATGAGCCTTTCTAGGCCTTGTAGGGTACTACAGGCGATATATTAAGAACTTCAGTGCCATAGCAGCACCACTCTCTGATTTAACCAGATCGACAGAACCAGACCAGATCCAGTGGACAGACACCTGCAACCAGGCATTTGAAAACTTAAAGCAAACACTTACACAGCAGCCGGTGCTTATTCCTCCAGACTTTGACAATCCCTTTGTATTATTCGCAGATGCCTCAGACCGGGGAATTGGGGTGGTGCTAGCACAGACAGGGAAGGACGGAGAAGACCAACCAGTAGCTTATCATTCGAGGAAGCTATTACCCCGAGAACAAAATTACTCGGTTTCAGAAAAAGAAGTAGTGGACGGATGCAAAACATTCCACCCATACCTTTATGGTCAACCCTTCACTATCTATACAGACCACGGAGCTTTGACATTTCTCTTAGAGAAAGGCCCACTGAAAGGCAGATTAGCCCGTTGGAGCGACGCCCTCAGAGAGTATCAAGCAACAGTCCGGTATAAGAAAGGATCAGCACATCTGAATGCCGATGGACTATCACGCCAAGCATGGACAAAAGCAAAGGATTGAACCCAACCACCTATGACTCAAGACCTCTATGGGGGGAGGGTGATGTTAGGCACGGCCTAACAAGACTACGAACAATTACAATACATGTCATTATCATAGCTATGTTTACTAAATACTATTTGAACCTAACCACACACCATTGTTTGTAACCACGTGCTAATTAGTAGAGGGCATGCTCAGTAGAGAGATACCTGATGAACACGTGTTTGTAAGTTAGAGAGTCTTGTTCTATCTATAATAATATTTTATAATCCTATATCTAGACTTTGATAAGTGACCTAGACCTGTTAGGAGATAGCTCTTGTGTGAGCGTCCAGGAAATCCTAACATAGCTACATACTTGAAATAATACTAACCCACATCATTAACTGTCAGACACCTGTAGCATACTGCAGAGTATTCCTGAATCAAGTACTGGAAATAGAATGTGCTGCTTGTGTAGATCAAAGACATCGCTGCTCAAAGCAGGGAAAATGATGAAAAAGTATCATCAATACTAAACAACAACAATCTTAGCAGAAACTAACAAACGAGTCTTGTTCTGAATGCATGAAGTGTCTATATTGAGCATGCATACACTATGGTGATGCACCAACTAGATTGTCAGGGGTGAAGATATACTCATACAGAGCATGAAATGTTTCTAAGCATGATGTCTTTCAGTCCATCTTGTCTTACAGAGACCTTTAAGTTTGGAAACTGTACTTTCACGAGCAAATGCACACACCAAACACACAAGAGTACACGGCGTTAATAATGTTAATCATGCTTCTGAGAGAATGACTTCCCAATTGCCAGACTTAGAACATGAGATTGTCAGTATGTATATATTATGAAGTTATTTTTCTCCTTGATCAATACCTTGGCTCCTCTTTTCTCATCAGCCATTGCTGATGCACCATCAAATGATTGCCCTCGCGCTGCACATTCAAGCCTGTTGTTGCCTCCATGCCTATGATGTGATGCTTCAGTAGCAGTTGTTGCCTCCATGCCTATGATGTGGTGTCTTCAGTAGCAGTTGTTGCCTCCATGCCTATGATGTGGTTCTTCAGTAGCAGTTGTTGCCTCCATGCCTATGATGTGGTGTCTTCAGTAGCAGTTGTTGCCTCCATGCCTATGATGTGATGCTTCAGTAGCAGTTGTTGCCTCCATGCCTATGATGTGGTGTCTTCAGTAGCAGTTGTTGCCTCCATGCCTATGATGTGGTTCTTCAGTAGCAGTTGTTGCCTCCATGCCTATGATGTGGTGTCTTCAGTAGCAGTTGTTGCCTCCATGCCTATGATGTGATGCTTCAGTAGCAGTTGTTGCCTCCATGCCTATGATGTGGTGTCTTCAGTAGCAGTTGTTGCCTCCATGCCTATGATGTGATGCTTCAATAGCAGTCCTCCATGCCTATGATGTGGTGTCTTCAGTAGCAGTTGTTGCCTCCATGCCTATGATGTGGTGTCTTCAGTAGCAGTTGTTGCCTCCATGCTTATGATGTGGTGTCTTCAGTAGCAGTTGTTGCCTCCATGCCTATGATGTGTTGTCTTCAGTAGCAGTTGTGCCTCCATGCCTATGATCTGGTGTCTTCAGTAACAGTTGTTGCTTGCTGAGAAGCTGCAGAATAGCACTAACCATGTATTGTCCACTAGCTTGCTCTAGATAGAAAAAGATAAAGGAGTCTTCCCTGGATTGAGGCTCTAATCCAGTCAGATCAACATACATCAAACAGACAGACAGTACCTCCTGGTTTCCATGAGATACTGCAGTAGCACACCTTTTTCAGAGGTTCCAGGATTTGTTCATGTAGGTTGTGGGCAATGATGCCAATAAACTCATTCTGGGTCATTTTTGACGTGTAATGCTGGTTCTTCTCACACTGTTCCAAATGGTCTGCTAGATAGGTCACTCTTGGCACAATGATCAATGAAATTGCCCCTATTATTTGCACAGTCAGCTGTCCAGCCATCTCTGTGTCGCATTTAAGGTAACCCTGCATTTCAGATAGCCTGACTGTGTCTGCTTTGACTGACTAGATGTGCTTGTTTTTATTTGTCCTGGCGCTGCCTCTGTATAAGGCTATCGACCCTGGTTTCAGCTTGGGTATAAGTTTTCATAACTGATTTTGCAATCATCATAACATCATGCTGGAACTCAAAAGCATCAGAGGGTAGTACTTAGTGTAGCAACCACCCTAGGAGGGTGAATAAGAAAGCCACTCTAATTTTTTCAGCCAAGCAGCCTGGAAAGTAAGTGGGATTTGTTTTCTTTCTTTGTCACTTCATATAACAAAGTCATTCCATGCTACTCATGTGTGAGGGTGTTATACTCGTATGAACCTGTCATAGATTGCCTCTATAACGTATGGAAGAGGACAATTGGAGCATCAAAACAAGAGAGTTTAGTAGAGATGATTGAACTTTGGCAAACACTCACTGATGAAGTACCTTCACCAAGGAGTTCTGGGCTACCAGAGCTACTTGCAGAAGTATTATCCAAAGAACCATCACCAGAGTCCTACCCAACCATACAAATGTAATTTGAATGGAAATTGGCTAATTATAAAATGCACCTGAAATAGGTCAGGTCCTGAGCTAAATCCTTTTATGTGAATGATTCTCTAGCTACATGTATCTAGCTAGCTGACCGGTGGAGTCTGACATATATTATACAATGTCTTAGCTACTGTGACTTGCTGTGGATATATATATGTACCTGAAGAAATATGCTTTCACTTTCTTTTCTGGTGGCTCAACACACAACCAAGTCTTGAGACTGAGGAAGTAGGTTGAAGTGAGGACTGTAGGAGATCAGATTATAGCACTGTTGGTCTTTATAACACCAAAAATGCTAGTAAGAAGCACCCTTCAGTTTTGCCAATCATAGAAAAATAGAGATCACTACCTGCAGTCCAGTATAGGTTAGGACCCTCACTAATCCAGACCTCAATCTATTGGAATTTGTTCAGATTACTGAAAGCAATAATATGTAAGTAGATTGCTAGCACTACACAAGTATATTTACATACATCCGTTTACATGGGTTTGTAGAGCTAGTCAAAAGAGCTGTAAGTGGTCCTGTAATAAAAATGCAAATAATTCACAGTAGGCTGACAACAGCAAGCACTTGGCAATTATGACCTACGTTATGATAACTAATCTCTGAGGTGAGGGGGGGGGTGGGGGTTAAATCCTGTTTTCCTCCTACATTATTCTTTGATATAACTTCTTGCCATTTACCTCATCCTCCCAATCCTTCTCTTTTCTCAACTTGATTTTTTCCTTCCTGATCAAACCTCCTCATTTCTTCCTCAAGATCTCATACTCTCCCAACAAACCAATTCCTCCATCCTCTCTTAATTCATTTACAGCTATTTTCACAAATTTGCTTTGTTCCAACACCTCCAATCTCTTACCAAATAAAATCTTTATATCTTCCCTCCTCCCTTCCAGCTCCCTACACTCCATGTCTCCCCCCCTCCATATTGCCCCTCTTGCTACTGTATGACTTGACCCCAACAATCTCTTTCCCACTCTCATCTGTGCTGACTGCAACTTCTTGCAAGCATTATGCCTTACTGTCCAAAATTTCGGCTGCATACTAAGTTTGACTAGAAACTTTCTTTCTCAGTCTACTTCCACCTGCCCATTTACTCTACCCATCCATGTCACCTTCCCATCCCACTCTTCTGCCTTCTTTGCCATCTTCTCTAACTGAACATTACGCCTTCCCTATGAAAGCATACTCCCAAGTACTTGATTTCTTCGACCTCTTCCAATACCACCATGTCAATCATCTTTTTTCATATCTAAATACTTGTTACATAATTATAGGCTATAAAACTTTCTTATAAAACTCTTGCTTCCTTCTTCCATCTACCATGCCATTGCTCTTCTTACTATTAAACTTCATCTTCCACCTTAACACATAATCCTGTACCACATCCAATATCATTATAGTTCCACCACTGCTTGTGCCTAAAGAACAATATCATCTGGCTACATCCGTACCCCATACCAACACCCATCCACCTTAACTCCTAGCTCAGCTCTCTCCAACTCCATGAAATAAATATTGAAAAGAAAAGTGGAGAGAAAGGATTTCCCTGCCTAAGTACATTCTCAACAGTGAACCACCTTGACTCCTTCCATTCAATTGTCTCCATCACACTATACAATCCTACACATATCCTCACAAATATCTCCTCTACTCCATTCTGCCTCAACTTGTGCCATGGTCCCTCCCAGCACATACTATCATATGCCTTGCTTATGTCCAGGATGGCCAGATATGAACTTTTCTTCTATCTATTCCTCACTTCACAAACTCCTCTTAATACCAATCTCACTGGTCTGAACATACCCTCTGACTCCTAAATCCTTCCTGCCCTTCCATCAAAATCCTATCGTCAACAAACCTTCCCAACCTCCTCACCAATACAAAAACATTCACACAACTACAACATAATGCAATCACCCTATAGCTAATTCCCTACTTGGTCCTCATTGCCATCGTTATGGAGAGGTAAGCAAACTCCTCTTCCAGTCCACTGGGCAGCACTCTCTCCTCATCACCACGTTCATCACCTGCAGCATCACCTCCACCAACCTTATACCTCCATGCATCAGCATCTCATTAAAAATTCCATCAGGACCTGGGGCCTTTCCTCTCTTCAAACAATCCATTACCTCTACAATTTCTTCCCAACTTACTTTCTCACACATTCAACTCATGCCCACTCAACAACTCATATCTCTAATTCTGGTACTATGGTATCCTCTTTTTTTCTTTCCCGGCTCTTTCCAGTATTCTGTCATCAACTCCAACATCTCTTCTTCTTCCTCCACCACCTTTATCATCTTTCACTCCTTTTTTCTCCTTCCTCTTTGCTCTTAAATTATTCCAAAACAGCTTACAACTAGTCCCAATCTGCTCTATAATCTTCTTTCTAGTTCTCTTCCTCAATTCCTTCTACTCTTTCCTAATAGTCTTTTTCATTTCCTTCTTGCTTCTCTATAGTCATCCCATAGTTGTCTCAATGTACCTTCCCCCTTCTCTTTCTTGCTCGCATCCCTCAATTTCTTACATTTCCTCTTCCTGACACCAATTAACTCCTCCCCATCCACCGATCACTAGTCATCTGACCTGTCTGTAATCTTCTTCCTTCCAAAACTTTCTCCTTCCCCCTACCACCACATCTCTTCAAATGTGTTTCCTTGCAACTCAAGCTCCCTCCCCCCGTCTTCCCACTCTATGAACATTTCCTCCCCTGCCTCCTGATACTCCTCCCAGTCCAGCTTATTGTCAACTCACAATTTATATCGCTCTCTTTCCAGTTGTAACTCTCTCCCATCCCACATAATTTCTCCCCTTATAAGGTTGACACCATATCGAGCTTGCTGAGTCCTCAACAGGCTATATCCAAGGCTTTACTTACTAAATATATCTGCTGGAAAATGCTATCAAATACTTGAAGGAGGTTGTAGCTGATTCTACATTGGTATAGTTGGTATACAAACATTACATGGCATATGGTAATATGTTTTTTGTATAATGGCAATAAAGAAGTTGGAACAATGTTGTTCTAAAGCACTGGACAAACAGAATGTGACTTGGTTTTGCCATCCACTCACACAGCTCCAATATACAGAAGTGACAAAACAAACACACAAACAAACAAATTTGAAATCATTTTAATTTAACAACAAAAATTATATCAGATTGACGTGTTAAGAAGAAAGCAATCAGGTCCTATATACCCACAGCCAGTTAGATGGCAATGTACCATTTATATACCAATAGAAATGGTTTGTGTACGTGATGATGATTATTTTGATGGTGTATATATCTCAATAGCTAAGATTTAACAGCTTTGTCTCTGAATCTTTCTGAGGAAACTTAGGTTGCTACATAGTCTTGCAGAATTCCTGGACACAAATATCAGCAGTGTCCAAAGATCCTTTACCACATGAGCGCTAATGCCTTTTTGGAACCGATAACTCGCAAGACAGTTCAATTGTGACATCAGATATGCTCTGACAGATGCTTTAGCGACTTCTTCTGTAAAAAATTTACATGAAGAAAAAACGATCTAGCCGCAAAATAAACACTGAACTCTATAGCAGAAGTAGGCTTCATGCACCAAACAATAAACTGTCAGGTATTCATTGAACTGAGAAGCTGTCAGCTCCAGAATAAATTCAAGATATCTTAGAGTCATTACCTTTACAAACCTAGGAAATGGTTATTATTGTAAAAGAGAGTATCATGCAACTGTGATCAGTATTAGTTACAAAGGACAACATAGCATTGGGACTGTATTTAATCTTTTCTTTCTGCGGGTCTTACACTTTAATCAAAACAAAGACATTTTTATGGAGTATCCTAAAGGAGATTGTCTCGTGCTGC
This sequence comes from Cladorhizidae sp. MBARI D1340-BT2, assembly GCA_028752905.1. Classification (NCBI taxonomy): domain Eukaryota; kingdom Metazoa; phylum Porifera; class Demospongiae; order Poecilosclerida; family Cladorhizidae; species Cladorhizidae sp. MBARI D1340-BT2. The sequence continues at coordinate 5,547,008 of JAQNBH010000010.1, forward strand.
AGACATGTGGAAGGGTTAGCACTGGCCAAAAAAGAAAAAGTGCTTACTAAAACATAATGAACGCAAACAAATACATAGAGGACAGTCACTTTACTCACTGACAACACTGCAGGAAACATCTCATTAGAAGTGGCTCAATAGAAGATCTCAGGAGATACACTAGCTAGATAAATATTACACTGTGTTGAGGAAGATAGAAATAGGTTGACAATAGTTTAGTAGTGATAAACATGGGACAAATGCCATGCTGTGGCTTTACAACAGGTCTATGTGGACCCAAGAGACATGTAGGATATCACAGACACCAAGCATTACTGAATAGTGCAATCATGACAAAGAAAATGAAAGAAGCCCTCAAGTTGAGATCAGAGCAAATAACAACAAAATATGCTTCTTGTGCTTTTATAGTGTGAATTTTTGAACAGAGTCTAAACTACCTCCTTGGTCCAGATAAGGTGACTTCATGACACTACCTAGGTACAATGATACAGAACAAAAGCATGAACGAGTTCAGAACTTTATCTTCTCTCTGCATTTTTACTATTTCAGTAGCCACAGTGGATTTCCTTTAGTTTGGCTGCTGTGTTTGCAGAATTCATCCTCATGGCCATGTCTAGGCAACCCTTGTTTTTGTCTTCCCAACTCATTGCAATGCCAAGTGTTGGAGTTTGGAGATATCCATCTATCTATATGTTATACTTATTTTTAAGTATATATAAGCTTTTATAAAAATATGTGAAAGGATAATTAGATTGCCCACTAGTACACAGATGCTATGTCCGCTTTTATGAACAACCATGGCTTCACAGACAACCGGTTGAGAACTCCTGGTATAAAATGATATTTAGATGGTGTAAAAGAACAGAGTAGAATGATTTGCTTTCCAATTCACAAAATTTTCTCATCATTATCTGCAGATATTTAACACCTTGAATATATCCCTCTCTATGTTGGCTTATTATTTTAGTCACTGACAATTGTTTTCCCACAGACAGTTACTGACGAAGATGCTAAGCATTGGCGTATATATTCTATGAAAAACACAATTTAGCTATTCAAAACACCCACATATTGGTCATGATGAACATTCATATGGGTACATTAGAAACAACAGCATTAATACAAAGTGTTCTTAACTAGTTTCCATGTAAAGTCCAGAATAATTGTGAGTTAGAATTTATTGAAAATCAACCCCCTAAATCCAAACAGTGGTGTGACAGATACAGCAGTGCTTAATAACCATGCCACCACTAACAATGAGCACACAATGCTGACTCTAATGTATTTTTATACCGTCATGTCCTACAGATATACAGAAATCTCCACCGCACAATTATGCTATATATATAGAAACAAATGACTACAAGAACAATCACTAAAACAAGAACTAAATGTCTTTCTCAATAATCAACTTCATATCTCTTTCTTAATATTTTGGTTGATGTTCCAACCTTCATCAAGATTATTGAGATGCTAAGATCCACATTATGTCAATATAATAGGAAGCTTGCAACACTTGATGAAAACCACACCAAGGCCTATGTGTGCTGCACATCACAGGATGCTGCAGCAATGACATAGGGAAAAAATAATGAATAATACTGTAAACAGTAAAAATAATAATAGGAGGAAAGAACATAAACACATCACAGTAAGAAAGTCACTCAACTCATTCACTGCAATACAAATGTCATTTCAACTAGACTGTAAATGAACAGTCTAGAACTTTCTGGTGTGCACACCACTTGCTTGCAGATGAAGTAAAGTATAGAATGTAGACACAGTATTTCCAGGATTCTATGATTCAGTTCCCAAATATGGTCTGAGCTGTACTACATCTGACAGGATTGTGCACAAAACATGCATGAAAGTAATTAAGTGACCTATAAATACTGGATTTGGGAATAGAGTATTTGTGTGTGTGTGTCTGTGTTCATGTGTGTCTATATCTGTGTGTTTGCGAGAAAGGGAGAGAGAGTGATTATTGATAGAAGTGAGTTATATTACAAACCATACTTCTTTATGCCTTTGCTGTCCTGGTTATGATATGGTTAAAAATCACAAACCATACTTGTTCTCCATCCCAGAAACTTGACAATGAGCACACAGTCTCCTGATCAACTGTGCCAGTGGTTGGTTTCAACAGAACTATGCAGAAGAAAATCACATGTACCTACCACCTAAGGTCACATGCCATTGTTACTTCAAGTTTACCACCCACTCAGCTTTGCAAAAGCATCAAATGACACTCCTGTTCTGTTGCACTTAAAGAAGGTCTCTGAAAGCCGATGATGATAAAGAATGAAGGGGAGAACTATGTAGCTAGCCAAAACTGTATCACCTATTTTCAACTTTTAAACACCAATACACAAGTGGAGTAGCTCAATAAAGAAATAAAGTAGGCCAAACAATGCAACTCACCATTGGCTGCTGCATATAGCAAGGGGATTCATTTCTTGTAATGGAAACTTCATCTTAGCCTTGGCCTAACTAAAATACATGTGGCCTGATGCATGTAGAGTGATTTTTTGTGGACTTAGTGCAGGTTGCCAGGTAGTAAACTATATGATGCATGTTGTAGTGATTACTAGGCATAGCAGTTATTAAGGAAATTGCAATAAATGTAGCCCCTATGAAATATTAAAGAATGTTCGCCTATAATAAATGGCTGGGTTTCAAGAAGCCATATGCAACCATATGTTCAGACATTTTGTGGCCACTCATTAGATTAATATCTCATTGGGTTTTGACAGAGTGAAGTAGATCGAAAATATCTCGGCAGGGACAAAAGTAGTGTGGCCAAGCTGACTTTTGTCCAGACAGTGTTTTTAATTGTATGAAGTTGAGTCTGCTCTTTGCTGATAAAAATACACCATCGAAAGCACTTTGCTTCCAATGCTTGCCATTTCCCAGGGCCTCGGGCTTCCTCCTCATCTTTTACTGACATCGCAGCAGCAGATGAATGATATATGGTAATCTGTATTGTTTAGCGGTGCACAATTATACTGGTCTCATGCATTGCTGGTATATAGTGCTGCTAGACACAACAATAATTTATTCACTTGTGTCCATGGTATAGAGAGGTATATGTGACAGTGTAGAGGTGGCATTTTCAAATATTCAATATTGTCCAGTTAAATTCTTATGGCAATAATTTGTATGTCTTGAACAGTTATGTCTTGATTGGGAAGGTGGTTTAGTGGGATGCACCGGACAATGAATGAAGCAATTTGTTACCAAAATAGGCCTTGGCTCGTCATGGCCACCAAGCAACTGCTGTGACACATGTGGCTCAGGCCCAATAAAGTTGTGATTTGAAAAGCAATGGAGCCTAGAGCACGAGTAATCTGCCAATGAGGCGAGTACCCTTCTTCTGTGCCCGATAGGTCTATGATTGAGACATCAAGTACTACCACTATTTATCAATAACATGTTGTGGTTTATATTATTTATTTAAATGTGAATATCTCAGGAATACTACACAATAAATGATGGCTGGCCAAGGCAAGTAGATGAAGTACATCAATGGCCATGCTAATTATTGGTACATATATACTATATGTGAAGCTTAGTCTTCATTGTTAAATGTTAGTGGGAGGATTGTCTGGCTCTTCAATAGCTGGAGGTAAAAAAAAATGCATTGCATACATCCAGCAATGTTTGCCACAACATTGAGAGCTGTAACTTTCATTACAGCAGCAACATTTATCACAGGTTCTTCTGAGGATATTCGGCATTTCTTTCTTGATGTTGAAAAGTGTGCGAGATTCTATGATAGGATGCACTACGGATTGTGACAGTAGAGTGAGGTAGCTGAAGGATGCCTTGAAGACAAGTGCATCTAAAGGAGATGACGATTCTATTGAATCATATGCCATTCCTAATATCAATATCACCAGTATGGGGATCCATGTGACAACATTGATGAGCACAATTGCGATGAATGTTTTTATTTTCCTCATTTCTTGTTTACTTTTCTCTTGATTGATTCTCCTTAATAAGTTGTCGACATATTTTTGCTGATTCATCATCTTGTAGTGTTTTCTGATTGACTTCAGTGCTATACAAAATAGCCACACATTAGTCACAGCAGATATTATAACAGGTGGCATTCCTACTAGGAACAAGAGTAATAAGTACCAAGTGTTCTTAGCTAATCTATAGCCACTGAAAGCTACTGTACACATCAATACACGTTTATTAAAAGATAAAACACCAAATCCAAACACTGGTGTGACGGATACTGCAGTGCTCAGCAACCATGCTGCTACAATCAGTGAACGCACTATCTTGACTGTCATGTACTTCTTATACCGCAATGGCTTCCAGATGAACACAAATCTGTTCACTGATAAGAGAGCAATAGTGTATCCAGCGGAAAGAGTGAAGATTTGGAAGAGCAGTCCCATTTGACAGACTTGGCATCTTACATAATCAGTGTCGCCGAATAAAAAGTTATCTGCAATGCCAGTGATTATTGTGATGGGTATAACTAGGATACAAATCAGAAGATCTGCTGTAGCAAGACTTAGCAGCAACATCACGGCAGGATCAGTAGATAGATGCTTTCTGAAGATACTTATGATGACATAGCCATTGAATGGTGTTCCAATTATAAAGAACAACAAGCTCACAATGGTGACAAAATATCTGTTGTAGAAACTGCTTCTTGTAGGTGTCCATTCTTCCTCAGTGATTGAATCCTTACTAAGATTTGCTACCAAACAAGTGTCCATTCTTCTTAATGCCACACAATTCAAAATATGATGCAGGCCAATACGCTCCATCCTCCCGATCCGTTGCGCAGTTTCTGGATGAGCAGGCTCCCCCACCCCATCCCTTGATGTTGATGGGATCATCTGACATGATTAACTTGGTTACAAGCATATTTTTACATGCATAATATCATTATGTGAATGATATTCTGTGGATATAACAAACGGGAACGGATATGAAACGCAAGAGTAAGATTTAGTTCAACTTGTGCCGGAACAATCAGAATCCTAGAACATATCACGTGTTGAACTTGACACTTTTTCCATGATGTCATCTAGAAGCATTGAGGAGGTAACTGTGGTTGTCTCAGCTAGTATCGTAAGGCCAAAGAAAATGACTTGAAGAAGGGGCTATCCAGGTAACTAGCTAGCTAATACCAGCTATAAAAATATGTTAGCTAGTAATTTCTTTCTGCTTTCCTCCTGCTAGCCAATCAAATTCAACTCTATCTCAAACCATTGTGGAACAGAACGGATTGTGCAATGCATGCAACAGAAATGGATTCAACAGAACGGATTGCCATCCATCATAATAATATTGTGAACCAGTGTAGCATTGAATTTGTTCCAACTTGCGAAATTGGTCTCTAGAAGAGTATAATATTATACATTTCCTTTGTTGGACACCCTCCCCAACTCTCTTTAGTGGTCAATTCTCCAACTTCAACCGACTTTGAATAATAATCAATACAATAATGATGTAGCTGTTATAAATAACAGCCAGTGTTTAATAAGTAGTATAGTTGCTTCTCTCACAATTAAAATGTCACTAGTGTGTAGCTAATACACTTACTATCTTACCTGTGTCCATTGGCAGTAATATGAAGCGGTTCTATTAATGTACATGTATATAGTAGCAATTGGAATCAGCCTTAATTGTAACACTGACTTATGAAACTTGGGATTAACCTATATCAGCAAGAATTAACTAAAGACTAGTTTGAAATACCTTCTTACATTTTTCATGTCTTGATACCAATCAATGTCTCTGTATTGATCATACCAAAAATACCTTTCAACAAACTTGTCTCTAGTCTTATCTGACCAAAACACTGCAGGGATATTATGAAAAGCTTGTAGAATTTGGTGCTGAATTTTCTTGTCAGAAATCAATCTTCTTTAAAGTTCTAGTAAATTATAATAGAGGACCACCTTCAAGCACTATATTTTCAGAAAATCTGTAAACTAACCTCCTTCTGGTGTCTGTATTTCCTTGGGCATATTTATATAGATCTGAAATACTTCATCATGGTCACAGGTTTCTTTGTCATCCCAGACTGGGGATGAGCACAGGAGTCACCATCAGTTCAACTGCCTCAGTGCTGGAAAGGAACACAGGAGTCACCATTATCTAGCTGCTAGTCACTGGCCTCAGTGCTGGAGAGGAGCACAGGAGTCACCATCAGCTAGCTGCTAGTCACTGGCCTCAGTGCTGGAGAAGAACACAGGAGTCACCATTAGCTAGCTGCTAGTCACTGGCCTCAGTGCTGGAGAGGAGCAAGGAGTCACCATCAGCTAGCTGCTAGTCACTGGCCTCAGTGCTGGAGAGGAGCATAGGAGTCACCATCAGCTGCTTAAAGCTCAAGGGTCGTTTTATGTGTGGCTGATGACCTCCAGGAAATTCACCTACACATCAAACAACGTGTAGTAGGAGCTTGTGTGGCAATACAGCTAGCCACCATTTACCAAATATCATAGCATCTAAATAATTCCAGACTTCACTCTAATAAATGGACTTGATAGACAGCTCAAAAGATAGATATCTCTCGTGTGCACTCTCTTGATGCTAAACATATTAGCTCCATACATTCTGCACACTTCACTATACAGACTAGCTCTAAAGGTAAGTCTCTCTTTGTGGTCTCTCTTGATATCAAATATCCATAGAATCTGCACTTTTCACTGCTACCTCTGCTTTATATTCACCAGCACCTCCTCCTCCACTCACTCACTCACCTGCACCTCCTCCACTCACTCACTCACTCACCAGCACCTCCCCCACTCACTCACTCACTCACCAGCACCTCCTCCACTCACTCACTCCCCAGCACCTCCTGCACTCACTCACTCACCAGCACATCCTCCACTCACTCACTCACTCACCAGCACCTCCAGCACTCACTCACTCACCAGCACCTCCTGTACTCACCCACTCACCAGCACCTCCTGCACTCACTCACTCACCAGCACCTCCTGAACTCACTCACTCACCAGCACCTCCTGCACTCACTCACTCACCAGCACCTCCTGCACTTACTCACCAGCACTTCCTGCACTTACTCACTCACCAGCACCTACCTTCTGCACTCACTTACTCACCAGCACCTCCTCCACTCACTCACTCAATACCACCTCCTGCAATTACTCACTCACAAGCACCTCCTCCACTCACTCACTCACCAGCACCTCCTGCACTCACTCACTCACCAGCACCTCCTGCACTCACTCACTCACCAGCACCTCCTGCACGCAATCACTCACCAGCACCTCTTGCACTCACTCACTCACCACCAGCACCTCCCTCCTGCACTTACTCACTCACCAGCACCTCTCCACTCACTCACTCACCAGCACCTCCTGCACTCACTCACAAGCACCTCCTGCACTCATGTGAGTCTTAGCATCTCAGTATTCCTGACGAAGGCCACCCCAGTTATCTCATCCAATGGGTGACATGTCAGCTAGTAATAGCATGTGAGGTGAAGTTATGAGTGACATGTCAGCTGGTAAGAGCATGTGGGGTGAAGTTATGAGTGACATCTGAGCAATTAACCTAGCCCTAATCCTGGCTATTGACCTAGCCCTAATCCTGGCTATTGACCTAGCCCTAATCCTGGCTATTGACCTAGCCTTAATCTTGGCTATTGACCTAGCCCTAATCCTGGCTATTGACTTAGCCCTAATCCTGGTTATTGACCTAGCCCTAATCCTGGCTATTGACCTAGCCCTAATCCTGGCTAATGACCTAGCCCTAATCCTGGCTATTGACCTAGCCCTAATCCTGGTTATTGACCTAGCCCTAATCCTGGCCATTGACCTAGCCCTAATCCTGGCTATTGACCTAGCCTAATCCTGGCTATTGACCTAGCCCTAATCCTGGCTATTGACCTAGCCCTAATCCTGGCTATTGACCTAGCCTTAATCCTGGTTATTGACCTAGCCATAGCCCTAACTATTGTCCTAGCCCTAATCCTGGCAATTGACCTAGACTTAACCCTAGTTATTTTCTATTGTGAAGAATAGCTATGTGTGTGCGTGCATGTGTCTGTGTGCATGTGTGTGCATGCGTGCAGTGCATGTGTGTGTTGTTAGTCCTAGCCATTGCCCTATCCTTAGCCAAGTCTAAGTCAATAGTTACGGTTAGGACTAGGTCAATAGCTAGGGTTAGGACTAGGTCAATAGCTAGGATTAGGATTAGGTCAATGGCTAGGGTTAGGACTAGATCGATAGCTAGGGTAAGGAGTAGGTCAATAGCTAGTGTTAGGACTAGGTAAATAGCTAGTGTTAGGACTGGGTCAATAGCTAGTGTTAGGACTAGATCAATAGCTAGGGTTAGGACTAGGTCAATAGCTAGGATTAGGATTAGGTCAATGGCTAGGGTTAGGACTAGATCGATAGCTAGGGTAAGGAGTAGGTCAATAGCTAGGGTTAGGACTAGGTCAATAGCTGGGATGAGGACTAGCTAGTGTTAGGACTAGGTAAATAGCTAGTGTTAGGACTGGATCAATAGCTAGTGTTAGGACTAGATCAATAGCTATTATTAGGACTAGGTCAATAGCTAGTACGACTAGGTCAATAGCTAGGGTTAGTCCTAGCTCAACAGCTAGAGGTAGGGCTATACATTGTTGTTGCTAGTAGAGGTTGTGCTCAGGTCTTGGTGATGTTGCTAGGGGTATATGGTTGCTACGGACTTTAATGTGTTTCTGACTTGCTGACAGTGAGAGGTTTTGAGGCTCTCTGTATTTGTCCTGATATTGAAATGTCAGGTGTTCAGGTCATCACCTTGTATTTGTCCTGATGTTGATGTCTCTGTTCAGGTCATCACCTTGTGTTTGTCCTGATGTTGATGTTTCAAGTGTTCAGGTCATCACCTTGTGTTTGTCCTGATGTTGTCTGTAATGTTCAGGTCCTTGTATTTGTCCTGATGTTGATGTCTCAAGTGTTCAGGTCATCACCTTGTGTTTGTGCTGATGTTATGTCTGAAGTATTCAGGTCATCACCTTGTATTTGTCCTGATGTTGATGTCTGAAGTGTTCAGATCATCACCTTGTATTTGTCCTGATGTTGATGTTTCAAGTGTTCAGGTCATCACCTTGTGTTTGTCCTGATATTGTCTGAAGTGTTCAGGTCATCACCTTGTGTTTGTCCTGATGTTATGTCGCAAGTGTTTAGGTCATCACCTTGTGTTTGTCCTGATGTTATGTCTCCCAACTCCTATATCCTGCAGCAGTGAGCAGTGCTGCACTACCAGTGTCTGCAGCAGTGGGCAGTGTTGCACTACCAGTGTCTGCAGCAGTGAGCAGTGTGGCACTGCCAGTGTCTGCAGAAGTGAGCAGTGTTGCACTACCAGTGTCTGCAGCAGAGGGCAGTGTTGCACTACCAGTGTCTGCAGCAGTGAGCAGTGTTGCACTACCAGTGTCTGCAGCAGTGAGCAGTGTTGCACTGCCAGTGTCTGCAGCAGTGAGCAGTGTTGCACTACCAGTGTCTGCAGCAGTGAGCAGTGTTGCACTATCAGTGTCTGCAGCAGTGAGCAGTGTTGCACTGCCAGTGTCTGCAGCAGTAAGCAGTGTTGCACTGCCAGTGTCTGCAGCAGTGAGCAGTGTTGCACTACCAGTGTCTGCAGCAGTGAGCAGTGTTGCACTACCAGTGTCTGCAGCAGTGAGCAGTGTTGCACTACCAGTGTCTGCAGCAGTGAGCAGTGAGCAGTGTTGCACTACCAGTGTCCGCAGCAGTGAGCAGTGTGGCACTACCCACTACCAGTGTCTGCAGCAGTGGGCAGTGTTGCACTACCAGTGTCTGCAGCAGTGAGCAGTGTTGCACTATCAGTGTCTGCAGCAGTTGAAAGCTTTCACTTTTAGTTGATGAAAGTTTTGACTTCAAGTTGAGGGAAGTAATGAGAGAGAACATCATATAAGGAAGTATGAAAGACAACAGGTCTTGATCCATATAAGGAAGTATGAAAGACAACAGGTATGGATCTACATGTAGCAAGCTACCTAGTGGCTAGGGCTAAGGTGTGGCTGAGTGTGGCTGGGTGAAGGCTTTGGGACAATTACAAGAGACCTTATGATCATCGGGTATTAGAGTGGCCCCTCTGGGAGGATTATATTCAAGGCTGCACGGAGAGGGGATTCAAGAGTTGGCCAAGGAGGTGTGTTTATAGTTTTATGCTGGGCACGCAGCCAGTTATGGGCACTTGCTGGAAGAGCTGCTTAATAACTTCATTTGAGCTTCATCGTTCTAGAGGCGTAGCAACCATTCAGGCTTGGGCCTGACCAATATTTAGTAAATGTGGGTGTGGCCTGATGTGTAAAGGGCGTGGTCATGCACCCCACACGTGTGAAGCCTGAGGTGTATAGTGTGCTCAAGCACATGTGTGAAGCCCGAGGTGCAAAGGCATGCACATGCACATGTGTGAAGCCCGAGGTGTAAAGGGCATGCTCAAGCACCATGCACATGTGTGAAGCACGAGGTGTAAAGTGCCTATACATGCACATGTGTGAAGCATGAGGTGTAAAGGGCGTACACATGCACATGTGTGAAGCAGCATACCCTGGAACTCCGAGCAGAATCACCACTTCCCACTGGTTTCTCAATTTAGCAAGTCTCATCAACCCAAGCCCGCCACTAGAGAATTTGTACATGGCACTGTGTGCTGTACTTAGCAGCAATCAGCTGACACGTCATTAACACCAAACCAAACATGGTAGTAGTCAATAGTCTGTCACTGCAGCTGCTAGTCTGTTCTGCCTCTTACAAAAACTTTGCCTAACATTTCTCTGTCTGCTATCTTGCACTATCTGTTGTAAAAGACATGCCAACTTAATAAAACTGCTGATACTGCACTCATTTCTTGAGCACATGTTGAACAGATGCTGCACACATTTCTTGATCACATGTTTAACAGACACTGCACTCATTTCTTGAGCACATGTTTAACAGACACTGCACTCATTTCTTGATCACATGTTTAACAGAGAGTCATTTCTTGAGCACATGGATGGCCTACTGAGTGAGGGAGCATTGCACAGACAACCTTCTGGCTGGCTCTACAGAGTGAGGGAGCATTGCACAGACAACCTCCAGCTGTGGCTGGCCCTACAGAGTGAGGAAGCATTGCACAGACAACCTCCAACTCTGGCTGGCCCTACAGAGTGAGGGAGCATTGCACAGACAACTTCCAGCTCTGGCTGGCCCTTTAGAGTGAGGGAGCATTGCACAGACAACCTCCAGCTCTGGCTGGCCCTTTAGAGTGAGGGAGCATTGCACAGACAACCTCCAGTTCTGGATGGCCTACAGAGTGAGGGAGCATTGCACAGACAACCTCCAGCTCTGGATGACCTACAGAGTGAGGGAGCATTGCACAGACAACCTCCAGCTCTGGCTGGCCCTTCAGAGTGAGGGAGCATTGCACAGATGACCTCCAGCTCTGGCTGGCCCTACAGAGTGAGGGAGCATTGCACAGACAACCTCCAGCTCTGGCTGGCCCTACAGAGTGAGGGAGCATTGCACAGACAACTTCCAGCTCTGGCTGGCACTACAGAGTGAGGGAGCATTGCACAGGTGCGACATCAGCCATGTTAAAATGTTTGGTCCAAGGTGCAGCCTATAATTTTAGTCTCTTTTTAAAGCAAACTCTATAAACATGCAAAGTTCACTGGACCACACCCCTCACCATCAACTTGGGATGTCGACTATGAAATAATTCTCCAACAGAGAGCATGCAGGGAGCTTCTCAAATGTCCACACAAATCTGCGCACATTAGGACTTTATTAGTCACATGATTTAGGGATCTTGTCCAAACACTAACCCCATGCCAGACAGCATGTGGTTGCAGAGGAGCAAGGCAGCAGTCAAATATCAGAGGCCTACAAAGCACAGCAACACTCATGCCCATAGCCTGCAGGCACCACAGCAACACTCATGTCCATAGCCTGCAGGCATCACAGCAACACTCATGCCCATAGCCTGCAGCAACACTCAAACACATAGCCTGCAGGCATCACAGCATTACTCAGGCCCATAGCCTGCAGGCATCACAGCAACACTCATGCACACAGCCTGCAAGCATCACAGCATTACTCAGGCCCATAGCCTGCAGGCATCACAGCAACACTCATGCCCATATATAGCCTGCAGGCATCACAATACTTATGTCCATAGCCTGCAGGAATCACAGCATCACTCATGCCCATGACTGTCTGTCTGTGTGTGTATCGTATCACTCATGTAATAATAATATATAATAATATACATACATAGTTTGGATTCAAGGCAAGCTCCAAGGGTATATACTAGATCCCTTAGTTAAGGAGCCAGGCAAGCTGCAAGAGTACTATATCCCTTAGTTAAGGAGTCAAGGCAAGCTCCAAGTGTACTATATCACTTAGTTAAGGAGCCAAGGTCCAATGTACTATATCCCTTAGTTAAGGAGCCAAGGCAAGCTCCAAGTGTACTACATCCCTTGGTTATGGAGTCAAGGCAAGCTCCAAGTGTACTATATTCCTTAGTTAAGGAGTCAAGGCAAGCTCCAAGTGTACTATATCACTTAGTTAAGGAGCCAAGGCAAGGTCCAATGTACTATATCCCTTAAGTTAAGGAGCCAAGGCAAGCTGCAAGTGGACTCTGGATCCAGGGGGGTCTGATTCTTCTCAGTTCACGTGCCAGTGCTGTGGTTGGTAAAGGGTCTGTGCATGCGGGACTACTCGCTGCAGCAAGAACTTCCGTTTAGTTGTGCATACCACAATTGTGGGTGTGTCAATAGCTAGCCCTGCCCCTCTTTTGGCGCGGTGGAACTTGGTGTTGGAAATTAAGCTAGCCATGAAGAGATCTGTTGGTCAAACTTCTTTGGGTACTTGGTTAAAGAAAAAGAAGTCCTCAGAGGAAAACTGTTAGAAAAAAAATGAACCCAACTACCTATGCAGTGAATCAACCTACTGAAGTTTCCCCTCAAACTGAATGAGCCCAGTTGGTTCCTGAACCTAGTTCATCAAGTGTGACATATTCTCTTCCACTACTTTCTTACATCCCTCCTCCTGCCTATCTGGATATTGGCATTTTGCTACAAAGTGGAAATTTAAATCACCTATCACAAAGTTAACATCATCAATTGCATTCTAGATTCTTCATATAATTATCCTTCTAAGAATTTTTATGGCATCTATCATCTCTTTAAAGTTAGGCATCATCCATGGTCGCATTACAGCATTTCTCAAGATGGTGTCTACTGTAAAGCTTGTGCTTTGTTTGCTCCCAGCAACATTAGGCAGAAAAAGTTAGGGATGTTTAGAACAAAGGTCTGGACTAAGCAGTCTTTAGTTTGTCTTAGCCATGAAGTTCAATACCATCATGATTCAATGGTAAGTATAGCTACTTTCAGAGGTTCATGTTCTGCTGCACCAACCCAGAATGTTGCTTGCATGCTCAGCAAGCAACGTGAAGAGCAAGCAGCTCGAAATACAATGGTGATGAAGTCACTGTTGGAGTGTGTTTGCTCTTGTGCAATGTGAGGTCTTTCTTTTTGAGATCATATAGATGATTTTACAGCAACTGAGTTCGATAATAAAGGTAATTTTAATGAACTGGTCCAATTTAGGACTAAGACGGACGAGGTGCCATGCATTCATCTGGAAAATGCACCTCGAAATGCAGTTTATATTCTAAGACCATCCAAAATGAAATGATCTCCATAGTAGGTAACTATATATATAGCTAATTTAGAGCAGGTTTCAATACTAACACGATTTGTTGATGCTGAGAAACAAATCAGAGAAGAATTTCTTGATTTTATTACTGTAGAACGTATTTACAGGTGATTCCATCTTTCTTGGCTTCAAGCACATGACATACATAGGCTCTGATGGTGCAGCTAGTAGTATGTCTTCTAGCAATGTAGGTGTTCAGGCAAGGATTTGTCAAGTATGCCCTTTAGCTTTATATACTCACTGCCAGAGTCACCAGTTGAATCGTGTATTATGAAAGCATGCTCAATTTCCAAAATCAAAAATGCCAATGGTGTAATTTCAGAAATCCAAAAAAAGAAAGAAAGTATTCTCTAAAGGATCAGCATTATTTGAGCATGTTGTTGCATCAGTTTCACCTGCAGAGAAAAGAGTTAAACTCACAGACTTGCCCCGAACACGCTGGGTTCAGAGGATAGATTCCTATTTGGTCTTATGCCTTGTATCTTGCAATTATCAAGACTATTAGTACCAGTAGTTCAGAGTGTGGCAATTGGTCTTGGGATTCAGAAACCTTGACAAAAGCAAATAGTTTCCTTGTTCTTTTGTATTTCTTGTTTCTACAAGAGAATCTTTAATAGTCTTCGATACGTTACAATCATCCTTCAAAAGAGGACTCATGATGTTATGTATGCATATTTCAGATGTGCAACTAGTTGGAACTGTTAAAAACAAACTGTGAAGCAGAATTCCATGCTTGGTTTGAAGAAATCAAACTTTTGCTGATGGCATTAACATATATACCTGTTGATAATGTTATGTGTTAGTTACTGTTACATAGTCTCACACTGTGCTGTAGTATATGTGGTGGCCTTAACAGGCTCAGCACTTTATAGAAGTGGTTGGTCATGAATCGTATGGAAGATTATCAATACTCGTGTGAATTGTGAAACTGATAAAATTTAATGAATATTAATAAAAGTTTGGTAGCTATGAACCCAGATTACAATAACCTGCTTAATAATGGATGCTGTACCCTTCATCAGGAACAATTATTGCTGGCGAAGGCTAGAGTATCTGGTCTAACAGTTCAAGAATACAATTTCAAGTTGATTATTGAGAAGGTTATTGTAATGTTATTATGTCAACTGAGAGTTCATTGAGAACATATAGTAGATGATAAATATTCTGTGCGGCTCATTAGATAAATGGCACATCAGAGATTGCGCTATCATTCCCAACCCTTTGTTCAAATCACGTTTATCTTCTATCAAGTTATATATATTAGTGATCCCTAAAGAGAACAGGTGGAACCAGTTGTAAGCTGTTTTGGTCAGACCTGAGGGGAAAGAAGAAAAATAGAAAGATAGGAAGATTGAAGACCAACTGTGGTGGTGTGATGGAGGGAGAAGATGAGGTTTTAGACGAGATGGCAAGACACTGGGAGGAGCTTGGCAGAGAGAGAGGAGTGTCTACAATACCTGGTTCAGGTGAAAGAGGTCCGGATGGGTATGTGTAAACAAGTAAGACGGTGGGAGAAGTGGTGGATATCTTGAAGAGTTCAAAGAGGGGAAAAGCTCCAGGACCAGATGAAATTCTGAATGAGATGATGATGCATGGAGTAGGGGAGGATGGTAGAAGTATTAGTAGATTTGCTGAACATGGTGCTGAGGAGGGAGTGCTGTCCAGAGGATTGGATGAGGAGTTTGTTGGTACCATTCTATAAAGACAGTCATGCAGAAGTGATTGGAAATTATAGAGGGATGTCATTGGGGAGTTGTGTAGCGAAGGTCTTTACTAGTGAAGGCAGAGAGGTTAGGGAAGTTTTGTGAGGAACAAGTTTTCACGGAGGCACAGGAAGGTTTCAGAAGGAAGAAGAGATGCACAGACCAGTTGTTTGTCCTAAGGGGTAATGTGAGATTCGGAAAAGGGACAAGGGTTCGTCTTACCTAGCTTTTCTAGACAACAGTAAGGCTTATGACAGTGTGTGGAGGGATGGTTTGTTGTATACAATGAGACAAGCAGGAGTGGAGGAGAAATTTGTAAGAATATGTGAAGGCCTCTACAATGGGGTGGAAGCTAGGATAGTATTAGACTGAGGTAAGTCGAGGTGGTTTAGGATAGAGATGGGACTTAGGCAGGGTTGCTCTTTGTCATCAACATATATGTGTCGGGAATGGTGGATGAACTAGAGGGAGCTGAATTAGGATTGAAGGTGGATGGTACATGGTGTGGTGCATTCCTCTATGCTGATGATATTGTGCTTTTGGCTGGCACAGCAGTGGTGCAAGAAATGTTTGATATGGTGCAGAACCATACATGCGATAAGATGGAAGTTGAAGTTTAAAGAGAAGAAGAGTAAGGTAATGGTCATTGGGAAAGGGAGGGATAGTGTGAAGTGGAATATTGATGGAGAGGATCTGAAAGTAGCGGATGCATTCAGAATCCTGGGTGTGTGGTTTGATGAGAAAAACTGAGAGGGAATGTGCACTTGGAGAAAATGAAAGATTAAAGCAGAGGAATGGATTGCAAAGGCGGTCTGGATGAGTAAAGGGAATGGAAAAACAGAAGTGGATAGAGGTAGGATGGTGTGGGAGTTGTTGGCTAGGCCAAGCCTAGAACATGCTGCTGAAGTGTGGCTGACAGGAGGGAAGACTGCTTGTAGGAAACTAGAGTCATCTCAGCTGAGAGTAGGAAGAAACCTGTTATGGGCTATATAGCAACAGGGCAAGAGTGGCAGTGCTGGGGGACTTGGGATGGAGGAAGTTGGCAGAGAGGAGGGAGGAGAAAAAATTCTCTATTCTAGGAGACTTGCACAGGTGGAGGAAGGTAGACTGATAAAAATTGTGGCAGAGAAGCTAAGAATGGATGGAGGGATAGGAGGGATAGGATGGTGGGAAGCATATATATGTTGAGAAGGAAATACGATCTGAATGCTAAGCTAGGGTCAGTGAGGCAATGGAAGGTAAAGATGAAGAAGGGAAATGTGTGTGTGATTGGGAGGAGGATATTGAGAGTAAAAGCAGTTTGAAGTGGTATAGGTTGCCAAAAGGTGGTGGAGCAGAAAGGTATACAAGGTCATTACAGGGATGTGAGGGAGTCAAGTTGATGTATAGACTGAGGACAGGGTCAGCAGGTCTATTGCAGGACAAGAAGCAATGTAGGCTGTGTAGTGATGATAGATGCGTGTTGTGTGACAGGAAGGAAGTGGAAGATGAAGAGCACTTTCTATTAGGCTGATGAATTTAGGAAGGAACAGAAAATGTTAATGAATGAGCTTGATGGAGTTGAGGGAGCTGGAATATGGTTGGAGGAGTTTGAGATGGTGGGCAATGAGGGGAACGTGGAATTGTTGCTTGGGAAGGAGGTGGAGGGTGTGACTGATCAAGTGATGGTGGAAGTGTGGGTGCATTTTGAAGTGCGTAGTGAATTGTTGGCAGAGGAGGAAGGGACTGATTGATGGCCTCACCCCACCCACTCCACCATAACCAAGCAGCACAAATCATTTAGTTAATTTTATCAGATATATATGTATGTCATATGTTTATTTAAGAGAGAAGAATTTTAACAAAGTTATAGACAATACCTCGGACACATGCGTACATCATGATACATGTCGGTTAGAATGTAGTACAAGTCATCTTACCTCATTTTAATACTGTCATTATTGCACTAGGGTGCGATGTTCCTAAGGGAGTCAGCATTTTGAAGATTAAAATATACTTTAGTCTTTATCACCTCTCAGCTTAAACGTTGGCTCTAAAAATGTAAGAGCAACTGATAGAATATCATAATTATAGCGCGCTCTTAGCTCTACACATGTGTACATCATTATGATGTTGCTCATTTTGGCTCCAGTCTAGAAGTTGAGAGCTAGAAAGGTCCGCTTGGAAACTGTACTATAAAACAGTTTATGAGCTTTAAAAAGGACTCCTTTAGACTTGGGAGAGTGAGGAGAATTATTTGTTAGCTAGAGGGGCAACTTGTTTAGACTAGGAGGCAGTTATCGAGTGAAATTCTAATAGACCTGATGAATAAACAAGTGAGTTCAACTTATGTACTCTAGTTTGATGTACTCTATGATGTACTCTAGTTGGCACAGTATTATTTTTAGCACATTTGCTGTTAGTGAGGTGACTGACTTGTGTTGGTCAGCTGGTTGTTATCACAGCAGAGTTGCTTAGTGCAGGGGCTGCTACCATGGGAGGGGTTGTTAGGTGGCCATTATTGGATCAATCCCAATATAAGCCTCCAAGGGTCGAAAAAATCGTGCGTGTTTTTAATTATGCAAAAGGTGTCGAATGTGTAAATGAAACTTATGAAACTTATAATGAACTGTGCACGTGGCTAGTGAACTGCACATTATAATTCCTTATAATTACATTGTTTAATATTATTTAAAATATATAGTTTTTGTTTTTACCATGTTTTTACCATGATATTACCATCGAATTAATTGTGCATTTAAAATTAGTTATTTATTAAAAATTGATATTGTGCAGTTATAGAACGGATGATGTTCTTGTACGCCTCCTCCGTTGTCCGTCCTTTACGCTCCCTCCACATGAATTCATCTAGATACGATGGTAGCTGGTGACAATTGACACCCTTCATCGATTTCATCTTTATCTTTGCCTGTAAAGAATGTAGAATGTTATTCAAGTTATGTATTATTAAATACCAGTTATATATATTTACCCTATTCCAATACGATTCTATGTGCTGAGCGTGCACCCCCGTTGTATGGTCGACAAATTGAATCGAGTGGTTGACCGTAGCATGGCTAGCCACACCAGGCACAGCTGCCACCCTCCTGTATGCGGCCCACTGGTCAGAGTGCACAATTGTTCCTTGTGCAACATGTGCTTGAATTATTGGCAGGAGTGTTGCTACATCCCGTTGGGCCACAATCTGCATGAAACCTTGGAAAATATTGCAATAATAATTGACTATCGTGGCAAACACAAGTGGTCTTGAATACCAAGAGCTGTGTGGTTAGTATCCACCATCCCAAACACCCAAACGTCTTGTGCTGGAGGGCATCCTCTGTGATGCTATTCATTGACAAAGAACAAACGTTTATCTCTTGTTCAATATGATATACGACTGCCTTGAAATACCTTTGGTTTATGTGTGAACTGGGACTCATCGATTTGCACAACCACGCCAGACCCACCTAACACAATAGGTTGAGCACACAGCTCTGTGGAACATACCTCTCGCAGCCACTGGTACACATTTCAGTTCACCAGCCACGTGCACCTTAAGAACATGCACAGTTCATTATAAGTTTCATTATAAGTTTCATTAACACATTCGACACCTTTTGGTACCGCTCGCGTAATTAAAAATGCGCACGATTTTTTTGACCCTTGGAGGGGATTGATCCAGCATCTCCAGGTCCTGTATGTTGCCAGTTTTGAGTTTCCCTGTTGGTGGTCCTTGTTCACATAACTAGCCATCCCCCCAGAAGTGGTGTACAATTTCAGGGTATAATTACAATGGCCTCAATAATGAACTTGAAATTTACTTTCTAGTATATAGCATCCCGTGGAAAACCTCTCACTATTACAATACCTCAATAATGAACTTGAAATTTACTCTTTCTTAGAGTAAATTTCAAGTTGATTATGCGGTGGTGTAATTTGGATACGTCTAGTTTGTTGAGATAATGATCGTATAGAAATAGAGTGCATCAAATATGCCCAATACAAAAGTGCGTACATTGCAGGAGTTGTATAGATAATGATCGTATAGAAATAGATTGCATCAAATGTACCCAATACAAAAGTGCGTACATTACAGGATAATGATCGTATAGAAATAGAGTGCATCAAATATGCCCAATACAAAAGTGTTACATTACAGGATTTGTGAGGTGAAGAGTGAGTAAGTGTGAGGTGAGGAAGATGCAGTGCAAGTTTTGTGAGTGCTTCAGTTTGTAGAGCAGAGATCTTGACTGGTGATGTGTGTGCGAATGTCAGAATGTCAGTGTAGGCAGAGAAGTTGGGAATACGATGCTTGAGATCAGCTAGAGCATGTGCTCCATCAGCACCAATCTTGTTCCTTGTGAGGTCCAGTGTGTGTAGAGTCGTGGTTGAGTTTAGGCCCTCACTAGAGCACGTGCTCCATCATCACCAATATTGTTCCTTGTGAGGTTCAGTGTGTGTAGAGTAATGGTAGAGTTTAGGCCTTCAGCTAGAGCACGTGCTCCATCAGCACCAATCTTGTTCCTTGAGAGGCTCAATATGTATAGAGTAGTGGTAGAGTATAGGGCCTCGGCTAGAGCACGTGCTCCATCATCACCATTCCAGTTGTATGAGAGGTCCAGTGCGTGTAGAGTAGTGGTAGAGTTTAGGGTCTCAGCTGGAACACGTGCTCCATCGTCACCAATCTTGTTCCCTGTAAGCTTCAGTGTGTGTAGCATAGTGGTAGAGTTTAGGTCCTCAGCTAGAGCACGTGCTCCATCAGCACCAATCTCGTTCCCTGTTAGGTTCAGTGTGTGTAGAGTAGTGGTAGAGTTCAGGGCCTCAGCTAGAGCATGTGCTTCATCAGCACCAATCTTGTTCCATGAGAGGTCCAGTGTGTGTATGCACTTTAGCTAGTTTCCATCAGAAGCACTACCATATCATCATGTAGGTCACACCTACTCATAGCTAGCTCTGTAACAGGGTGTGAAGTATTGGAGATGGCATAGCCAATGGCAGTCTCAGGTCGGCAAGTGTGAGGTTGTAGTGACTTATAGCTGAGAGCACCAGTGTCTCCCTGTATGGCATGATCACAGACTATAGCTTGTTGAGACTCCAATGCACACCGAGAGTATCTGTAGAGCTCACGATGAGTTGTAGTTGAGCTAGTCGGCCTTCAAACTCCACCAAGCCGCTGTAGAATTTCCAAACCACCTTCATGTGTTCCTTGCTTGCATGCGAGCTGATTATCTCATCTTGTTCTTCATCATTAAGTGTGGTTATGTATGAAACAGTAAGATACTCCTGGTGTGTTAGGTAAAGGAAACTGTACGTGTTGTCATATCCGTAGTCTTGAGCTGTGTTGTTGATAGTAACCAAGCCAAGGAAAGGTGTGTCATTGGGATGGAAAAGTGTGTCATCGGGATCAGTGTCATGAGAGAGGGGCACTTCCGTCTCGTCCTGCTGAATGACTTTCTTGCGGTCAATGGTCATGTCATATGCAATGTGGCAGACATTTTTGAAGTACTCCTTGTTCTCTCCACAAAGATCATCCAGCGAGTGAAGTTTAGTCTTTTTGTTGGTGCGTCTTAGCTGGCGTATGACAATATATCTGGTGAAGTGCTCATATACTTTAGTCTCTGTTGGTGGAATATTCCCATGCTCTTGATAGCGACAGCAAATCATTGCTGCGTGCAGTGGCTGGTAACACATATGCATGATATTGAGGTGGGATTATAAATACTTTACCAGACTTGATGCATCGGTCTTGAATGGGAACTTGTTGATGTACTCGAATATTTGCTCTCCTGTGAAGCCAATCACTTAAATCCATTTGGTTACAGGATATTCCTCGCAAAGTGTTGCAGTAGTAGCCACAGGGCGCGAGGCCACAATGACCATAGAGTTTAGCAGATATTCTTTGTGTATCAAGTCGTAGATGATGGATTTGCTTTTCATCTTGAGGCTGGTACTCATCTAGGCCATCAATGATGAAGCACACTCCCTTGCCATCAGAGCTGCTTATGTCCTTGCACACCTTATCAAGGTCTGCTTCTTTGCGCCGAAAGAAGGGCAAGGATTCCGGGAAAGCTATCCTCGTGCCGTTTAGGTAGATTTCGAAGGGTGATATGGAAGACCATATTTGCGTGGCTCAGTACCTGGTCTGTCGTGGCCCAGTCTCTGGCCACCTTGTGCAACAGTGTGCGCCACTCCCGGGCCGCCTCTCCACCAGCACAAGAGCTTGGCTTTGGTATACTGGCCAAACACTGCTTCATATGTGATCTTTTCCTTGCTTGCCAAGATATCGTCCACATCTCTTCGAAGGGAGTATTTGTAATCAGCAGTTCTTTGGTTCTTGTTGTTGATGAGGGCGAGGTTAATGAAGGTGGCAGCACGTGATGGAGGCCAGGTGTCGACAGGAATCTCCATGTTGTTATGTATCGAGTACCAATCAATAAGGTGTTGACTCTTTGACAACGCCTTATTGTCTGAGTGTGGTCTCTCTGCCAGTGGGTTACTGGCTGCTGTGAAGCTTCTGACCATGGCTTGTGCAATGCCAGGTCTTCCAACTGTCCTCCGCTCGAGTGCAAACTCGAGTTTTGGCCTTTTTGGTGATGGTGGGCTGCTGGCTGGTGTGAGGCTCATAACCATGGCTTGTGCAATGCCAGGTCTTCCAACTGTCTTCCCCTCGAGTGCAAACTCTAGTGTTGTCAGAGTGACTGGTGAGTAACTGCCTTGGATCCACTCTGTGAGGATGTGGCCGAGTCTGGTGACATTGCTTGTGCTGTTGCAGCCATAACAAACGTGTTCAGGCAGATTTAGGGCCATGCCAAGCTCCTCCCACAAATGACTCATTTCAGTCAGGCTCTCCATTAATTTGCTGATATGACCTTGTGTGAGATGAAGGTAGTCACTTAGAGGAGTTGTGTCCTTGGGAAGACATTTTTAGTGGCTGACAGACTTGCAGTGTACTAGTGAACCAGAGCGACGCTTGCTAACTATGTTAGAGACAGAGATTCTTGTTTGACCAGTTGAGATATGCTGTTATATATTAGTAGTCCACTTCCTGGCTCAGGACTAAGGGATGCTACTTCCTGGGAGCCAGTATGTGTAGGATTTCTCCCTTATAATTGGTTGCTAACCAACTGAAACCATTTAGTGCCATCTCTGTGTGCCTTAATGAGTGCGAGTCCACCAGTGGGGGTCTAATAAGCAATGTGATGCATGATTTCTTTGGGGATGGGGGGGGGGGGGGGAATATTGGCTGTCGCTGAAATCATGTCTACATAATACTAAGTGTGATGAGGTGCTGGTCTGCATGGTGGCCCTGCAGAGCCCAGCTCGGCCCAAGTGTGGCGAGATGCTGGTCTGCAAGGTGGCCCTGCGGAGCCCAGCTCGGCTGAATGAGGTGTGCTATGCGAGTGAGAAATATTCGAAGTTCCTAGCCAGATACTTTATACTTGGCCACTGGGAGGCATCAAAGCACGTGCCACTGGGAGTTGGGAACCTGCCTTGGTGGGGAGTTGCCTGGGGCACCTTATAATTACCATGTGTGGGCATGTGTGCAGCCTCCCAGAGAACCTAACGACGTGTGCAGGAGGATAAAGTTCTTGTCTATCGTAGACAAGTGCACCCTACACATCTGCTGCTGGGGGCAAGATGATGGTCCGTGTCTGACTGGGGGGGTGCTTGTTGGTTTTTGAGGGTGTTTGGTTTTTGAGGGTGTGGGTTGTGATACCTTTTTTACAACTTGTTAAAAACACCTGTGGGTACGGCCTTCGAGCTCCGTAGATATCTCCCCTCGCAAACCCAAATCATTAGCGTGTGTGGGAGGGCATACATGAAGCATCTTGGCTGAGCTCATTCTAGAGTGAGCTGACTCCACGATGCCAGCTCCAGTGTGTGGGACATGTCTTGAGTGAGCTGGCTCCATGATGCCAGCTCCAGTGTGTGGAGTGTGGGACATGTCTTGAGTGAGCTGGCTCCATGATGCCAGCTCCAGTGTGTGGGACATGTCTTGAGTGAGCTGACTCCATGATGCCAGCTCCAGTGTGTGGTGTTTGGGACATGTCTTGATTGAGCTGACTCCATGATGCCAGCTCCAGTGTGTGGTGTGTGGGACATGTCTTGAGTGAGCTGGCTCCATGATGCCAGCTCCAATGTGTGGTGTTTGGGACATGTCTTGAGTGAGCCGACTCCATGATGCCAGCTCCAGTGTGTGGTGTTTGGGACATGTCTTGAGTGAGCTGACTCCAGGATGCCAGCTCCAGTGTGTGGGACATACTGTATCTTGAGTGAGCTGCTTCCATGATGCCAGATGGGGAAGGTTGACTTATTTTTTCACATTTCAATACCACTACAGCCTGAAAATATTTATAAGGTCAGCAAAACTTCCTGTGGTTGTTGTCATGACATCACGTTGCCAGTAATTGAACTGACCTAGGACAGGACTTAGACACTCCCACTTGTAATAACAATACTAATTCCTATGGAGCACAGATTGGACCACACCGACACTGGGTTAAAGTAGGTCGACAAGAACTCTCTGGGGACACACACTGGACCAACACCACACTGGGTTGAGGCAGGTAGGAAGTGGGCTCTAAATGTGACGTGTACCTCTGTGGTTTTATAGCTAATGAATGATGTGAGCACATCCTTCCTTCTTCTTGAACTCCAGGTCTCCCTCTTCCCCGACTTGCCTGAAGCACTTGTCTGTGTTGACAGAGAGACAGATGAAGATATGAAGTCCCTGAAGAGTTTAGAATGACTGCCCAGAGACAACTCTAGCCACTGGCTAGGACTTCTATTCTAAAGATCGAGGACTGGTTCATTGCCATTTGTT
Organism: Cladorhizidae sp. MBARI D1340-BT2; assembly: GCA_028752905.1. NCBI lineage: Eukaryota > Metazoa > Porifera > Demospongiae > Poecilosclerida > Cladorhizidae > Cladorhizidae sp. MBARI D1340-BT2. The sequence continues at coordinate 5,571,217 of JAQNBH010000010.1, forward strand.
TCAGGGGGTGGAGTTTAAGTATGGTGCCATGGGTATAAGTCATGAGACCTGGTTTATCATTACATAATACTTCTGTATTCCTGCACTGGTGTTCAGGGACACACTACATGGTGTTAGCAGAGGACATGATGGCCAGTCAATTGCATGCTGGCTAATTAACCCTGGGGGTGCATAAATCAAGCTTATGAACTAATTGGAGGCAGAGTATAGGAACAACATGATTAGTGAAGAGGTGCACACAGATCTTCATCTAGCTGCTGACAGGGGCCTTGACCAGTGCCTCATCTAGCTGCTGACAGGGGCCTTGACCAGTGCCTCATCTAGCTGCTGACTGGAGCCTTGACCAGTGCCTCATCTAGCTGCTGACTGGGGCCTTGACCAGCGCCTCATCTAGCTGCTGACTGTGGCCTTGACCAGTGCCTCATCTAGTTGCTGACTGGGGCCTTGACCAGTGCCTCATCTAGCTGCTGACTGGGGCCTTGACCAGTGCCTCATCTAGCTGCTGACTGGAGCCTTGACCAGTGCCTCATCTAGCTGCTGACTGGGGCTTTGACCAGTGCCTCATCTTGCTGGGACTGGGGCCTGGCAGCACTGAGGTGTCTAGCTGCTGACTGGGGTCTGGCATCACTGAGGTGTCTAGCTGCTGACTGGGGCCTGAGGTGTCTAGCTGCTGACTGTGGCTGGCATCACTGAGGTGTCTAGCTGGTGACTGTGGCCTGGCAGCACTGCGGTGTCTAGCTGCTGACTGTGGCCTGGCATCACTGAGGTGTCTAGCTGGGGCCTGGCAGCATTGAGGTGCCTAGCTGCTGACTGGGGCCTGGCAGCACTGAGGTGTCTAGCTGGCGACTGGGGCCTGGTAGCACTGAGGTGCCTAGCTGCTGACTGTGGCCTGGCAGCACTGAGGTGCCTAGCTGGTGACAGCACTGAGGTGTCTAGCTGGCGGCTGGGGCCTGGCAGCACTGAGGTGCCTAGCTGCTGACTGAGGCATGGCAGCATTGAGGTGCCTAGCTGCTGGCTGGGGCCTGGCAGCACTGAGGTGTCTAGCTGCTGACTGGCTGAAGAGGTGACTAATGATAAGAAGAATCCTCCGATGATAATAAATGCAGCAACCACAGCACTACTAATTAACATTATTCTGTAGGGGCCAGAGTCCATGGTCCTTTTGCGAGTTTGTCATCTTGTGTTGAGGATGGTGTCACTTGGGAAGTCGAGAGTGGGTAGGGCTTCATATCTTGGGCTTAGGATCCTGCAGCTGCTCAGGTGTAGAGTTCAACCCTGGAGAAAGCAAGAGCATACAGGTTGAGGAGGATTAATAAACACTCGACCAACTCTCAGTGGACAAGGACATTTCAATGGCCACCTCAATAATCAACTCTCTCCATGTTTCACTAGATGCTCTAGCCTTTGTCAGGAATAATGAGATGCCAATACTCGCGTGAGTTGGTTATGTACTGGCAGCTAGCTATCCACCACCCGATACAAACCACACCCTGACACGCATCCAGCACGTGACCCGGAGATGGAAAAATTAAATAAAAATACATACTTAATTAGAAAAAAAAAAAAAACAGTGACTCCTTCACTAGCAGTTCCTTCTATCTTCTGGCATGGTCCAAGATGGTGGCTTCCTCCCACAAAATAGGATGTTCATTATCCCATGCATGCTCAGCAATTGCTGATTTTAAGTTCAATTTCAAGTTGATTTACTGAGGGGGCATTGTAGTTGTTATTATTACTATGATGTCATATTCATCATATTTGAATGATGTAATGCCGTGACTAGGATGAACCACACACACACTCTACCTTATAGTGCACCTCTAATAGCCATTGGCATGTCAATGCTTTAACTCTGACTCTAGACCTAAGCTACTAGAATAAGATATTGACCTAGTCCTACCTATGGGGACACAAACCAGACCAACACCACACTGGGTGGAGTTTCATCTATTCATAATGTGAATTAGTTAGTATTCTATTATGATCATGCCTAGTTATGAAGACTCCACAGAGTGGCCTTCATACAAGTCATCGTGCTACTCTCCATTGATCACACACACAGCAAAATGGCTTGGCTACAAAAGAGCTGGCCCGATGCTGCCATAAGACTTGCCAGTGTAGAGATGAGGTCATCATCTGAGGGAGTTTAATGGCTGTACTAGCAACTGGTGTTGACGTCATGCATACATGGTGACCTTGGCAACATAATATGTGACGCTATCTAGTTGTGTTCACATCCACCATATCTCTACGCCTCACACACACGCATGCGTGGACACACACACAGATCTGTGAGGTGGACATACAAGTGAGTGGTCTACCTGATATGGCCAACAGTTCACACATAAAGGATGTGCTAATTGTGTAAATGCCAGTAGAGCACACCACAAACAGATGCAGTATTCACTGTCCTTAGTCCTAGCCATTGAACTGGCCCGAGCCTTTGTCCTGCCTCCAGGGCATTGGTGTACCAGCCATTGAACTGGCCTAGCCACACCCCTGAACCAGCCACTGTTCCTTGGACAAAACCTCCTACTGCTCTGAGCCAAGCCCCCTCCCCATAACCCTAGCCATTATCCACCCCGCAAGACATGCATGCGCACATAGCTAGGGTTAGGCCTAGGTCAATAGCTAGGGTTAGGACTAGGTCAATAGCTAGGGTTAGGCCTAGGTCAATAGCTAGTGTTAGGGCTAGGTCAATAACTAGGATTAGGGCTAGGTCAATAGCTCAGATGTCACTCATAACTTCACCCCACATGCTCTTACTAGCTGACATGTCACTCATGACTTCACCCTTACTAGCTGACATGTCACTCATAACTTCACCTCACATGCTCTTACTAGCTGACATGTCACTCATAACTTCACCTCACATGCTCTTACTAGCTGACATGTCACTCATAACTTCACCCCACATGCTCTTACTAGCTGACATGTCACTCATAAGACCCCACATGCTCTTACTAGCTGACATGTCACTCATGGGATGAGATAACTGGTGCCCTTCGTCAGGAATAATGACATTCTAAGACTCACGTGAGCTTGTTATAATTATACCGGCAGCTGCTATCTACCACCAACAAATAAATATAACAAAATTAAACAATATATATATACATAAAAATTATCATAATAAATAAAATTAAAATAAGTAATAATAATAAATAAAAAAATAATAATATTAATAATAATAATAATAATAAATATAAAGGGATTTAAAATAATAAAAAGTAAAGTAAATAATAGTAAATAATAAATAATAGTAAATAATAAATAATAGTAAATAATAAATAAACAAATAAATTACTCCTGCAGTGATACAAGAGAATACCAACACCAAACCATGCCCCTGTATTAACTCCTGCCGCATAATAACTAGAGAATAACAGAAGACCACACCCCTGTGTTTACTCCTGCATTGATAACTAGAGAATAACAGCAGACCACACCCCTGTGTTTACTCTTGCAGTGATAACTAGAGAATTAACAACACCAGAACACACCCATGTTTACTCCTGCAGTGATAACTAAAGAATAACAGCAGACCACACCCCTGTGTTTACTCCTGCAGTGATAACTAGAGAATAACAACACCAGACCACACTCCTGTGTTTACAACAATTATATATAGGACCACGCTCTGTGTTAACTGTCCTGGTGAGTGGGTGAGTGCAGGAGGTGCTGGTGATTGAGTGACTGCAGGTGCTGGAGGAGGTGCTGGTGAATATAAAGTATAAAGCAGAGGTAGGAATTAAGACGCAATGATATGGTAAAGGGTAGCTAGCTATATTGCCACATCAGCTCCTACTACACATTTGATGTGTAGGTGAATTTCCTGGAGGTCATCAACCACACATAAAATAACCCTTTACCTAGTCCAGCAGACCCAACCCTTGAGCTTTGAGCAGCTGATGGTGACTCCTGTGCGCATTGAGGCCAGTGACTAGCAGCTAGCTGATGGTGATTCCTGTGCTCCTCTCCAGCACTGAGGCAAGACATACCTGGAATGCAACCATCAGGAATATTGCAATCTGATTGGCATGTAACTATGACTGCGAGACTCAAGCCAACACATGAGACACCACACTCTTTCCCAGCCCACACCCAACCCTAAACATAAGCGAGGTAAAGGGTTGACAAACTAGTTTACCTACAATCTTTAGGGTTATGCTAGCATCAGATCTTTCTTCACAAACGTGAGAAGCCTTCTTCAATGCATCTGGATCAGTCAGGACCAGTACATGAGGCAAGGAGTTCCTCTCACCATGACCACACCAAGCCAGTTTGAAGCAGAAGCAGAACTCCTAGTTCAGGAGATGATGATGCAGGGCAAGGCAGAGCACAACGTGTAACCAGTCATCTGCATGGGGAGTGGTGGTGCAGAGGGACAGGACTGTGGAGCACGGACTTGGAAGCACAAGGTTGCTGGTTATCATAGGAGAAGAGGACATTTCCAGAGGGACGCATTGACGTATCAGATCAGCCAGTGGCAACCCAGACAGAAGGAGATGTGGGGAGAAGGAGCGAAGAAAATATGTGGCCTGGGGGTGTCTCGCATTGACCTTTTACGCTGAAAGGAAAGGATCGCCTCCTTTTCCGAACTAACTTGAGGGTCAATTCACACTAGCCAGACCCTTTACCAATGAACACAGATTCCAGCTGAGTCTGACGAGACACGGAACGCGATGTGTGTTACGGTGGATTATCATTAGCTGTTGGTGACAGGTCTCGAAGTTGGTTGAATCCTGTACTGCATACGCCATGCTCTAGGGTGTGCCGTTGGAAAATGAGTCACGAGTGCTAACTAGCAGTGGCCATTGTTTCCTTGTCAGGTTCCTCAAGTCGGAATAAAGGAATTCCATCTGAGCCTGCTTTCTTCTGCTTCATCCTCTACTTGGCATTCTAGCTACCTGTGATGGGAGTTGGAGGAGGGCAACTCCTAACTTGGATGCAGTGAAGCTTAGCTGGTGTCTATTTTTTATTTCTATTATTTATAATGCTTTATAGTACACGTAATATCGGATATAAACATAATTATAGAAACACAACTAAAAATAAGAGCTTACTGAAGGACAGCAGCTTTAAGCTGGCTGCCTTAACATGCAATCAAGGTTGGTAATGGGGGTGTATATGTATATTTAGAGCAAGGACATTTGATGTGTTAAGAGCAGGGATTATTAGAGTCAAAGTTGATGATGAAATGATTATAGAAGAGATCTTTAAGCTTTCCTTTTGTGGTGATAATGGATGCTTCTAGGTCAAATGGTAAGGGAGTTCCATAAACGAAGTAGTCTGTTGAAGTAGAACTGTTTTGAGTGATTTGTGATTGAGCAAGTATGCAACATTTTCGAGTGAGAAGCAGATCTGGTGGAGTTGGTATTGAAGCTGATGCAATTGGTAATGGTGAAGGGTGACTTGATGCTGCTAAGGAAGTACAAGATATTGTTAAGTTCAAGTTGGTCCATTAGTGGCAGGAAATGGCAATAAGTCTGGACTTAGAGTTGTACGTATAATCATTTAGTATGTACTTACTTGCTCTTCATTGGATATTCTCTAGCTTCACTATGTCTTTGAAGTAGTTGAGGGTGCCAGATTGGAGAGCAGTAGAGGAAGTGAGAACTGTCATAGAATCAGCCTTCTTCCAGAGCGGACACTCTAACCCTCCAGACAGATCCCTGACTCTTATGCGACGCCTACCCTTTACTTCCCAGTCTAACCCACTGGACAGTCTCAGAGTAAGCCAAACTCAGCAATCTCTCCTAGATTGCTGGATCCCCAAATAACAATGAATTGTTATATTACATAAAAGAGATAACTCTGCACAAAGGCAATCACAATACAGTCTCAGCCACAAATTAATGTCTAGCTTAGCTCTTAACTTACAGACTCTTAGTTATCTCACATTATCTTGTTTAACAGTTCCTTTTATATTATTCTAGCTACTGGGGTTCCATATCATCATGGAACCATCCCCTGGCGACCAGAGTGCTCCATGTCACCTTCTGATAGATCTGTCTTGATTAGTTCTGGGCTGTGAATGGAGGTGGTGGTTGGTAAGTTCTCAGGGCTCTGAATGGAGGTTGGCTCGGTTGGTAAGTTCTCAGGGCTCTCCACCACGACTTGTTCTGACTGGCTGTCAACAATAGCTGTTTCTGTGGTATCAGTCAGGGAGGAGGAATTCCCTGACATTCCCCCTTCCTCGGCTCGAGACCCGTCTCGACTGAGACCATCGGCATTGGCGTTGGCGGATCCCGATCTGTGGGAGATGACGAAGTTGTAATCTTGTAAGGCCAGTGCCCAACGTGTAAGTCGGCCATGGTGGTCCTTAATGTTAGCCAGGTGGGCCAGAGGGTTATGGTCGGTTTCCACCTTGAATTTCTTTCCTTCCAGATACACCCGAAATGTTTGATGCCAGCAACAATGGCAAGGGCTTCTCTTTCGATAGTGGAGTACCGTTGCTCCCTCGACAGAAGCTTCCACGAACCGTATGCCACTGGATGTTCTTCACCTTCGAGGTCGGTCTGACTGAGCACGAACCCTATACCCATCGCTGAGGCATCGGTCTGCAGGGTAAAGGGTCTTTCCCAGTAGGGCTGTTTTTAAGGTGTTAAAGGCCACTTCACATTGTGTATTCCATGTAATCTTATTTCCTTTATTTTTCTTAGTCAAATCGGTCAAATCGGTCAAAGGGGTAGCTATTTCTGAGAAACGAAGTATGAGTCGCCGGTAATATCCGGTTAGTCCTAAGAAAGCTCTCATCTGTTATTTAGTTTGTGGGGGTGAGTATTCAGAGATGGCTTTAACCTTACACGACATAGGCTTAACCTGACCTCCTCCTACCAAGTGCCCAAGATATACACAATGACTCACTCCAAAGTTACACTTCTCTTGCTTGATCTTAAGCCCTGCCTCCCTCAATTGTTTCAGAACTTCTGTTATGTGTTCTAAGTGCTTTTCCCACGTTTCACTGTAGATAACAATATCGTCAAGGTAGGCTGCTGTAAATCTTTCTAAGCCATGAAGGATATGGTCCATTAACCGCTGAAACATGGAGGGGGCCGAGACCAAACCAAAGAGCATGGTAGTAAACTGGTATTTCCCGTAGGGAGTTATAAAGGCGGTCTTCTCTTTACTACTCCTCCCCACGGGTACTTGGTAATATCCTTTGGTTAAGTCTAGGGTTGTTATATACTTAGCCCCACCCAAGTTGTCTATCATCTCCTCTATATGGGGCAATGGATATGGGTCTTTTACTGTCACTTTGTTTAGCCTTCTATAGTCAATGGACAGGCGTTTGGTTCCATCTATCTTGGGTATCAGCACAATGGGGGCTGCCCAGGGGCTCTTGCTAGGCTCTATAACTCCTTGATCTAGTAGGGTCTTAATTTCCTTATCGAGGAATTGTTTTGAGGCATGAGCTAGCCTGTACGAGGGCAGTCGGATGGGTAGGGCATCTCCAGTAGGAATGTTATGTTCAACTAACTGGGTTTTGCCTTGTATTATGTCCTTATATTCTTCTTTTATCTTTCTAGTTGGGAGGATTGGGCGAGAGAGAGAGAAATGCCTGGCTTATCTACCATGCTCTGGCTAAGCTGTTCGTCTTGGTTATCTTCGTCTATGGTCAAAAAGACCGCAGATGTGGGGGCATGCCATTCTTTGATAGCATTCACATGGAAAGTTTTGAGGGGTTTGCCTGGTTTCCCAATGTCAATTTTGTACGTCACAACCGTTACCTTTCTTTGCATTACAAAGGGGCCCTGCCACTCATTCAAACGCTTGTTCTGAATTCGGCGTCTAAACACTAACACAAAATCTCCCTCCTTAAAATTCCTCTTTGTTGCTTTCTTGTTGTAATGTTGCCTGTGTAGTTCTTTTTGTTCCCACTCATTCTCATGGGCAAGGTTTCTCACGATCTCCATATTGGCTTTAACTGTCTGCACATACTCTGGTAGATCTACCTCACTCTCCTTCTCTTTATCCAGAAACGAACTAATTGGTCCAGGGGCATCTTCATTGGTCTACCATATAGCATCTGATAGGGGGAAAAACCAGTGGTCTTATGTGGCATCCCCCTATAGGCCCATAGAATGAATGGAAGACACTTATCCCATTCTACGGCAGTGTTCTGGGTTAACTTTCTCAGCAGGCACTTCAGAGTAGAATTGAATCGCTCCACCATACCGTCCGTTTGTGGATGGTATGGGGAGGTTCGAATTCTCTTGATGCCCGTGAGCTTGCAAAACTGAGTCATGACCTTCGACACGAAGTTCGTACCATTATCCGTTAGTAACTCAGAGGGTACCCCTACTCGGGATGACAATTCAATCAGGCAGTCGGCTACAGATTCGGCTGTGGCATTCCTCAAGGGAAATGCTTCGGGCCACTTGGTACAATAGTCCATAGCTATTAAAACATACTTATTGCCAGCTGAGGTTCTTTTCAAAGGTCCAAATATGTCCATAGCTATGCGGTCAAAGGGATGGTCTATGATAGGCAAGGGATGGAGGGGGCCTTTGGCCACTACAGCTGGACAGGCCTTTTGGCAGACAGGGCAAGATTCAGGGGTGGATCTAGGATTTTGAGAAGGGGGGGTTTACCAGTACCTCATTGGAGTGGGGATGGGGTGGTAGGTTTTACTTTTTACTGTGATCAGGTCACTTTTTCAATTTTTTTTATACATTGGGAAGGATACTTTATTAGTTTTACATAAACATTAGCTGTACAGGAACAGATTGATACACAAAAACTTTAGCACTATGGAGAAGAAACATTTTTGCTCTAGCTCTAGCCATTAGTTTATACAAAATGATGGGGTGCAACAACTCAATTCAAAATTATTATTTATAACTGTGTGTTTATAACTGTGTACTGTGTATATAACTATATAATCCAGTTCAAAAATATATTTACATTTATCCTATCAGTGTTCTATCTAGAGAAAAGTGTTTGGGGGGGAAGCTTGTGTTACTGTAACCCAAGCTTCCCCCACCCCCAAACAATTTATAATTTTCTCAATATGCAACGTTAGAAGAGAGTTGAAGGTAGTATTACATGTATGTGGAATATGGAATTTAACTAGGAAATACAGAGATCGAAGAAGTGTTTTCATTAATTCACGGTTTTCTTTCTTCTCTTCCTCACTAGCTGCCACTATTTGTTCAACTCCCTTGTTCAGAGAGAGAGAGAGAGAGAGAAATAGCCCTTTTTTCCATCGCTGCAACATGCCAGTCTGATTTGTCATGTTTAGATAAAAGAGATGTTGCCTTAACCCAGTGCTCACAGACCTGCTCACCCATGCCCCTCTGGATTGCACTGGACTGGTACCTCCCCATGTAACGAACACAGCATGCCCTTACTCTTCGGATCATACTCTATCCAAGGATAGCTCACCTTCCACTTGGGTCATACCTCAAATTATCCTTATATGACTTAATTTTTCCTTTCTTTCCAGGTGGTTGTCGAGGTGACTCTTCACTAGCTCTCTTTCTAGTAACAAACTTATCCATGTTTAGCTTGCTGGCAGCAGAACAGCTGGAATACTACTGCATGTGCTTACTGGGTGTGGTAGTGAATCAGGACTGAGGCCAGTGAGGTGTTGATGACCTTTCATAAGGATGGGGTCACAGAGTCACCACTAACACCTTATGTAATGGCCTGCATGCTATAGGCAGGCTGCTACCTAATATCTACTATATAGCGCAGACCTACAATGTGAAGGCAAGCAAATATTGCTATGCCAACGATACTGCTATGCCTATCCCTGGGCAGTTGTGAAATGTTGATGTCCAAATATCCTTGAAAGATGGGACACACACTAAGTGATGTGATCAGCAGTACTGTGAGCTCACTTCGCTCGCCAAATAATACTAATTTCCTCTAAAATATTTTGGGGGGGAAGCTGGAACTTTTGGGGGGGAAGCTTCCCCCCCGCCCCCCCCCCAGTAGATAGAACCCTGCCTATATACTCATCAAATAATATTGAGTTGCAGAAGAGGCGCCTGGGATTTCTTTGTATGTAACATTTCACAACTTCCTCTGTGTTCAGTTTTTGTGCCTCCATGTAGTGCACAGCCATCATAGTCAGTCCTGCTAGCCTCTCCTCAGATATAGTTGCTCGCAGGTAAGTCTTCACATGCCGGAGGACAGAGAAAGACCTTTCTGCTTCACAGGACCTGACAGGAGAGACACATCCAACGAGAAGAAGCTCCCGGATATTGGGGAAGATGTCCACATCAGCATCAGACAATGTTTCAACCATATTCTGTGGTATTCCGTTTTGGAGCTCTCGAAATATTTCTAATTTCACATACATGTTTACATTGTATCAGGTGCTATAATATCATTAAGGGGAGACCAGAACATATTTGCATTTTTGGGGGTTATTTTTATAATAATCATAACTCAATAAGGAAGCATTCTCTGTGCTTTCCGATTATAACTGTCAAGTGGGCTTAATTGTGGCAATACCACTGAAACTAATTTACACCTTACCACACTTGCCATTTATGGTGCTATTAGGGTACCCACAGATAATGCACAATTTAACGACTTTCTTAAAAAAAGAAGAAGATTACCCCTATTATATTGCAGGTGAGCACACCGACTAGACTCTATCTCGTGAGAGAAGGAAAGATAAGGAAAGATCACTTAAAAATAAAGAGCAATGAAAGAGATTTCAGATGATACAAAAATATTTACCTAAGACACCAAAAATGGTCCACTAAGTTTCAAAAGTCATGTACAGAGGAACTAACCTTGAGGGCATGTGGTGATGATGGCAAGTCTTCATCCCAGAAGTGTAGATCATCTTCCAGTGAGTGCAAGTTAGAATCAGGCAAGTTAATGACCACCGGTGGCACAAGGGACATGATGGACTTCACCCTTCGACTGTCCTCTGAAAACCTGGTATCCAGTTGTTGTAGCAGGCTGTCTACAAAGGGTATCCCAATTGTCCGTCTGTAGTAGTCTCTGGAAATGAACACAATTAAAAATTACACTCGGTGTACAAAATTTTCCAATGTATAATTAATTTAATCATTAATGTGTTCCTAAATTAAATATTAGGATGGATCGTTATCTTGCTGTGTCAGCAGGAGTGCTTGCTCGATGCTTCTGATGTTTGCATCTTCTTTGAATTGTGATCTCTGATCCAATGTTGGTAGCAATGGTCTCAGCATCATTGAACCAATCAATCCATACAGACTCAAAGTTGTCTCTCTGATTATGAATTTCATGAATGGCTGTGTCGATGTATTTATATATATGCATCTAACACGTCAATATCTCGCTTTTGAAGTTTAGCACTAAGCCCTTTCAGTGGATCCAGGCCATTCACAAGAGTCGCAAGTGCAACAATATTGGAGCCAGTTTTCAGCGAATGCTTCAATCCCTCTGCTTTGGTCAGAGTGGATGTGTCCCACGACCAATTCTCTTTGCCTCCTCCTGCCTCCTCGATCTGTGGATACTCATGTGACTCAAGCATAGCATGCAGTGTGGTGAAGACATACTCATACAGAGCACTGAATATCTCTAGGCAATCATGTCTTTCAGTTCATCTGGTCTTACAGAGACCTTTGAGTTTGGAAACCCGGCTTTCAGGAGCACACACATGCTCAAGAAAGCGTTGTCTCTTGGGTGACATGTGAAAGAACAAGTATACCTCATTGATTATGCCAATCATGTTTCGGAGAGCTTGAACAGAGCACGACTTCCCAATTGCTAGACTTAGAACATGGGAACGACAGTGAGTGTATATGGCAAGGGTTTTTTTCTCCCTGATTAGGGCCTGTGCTCCTCTTTTCTCACCAGCCATTGCTGAAGCACCATCAAATGACTGCCCTCTCATGTTCTGCACATCCAAGCCATATTTGGAGAGAAGCCTCAGGATAGCACTGGCCACATATTGTCCAGTAGCCCTCTCTAGATGGATGAAGTCAATGAAAGCTTCCTTGATATGAGGCTCAGATCCAGACATATCAATAAATCGCAAACAGAGTGATAGTATCTCATGGTTTCCATGGTGGTCTGTAACCTCATCAGCCATGATACTATAGTAGCGCACTATTTTCAGAGGTTCCAGGAGTATCTTATGCAAGTTATGGGAAATCGTGGCAATGATCTCATTCTGAGTATTTTTCGATGTGTATCGCTGGTTCTGCTCTAAATGTTCACGCAAGATAGGGTCACTCTTGGCAGTGTGCTCTATTATTGCCATGAAATTGCCTCGGTTTGTTGCATGGTCAGCTATCCAATCATCTCTGTGTCCCCTTAAAGGTATCCTCTGCATTCCACACAGCTTGACCGTGTCTACTATGACTGACAGGATGTGTTTGTTTCGATCTGACAGTTCCCTGGCGCTGCTTCTGTACAATGCTGTCAATCCTGGTTTCAGGTTGGGTGTAGGTTTTCATAAAAGATTTTGCAATAATCATTGCATCTTGGTGGAACTGGAAAGCACCGTGGGTAGTAAGATGTCCATCCTTGCCTTTAGCCTTGCTAAAGATCTTTTTACTAGAGAACCCAAAAGCACTATTTTTCCACTTGGCTTAGCAAACAGTACACAGTACTTACAGTACCCACCACCCTGGGATGGCGAATATGCCAGCCACTCAAATTCTTTCAACCACGAAGACTGGAATGAAAGTGGAATTCGTTTTCCTTTCTTTATCACTTCATAAGTAGCGAAGTCAGTTCCTTGATACTCGTGTGTAAGGTAGTTATACTTGTCGGTATCTGAGATTGAACTGACTTTCACCAGCCCAGAAGCAAGGACCCCAATGTCATAGGAAAGAGGAGGAATGTTTACAGCATCAGTAATTTCAGCAAGAGAGGAAAGTTCAGTATTAGTGAGTGAAGCTTCGCAAGTATACTCAGTGATGAAGTACCTTCATCAAGGTCTTCTGGACTACTAAGCTGCCTTGCAGAACTAATATCAGAAGATCCATCATCAGAAGCTGTCCTAACCCTACACATTCAATTATGACAGAATTATCAAATGTTGTGTGTACACTATTCAATTTGGATTAATTATAACTGGTCAGGTCCTGGTTAAATCAATAGCTACATGTATCAGAGTTGCCAACTTGTAGTCATTGCCATTCCAGTTTGAAAAGCTTACCTTACTTATATTTTAGCCTTACTTATATTTTAGAAAGGTAGATTTCTTACCAGCGCATTTTAGTCGAAAGGTTACAATTTAAATGTATTTTTATTATCCTTTTTCCTTTTTTTTGACTTGGCGGGGGGGGTTTAAACCCCCTAACCCCCCCCCCCCCCCCCTTGGATCCGCCCCTGAGATTGGCACAGGGTTTGGACATCCCTGGCCAGACCTGGCCAGTCCATTCTACCTCTGATAATTTGCATGGTTCGGTCTTTGCCAAAATGACCTGCTATTACGGGGGTGTGGGCTAATCTCATAACTTTAGCTCTTGCTGATTGGGGTTTGGGGTACCATAATTAGGTTCTTTCCCAACTCATGGTAAGGCTTTCGCATCAATAAACCTCCTTCCCAAAAGTACACACTGTCTTTACCATTAACCTTTTCCCTCACTTTACACAGGGTAGGGTCTAGTCGCTGTTCCTTCCGGAATTCCTCGGGAGAGATGGCATCCATGTCTCTTGGCTCTTCTATGGTGGGGTCAACCTTCCCAGCTATCGGCTCTTCCACCTCACTTCCACTCTCACCGGGTAGTAGCGAATGAAGGACAGGCTCGTCTTTTTTTGTTGTAAGGCCTCTTCCTCATCTTTCTGAGCCCGAATTTTCTCCTGAGCCCTCGTTGTTGCTAGCCCCAGCTCGGTGGTAGTGGGAGTAGGTGGAACGGTGTCTTCCTTCCTTGAGTCTGTGTTCAAGGCTTCCCTAAGATATTTCTTAAAGAAAGGAATGTCATGACCTAATAGCATGTCACAGGTAAGGTGCTCTGACACACCCACTGCTAGCTCTACTTTTTCATTCTCATCCACCTGCAGAATTACTCTAGCTGCTGGGAATTGCGTACGAGCTGAACTCGCAGTAGTGGTGTAGGCTATCTTCCAAGGAAGATAGTCTCCTTTGTCTATACACCGGGGATGCACGATACTCTTAGTGCACCCCGTGTCTAACAATGCAACTACCAACTTGTCATTGATGGTAACCTTTCTAGTCCACTCTGGTAAGTTCCTCCTCATAGCCAGGGAACAATTCACTCTTTCGATTTTCACTCTACAGTCTCGCTGTAAATGACCTGGTTTACCACATCTGTAACACTCAATACTTTTTAATTCCTTCCACTGAGGTGTACTTACATTACTATAGTTATGTTACCCTGGTTTCTTTTGTCGGGATCCACTCGTCTGGAATTGGAGAAACGTCCATTGCTCTCTCTGGTCTCTCTGTAGTCTCTGGGAGGGGTTCGTCGTCCTCCCTTCAGGTCGACTTTCTAAACCACTTCTCTGTCATTTTTCGAGGTGCTGAGGTATGGTACGACCGCTTCTTTAAGATCGTCATAGCTCTGTGGCTCCAGCTGGCGCATGCGAACCTCCAACCATCTCGGCAGTTTCTGCAATGTAAGTTCGAACAACATGCTGTCTTTCCGCTGGAATCAATCCATCGGGAAAAGGTCTGTCTTCTGCTCCGGAACCACGCTTCTGGGTTGGTTTGATCGAACGTAGTGTCAAACATCTTTTTTCGGTACGATTCGGTGGTTATCTGGTAGGTCGACTTGAGTGTTCGGCAGACGATGTCATAATCTTCTTGCTCTTCAATAGACAGAGATGTAACGGCTAGCATGCCCTGACCAGATAGAGCACTTCTCAGGTAAGTACTCCAGAGGTTTTCTGGCCACTCATTCGCTCTGGCGGTTACTTCGAATGAACTGAGGAACGCCCCCATGTCGTCTGTGCCTTCTGCATATTTTTGCATGGTCAGTCTTGGTCGAGCCACTGCTGGTGGTGGTGGTGTCGCATCCATCATAGCCTGCAACCATCGTTCCTGTTGTTGCTGGGCATGTTGACGATCTTCAGCACGTCTGGCATCTTCCATTTGTGATCTTTCCCGCTCCAGGTCAACCCAACGATCCATAAATCGATCGAACCGTCCTAGGGGTTGAGAAGTGTCCCCGCCCTCTTGTCCATCATCTTCGACAGTACTGACACCTCGAGTGGGCCATCCCGATCTCAAAGGGTGAGCCATATCCAACGCTCAAAAATAGAAATAAATAACTCAAAAATACCAGATAATAATAATAATCAAACTGAAATATGCACGCTCCCGAAGGAAATAGAAAATAACCTATGGTTGGGTTCTGTTCACAAGCCCCAAGGTTCTCAAGTGACCCAGACTGTTTCCCACTAGTACACAAACAATAATATAAAAAAATCAAAATAAGAATAGACACTATGGAATTCCACCTCTCACCCAGGCTGGAGTTCACAAAATCCGACTGTCCCAACCTCTCACCTCAGGTTGGTCCGTGTTTTTCTACAACTAGCTCTCTCTCTCTGTAGTTAATTTGTTCGACAAGACTCACTATCCTCTCGTGACGTGAATCCCACCTGCTGCCACCAATGTCATAGAATCAGCCTTCTTCCAGAGCAGACACTCTAACCCTCCAGACAGATCCCTGACTCTTATGCGACGCCTACCCTTTACTTCCCAGTCTAACCACTGGACAGTCTCAGAGTAAGCCAAACTCAGCAATCTCTCCTAGATTGCTGGATCCCCAAATAACAATGAATTGTTATATTACATAAAAGAGATAACTCTGCACAAAGGCAATCGCAATACAGTCTCAGCCACAAATTAATGTCTAGCTTAGCTCTTAACTTACAGACTCTTAGTTATCTAACATTATCTTGTTTAACAGTTCCTTTTATATTATTCTAGCTACTGGGGTTCCATATCATCAGGTCGCCATGGCACAATCCCCTGGCGACCAATCAGAGTGCTCCATGTCACCTGATAGATCTGTCTTGATTAGTTCTGGGCTGTGAATGGAGGTGGTGGTTGGTAAGTTCTCAGGGCTCTGAATGGAGGTGGTGGTTGGTAAGTTCTCAGGGCTCTGAATGGAGGTGATCTCGGTTGGTAAGCTCTGAATGGAGGTGGGCTCGGTTGGTAAGTTCTCAGGGCTCTCCACCACGACTTGTTCTGACTGGCTGTCAACAATAGCTGTTTCTGTGGTATCAGTCAGGGAGGAGGAATTCCCTGACAAGAACCAATGAGTGAAATGTAAAGGATCTTTTTCAGAATCAATACACCGATCGTCCTACGAAGAAGACTCTATTGGCTCTTGCAGTAATGTGGTTGTGGTGAGACTGCCAGGATAGATCCGAAGATACTTATCACTCCAAGATCCCTATGTTTCACTTTGGTGGGAATGCTGTTGTTGTTGATAAGGTAGGTGTGTTCTACGCAAGGCTCAGATTTGCAAAATCTGATGTGCACACACTTGGATTCCTTGAAGTTCAGTTTCCAGATGAGACTCCAGTCGTGAAGAGAGTTAAAATCCTCATGGATATGATCACAGTTATCAAAGTTCTTGATTGATCTCCCACATTTAGCGACATTTGCATACATTAGGAGTTAGGAATATTGCGAATATTATCATCTATATATATGTGCCAAAAAGAGCAGAGTTCCCAGAATGCTTCCTTGGGGAAAACCGTATACAACTGGCAGCAATTCAGAGTGACTGCCGCCCAGACAAATGCAATGCATTCTACCAGTTAGATGCCCTTTCAACCATAGCCACAGAGTACCGCTAACACCTTTAGACCATAGTTTGATGAGCAACTCAATATCAGGAACACTATTGAAAGCTGTTGTAAAATCCAAGAATATCACATCAGATTAAGGCCTTTTCCCCTTTACATCCGAGGATACGATAGGATCAATGATCTTGTCGTAGATTAATCTTTGGTGATTTGTCACTAAATAAATAAATTCATACTACTTGCATTTCAGATGAAGTTGAATGAAAAGGTTTTTTTGGTGCTATTAAGGCAGATCTGGTTTATGATAAGCATACAGGTGTATCGATTGTTTTAATCATGTTAATGAAGGTGGTTACATTCTAGATTTGTTTGGTTTTACCAATATCAGTGATGTAAATTCTCACACACTTGCTTTGAGCAAAGCTTAATGACGAGGATAAAAGTGCTGTTCTAAGCTTGTTCTTAAGGTAAAAGGTTTGTTCTCCAACTGCCAACTCCCATATATATATACAATTTCTATGTTCCGAACTGTCTTGAGAACAACTCTATGATCTATTTTGGGAAGCTGTGGATTGCCTCAAGACTTGTGATTTCTGTGCGATGACACTTATTTGTGACTGATTAGCTGCAAACAGACGTCTTTTTTGCTTGTATCAGCCCTGAGCAGAACAGGTATACGAAGTGACTAATACTTTCAGTGATGAGGCATTTCTTGTCTGATCATCTCAAGACTAAATGTAAAAGAAAGTTATGGGCAAGTATTTTTTGTCTGGATATTTATATACAATGAGAAAAGAACAATAATAGCATAGGCTCATTTGCTGAAGTTTTACGAATCAGAAAGTGCAGTAACCCTTACCCTTGAACTCAAGCTTGACCTTTGCACTTAACCACTTCCTCAACAATGAGGTTAAATCTAGTGACTCGGATTCATGACACATAAAACTTTGGAATTTTTTGTTGAAGGTTAGACTTAGGAATGTTGAACCGGTGCTTTAATTTCCTCAAAAACAAGACTGCTTCACCCTGAACTTCCCTGTCTCAAGTTAAGTGAACACCATGACAGGCATTAGTTTGCACACATGTTCAACCTTATTAACAAGACGTCTCCAAATCATGACCTTACTGTCGTGTATTTGCACAAATGCATGTAGCTATATACCTGCAGCAACTTTACCTATTCCTTCGAATAACATCTAATAAAATATAGTGCACTTGTATATAACATTTGCACAATAGAGATCTTCCACATAGAGATGATGTGACATATTAGAGAATATGGCTTTATATAATGACATCAGCTGTAAGAATAAAATTGGGTGTATTTACTGTTGCTGGTGAGCATCACTGCATCTTGTTGTCTCTCTAGACTGAGTGTTAGTAGTTATTTATTGTCACTGGTGAGCATCACTGCATCTTGTTGTCTCTCTAGACTGAGTGCTAGCATTATATTTCTGTCACTGGTGAGCATCACTGCATCTTGTTGTCTCTCTAGACTGAGTACTAGCATGATATTTTAGTTATTTATTGTCGCTGGTGGCCATCACTGCATCTTGTTGTCTCTCTAGACTGAGTGCTAGCATTATATTTTAGTTATTTATTGTCACTGGTGAGCATCACTGCATCTTGTTGTCTCTCTAGACTGAGTGCTAGCATTATATTTTAGTTATTTATTGTCACTGGTCGCCATCACTGCATCTTGTTGTCTCTCTAGACTGAGTGCTAGCATGATATTTCTGTCACTGGTGAGCACCACTGCATCTTGTTGTCTCACTAGACTGAGTGCTAGCATGTTATTTATTGTCACTGGTGGCCATCACTGCATCTTGTTGTCTCTCTAGACTGAGTACTAGCATGATATCTTTGTCGCTGGTGGCCATCACTGCATCTTGTTGTCTCTCTAGGCTGAGTGCTAGCATAAACCCCATGCACACCAATGACTACCTTGATAATTCATCCACTATCCTATCCATGTGCCAGAAGAAGAGTGGTGAAGAGCTTGTATGATAGAGACAGGGGAGTAGTGATTTAAAAGGAGGACCTTAGGAAGGAAGAACATCAGTTGAGGGTTTTGATGGAGAATTATTTATCGACAATCTTTCATCAACCTTTCCTCTGCAGATACATATAATTGCAGAAAGGAAGAGAAATAAACTGGTACAATCAATTAGGAGTCTGGGAAGAAGGATGCTATGGTAGAAATTTATTATAGACCAGGAATGAGTGAAGACACAAGGAGAATCTGCAGGAAGTTCAACATGAGAGTCATATTCTGTCAGAAAGAACTCCAATAGCACAGCTAGCTGAGTAGAGTGAACGATGAATTAGCAGCTAGTAGCTATTCACTCATGATTTTGTGTACCACATCCCTTGCAGCTGGGGAAGTACTGAATATGGGGAGACCAACTGAAGACAGGAGACCAGAGTAAAAGTACACAAATGCCTGTGAAAAGTGTGCTAAAGATAAATCTCCAATTGCTGAACATGCAAGGGAATGGGCATCATATTTTGTGGGTGGAAGACACATACCAGGCCAGAAGATAGAAGAAACTACTATAATTATAGTGAAGGAGGCACTGCACATTGCCAAGCACCAGAGTGTGTGTGTGTGTTTCAATCGAGATTGTGGAATGGACTTGCCAGTTTGCTGAGTGGCCACTCACAAGAAGATGGACTTGAAACCATGACCACCATCGTTTTTCTGCATTTTATATATAGTTAGTAAAGTTATTGATATATGATTCTTTTAATGTAATATTAGTTCGCAGGTTAAAATCATTAAACTATAGCATTCATTTTGTTGTTCATTTTGTTGTTTAATAATGTTATTAGCTACTTTAAATCTTTATTTGTACTTTAATTTATTTAATTATTGTTATTAATTTATATATTATAATTACACTGGAAATAGAATGTTCTACTTGTGCAGATCAATGACATTACTGCCCAAAGCAGGGAAAACGATGAAAAAAGCATCATCAATAGTAAACAACAACAATTCGCTAGCAGAAACTAACAAATGAGTCTTCTTCAGAACAAATTGACAAAGTGTCTATATTGAGCATGCATATTATTATGGCGATGACACTATAAAGCTAGCCTAAGTAGTTAAGGGGCTGGGTTACCTCTTAAAAATGGGCATGCACTTGACATCGCTTATTGGAACTTGAAGATCTAGGGCTATGCCAAAGCGGGAGAAGTAAGAATACAATTGAAATATCTTAAATTGCTTTTCCTTCTTTGGTTGTGGTTCAAACTGGTTTCAACTTTATGCTTGTAATTGAAATATTGTAAGATATATATTTACTTTCAGTAGATGAAACAATTTTAGAATATATTCACAAGAAATGTGATATAATTATAGCACTTCCTATATATATATTATATATTTGCTTGAAGCGTAGATATTCAAAACCCCAAAACTTAAACATTACACATATCTCAGCTGAAACTTATATTGACAGAAATACTAGCACAACTATTAGGCCCTTTCTTGATAAAGATGAAAATTTACCACCTATACATTTCTAGCTACCTTTATTTATGTCTCACATAACTCACGTATATTAGATCAATGAACTACAATTTAAAAATCTGAAGATGTGAAGTTATTGACCTGAATAATCCATTAAAATAAATATAAAAGTGGACAAAGCTCATCCATACAAAAATCATGCTTGAGTTTGGTGTGTAAATAGACAAAAATCACATGAACCAACCACCTCAGGCACTCAAGTTTACCACCCACTCAACTTTCAAAAGGGATCAACCGACACTCCTGTTGGTCTTGTTACACTGAGGGAGAAAGTCTCTGAAAGCCGATGATGATAATGAAGGGGAGAAAAATGTAGCTAGCCAAAACTGTTTCACTACACACTAAAAGACTGTTGCTGAGAGGTGAAGTAGCTCAATAAAGAAATAAAATTGGCCAAGCAATCCAACTTGCTGCATATGGCAAGGATTCATTTCTTGTAATGGAAACTTCAACTTTGCTTTACCACTTGGGCCTAACTAAAATACAGGTGGCCTATATAGTAATATGTAATAAACAATGCGATGCATGCTAGAGTGTTTTTTTGGTTGTGGAATTAGTGCATTTTTCCAGGTATATAGTAAACCACGTGACGCATGTTGCACTGATTACTAGGCATATGGCAGTTGCTAAGGAAGTTGCCAAGTAAATGTGGCCGAAATCTTAGAGTGTTTGCTTCAATGTCCAAATAATTAATTTCAATCAAGGGGCATTACCAAAAATGGGTTTAGACATTTTGTGGTCACACATCGGATTAATATCTCATTGGGTTGTAATAGTGAAGTAGATTGAATATCTCAGCAGGAACACACACTGGAGCAGCAGTATGCCATGCAGACTTTTGTCATGTCAGTGTTTTTAATTGTGTGAAGGGGAGTCTCCTCTTTGATGATGAACATACACCATTGAGAGCACTTTGCGCCACTGCTTGCCATAGGGCCTCAGGCTTCCTCCCCATCTTCTTAGTAACATCGCAGCAGTAGATGGATGACATGGTAACCTGTATTGTTTGGTAGTGCACATTGTGCTGGTCTCATGTTGCTGGTAGTGCTGCAATAATGGTATGCCAAACTATGGGCTTGAGTCACATGTGTCCATTTGGCATAGAGAGGTATATATAATTATAGTGTGAGGGGTATTTTCCAATATTTCAGCCAATACCCTGAGATTGAGGTTGCCCTTTCACTCTGGGGTGATAACCTTGTCTTGCCTCCTCCAGCCCCACCTGCTTCCCATCAGCAGAAATCGTGGGACATCCCTCGTATTTTGGAAAGGGCAGAGTCACTTTTGCGGAATGCTGGTGACCCCAAAACCAGAGCTCGTCTCCTTGCAGTGTCTGCATGTGAGTCAGGTGCCTGGCTTAATGCCCTGCCAATCTCCTCACTGAGTCTCCGAATGAGCGATGATGTAGTTCGAATAGCAGTTGGGCTACGTCTTGGAGCACCCCTGTGCCAGCCACACTCTTGTAGTTACTGTGAATCGGATGTCAACCAGTTTGGTACGCATGGGTTGACTTTCTCGCCATGGTGCTTTAAATGACATCATCCACCGGTCATTAACTGCTGCAAATGTCCCTTCCCGGCTGGAGCCCTCAGGTCTGCTTCGGTCCGATGGAAAGAGACCTGATGGCATGTCCATCATTCCATGGTCAAGTGGTAGACTCTTGGTATGGGATGCAACATGCAGTGACACCTTTGACCCATCCAACCTTTTGGCTGCAGTCACTGAGGCTGGGCAGCCCAGGCGGAGATTTTGAAAGGTGAGAAGTACGCCCACCTGGACTCGGCATACAAGTTTGTACCTGTGGCGGTAGAGAGGTGTGGATCCTTTGGGCCTCAAGCAAAGGCATTCTTCAGGGAGTTGGGACGCCGCCTGAGGTCAGTGACTTACGAAGAGAACTCCCATCAACATCTTCTTCAACAGATTTCTGTGGCTGTGCAGCGTGGGAATGCAGCCTCAGTAACGGGAACTTTGCCATCAGGGTTGAGGACGAGCCATTTCCCTAGTCATCACATGAACTTTTGAACTTTTGAACTTGAGGGGAAGGGGGTTCTATAAACTATACGTGAAGCCTTGTCTGATATTTAATAAAAATTAAAAAAAGGAAAAAAATATTCTCTGACATTAATTAGATTCCACTGTATGTCTTGAAGAGTTATGTCTTGATCAGGATGGTAGTTCAGTGGGAGGCACTGGACAATGAAATGACGTGATGTGGTAGCAAGTAGGCCTTGGATAATCATGGCTACCAAGCAACTGCTGTCACATGTGTGGCTCAGGCCCAATAAAGTTGTGATTTGAAAGGCAGTGGAATCTAGAGCTCAAGTAATCTGACCAATGAGGTAACAAAACTGACATAAGAAGTATTACCACTATTACTCTACTAATGAATAATAATTTAACAATAAATTGCGGTTTGATTAATGTGAATATATTTCAGGAGTACTACTCATATGAGGGCTGACCAAGGTAAGTAGTTGTAGTACATCTATGGTTGTGTAAATTATTGGCACATATATACAGTCCTATGCAAGGTGAAGCTTAGTCTACATTGTTATTTTTTGGTGGGAGGAGTGTCTGGCTCTTCAATTGCTGGCAGTAAAAAGCTGGCATTGCATATATCGCAATGTTTGTCACAACATTGAGTGCTGTCACTTTAACCAGCAACATTTATCACATGTTCTTCTGAGTATATGTCATATGTCAGGGAAATTTACCCTCTACCTTTTTCTGCCTCTACTAATACTGTTCTGGGTAGCTGATCCCTTTAGCTCCCTGGGTAATTCCTCGAATGCGCCTAGGTCCCTAAGTATTAGCTTGTCCCTGTGCCTAGTTCACTCTGCTCCAGTTACTCCTTTCTGAGTAGACTGGTGCGCTCCTTCTGTAGCTCCTTAATAGATATATGTAGGTTATACATATAAATATTAGATACTAGTATAATACAATATCACTGTCAAGTGTTCAGTCTATTTCTCTTAGATTCTCGAGTCTCATTCCTCTGGCGTTTAACTCTTTGGCTGCGAAGGGATTTACCCAGTAATTTCCCCTGCACGCGGAGGCTGTTTATTGAATCACCCGTTTTTGAAATCACCTGATTTTTAATTGGTTTTGTTTTGAATTTTTGAGGCTTGTTTAGGTGAGCATACGAGTGATATTCTGACTATCTCCTAACTTTCTACCCAACACCAGGCTAGAAGAACCTTTTGAGATGGCAAGACAAGTGAAGCTAGACTCCAAGTAAGTATTATTATGTGGATAAGCTAACCAGTTTGTTACATAGATGATCATTATAGCTAGCAAATTAGATGGCGCTTGAAGTGTATAGGCAGTTTTAGCTGATATTTATAGCTAGCAAATTAGCTAGCGCTTGAACTTGGCAGTTTTAGATAGCCAAGTAGCTAGCGCTTGAAGTGTATAGGCAGTTTGAGCTGATCTTTATAGATGGCAAATTAGCTAGCGCTTGAAGTTGGCAGTTTTAGACGATCATTATAGCTAGCAAATTAGATGGCGGTTGAAGTGTATAGGCAGTTTGAGCTTATCTTTATAGCTAGCAAATTAGCTAGCGCTTGAAGTTGGCAGTTTTAGATAGCCAAGTAGCTAGCGCTTGAAGTGTATAGGCAGTTTGAGCTGATCTTTATAGCTGGAAAATTAGCTAGCGTTGAAGTTGGCAGTTTTAGATGATCATTATAGCTAGCAAATTAGCTAGCGCTTGAAGAAGGCAGTTGTAGCTGATATATAGCCAGCAATATCTAGCATTGGAGGTAGCTAGTAGACTACCAAGCAAACCAAGTTGTTCTATAGCTAGTGCTAGTATGTAACTCAGCTAGCTTTGGATGATCTACCAACTGTGCTATAATCATGGATAGTACTCAGAATGGTCACAGCTCTCTTGTCCATCCATTTCAAGGCATGGACACCAGTTATACTTACAGATTCTTTTTCATTTTGTCTTTGGCCTTGATACATGCAACCTGTTCACCTGAACTGTACCAAATGCACCAAAGCCACTACTTTTTAGAGATGGTACAAGTGTATATATCATAATTATTATTGTGAGTATACTAAAGTCTCCTCACCTACATACAGCTTCCAACTATAGGTATATCCACTAGAGCTGTCTGCCAGGACATAAGCTTTCGTACCCCACTTTGTGGGCTTCATGGACATGAACCAAACCTTCCCCTTGAATCAATTGGATTCATCGACAGCAATTTCTCTTCCAAGCTGGTATGATTGTCCACGCTAATGGCTATAATGAGGGCTCTCTATCTCGCTAACTGTGCCAAGCTTTCCAACCTCTCATTCTAGATTGAGGAGGCAGGTCTTGATTCGAAGCTATAAATTGGTCTGCTTACAAATTTGTTTCCTCCACAATTCTCCTTAGGATAGTGTCATCGAGAAAAAGCTGAGCAAAGTCAATGGGCGCTTTTCCTTCCATATCAACTGTGCAACCAGATGTCTGACTGAATGAGATATACCACTGGAGCTGCTGGCACTGGAGCTGCTGGTACTGGAGCTGATGGCCACTGGAGCTGATGGCACTGGAGCTGCTTGAACTGGAGCTGCTTGAACTTTCACTGGAGCTACTCCTAGGACCTTCTTCATCGTTACACTATCCACAACATCTTCACCATCCTCCACACCCTCTTTACCATCCTCCACACCTTCACAATAATTCTCATCAATTTATCCACCAAAATCATCATCACTGTCATCTCTTTTTAACATACACAGCACTTCAGCTCTATTATAATAATTATCTATCCATCACTTGTATTCAGCACAATACTCTATCAAGCATCTAGAGTGAAGGTACATAACCACCTTACATAACCACGCTTTGTCCAAAGATAGTTGATAATTCCAGGTCAGTACAAGTGAATTAAACACCGTGAGCAGCTGTACCAATAAGCAGCCGATAGGCAGATGCTTCGTGAGTGGCTGTACCATAAGCAGCACCTTACTGCGAGTCAATAAAGCATTAGTCCTTTACGGACATATATATATGTCCACCGCGTACGAGTGCAATTTTTGTCGGACATATATATATGTCCGTCGCAGTCAAAGAGTTTTAATAGCCAGGTTCTTTTATACTAGCTACATGTTATAAATACATTACTCAGTACATTCCTAATATGGATATAACTATACAACTATCTATTATTCTTCTGTGTCAGGGATCTAACAATGTCCCTTGTTCTTCTGTGTCAGGTAGTTTCCTGTGTTAATGACTCTGTGGTTTGGGCTGACATAAGGGTTTGTGGGTGTGTAGGTAATTTTCCTGACATCTCCCCCTCCTCTAGCCATGAATCGTATTCTCGGCTAAGCCCATCTATGTTTCTGTTCCGGGATCCTGATCGGTGGGTGATCATATAGTTAAGTTGTAAAAGTTCCATTCTCCACCGTACTATCCTTCCATGGGTGTCTCGCATCCGGTCGAGGTAAGTCAGAGGGTTGTGGTCAGTTTGAATTTCAAAATAAGCCTCTAAATATACCCGGAAGTGTCTTACGCCTTCGATAATCGCTAGAGCTTCGCGCTCTATTGCCGAGTAGTTCTGTTCACGAGATAACAATTTGTGGGAGCCATAGGCGATGGGATGGTCTTCGCCTACTTCATCTAGTTGTGACAACACATACCAAATGCCGGTACTGGAGGCGCTGTTTGGAGATAAAATCTCCGCTCCCATTGTGGTGTCCTCAGCACTGGATAGTGAGTCAATTTCTGCTTTAGTGTTGTGAAGGCTATCTCTTGTTCGGTTGTCCACCGGATGTTGTTTGGTTGATCCTTCTTCGTGGGGTCCAAGAGGGGAGTGTCGATCTCTGAGAAGTTCGGTATAAACTTGCTAAAAACGCTCGGATGTCTTTCTTGGTTCGGGGGGTCAGAAATTTCTTGATAGCTTGTACTTTGGCCTCGACTGGCCGAATCTTTCCATGGCCTATCTGGTAGCCCAGGCAGATACACTCGTTCCTGCCAAACTGACACTTCTTGTTGTTTATGGTGAGTCCTGCTCGATTGAGCCTTTCAAACACAGCTCGTAGGTGTGTGATGTGGTCGTTCCAATTCGAACTAAAATGATTACATCGTCGAGGTAAGGGACTGCAAATGGGGTGGTGTCTGATAAAGTGTGTGTCCATCAGGCGTTGGAAGGTCGAGGGGGCTGATGACAACCCAAAGGGCATGGTGGTAAATTCATACTTTCCCCATGGAGTGACAAAAGCAGTCTTAGGCTGACTAGCCTTCTCCATGGGTACTTGCCAATACCCCTTGGTTAAATCAATGGTGGAAATCCACCTCGACGCTCCCACATTATCGATTAGTTCCTCTATCCTGGGAATGGGATAGGGATCAGATTGTGTCACCAGGTTGAGCTTGCGGTAGTCGATGCACAGCCTTTTGGTGCCATCAGACTTGGGCACCATTACTACGGGGGCAGCCCAGGGGCCCTTTGATGGAACAATTAGACCCTGCTGTAGTAATGTAGTAATCTCCTTACGTAGGTACTCATGAGATGTGTGTGGAAGTCGGTAAGGTGTCAGACGGATGGAGGAGGCATCCCCAGTGTGAATCATAAGTTCAACCACATCCGTCCATCCTGGTTTGTCGTTAAATAGTTCTGCAAACTCTTCGGTGAGTTGCTCGAGTTCTTCTTCTTGTGATTGGGTCAGATGGTTGATCGATTTCTGATGTTCAGGTCCAGAGTCTACGGTTGTGGTGCACTCCATGGCCACCAACACCGAGGGAACGGGAGAATGCCATGCCTTCATCCCGTTGACGTGGTAGACACGGAGGCCCCACGAACCCTGACCTGCAGTCTAGTTGCTGTACAATGGTGAAGGGTCCCTGCCACTCACTGATCAATTTGTTTAGCTTCCGACGTCTGAAAACTAACACTTGATCTCCCACTGAAAACTTCCTCTCCTTTTCATGGTATTTTTATTTTTTGTGGTTTACTTTGGCCTTGGTCTCATTAGTAAAAGCCAACCCTCTTACTATGTCTAATTTGGCTTTCTTAGGTAGGTTACTATCTCTTCCTTCCCTTCTGGTTGCTCTCCCTTCCACACTCGGGCCAACTGGTCTATGGGTGTGTTCATGGGTTTACCATAGACTAACTCATGGGGAGAATAACCTGTGCTCTTATGTTTAGTGGCACGGTAGGCCCAAAGAATGAATGGTAAATATTAGTCCCATTCCTGCCTTTTTCTGAGTGAGTTTCTTCAGAAGCTGTTTCAAGGTGCTATTAAAACACTCAACCATACCATCAGTTTGGGGATGGTATGATGAGGTCCTAATCTGTTTTATGTTGGTTAGTGTACAAAATTGCTTCATCGTCTTTGAGATGAAATTTGATCCATTGTCTGAAAGCACTTCTGCAGGTACACCTATTCTAGCTGTAAGGTCTAGAAGACAGCTGATGATGGTTTCAGAGGTGGTATTTGGTATTGCATAAGCCTCAGGCCACTTAGTTGCGTAGTCAATTACTACCAGAACATACTTATTGCCTTTCTTTGTCCTATTTAAAGGACCAAAGATGTCCATTGCTAGTCTCTGAAAAGGAGGCCTTATCACGGGTAATGGGTGTAAGAGGGCATGCACGGTTGTAGCTGGTTTAGCACACTGACAATTTGGACAAGACTTACAAAAAGCATTTACATCAACATGTAGATTTGGCCAGTCCATGGAGCGTCCGATCGTGTCCATGGTCCTTTCCTGCCCAAAGTGTCCAGTGATGGGGGAGCTGTGAGCCAGTCGAAGGATTTCGATTCGGCTGTTCTGTGGGACCATGATGACGCCTTGTACCAGTGGCTGTCTTAGCAGAATTCCGTCCTTCCACAGGTACTTGCTGCTGTCGGTGTCGGCCTCATGTCTGGCCTTTTCAAGAGTGGGGTCGCTCTTTTGAAGTTTCTTGAGCTCCTCAGAACTCACTTTCTCAGGCAACCAAGGTTTGGTGCCTTGTTCTGTGATTGGATGTTCTTTTTCTTCTGGTGGTATGAAGAAATCCTCCTCAAAATTGAAGGGAGACTTCTCTGTCTCCTCTGACTCTGATGAAATGGGTGAGTCAGCGATGGAGGGGGTATGGGGGGTTGAGAGCACAACCTCTTCCTTGGTCTGCTGCTCCTTGTCTTCCTTTTCTTGTCGAGCAAGTTCCTCGGTCTGTGCTCGGGTGATGACGTAGGTCGTCTCTAGGCTCAAGCATCCACCAGGATCCTTTCGAGTCCCTGAGACTATCTTGCCTTCGACCAATTCCTGTAGTTGAGGTACATCTTGTCCCACCAGTATATCCACTGAGAGGTGGGGAGAGACTCCCACAACTAGTTTATTCCTCGTCCCTTCCAGCTCAAGTTCTACTTTGGCAGCTGGAAACCAGGCTAGCTCCGTGCTGCCGGTCGAATAGGCAGGTCAAGATCTTCTTCTGGTTCAGACACTGGGGATGGATTAGCGATCTTGTGCACCCAGTGTCGAGCCACACTTTTGCTTGTCTGCCATTCACTCTGGCTGTTCGAAGCCAGGGATTGGGGGACGAGGATGTTGGTGCTTCCGCGCTCATCTGGGCATGCTCGTTCTTGATGTTACGATTCGATTTGTAGTGCCCCAGTTGGTTGCAGCGGAAGCACCTCACTTCGCTCAGTGGTATTAGGTTACTACTTCTGGGGGTTCTCCACTGATATCCACCTCGTGGTGGGTATCGGTCTGGAGGCCTTTGGGCTCTCCTCTCTCTTGTAAGTACTGCCCATTCAGGGCTTCTGGCCTTAGTGACCTCGGGGGTTTCCTAGCTGGTGGGTCATCCAGCTCTCTTCTGTTGGGTATATTGGACAGATGTCTTGCCACGGACTCTGCCAACTCTTCATAGGAGCCAGGGTTCTGATTCCTCATTCTGGCCTCCAACCATTTGGTAAGTCGGGACAGGGTGAGTTCCATTAGGATGGTGTCTTCAGTATTGTGAGGGGAGGAAGCCAGCCACTGATGGTAGCCCTGCCGATGGTGAGCAAAGCAGGCATTGGGGTTACTGGTGTTGAAGGGAGTGTGGAGGGTACGTTTACGATAGGTCTTGGTCGTTATCCTATATTCCCACAACAGCTCCTTCTTGACTTCCTCATAGTCGTCTTGCTGGTTTGCTGCCATTGCAGAGATGGCTGTCAACCCTGCACCAGACAGAGAGCCACGGAGGATGATAGCTCATTGGTCTCAGGACCATGCTCCTGCCTGTACAGTGGCCTCAAAAGTGTCCAGGAAAACAGACATGGCGTCTTTGCCCTCGTGGAACTTTTGGATAGTTACTCTGGGTGGCTGAGGTGGTGGGGGTACTCTCTCTGCCTCAGCCCTTATTCGTTGGTTCTCTACCAGCAGCTGAAGGAGCTGATCCTGCTGCCTCTGCTGTCTTGGTTATTCCCCGTAATGCCGTTGCTGTTCGTCCCTTCTCTGTAGTTCCTGACTTTCCCTGTCATTCCGTCTTCGTTCGTCCTCTCGTTGTGCCCTGACCTCCTCCAGGTCTGTCCACCTGTCCATGAATCGGTCTAAGTGACTAATTTGTGGTGTCTCCTCGTCTTCCACCAGGTATTCTGTCTGACTCATTGCTGCTCTTGGGGGTCGGTCTCCTGATCTGAGGGGGTAGGACATTTAGGGACAAAAACAAAAGCAAGAAAAAATAACAATGCCCACTCCTCTTCACTCACTAAGAAGGGTGGGTTCTCAAACTCCAAGGCCGTGCCTGAGTTGTCTCCTTCAGCTAGCTGACAGTCTGCCTCTGCTAGCTAAGGCTGGTCCGGGATCTCCACTCCTAAGGCTGATCCACTTCTCAGGGATCTCTCCTTGCTAGAGATCCCACCGCTGCCACCACTGTCGGGGAAATTAATTTTGCCCTCTACCTTCTAAAATCCTCCCTGCCTCTACTAATAATGATAATACTGTTCTGGGTAGCTGAACCCGTCAGCTCCCTAGTTAATTCCTCGAATGCACCTAGGTCCCTAAGTATCAGCTTGTCCCTGGCTAATCCTTGCCTAGTTCACTCTGCTCCAGTTACTCCTTTCTGAGTAGACTGGTGCGCTCCTTCTGTAACTCCTTAATAGATATATGTAGGTTATACATATAAATATTAGATACTAGTATAATACAATATCACAGTCAAGTGTTCAGTCTATTTCTCTCTTGGATTCTCGAGTCTCATCTCTCTGGCGTTTAATAGCCAGGTTCTTTTATACTAACTAACATGTTATAAATACATTACTCAGTTCATTCCTAATATGGATACAAATATATATAACTATACAACTATCTGACATTGTCCCTTGCTCTTCTGTGTCAGGTAGTTTCGTGTGTTGATGACTCTGTGGTTTGGGCTGACATAAGGGTTTGTGGATGTGTAGGTAATTTCCCTGACAGTCATTGATGGCAGCATGATGAAAATGGCGGCCCACACTGTGACGGCAGCTAAGACCATGGGTAGCGAATTGGTCAGCAGCCTCACAGTGCTGACATGCATGTGGCCTACACAAACTGAAAGGAGTGCCTAGGCGAAGACCCACAGCAATACGGATGGTGTTGTCATCCATGCGAAGGCCTAGAAATGAGATGGAAGGAGCAGACAACCATAAACCTGATTGTTTTGTAGAGGCAGCTAGCAAACGAGCTTTAGAAACAGGGTGGGAGCATTTGCAAGCAGGCTGGCGGCAGTCACAGATACCTTGACTGAATCCCAGATCTTTTGGCGATGTGAAGCCGGGCCGATAGGTGGGGATTGATCATGGCCCTGGGACCAGTGGGAGACTGCATCATCCCAGTTGGGAATAGGTATACCGTGGAGACGAGAAGGAACAATGTGGTGAACAAGGTCTGAAGAGCCAGCAGCAGAAGCCAAGAAGGCAGAGGGTGCAAGCTGTACTGCTCTCCGGATCCCAAGACCACCAAACTTCACAGGTAGTGTAGCTTGTGTCCAGGTAATCATCATCATCAAAGCAGATGTTGCATATCCCACTCACAACAGATCTGAGGACGTAATCATAGCACGTTAGACTAGGGGAGAGGAAACATGGTGATATTTGAAGAATATGAAGGAGCTTTGGTATAGAGAATGAGTGACGGAGGAGGAGAAGAGCATCCTGAGCAGAGAGAATGTTCACCCATAGTCTTTAAAAGGTGGATCTTTTCATCCAGGGAACGTGAGATGGAGGTTAAATCACCAATAGGGGAACCCAAAAGGGTGGCATTGGAAGGGTCAACAATATGGCCACCCGGCAAAGAGAGAAGGAGAGACTCTTTAATGGAAACATCATCACATCTCACTTCTGACTTCTGTGCAGTCAGCTGGAGACCCATGCTAGCAGCCTCCCTCTTCACCATCTCAATGTCAGCCAATACATCCTCCACCTTCTCACCAATGGAGATATCATCCAGATAGAGGAGACAGAGTTTGGAGCATAAATTAGAAGAGAGCTTGTGGATGGAGAGACAGAAAATGGACCAAGGGGATCTCCTTGTTGCACACCTTCAGAGGACTGAATAATCTTGTCATTCCAAAACAGAGAGGATGGTGATGAGTTAGAGGAGTATACAAAAGGGTAGAGATTTGGAGCTAGAACTCACACATCCTCCAACATTTTGTCCCTACGTACTGAGTTGAAGGCATTCCTGAAATCCAATTTCAAGAAAAGGCAATCTTGAGATAAATTTTGGAGGTATAACCTTGCAGCATGAACTGCAGCCTCTTCTCCTTTCCTAACTCCATAACCAAACTGACGGGGGGATAAAAGGAGACATATCATCCAACACCTTACTACCTGCTACCTTAGAGACCAAACGGCGCAGAGTGCAACCTACTGCTATCAGCCTTATTCCTCCATCTTTCTTGTGCAGAGCTGTCAGGGAGGCACCAAAGAAAAACGGACGAATTGACTGAGGTATATTGCCATCAAGAGATAACTTCAGGAATGAGGTGAGGGCATGGAGAAGAGAATGAGCAGCAGTATTGATGGATGGACTAGTCAAATCTTTCAAGTGTTGTGGCTTCAAGCCATCCGGATCACCAGCAGAGCCACGAGGGAAAGACTGGATAGCACAAGCAACATCTCCCTCCGACGCAGGAAAAAAACAAAACCCATCATCAATTGCAGGTGGAATGCAAGTGTCTTGGTGAGGAGAGGGGTCCTTACTCTGGAGGGCTTCAAGAGTAAGATCACTACTGTCAGCAATCTTGTCCTCCGAGGAAGCCAGTCTGACTGCTCCTGTGAAATCACCATCTTCGAGCTTTGAGGACACTCTGATGCCAACCACTTGAGTGGGTCTTAGATTTACTCTTTTTGGAAGATTATCTGGATGGCGGACGGGGTGGAGGGTCAGCCTCTTCATCCAGTTGCCTAGCACTAGCCAGACCAGCGATGACCCCCCCTTGTCGGAATCCTAAAACAACGAGAGCTGAATTGAAGAAGACGGCACCATGAAGCGTGATCATTAAGACGCACCACAGCATCTATGATTGTGGCTAGCTTAGCTGCTTCCTTCTCTCCGGAGACTTTAGGGATCCTATTGATGGTTCTTACTGAATGCCTGGGTGGTAATACTGGCGAGGTCTGACTTTGAGATAGAATGGACGATGTTTCCAGATCATGAGGCAAGGTGCGCACAGACAAAATAGCCTGATCCTGAGGTTTCTGTCCAGAACCAAGGCAACGAGAATGTTGAGGGCCATGAACTTTAAGTGCCCCGGACGCATTTACAGAGAAAACTCGTTGGCAAAGAGTACAGACCGAACTTGGCACAACTCGGACTTGACATTTATTTATTTTAATTATTATACAATAAACAATAATATGCCCTATAAAGAACTAGCTAGCTAATTAAGTAAGAAATAGTCATCACTAGTATACTGACTAGTGCCTAACACCGCTGCAGTGTTCCCACACTAGATTGCAATAGAAATTCTCTGGAGAGAAAATGACGGGAACGTGGTTCGTCTATTATTATTATTATTGTTGTTGTTGTTGTTGTTATTATTATTATTATTATTATTATTATTACAAATGTATGTATTATTATTATTAAAAATTCATTGATAAACATATTTTATTTATTTATTTATTATTTTATTATCATTTATTTTTTAAATGTTCTTCTGTTATTTTTTCCCTTTCCCCCCCTCCATTATCCGGTTAATGTGCATGTGCCGTCATGTGGTTTTATAGCACATAGCTATATAGCTATAGGTATATATACAGCAGGCATATGAGTCTTACTGTCTCATTATTCCTGATGAAGGATAGAGCATTTAGTTGAGAGAATAAAATTTGAAGTTGATTATTGAGGTGTTATTATGTCACTGAGAGATCATTGAAAATAAGTAATGCAGAAAAGTTAGCAAGTCAATTCATTGCATCACCACACATTTACCTGCACTGTAATGCATGTAGGCCATTATGTGGCGAGCTGAAGCTTGCCACGCCTTATTTATATGTACATTATAAGTGCATACGTATGTTATTTACAGATGCCAAACTTTTGTATGGCTGCACAGCAACCAGATGCCTTGCAACACAATAGGCTGGCTGGCTGTGAATGGGAATTGAAATATGGCTGTGAGAGGTGAGGACTGGAGAAAAGGTCACACAGAAGCTAACAATTGATATGGCTGTGAGGTGAGTACTGAAGGAAAGGTCACGCAGAAGCTAACAATTGAAATATGGTTGTGAGAGGTGAGTACTGAAGGAAAGATCACGCAGAGGCTAACAAGAACTACAGACATTGAACAAGGTCATCAGGAAATTCTTGCTGGCTGACAGGATTATCAGAGTACCGACCACGCAATAAATTTCAGACATAGTTATTGCTAATTTTTTTTGTTGAACATCAGTAGCATATCTCTCAACTATTGACTGTATGCAGTCGACGCTTTCCCCTCTCTCTCTCTCTATATATATATAATACCACACATTATCTGATGAACGCTAGAGCATCTAGCCCAAATGTTGAGTGAGCAAATTCAAGTTATCGAAGTCTTTCTATCCATGTCAAGCATGAGTTAACTGAGACCACATATGTAGTTCTTTCGTATTCATTGTCTGAGATGCAGCACTTATGAGTGGTAGAACGTGCAAGCAATTGCTTTTAGTTTCTATACCCACTACTCTGATGAATTGAGATGCTATGTCGTAACTCCTGCATCCTAGCTCTGAAAACTACCAACTGTGCAGCCTATTGATACTCCAGTGCAACCAGTTCCCTTTCCTCGATCTTCCAATCTGCAAGCCAGTTCTCACGATGTTTTCTCACTACTGCAAATATTTCCAGTTTACATATCCCATATTGCTGGGGGGTTCCCACTGATATATACAGGTGAACCAAAGGTTAATATATAGATACATACACAAGACAAAAAAAAAGTTATGTGACAAGAATTTACAAGTGTAGACCAGAAACATAGGCCCCTGCACATATTAAAACTATGATCACCAAGTATAATAGAGTAAAAAAGAGGATAACAGTTTTCAATATAAATGGGTAAAGGGTCTTAAGATGTTCTTGGTCACACTGATAGTTTCACCTATCATGGAAATATAAAATATTTATGTCTTTTTTGCTTTTATAGTAAGCAGTCACGCAGTCACCTACAAGAAATTTCTCAGTGTAACCCTAGAACTAATTATATATAATACACCTGTCTACAGTGGAACCTCCGACACTCCCAATTGCAGACACCTACCTTATAACGGACAGAGACAGATGCACCAATGGATATTTCCATAGGAATAGTGCTTTAGAAATCCCCAAAATAGCGGACAACCTCCTAATTCCGAACATGGACAGCAGCCAGGCACCTAATAAACTTTTAAATATGAAACGAACCCTCTCCAACGGAGCGTGGTAGTGGGTGTCGCCAGATGCAATGATCTTCATCCCTTGGGACCACCGCACTCCCCCCCCCCCCCCCCCCCCCACCCTGCGCAGTGCCAAAAATTAAAAATAATATATGGTGGATAGCTAGCTACATAGCAGGCTCACGCGAGCCTTAGCGTCTAATTTTTACTGGTGAAGGCGTGAGCATCTAGTCGAAACATCGAGTGAATACAATTTGAAGTTGATTATTGAGAAGGTGATTTTAATGTTAAGTCAACTGA
The DNA here is from genome assembly GCA_028752905.1 of Cladorhizidae sp. MBARI D1340-BT2. Taxonomy (NCBI): domain Eukaryota; kingdom Metazoa; phylum Porifera; class Demospongiae; order Poecilosclerida; family Cladorhizidae; species Cladorhizidae sp. MBARI D1340-BT2. The sequence goes on from JAQNBH010000010.1 coordinate 5,606,537, forward strand.
GAGTTCATTGAGAATAATAATAATAATAATGACAGTAAAATGAGGAAAGAAGTATTTATTGCCATGGTCAAACCAACATGATACTAAGATTATGTTGCAGCTACAGAAGTCCATTCGCATGTAGAGACTGATTTTTTCTGTCACTTGATATCACTGTAAGGCTTGGGTCCATAAAATGGTATGTACAAGGGATCTCCAAATTATATCCAGCTCCTGTGTTGATTCTGTCAATAGGTCACCTCAGCAAAGCCTTTATTGAAGCTTCTCAGAAACTGAGAGATGACTGAGGCAATATTGTAGGGAATGTGGCCAACAACAACACCCTCTCTCATCACTGCAACAGAAAGTCACAACTGTTGTTAGTTGGCTCCTTTTTGAGAAGCAATACTTCTCCAATGAAAAAAGTCCATACTTCTTTATAAACATGATTGCCTCTGATGTACGAGTGTACTTCTGCTACACTCAAGTCACTGCCTACTGCCATCTAGCTAGAGAATCTAGTCATCTCATGTGACAGTTCTTTGAGTCAGACATCTTGAGTGAAGCTAATCTATAAGCAAGCTGCTGAACTCTGGTAATGGCATCTTCTAAAAAAAAAAGGATTCATCTCTCCTTGGAGAAGAAGGTGGATGTGATCAATGAAGCAAAGAAGCATCCTGGAATTACTGTGCCCACCCTTGGAGAAAAGTTTAGTTGTGGTAAGACACAAATTTCAGATATACTGAGGAGCAGTGAGAGTATCTTATATAGCCATATATGAATCTAATGCATCAACTAGTAAAAAATCCTCCAGTTTCAGAGTATTCTGATGTGAATGCATTGTACCAATGGTATGTGATGGCCTGTTCCAAGAACATTTACTCATGTGGACCTCAACTTGCTGAGAAGGCCAGAGAAATTGCTGTAGTTTTAGGCAAGGCAGAATTCAAGGGAACCAATGGTTGGCTAACAAAGTGGAAGCGGTACAATATAAGGAGAGTGGTTGTAAGTGGTGAATCTGGTGATGTATGAGGGGAGACTATCATGTCCTGGAAGGAGAGGCCTGAGATTGTGAAAGGATATAATAAGGAAGACATATATAATCTAGATGAGACTGGATGCTTTTGGAAAGCACTCCCTGATCGTGAGTTTGGTCGTGAGTTTGGACAGAAAGGAAAGCAATGCTGGGGCGGGAAAAAGAGCAAGCAGAGATTCAAAGTAACCTTCATAGTTAGTGCAGCTGGTGAAAACGAAACTCCCATTGTCATCTGGAAATATGAAAAAACTAGGTGTTTCCGAGGTTTCCGAGGTTTTGATACATATTACCACCAGAAAAAGGTGTGGATGACGAGAGAAATCCTTGATGCAGTTTTGACAGCTTTCAATCATAAAATGAGACAGTTTTGCTTCTAATGGACAATGCAGGTTGCCATCTGAAGAGTTCAAAGGGAAGTAAACCAGCTCAGATCTACAACATGATGAGACTGAGACAATATTATAGCCAAGCGAGGCCAAAAACAGGTGCATTATAGAGTATCTGGGAAGAAGGACCATATTGGGATGTGCAAATGCTATTGCGCAAGCAATACCACCAATGGTCATTTTTGAGGGTAAATATTTGAATTACTAATGGACCAACAAGGAAATCCCAGATACATACTATGGCTTGAGTGGCAAAGGGTGGACAGACCACGAGTTATTTAGTCGTTGGCTCAAGGATCACTTTCTAAAATACGCTGTACCAGGGACGCCATTATTGCTTATGGATGGCCACAGCTCACACTATGAGATGTCCACTGTAGAATTTGCACAAGATAACGATGTCATACTTTTTGTTTGCCTGCACACAAAACACAGGATTCTCAGCCTCTGGATTGCACAGTGTTTGGACCTCTCAAACGCCACTGGTCCAATGTTTGCCATGACTACTTACAAAGAAATCCTGGAGTCATAATTAGCAAGTACAATTTCTCTGAACTATTTGCTGAGGCACGGCTGCTAGCCCTTACACCTGCTAATAGAGTATCTGGGTTTCATAAGTGTGGCATTCACCCATTCAATTGAAATGCGATCCAAATTCTTAATTCGGGTATTGATAACCTTCCACCTTACAGTGCAACTCATCCTAGCAATGCCAGTAGAAACATAGTTTCACCTGATGATTTCAGTTCCATTTCTGGTTTCTGTAGTAGAAATGTGGAGCCGTCAATGATAACTGCTTCATCACCCACTTTTGCCCGAACGTCGGGAACTCCAATTGTCATCCCCAGTTTAGTGATGATCAAGTAGAGCTCTTCCAAACGAGATATAAGGAAGGCTGTGATGTCTATGTGGATGAGCAATATGTTGCATGGCTAGAACTTAATCATCCAGGTGTGGTTCTGCAGAAACCTCTGAGTTCTGTACTTGATGATTTCAGTCATGTCTTCCCTCTAAACCCAATCTGAATCTCCAGTACCTATTAACATGTCGAATTCTACACTTAATTGTGATCCTTTACCTACTGCCTCAACTGAGGCCAGCACTCCTCTGACAGTGTCTGGTAGTTCTAACTCGTCTATGTTAAGCACTCGTCAAGCTGCATCTGACCTGGAACTCCACACGATAAAGCTACTGCTGTATCACCAAAGTTAGTCCGTATTTAGAACTACCTAAACTTACTGCTAAAAGGAAACTGCCCTCTGCTTCATCATCCCATGCCATGACAGGAGCCAGGGTTTTAACCAGTACACAATGTTTGGCCATACTCAAGGAGAAGGAGAAGAAAAAGAAGAGGAGGAAAAAGAAGAAAGAAAGAGGATTAGGGAAGAAAGGAAACAACAGAGAGAGGAAGAGAATCACAAAATTTTGGAACATAAAGCAATAAAGAGAAAATGAGAAAGCAAAAACAAGTGGAGAAGGAACAAGCAAAAAAGAAGTAATTTGAGGAGAGAGCACAGCGAATGGTGCACAAGGTAGTAGGAGAAGCCTGTATGATGAAGCTGGTCCAAGCACTGAAGAAGCTGGTTTAACTAGGAGGACAACCTTACGAAGTTTTGGTGCTTTCCCAAGCCGCAAGGGTCCTAAGTTGGATGATACAATAATCACTGATCAGTGTTGTGTGTGCTACCAGGCTTTTGATGAAGACATTGAGATTTGAGCTGGAAATAGCTGGGTCCAGTGAATCTGTACATGATGGCTTCATGAGGATTCTGTGATTGACTGCATCATTGATGAGAACGGCAAAGAAAAGTTATGTCCAACTGTATTTGGTTAGCTATGATACAATGTTCTTTCTTTAATGAAAAAAACGGGTGCTGAATACTTTTTTTATCAACATTATTGCAATGAAATATGACCTTTTGATCTATGCAACATGAGATCTACATTCCATTCCAGAACAGAGTTGGATGGCAAAGTTTAAAAAATAGTCGATAATTAATATTGAGATTTCAATGTGTGGTCGATGACGGGTACGCCTGGTCGATATATGGCAACGCACCTTCTCCATTCTCCTCCGCATCATTTAGGAAGTATAGTCCGTACTTGCATTAAATTAGCATAGCTAAATGAGCGTTGAATCTATAATAATTATTGTCCTGTGCAAGAATGAAGTTTTTACGATGCTCTGGAGCTAATTAACAACGCTTAGTTTGAAATGCGGTAAATAAATGGATTGTAAATGCTGAAGTTATAATTATAAAACTATTAGTCAAAAAACACAAAAAAACACCACAACACCAAATGTGCTAGCCACTCGCACATGTGCATCACATCATGTCAAGTCAAACTAACATCATGAATTACTATATATTCACCCACCAAAATATCATAAGCAAATGAAAATATGCTGTAGGTCACTTGCTGTGATGTGTGCAGTCCAGCCATGGCTTGTGGTTGTCTACGTCCACTGTCACTCGGAAGTACAGAGTGTCGTTCAGGAGGTATTGTGTGTTTCTGGCAGAATCGTAGGAGAGCTCTACATGAGAGACAAACTTGTCGTAGCCCCAGGCACTGCCAGCACGTGTATTGTGTGTGAAATTAAATGGTATCACCTTACTGTGATGGTTAGCATCAGCCAACTGGTTTAAAAGTTCAACAGTTACAGTTCCCAAAAATGGCCAGGGTAGATCGTCATCATAAGGTCCTTCTAATAGCTGTAAAAAGACAGACACATGTGTGGAGTCGCGACTAGTGCCTCTGGGATCAACTCTAATGCACATACTATAGCCACCATGACTACTGTAGAAAGATTCGGAATAAATTGTTTCATAATCCTCTTTCATCTTGCTATATTTTGGTATGTTGAAAGTACATGTAGTTTGCTTTTCTTTACTCAGAGTGTAGACATCCTTCTTCAGCACAGATGTGATCTCTACTAGTGATGATATGCTGGCTTTCTGTGAAGATGTGGTGGCCTCCAGTAAAGATGTGGTAACCTTCTGTGAAGACAAGGTAGCCTTCTGTGAAGATGTGGTGACCTTCAGTGCAGATGTGCTGGCTTTCAGTGAAGATATGGTGGCCTTCTGTAACAATGTGGTGGCCTTCAATGAAGACATATCGCTCACCAAAGATGAAATCGTTTTCTTTAATGAGGCAATTTCATTGTTGGACGAGGATAACGTCCTATCTAACATTTCAATCTTCTTCAGAGTCAAGGGAAGGTGGGACTTATCGTCTTCTTCATGCTGTTTCCTATCCACCCTGGCCGTCCTCACACTGCACCCAATGCTGGCATACTTGCAAGCTACTACAGTGAAGTTGCAAGATGTTTGTACGTGTTTTTGGGTTAGTCCACGTTCCATTGTTGAGGTACAGTTAGCATTGGGACAAGAAACGACCTTCTTGACACATACACTATCATGTGCTTTAGTTATGCTAACATATGTTCCTTTCTTTTGACAATTCTTGCACTGGTAATTTCTGTTTGTACATTTTGTCTTCAAATGTTCGCCCAAGTCCTTCCTCATTACCAGTACATGTTTGCCCTCAGCTTTACATTTGCTGGGGCAGGAGATCAGAGTGTAGCCACAATTGGCGACATGATTACCTAATGTTCCAACACTTCCCTGCCAGACACACTCTCTCTCAATATTATCACATTTCACAAGTAGAGCCTTGGTTTCTCGTAAACCTGATATAATAAAAAAATACAAGAAAAAATTCACATTTTTTCATGGTGTACCAGGGCCAGATCCAAGGGGGGTGGGGGAGGGGGCAGGGAAGGGGTCAGGGTCCATTTAACACTCATATTGCAGTTACTTTATATATTCTCAAACTCCTTTCATCTGGAAACCCCCACATCTGGGGCACATCCATTTACTGCAATCATATCACGTATCATAGTTCTCCCCAGAGCATTTAAGGGTAGCGGTGCGCTATCCCTTTGAAACTTTAAGGATAGCGAGCGCTATGCTTGTATTAGTACTTTTTTCCCCTTTTTTCTTTTTTTTTCTCTTTTCCTTTTTTTCTTTTTTTCTCTCCTTTTTTTCCTTCTTTTTTCCCCTCCTTTTTTTCCTCTTTTTTTTTCTTCCTTTTTTTCCTCCTTCTTTTTTTCCCCTGTGTCACAGGAAATCATAACATAATAACATCACTGTGGTAGATATGGTTGTTTTATTCATTTTGGTCAAATTGAAATGATATTTTTCTATGATGTAATACAATGACAAAATTAAAGTAACGTTTTGTAGGTGTGGTTAATGGGAAAAAATTGCAGCATGGCTATTTAGTTGCGCGCAAGTCAGTCGCTGAAAAGATGACAAAGCGTGGACGTTCAAGCGAAGTTGACTGCAGCAGCTTTGGCAAGCACCGAAAGACCGGCATTAACCCGAAATGGAAGGAAGAGTTTCCGTGGCTATTGGAGTTGGAAGATGTGTGTTCTTTTTAGGAAACATAGTCGCGGGCCTAATAGAGCTAACGTTGGACGAGCGACCTGGGTAGACCTGCCATGCAAGACATTGACATGGGAGAGCTTGGTCAAACATGCCAAAAGCGAGTCACCTGTCAAGGGAGTCAAGATGGAGGCTGATCTGGGCTGCTCTAAAAGAGATGGTGGCATAGCAATGGCTCTCCAAGGAGTAGTTTCAGCTAAGAGAAAGGCCTTTGTTGGAGCACTGAAATGTATGTACTTCCTGAATCACAGGGAGATAGCACATACTACTAACTTTGGGCCTCTCTTGGAGCTAGGTAAGTCATTGGGAGCATCTTACCTTACAGACCTGAAGCTGGGTGGAAATGCACACTACACATCAGAGCGTTTCATGTAGGAGATTGTGCAGTGTCTAGGAGAAACTGTAGCTGAGCCCATCACTTCTAACTTTCCTAAGTCTCCTTTTTTTGCTCTGTGTGGATGAAACCACTGATATTTCTGTCACCAAGGAACTTATAGTATACGGTCGTTACATCATAGCAGGTCAAGTGGAGACAAGCTTCCTTCCTGTACTGGAACTAAAAATGGTAGTGCCGCTAATATAACTGACACATTAATTAAGTTCTGTAGTGACCTGGGATTAAATATGCATCGTTTTTGGCTTGGGTATATAGTGATGGAGCATCAGTGATGTTGGGAAAAAGTGGTGGAGGCTCCAAGTTGCTAAAGTCCATGTTTCGAATCACTGCATTGCACACCGATTAGCACTTGCTTGTGGACAAGCAGCTAATGGGATTTCTTTTCTCAAGCTGTTTAAGAGCACTGTTGACCAACTGTACCGGTTCTATAAGTATTCATCTGTTCGAACTGCGGGGCTCAAAGATATTCAGGAAGTTCTGAATGACCCTAGGCTTAATCTAACTCAGGCAAAAGATGTCCATTTATTATCACATGACCGGGCAGTCAGTCACCTTCGCAAGTGTTTCTCCTCAGTGATAGTTAGCTTGGAAAGGGAAGCTCAGGAGCGCAACAATGCTGAGGTTGCTGGGCTCGCTTCCTTTGTAAAGAAATATAATTTTGTGGCTGCTCTCTATATGTTTTCAGATGTTCTTCCTGCCTTATCACGTGGTTTTCAAAAACAAGATATTGATTTCACCATGGTAAAACCCTTAGTGGTGGGTATATACTAGAGCTACTATCAATGCTCTTCTTCTGAGTCCTGGTGAATTCTTTCAAAGTCTTCCAGATGTCTTGTTAGGGTTGGAAGAGTATGGAGTACAGCAGCCTAGTAATAGCATGGTGGATAATTTCAAGAGCAACAAATACTTACAAACTCTCTCTGAGCACATAACCTATAGGTTTCCTGACATGGAACTGTTTGAGGGATTTGAGATCTTTAACCCCAGTGGTGTTCCAGATGAACTTGCTCATCAACCATCACATGGCACAGAGCATTTGGATATTCTTATCTCTCACTATGGAAAAGAAGTAGTACAGACTGAAGAAACCAAGTGTGAACTTATAGTTTTTAACACTGTAGTGGCTGCTAATAGAGCTTTGAAGCAAATGACAACCAGGCAGCTTATGAGGCATGTTATTGGGACTTCTGAGATGACTTCAATGTTCCCCAATCTAGCGAAGCTTGCAGCGAATGGTCTGATTATTCCAATGTCCTCTGTAGATTGTGAAAGAGGTTTTTCTACTCTGAATCGAGTCAAGACTGACACGAGGAATCGTCTCACCAATAAAAGCCTCTTAATGATGTCCATTGAAGGACCAAGACCCCATATGAGTTTGTGTGCGATAGGTGGGCTTCCATGAGGAACAGGCGGATTGATGTAACCGAATAATCAATGACGCTTACATAATTAATGACAATCTTTTTCCATGTAACTTCATTATTTAGGCTGGTTATTGTATACAGCAACACAATATTTCAAGGAAAGTTCACAAGTGTTTCATCTACTGGAGGTGTGTGTGTGTACTTTAAGGTATTTAACAAAGATATATCATTCACAGACTGTAAAAATGATCAGCTCCCCCAGAAGTTCCTAGATGAAAACGAGTTATATATAGTCCACTATACTCTGCAACCTGTGAAATACATGAAACAATAACATCAAAAATATTGCTCGTCATAATTTATCAGTCACACTCCAACGACATTGCCCCTATCCTTAACAAAAATCCTGGGGAGAACTGTGCGGGCCGGTATTGTGTGTGCATGGTCTGGCGATCTTGCAGAAACATGACTCGTTTTGAATGTAGTGCAGTCCAGTTTCTTATTAGATAAGTTTATTGTTTATGACTTATACCTGAATATGTCTGAGACTAGAACAATGCAGAAGACTTCCCGCAAAAGTGATGCTGAGAGCAAAGGGGAGAAGGCCATGGTAGGTCATTATTGTTCAGTCACATCCAATAACGCCATTATAGTGGAACATGCCATTATAGTGGAACACACCGTTATAGTGGAACATGCCATTATAGTGGAACACAGCTTTCAATGCTCTATAAATCTTAAGGTTATGGCTTGAAACCTTGTGAAAAATATGGCATGATACTGCAGCTCAAATGAAACAGGAATCTGAGCAAACATCCATTATAACTGTATTCTTGTTTTCAGCCAGTGCACATGTGCAGTACGTGCACATGTGCATGGACTTAATATATGTACAGATATAAAATTGATTGCAAATCATTTAGTTTAGTAAAAATATGGGTGTTCCCAGATGAGGCCATTTCTGAGTAATGGACAGTGTCAGGTTCCAAGCTTACAGATAAGGCGAGTTTGAGTGTACTCATATTGACAAAGATAACCCCCTAGAAGCTACATTAAAAATGAACACAATCAATACTCTAAAACCACGAGTGCCTGTTCTAAATGGACAATCCACATATTGCATGATCACATTGGTTTCCATGTAGTTGCTGTTATGGGTTAGTTTCTATGTCCAGGAGGTCAGCCTTATCTGCTGGCTCCTATTCTACCCTGGTCAGCTCGAATTGATCATGTTATAGTTAATGATAAGGATTCACAAAAGATCACACATGTGGTATGACTGTCGGGGAAACAACCTAACCAACTTCAGGAAACCACTCAGACACCCCAGGAAACTACTACGTCTTCAAAGTCTTCAAAGACCCACAGACCACAGCACGAGGAAGAGTAGTGGCAGACCACGGCACGAGGAAGAGTAGTGGAAGAGTAGTGGCAGACCACGGCACGAGGAAGAGTAGATACAGTAGGAAGTCAGTTATCCGAACACCTTGGGACCGAGGGTGTTCGGATAACTGAAATGTTCGGATAACTGGTCACACAAAATAAATTTAGCTATACGGGATATTATGACATTTTACTACACATAATCAATAAAAGTGGATGTATATTGTATGTAATCTAACATTTAGAATATCTAGTCTGCAGCTTGAGTAAAGTAATCTGTAACTTTTGTTTGTTTCTTATTTACAAATCTTTTTTTTGCAGTTTCAATTAGGAGATTATTTAGCACTACAGTTGTGCTCAGTGGGATTCCAGGCTGCTCCTGGACATATGCTAGAACTGTCTCTAGTGCAGTGCAAGCTTGGGAATGGGACACAGCTGGAAGACTCTCCTCTTCCTCTTCTCTATCACTTTTGTCACCTTCTGTAGCAAGTGCCACAATCTCCTCTTGTGTCAGTTCATGGTAGCCTGCATCGTTGTCGTCAGCCAAAAGCCAACCGATTCTCTCTTCTGGTGGAATGGCCAAGTTATTGAGAAGAGTGTCAATTTCTGGTGTTTCCTATTTCCACCTCCTCTTCCTCCCGAAATGATTTGGGCATCAACAGCTTTTTCCAGCTTTTAGCTATTGTACCAGGGTCAACTTCATCCCAACACTTAGCAGATAACAAAACTGCATCCTTAATGTTCAATGTTTTTGAAAATTGAGCAATATCCATCTGTCCCACACTCTCTTCATCCAACATGCGTAGCAACAGATCTCGTTTGTACAGACGTTTCAATGTCTGTAGCACACCCTGATCCATGGGCTGTATGAGGGATGTTGTGTTGGGTGGCAGGTACAAACATGATATCTGACCATCTTCTGAACAGATGCTGTTTACATCAGGGTGGGATGGGGCATTGTCTAGGACTAGCAAGGCTTTTGGGGAAAGGCTAAGTTCCTCTAGTTGTCTTCGACATTGTGGCACAAAGTGGTCATGAAACCATTTGGTGAAGGTGGCAGAGTCCATCCAGGAATTCTTCTGCGCATAATACACTACAGGAAGGTCCCTCTTGTTCACGTATTTGAAGCAGCGTGGGTTAAGGGATTTGTGTATAAATACTAAGGGGAGTTTTATAGTGCCATTAGCATTGGCACATGCCATCAAAGTCACTCGATCTTTGGGCTTCTTGAACCCCTTAGCCTCCTTCTCCCTGGCTGACACAAGAGTTTTGTCTGGCATGAGCTTCCAGTACAGCCCAGCTCATCACAGTTGAACACCTGTGTCAATGTCAAGCCTTTCTCTTCCATTGTGCTAAGTAAACGATCCTTGAAGACTTCAACAGACTCTGTATGTGCTGAAAGTGACTCTCCTTGTATAGACAAGCCACGCACACTATGCCTACCCTTAAACCGCTTTAGCCAACCAGTCCCAGCCTTGAATGTGTTCCCTGAATCTCCCTCACCTGGATAAACCATAGGAAAGAGCTGAAGCGCCTTGGCCATCAAAAGTGGACCACTAACAGGAGTTCCTACAAATAAAGAACAACAATCATCCCCAAAACAACAGAGCATTTTTAGCTATGAAAAGTAGTTTAGTCTCAAACAAGCTTACCTTTGCACCTCTGCTGGACAAACCATAGAAAGACAGCTTTATCCAGCTCCTCATAGTCTGCTCTCCTCACAATCTTCCTATTTTTTATGCAGTGACCATCCTGAATTTGTGTTTGGAAGTCCAGCAGCTTTTCTTTCTTCTTTACAATATCATGGACTGTGGACTTTCCAATATTGTATTGGATTCCTACACTGGCTAAACTTCTTCCTTTCTCGACAAGTTCACAGATAGTAAGCTTGTTTTCAATGGTAAGGACAACTCTTTTGACTAGCTGAAGCCATGCTACCTGCTACACTGAGAATTGAAACAGCTAGCAGCCTATGTTTATGCGCATGAGCACGAGTGCACACTATTGAAGGAAGGTAAAAAATAAAATAAAAATAAATGTTTTATAAAAAAAAAATTAAATGGGTGGTAGGTGTGGCTTCATTTAGCGTTCGGTTGACCGACGTGTGCGGATAACTGACGTTCGGATAACTGACTTCCTACTGTAGTTATAATTACTTATATCTTTATATGGAATTATTGATCTAAGGTATATATAGTTTTATGTAATATATAAGAACTGGGCCAACGCCTTGATAGAGAGAATGAATCGCTAGAGAGAATTAGGCTGAGAGCCGAAAGAGACAGAACACTGTATAGTTATATATGTGTTTATGTAGTCTAATATTTGTATGTTTAACTGACGTATACTTATTAAGAGGCTACTGGAGAAGTGCGCCGGAAAAGCTTACAGCTACTGGGCATAGATAAACTAGGCAGCGGAGTTAGCCAGGGAGGCTAACGTTAGGACCTAGGTATTTCGGAGACTTTACCCCAGGGCGCTAAGGGATCGGCGACCCTGATTAGGATTATTAGCAGAGGTAGAAATACCTTAGAGGAGAGGGTAAATTTCCCCGACAATGACCAGAATCAAGCCAACTCTATAGCCGGAGAAGTCTGTCCCTTTTATAGGGACCAACCAATGCAGGTCACATAACCATACAATGGAGGTCATAAAAATATTTTTGAACACACGTAGACAGACGCTTATTGTTTCCAACCGTTACTAAAATTGAACAACCAATGCTAACAAACCCTCAAAAGTGTTGCCAACTAAAAGGACAGCAGGTCTGTGTGCCAACCTTCCTAAATCACCAACGTGCACAAGATTTGTGCCACGTGGCAAATAATTTTTTAGCTGCTGGGACTCTTCTTTCCTTTGAGCTTTTGAGAGGACAGATAAACATTGTTATACAGCTCCTGCTCTACCAGCATAAGTTTTGAAAAGCTATGTACATGTATCATGAAGCCCAAGGTGAAAAAAAGAGTGAATAGATTCTGTACATGATTGTGACATACTGTAGGGGTCAAGACCTCTTTTCAGCTAGTAGCTGGGCTTTCACAGGTTTGTAAGTCATAGCTTCTGTACTGGCTAGCATTTGCAAGCCTTTTTTCTTATAAAGTTGTTTCATAAGAAAGGCTTGGCAAAATTTAGATAGCCTTTGAGCAAGCCTTTAGCTATGTAAGGTGCTCTAAATCTATAAAGTGTCAGTAGTTAAACTTTATCTAGACTAGTAGATAGTAGTTTGTGTATCAGCATTCTCTAACTGGCATTATTTGTTTTAAGAGGAAGTTAGTGGGAGAGGAAAAAAATAGATAGTCCTTTTCGTCAAGTTATTTGAACATGCTGATGGGCAACAAATAAAGAGCACGTAAAATTTTGGTAAGTCACAAATTAACCCTTCCAAGGTCTCCACCAACATGTGCCCAGCTGTCTAGCCCACATTCCACCAATCTGTTGACACATTCTTATTTGGAGATGGATTAAAAAAAGTGGTCATGCACCTAAAAAGACTAACTTTATTGGACAATGTGATTGTGTATATATTTCTTCGCTTCAGCATACATGATAATAGAATGTTCTTTGTTGGAGAAGAACCAGAGGGAGCTAACCCACCGTGTGCCACTTCTGGAGAACAGTTTGGCTCTTGTAACTCCCCCAGTGTTTCAGCCTTCTCCAGGGCCCTCTCAAGGTTCAATGAAGTTGGCATCTCATTGCTCCACCTACCTTAAATCCAGACCACCTCCTTTCAGAATGTTGATTTGAAGCTGGTCACTCAAAAGTGGGACTGTACTACCATTTTTAAAATAATTCTGAACATTTTCCTCATTCAGAGGAAAGATATTTTTTTGTTGCTGCACAACAAAGAACACAACTGAATTGAAACAACATTTTATAATCATGTAATTGAACAGTCGTCTCTGCAGGAAGCAAACAAAATATAAGAGAGCAGCAAACAAATATATAATATATAGAGTAAGTATAAAAAAATAAATTAAATAAATAAGCACTTGGAAGGTATATTATGTTAGCTCAGGTAACTCCTCCAGTGCCTAGAGCTTCAATATGAAGTTGGCCCATCCCATTGCTCCACCTACCATAGTGCCAAATCATCTTGAATAGTGGTTGATTGTGGATTTGAAGGTGGTTGCTCAACAATACCTGGTGTTGCAATCTGTTTATAAAACCAAAAGCTTCTGACGCTAATCTGTACTGCTTTGCACAGGAGTGCTAGGATTGTCTTTTCTTGGTTCAGAACCTACACTCTTCCCACTTGAAGTAGTGCTGTCTAGTGCAAGCCTCCTGTTCCGTACTGCAATTGAGCGTTGGTCCCAGCGAGAGCACAGCAATGCAGTCGAGCATTTCCTGTACCTGAAGCACTTTCGTTCTACTATCGAGCGTAGGTCTCCACCCACCTCTTGCTTGCAGTATTTATAGCAAGCAAGAGGTGCAGAGACCTCTGCTTGACTGTGGAATGAAAGTGCTTTGGGGACGCTCTATTGCACTGCTTCTTGATGGGGCCGATGCTCAACTGGAGTACGGAACAGGAGGCTTAGACTAGACTGCAATACTTCAGGTGGGGAAAATGAACGCTGGGAAAGAAAAGAGATTTGAAAAATGCTCCCTACTCAACTGAGGCTTACTAACGCATAGTCACTTCTATTTTTAATTTATTGTGAATCACTTGTGGTGCAGCAGCGATATGAGGACAGTTTATTTCCATTGCCTGTTACAATATTGTCTGACCAATCATATCTCTCTTAGCTATCTGGTTGTGCGTATGTATGCATTGACCAATAAGATACACTAGCTGAGTGTGGCGCAGCTTAGCAAGTTATCAGTAGTCTTGTCCATTCCTATGGTCAGGCTGTCGGTCGTTATTGTTGCAGGGGACTACTTCAACTTTGACTTTTGATCATCGAACTACCCCTGGACAAGCTCTCTCGCCCACTACGCTGACAAGAAGTGTGTACAAATGGCATCCAAGGAGAAGATTTCACACAAGAAAAAGACCACAGTGGAGCACGACGACTTCGACAAACCATCAGACCTGAAGATTGCCAGTGTGCGAAAATGGGTGCAGACAAATGCCCCAAGCGCTTTTCCCGTGCTAGCAGCAGAAGCGTTCCAATGACCTACTCCAGCTCATGGCACAACAGCAACAGATGGAGGCCGAGTGGTGGAGATAACAGCAACAGATGGAGGCTAAGTGGTGGAGACAACAGCAACAGATGAAGGCCGAGTGGTGGAGACAACAGCAACAGATGGAGGCCGAGTGGTGGAGATAACAGCAACAGATGGAGGCTAAGTGGTGGAGACAACAGCAACAGATGGAGGCTAAGTGGTGGAGACAACAGCAACAGATGGAGGCTAAGTGGTGGAGACAACAGCAACAGATGAAGGCCGAGTGGTGGAGACAACAGCAACAGATGGAGGCTAAGTGGTGGAGACAACAGCAACAGATGGAGGCTGAGTGGTGGAGACAACAGCAACAGATGAAGGCCGAGCGGTGGAGACAACAGCAACAGATGGAGGCTGAGCGGTGGAGACAACAGCAACAGATGGAGGCCGAGCGGTGGAGACAACGGCAGCAGATGGAGGCCGAGCAGTGGAGATAACAGCAATAGATGGAGGCCGAGCGGTGGAGACAACAGCAACAGATGTCCAGGCCGAGCGGTGGAGACAACAGCAACAGATGGAGGCCGAGCGGTGGAGACAACAGCAACAGATGGAGGAGGAGAGGTGGAGGACGCTGGAAAGAGAAGATGAACACAGATGTCGAGAGCATGATCAGGAACAGAACAGACTTAAGCAGGAACAAATGACTACGATGTTCCAAGGGTTGACACAACACCGGGAGCAGTCAAAACTGCAGCCCCCGAAGTGGACTCCTTAATGGGAAAGAGATGAGCTAGGCCAATATTTAACGAAACTCAAATAGCATAGAAAGGCCTACAAGACACCAGACCGACAATGGTGGTCCCACCTCAGACCACTGCTGGAGGTAGAAGCCTTGGCAGTACTTCACACTGTTCCAGAAGACCAACTTAAAGATGATAAGGTGGTGAAGAAGGTACTCATATCGATTCAGACTGTCACACCAGGTTTACAGGAGGAGGTGGTGGCAAATAATGTTCAAGCCAAAGGAGACCGGAGTTCAGCTGGCCAGCCGACTACTGGACTTGGGCACACAGTACCTGGAGGGGTGTCAGACAGTAGAGGACTGCAAAGAGGCATTCTGCATAGACTCAACCAATTACCATGCTCCATTGTTAGAGAATGAGACCCCAAGATGGTTTGTCAGGTGGGAGAGCTATGAGATGACTATCTGAGACAGGAATTTAGACCCTTCCGTTCTACTCGGGGAGGGGCGGATGTGACCACAACCAGACACAAGAGAGACCAGACTAGTCAGGAGACTCTAAGGGCCAGACAACGTTCTCTGGTCCAGAAGGGGGAGTCGGAACTGTGCACTTCGACATGGCCAACAGAAAATGACTCGACTACCCAGACACCGACCAAGACAAAAAAAAAGAAAGAAAAGAACTTAGAAAAATACTTTGCCCCAGAGAGAGTGCATATAATGTAATTGCAAAGAATGTGGACATGTGGGTGCCAGTTGTCCCAAGAAAATCTACCACGTGACATCGAGAGACACACCCAGAGATTACTTCATCAGTGGTGAAGTGGATGGAGTGACACCCAGCAAGCTCAAGTTAGAGTCAGGAGTGCAACATACCATAGTGAATGCTAACATTGTGGGAGAAGATGCCTATATACACAGGAGAGACCACAGCAGTTGGAGGAGCAGATGGCTACGTGGTTGACCTAATCCTATCTGTGGTACGATTCCAGTTTGATGATGACTAACTTCTCGGCATAGTAGCCGAGGTGAATAACCTGGACCCGAAGGAGAAGAAAGAGCTAGCCGATCTACCGACAGAGATCGATCTACCGACAGAGATGGATCATACTTTTCGTGATATCCCATGTAGGATGGAAGCAGTCTAGCACTGTGTGGACACACGAGGCAGCACCACTCAGGATACCACCATTCAGGCAGTCCAGAAGTGTGTGGACACAGACACGGTGGCACTGGTCAGGATACCACCATCCAAGCAGTCCAGTACTGTGTGGACACAGACGACCGCTCAGGATACCACCATTCAGGTATACAGTTCAGCACTGTGTGGACAGAGGCAGGGTGGCACTGGTCAGGATACCACTTTACCGGGTCCGCAAGGCTTGGGAGGATAAAGTTAGACAAGGAATTAAGTCCATGATCCAACTGGGAGTTATCGAGTGAACCAAAAGCCCTCGGGCCTCCCTGATCGTGGCTGTCGGGAAGAACGACGACAGCGTAGTCTTTGCATAGACTACATATGTCTCAACACACTGATGGTGGACAACCCTTACCAGATTCCCAGTATCAATGACTTCATCAACAAACTTGGACAAGCCAAATATCTTTCCACCCTCAACATCACCAAAGGATATTATCAAGTCCCGGTGAGACCAATAACAGAGGTAAAACATCTTTTGTGACCCCATTCGGGAAGTATAGGTTTATCACGATGCCCGTCGGTCTCAAAGGTACACACCCACCATGTTCTAACGACTGATGGATGTCACCGTCAGTGGACTACAAGACTTTGCAGCATCCTACCTCAATGACATCATTGTCTTCAGCTCAACCTGGGCTGAACATCTCGACCACCTCAAACAAGTATTGCAGACTGAAAGTAAAGTCTTAGAAGTGCCAACTGGGCATAAACAGGTGTTTGTAACCCCTGGGCATAAACAGGTGTTTGTAAACCCGAACCATGTTGTTGGCCAGGAGACAGGTATCACTGGAAATGGGCAAGCTCCACGTGATGCAAATTTTCACTAGACCCAGAACCAAGATGGATGTCTGAACCTTCCTTGGCTTGGTCGGCTATTATCGACATTTTGTGACGGACATCGCATCTTGCCTTTCGGATTTAAGAAAGGCCGCGAACCCAAACATACAGTATAAGCCCCCCAAAACTTTACGTACAGCGTACCATTTGAGTTGCAGCGTTGCTGTACCGTTCGCCAAACATTCGCTAAATGTTCGCCAAACAAATGATAGGCAGGGATTGTTAAGCGTTGTAAATTGAATTTCACTTGCGCTTGTCCAGCAATCGACAAAGGCAGGAGAAATTATTACTCTTTTTCAGCTTATCGGAATCAAGATGCCTTATTCTATTATAAGAAACAGAATTCTACGTATTCTTTAGGATCTAGAGGATTCAATGCTGCATCTATCGTCTGTATTTTGAAGGAGGGCATGACAGTAACAAGGCAAAGCGTCCAGTTTTGTCAAGCACCGCGAGACTGGTATCACCTTACAGCCATGGAGTGGGAGATCTTCGTTTTTTTAACTGCTGGCCTGAAAGTCATGGTGGAAAAGATGCTGGAAGATAAGAAGACAGCATAACAAATGCACATTCTTTTCAAAGCAAAGGGAATCCAATCTTGCTTTGCAGAACATTGCTTGTGTTGATATTTTGAGGCAGTGCGTAATGCCA
Organism: Cladorhizidae sp. MBARI D1340-BT2; assembly: GCA_028752905.1. NCBI lineage: Eukaryota > Metazoa > Porifera > Demospongiae > Poecilosclerida > Cladorhizidae > Cladorhizidae sp. MBARI D1340-BT2. The sequence continues at coordinate 5,624,061 of JAQNBH010000010.1, forward strand.
TCTGATAAGAGAAGCCAATAAGGCTTGTGTTGAACTAGTTTTGGGATTAAGCTACGTGAAAGTTAATATCTAGTGTAGAAGCTTTCTGTGTCACACTGAAGCTATGTTGGTTGCTAGTGGCTAACGATAATCTAGGTCTGGATCTTGATGGCATTTTGGCTAGAGCCAATGTGCCGATTGGGATAAGCCATTGGATTAAAAAAAAAAATATATTATATATAGCTTAGGCACCTTGTAGATGTTATACCTTAACTCTTAGACCCCGAGCGGCCGATTTTTCGGATTTTTTCCTTCTTTTCTTCCTTTTTTCTTCTTCATTTTTCATTTTTTTTTGGCATTATATTTTTTTGGCATTATAATCAACTTTAAACATTTTAGTAATTTTTTTCTCCAGGACCACAGGGTGGCAGGCACACACATATTAGGGAGCATAGGGTTCTAAGGGTTAAGACTAGGCAAGATATTGATATAGAACACTGGTCATGTAATAGCCTATGATCAATAGCAGTATCTGATCAATAGCAGTATCATTTATCCCTATCCTAGGACAAGAGATTGGAGTGAGACAGGCAGAACCTTGAAGAGGCAGCCAATGGATGGACGAGTGCACAGTTCAATTGGAAACACATAGGCTTTTTTGTATAAAGCAGGCCCGAAAGAACAAGCCAAGATATGTTAAATGTTGTATACATGTTGTATAATGGTTGTGTAATAAGGGTAGATGTATGGTATACTCAGGTGTTTTAAACTTCTGTTTATTTGATTAGAGCTTGAAACATTTGGTGAAGGTACATGTGTGGGCTGGTATTATGAGAGCCCCACTTTTCGTACAAATTCTTCACCAGACCCTTTTACCCTTTGTGAAGGATGTTTGTTCCCATCACTGCCTCATGCAGGACACTGACCCCAAACATACATCCAGGCTGGCTAAGGAGTTGTTCAATATAAACTGATGGAGGATGCCTCCCAAGTTTCCAGATGACAACCCCATTCAGGGTTTCATAGGGGATTTTTGGTTGGGGGGGGGGGGGGGGGAAGTATCCAGCTTATATATTTTTTCAATGCCCCCTTTTAGCACACTATACTACTATGTAGCTGGAAACTGTTAGCCACTGATTTTATCTGTGGGTATAGCCTACATTTGCCACACTCAGTCACTTGCTAAACGTATTGCTTTATAAAATTCTGTCTTCCAAATTACTATAATGTTAGCAAAATGTCAATGTTGCACTAATTATAATACGACATCATAATTTTTGAAAATCCTGAAGGGGGGGAAATCCCAGGTCCCCCCCACCCCATGTATGAAACCCTGCCATTGAAAACCTGTGACATGAGTTCAAGGAGTATATTATGAGAGAAGTGAAGCCCAAGACCAAAGCTGAATTGGTGGACAGCATAACACAATTTTGATTAACTGTAGTAGATGTCAGAAGTAGATTAGACACCTGGAGGGTTGGGCTACAGGGAGGTTTATTTGGAAATCACTTGCCAAGCTATAAACTTGTGTGTTTGGGTGGTACTGCAGGTGTTTCCCCCCTTCAAATCAGTGTTTCATTTAGGGGGGAGGCGGGGGGCATTTGCCCCCTCTTGAATCCTATGTGCCCCCCCCCCCCTTGGAATTTTGGATTGATCAAAGTTACGTTAGTCATTGACTCAAAAGTTAATAGTTTACAATATACATTCGTACAGCAATTCTTCTGGGTTTTCTGTTGCATACAATAATAATGGCATCTAACTCCGCATGTCAGAGTTTCTCTGGCGTCTCGATTGCAATCTTCATCAAGTAAGAAAGACTAATTTGTCCAATTCGGTTTCTAGTTCGAGTTTTTATCAATTTCATTTGGGACAACTGAAGCAGTGCTAACAGGAATAGTGAGACAGATGTTTGCCAGAGTGCTGATGTTGGAGAAGATTTTTCTCAGCATTTCGTCAGTACTGAGTTTGGTTAGCTCTGAGTACAAAGTTCCTTTCGGCTGCTTGGATAGGTAGCTACAAAATGTTTTCCACTCTGTTCTGAGTTCAGTGGATATCAGTGCTTCCTTGGTATATTCATCACCCGCACAGTCTCTGCAGGCAGCTCTGCACCATAGTGATAGATCAGTATATCCACTGAGTCCTCCCCATAGGATAGCAAGCCTGAAGAGTCTGCAGCTGGCACTTTCTTTGGATCAAAGATGCAAATGATGAGACAACATCTTGTGAAACAAACCAACTCGATATATTGTTCTTCAACATGGTGATAAAGGGTTTAGCCACTCGATCTTGGAAGGAAGTGATGCTTTCTGTGGTTATTTTGATGTCAGTGGCTGCTTCCAAATCATCCTTTGTATCGAGCAATTCCAATACCCAGTTTGCCATTGCATCATCCAGTGAATGGAGTGTGGCATCAACAAGAGGGGCAATAGCTGTCAAATCTATTTTCTCTGCCTGGAGAGATCTGCTCAACTTGGCAACTTGTGGTAGAGCATAATCAACAAGATATATGGCAGATACTGTTGAGGGTTCAAAGAGCTTTGCTAATTCCCTTCAGGCTCGTATGTCTGCTCATAGATGTTGTTGAGGGCATTCACAATGGTGCTGTAGCTCCCCTTTATTGCCTTTACACAAACGTTCGTGTGACAGCCAACGAGTGTCTGTAGGCTTGATAGTCTTCAGTTCAGGTAGATTAAGCACCCGCTGCACCTCTTTAAGACACTCTGCTCGCTTGGGAAGAATTTCCACAGACTGGTCAGAGTTACATATACATCCCATTGGTGTTATTGGCTGCTTGAACATAGGCAAGTTGAAGTAAGTGGCAATGGCAGTGCACGAATACAGCATGAGGCGAATTCTTCTTCAGTAGGCTCTGAACACCATTGTGTTTCCCAGAGAAAGTTGCTGCTCCATCAAATCCCATACCTACGAGCATGCTGATCTGCATATTCTTCTCTTTCAAGAACTCAACAAGGGTGGAGTAGATGGTCTTGGCATCAGCAGACTTTAAGGGAACTATTTCTAGGAAGTGCTCAACAGGTACTCCATCCTCAACCCAACGACAGAAAATTGATAGCTCTTCAACTGTTGTCACATCAGTACACTCATCTGCCATTAAGCTGAAGCAGGATGCCTGATGGAGACGTTTCAGCAGACTATCTTCAGCCCACAAGCCAACTGCCTCTATGGATTGATCAACAGCTATTTTGGACGTGTAGCTGGCATTCTTTCCAGTTCTTTCAAGGAACTTCCTCAAGTCTTCTGCACCACAACTCACAATTAAATCAACAAGTTGATAACAAAATTGCTCATGTGGGGAATGTGGTGACGAGCAAGAAAATGGGTGCAACGAATAAGGGCCATCCTATTTGTCATCTTTTCTTGCTCTCCAACTTGCTGGAGTTGTTGAATGATCCCGCTTGTAGTGCTCTGCTACAGCCATCTCTGCTTCACATGACAGGATGTGAACCTCACTCTTCGTGTGACATTTCATCTTCTCAATTGCCTTCTTCCAGTTATTGAAAGGCCTAGAAATCCAGGTTCCTCCTGTTCTTTGAAGAGATATTCCCCTCTTTCTGCAAACCTTACAGAAGGCTCCTTGCAAATTGTCATCCTATGTTAGCCAAGTGAAGCTCTCTTCCCATTTCTTGTTGTACTTTTGTTTGCTTGTAGGTATTCGGTACTTGCTCCGGAGCTTCTCATGCAAAGTTGAACTTGAACAATGTCTCTTTGCAGGACTTTGCTCCAAGCACTCGGTGTCATATTTACTGATCTCATTTTCATCTTCACTACTACTGTCAGTTGACTTTGGAGAGCTTGAGGAGGGAATATCCATTTCACTTGTGATATCCAGAAGTGGAGATTATAGCTTAGGCTGCCTCCACCTGGGTCTTCCTATGAAGTCTATTTTTAGAGCTTTAACTTGATGAAGTCATTTCACTTAGTCATGATGGGCCCACACATGTACTTGACTACAACAAAAAGTACATTTGTGGTCAAAACCACCTGATAACAGGCCATTCAGCTAATTGACCTGTCATTTATGATAGTCAATGGGGTATCCTTGACTTATTAGTGTAATGTTACAGAATGCTAATTAGCGGAATGTGGAAGCTGTGTACTTCGGTTCTACTTTGCCATTGCTAGATGGGGGAATATTATACACGGTGAACTCCTCTATATAGTCCAGCCACTGTTGGGTATGGTCGCTATGGCAACTGCCACATGTCAGACCATCCACTTTCAATGACCTATAAAATCACTAGTCTAAATGGCCTGACATTTGTCAGATCAATCGGAAAATTTTATATGAGTAAGCACAATACATCACGGACTCTGAAAATAGACTTTCTGAGACATTACTTAGCTGAATTAGCTGCAAAAGCATGCTGATTATGGGATTTTGGTGAAGAGGAATCTATCCATCATTACCACTTAACTATGTGCACAGTACTTATGATGACTAAAACATTGAATATTGGGCTGAGAATGCAGCATCTCAGAGAATCAATTTTTTCAAAATTTCCCGGGGAAGACCCCACTAGCTACGGCCACACTTCACACTACATGTTGCCCCCCCTAAATTTTTGAATACACCATTATGCCCCCTCAAGAACTTCTGGATGAAACCCTGCAAATTATGATTAAATACAACTATATAGTTATCGAATAAGTCAAGTCCTGACCCCCACTGACCCCACCACCCCAGATGCTAAAGAGCGAAGAAATATATTATCCTGTCTTATGACGGCTTGAATTCTTCCTCCAGCTCCTCCATGACTGCCTGGTAACTACATTTCAAAATAATAAATCACACCTGAATTTGATTTAAAGAATTTTCTTTCAAACTTACCAATAGCTAAAATCTCGCCTTTGTATATCACCCTCCCTGCCTTGACCTCCCACTCCCACTGAGGAGCCCCCTAAGACATTGCTGCTTGGTACAGCCGACACAGAACTTTCATTTTGCCAGAAGACCAAACAATAGTCTGTATAATTATCATTACTGGATCCACTGTGCTAGATTTTATTATTTTTTTGTTTTCTTGAACATTACTAAATATAACTAAGGCGCTAGAGGTACAAGCCATTGGAGTTCTACCTAGTATTACATTTACTAATTTTAGAACGAAGGTAGCAGCAAGAGTTCTTCTATCAGGACAAATCAAAAGTAGAAGCTACGACAAAACCCGACAGTGATCAACAGTAGGCTGCATTGAATGTAATACGTAATTTTTTTTGGCTTGTACTGTAGTTAGATGGGAACTTTCGACCAGCTCAAAAATAATCTCAGCAAGCATCCCGTCCTCAGAAGCCCAGACTACAACAAACCATTCTGTTTGCAGAGTGATGCGCCAGACACATTGGAGCGGTGCTTAGCCAAAATGACGACAGTGGAGCTGAATGCAATAGCTCTCTTCGCGAGGAAACTGCTTCCATGGGAGACCCGCTATGCGACAGTGGAAAAAGAATCATTAGCCATAGTTGCTGCACATAACTATTTTGCTGTTTATTTCCTCGGTACCAGATTCATCATCCAGACAGATCAGGTTTTGAGGTACTTGGATCACATGCAGAACTCGAATGGAGACTTTAGTGGTCACTGGAGATACAACCATTCACCTTTGACACCCCCTACTTCCGTAGATCAGTTAGCCGTAATGCCGGCTGTCTATCCAGTATTCAGACATAGTTGGATGACCGACCTATAACTCAAGAAAGACGGGGGGGGGGGGGGGGCAGGAAGATCAGAGCTCTGACAGGGCCGACAGCCTGACCACAGTGATGGATAATTATAAGACTACTGATAACCAGCTAAACAATACACAACACTCAGCTAGTTGGCCAAAACATACAACATACACACACACAGAACCAGATAGATATGATTGTTCTGTGAACTGGCCTAATTATTGGTTATGTGACAGGGGCTGTCAGCTTGACATAAATGGGAGAGACTTCACCAGATATAGAGTTTACCCGATTCTGGTCATACTACATGTGTGATCTTTTGTGAATCTTTATCACCAAGTCAATTCGAGCTGACCAGAGTAGAATAGGAGCCAGCAGTTAAGGCTGACTTCCTGGATATAGTAATGAACCCAAGGTTTCAATGTAGTTAGATACCACACTGGTTTCAATGTAGTTGGACACCCCATTTGGATCTGGCTAAATCAGTCCCTAAATATAGTCAAAATACCTAAGTTTAACTTACTCCTTGTGTCCTTAAAGTACTGTGGATTTTCAGCTCTGCAGTTAGGACAAGGCTTCTTCCCGTTCTTCTTAATGCACTGATTACAGAACAGCTTTCCACATTTTTCATGCTGTTTGGGATCGCTGGCTACTTCTAAACAGATCAAACATTTCAAACTGTCATCAGGCTCAGTAACAAACTTGTAGTCGAAAGCCATCAGGCATATCAGAGCGTAGCCCAAACCGTAGAAATTTGGTAAAGGGTCTGGAGTGTTTAGCGGCAACCAAAAACGGTGGGTCTAGCCGCGGGGTGTGTCCCTCTGGACGCTGCTCATAATTATTCCCCCACTAACCAGTGGGGCACGATACGTAGGATTTATATTTATACAGGGCCAGAAGAATGGTCGGGTTGGTCCAACTTTTAGAATTAATTTTTTTATTTTTTTAACGCTATTGAAAGAACTGGGCAGCTGCGCGATGGCTGCTCACCCTTAGGCTCTGCCAGATATTTCAGCTGAGCCACCATCTTTTGTGTTTCCCAAACGTGAATTTGGCACTAAAAAGTCTGTAAAGCGATCATGTCAAACGACCTAGTTCAAGAAGTGGCCACAACCAGATGATATGCTGTTTTGCAGTGTTTGCATTTCTGCAACTGAAATCGAAGAGGATGGAGATCAGCAGGGGGGATCCTGCCTTTACTTGTAAGGGGTTTACCAACTGGAACTATCGGCATAAATAAGCATGAGGAGTCAGGGTGCCATAAGGAAGCATTGCAGGGGTGGATCCAGGAATTTTTGACTGGGGGGGTTGATGAACTACTCACGGCCATAGCCATGTTGCCCGGAAACCTTCCCCCTCTTTCCTGAATCATGATCATGATCAGGTCATCAATCATTTTGCAAGAAAGCACTGTCCTGCATTTCTCTTGGCAATTATATAACAAGACATATCATCACCAACATTATTATAACAAGAAATGTAAAATTGAACATGGTATCCTTTAAAAAAATTGTGAGTGATAGTGCAAGTGCTCAGGAAACCCCCTTAATTATTACTGGCTATGGTTCTGGCTCCCTGCCTACTAACAACCTAAGGAAGATGCTGGGGTGGATCCAGGAATTTTAGAAAGGTACAGGGGAAGGGGGGTTGCAGGGGTGGAGAACTAGCCTGTACTGTGTAATGGATAAGAATATTGATCAGCTTAAAAGAACAGCAACTAAAGATAAACAGGAAACTATTTTCAGTCAATAAATAGTGTAGCTTGAAAGAAATTTCTCGGGTGACACTGCACAAAAGCATGGCAGATAATCATCAACTGACACTCTCACTCCATAGTTCATGGCTATTACAGCAAGATCAGAAAAGTCAAAGTCGACCTTGTATATGTCTTTATCCTCCTGAACTAAATGATTGTTCTGGTTCAGCACTAGTGATAGGCAGAGTGCAAGCAATGACTAGTTAGCAATGAATGTTTGGGAAAGAGTCAGAGTCACAAGAGCTAAGAGCTAGGAGAAGATTGTTGGGGGTGGTAGCTTCATCTTTGTCTCGCTTATGCTCCCGCAATGATTGCCATCTTCTTAGTTCACTTTTGAGAGACAAGGAACATGGAAGATCTTGTTCCCAGTACAGAAGGTCATCTATATGTTGTGATAGTTGAACACTCGGATTGCAGTTGAGCACTGAAGGCACAAGGCACAAAAGCATATGACTTTGTTTTCCCTCACCTTGAAATCTTTCCTCCAACTGGTTAATGAATGAATCCAGCACTGGTATATATAGCAATGACTCTTTTGTAATGCTCTTTTGCTGATTGACTTGGAGTGTTGCTTCGATTCCGTTGAATTCTTGTCTTTCTTGGAACACTCCCACTCACACCAATTGACTCAGCCAGTTCAAGTACCTCACAATACCACAAGCTAAAAACGGTGTCAATAGTCTTTCTGAGGGTTTTCAAGCATTCAATCGCTTCAGTAACTTTGTTATAGGCCTCATATATATCTTGATCCTGCTTCTGAAGTTTTGAAGCAAGTATTTTCACTTCATCAAGAACATTCTTGGTGATTATAAAAACAGCAAGAGTTTGAAAAGAAGAGAGAGCAGCTTTCAGATCTTGTGCTTTCACTCTTGCCTCAGTATCCCAATTCCAGCTCCCATCTGATGAGCCTAAATTTGGGTAATCAGTAGGACACAAAATGGCATCTAAGAAAGTGATAAGTGGCTCATACATTTCAAGAAACACTTCAAAGCATGTATGTCTCTCCACCCATCTTGTCTTACATATTCCTGGAAGCTTTCTTGCTTTTGAAGAAGGCAAGAATTCATTGACTGTAAGTTCAAAAAGGTTTTGTCTCTTACAGCTGTGAGCTAAAAAGAGGTGTGCTTCATTTATAACTAAAATCGAGTTTCGTACTTCCTGAACAAGACATGCTCAGGCAATTGAAAAAGATTAAGGCAGTGTAAGTAGCAGCGTGTGTACAGAGCTACTGGGCTGACCTCCTTGAATTTAGATTGGACTTCTGCAATGCCGGATGACATCACAGATGCTCCATCATAAGCTTGCCCTCTAATTCTACAGGGATCTAAAGAAACTGAAGGACTAGGAACTGTTTCAAGAATCTTTCTTGAAATGGATGAAGCATTGGCTCGGTCCCAAGTAGACAAAGCTAATCAGGTACTCCTTGATATGAGGATCAGTGGGAGAGGACAGATCAACATACCTGAAGCACACAGAAAGAATCTCTTGATTAGAATGAGGATCTGTGGCTTCATCAGCAATGATGGTGAAAGGCAATTTTTCCCCTCAGAGCTGTTCAGTTATATGCTCTCTAATTTTAGATGCATATATGTGAATAACCTCATTTTGAATGGTCTTGCTCGTATACTTCGCGTTCCTTTTAGCTGAGAGAAAGTGTTTGTGTAGTAGCTTATCTCTCGTAGCCAAAAGCTGAAGTGTGGCTACAAAATTGCCCCTGTTGACATCTTCATCTGAGAAATCCACTCTGTAGTCAGAGTGGCCTCTGAAAGGTAGTGCTTTCTTTGCCAAAAACTCTACATCCAAAACTATCTGCTGGAGAACATGCCTGTTCTCTTCAGCTTGTTGGTTGCTCTGTTTCAATAGCCTTGTATCTATCCTTTCATCTGGTTGGTTAAAATTTCTGAGAAAAAGGTCTACCCTCTCAGCTGCACGGCAATGCATTTGAGTCTGATCATGGCATACAAGTACACCATCCTTGCCAAGTGCTTTTGAGTATGGTTTCTGGTATGGGGACAAAACTAACAAACCAGAACGATTGCCAACTCCAGAAACACTGCCTCTACCCGGCTGCTCTGGAAAAACTATACATTATCTGCAAAGACCACCTGCAAGAGCAGTGCTGTATGAAAGCCAAGGAAATTGTACTAACCATCCAAGCTGGAAGGATACACTCCAGGTTTTTCCTACTTTGGTAACCTGATGTGAATGAAGATGATCAGAAGAAGAAGGTTTAGAATGATGAGAAAGATATTGCTTCTTACGATCATCTGGGATATTATTTGCTAATGACCCAAGCTTATCCCAGTTACCTTGAGCGGCTTCAACTATTGTCCCTAAGTCCACCTGTCCACTAGTTGACGGTGATGTAGTTATCGTAACAATTGTTGCTGAGCATAACTGAGAAACAGTAGTTGGCATTGACAAGGAAGAGATCGATGTAGTGATTGTGACTGTCATTGATGGTGATTGGACAAATAAATCTATATCAGTTGATGCACTAGGGTTACCATCATCAGCAGTCGTTGACACAGGGATATGGGACCCAGACTCGATTCTACATTAATTAGAATGCTATTATAAATTGAGCATTCAACTCTTAACCCTTATTGTTCATATACTAGCTGTATATTGTATCTTACCTTTTAAAAAAAGTTGTCAGCTGGGTGCAATCCCTGGGTGCTGGCCTCTTTCTACTTCCAGACATGGAAATATTGATGGCAGATGCAAAATGAATGCAAAATGACTATATAGCTATAATATAGCTGAACCGCCACATTCCAGGAGTGTGGGTTTACTAGAATTTTATTGTGTCTATATCTAACAAATCTATATCTAACAAGTGTCTATATCTAACAAAGTGTCTATATATAACAAATAAACTGGAGGTGGAGTAGTGTTTAGAACGTTATGGGGGGGTTGCAACCCGAGAACCCCCCCCCCCCCCCCCCCCCCTGGATCCACCCCCTGAATAGTAGCCATAACTTCTACATGCCTAGATGTTGGAGAAATGCAGCATGCTCAGGACAAAAAGGATAGTCATCAGTGCCTTCTGAAGATCCTTTCAAATGTCCAATTTTTGTCAAGGCAAGGTCTAGCTTTTTGAGGCGATGGTGGAGAGTTAGATGGCAGTTACTGAAATTACGCACTTTGGAAGATCCTAGAATAGAAACTTGGCTTTCAAAAAAGTGTGATAAATACACATCTCACATTATCCAGAATGAAATTCTGAAATCTATGTTTCTAAGAAAAATAGCGGCGAGTCTCAATTCTTTTGTGTGATGTGTGATGAGTGCTGTGATGTGTCAAACAAGGAGCAGTTGGTAGTGGGCATCAGGTGAGTTGATTCCATGCTTCAGGCACATGAAGAGTTCATTGGCATGCATAGCATTGACAGCACCATTGTAGCATCTATCAGGGATACACTTACTAGACTTGATTTTCCCCTGAGAAAATGCTGTGGACAATGCTACGATGGTGCCAGCAACATGCGAGGTACCAGGAATGGTGTTTCCAAGCAGCTATGTGATGAGAAGTCCAGAGCATTATTCATGCATTGCTACGATACAGAATTTAGCTGTTTGTGATAGCGTAAAAATGTCTAAGGGTGTGAAAGATGCATTAGATTTGCATTTGAAGTGTTAAAGCTTGTTAAGTTCTGACTAAAGCGTGCTGTTCAGTTTGAGAAATTAAAGAATGAACTAGCTTGTGTTGTGCCCCACTAGGTGGAGAGTGAAGGCTGCCTCCCTTCAATCTATCCTGGATAACTACACTATATACAACAATTGTGAGAGTTATCAAGGATGACGCCTCAGACCCCCTCACTCAAAGCTCGAATTATAGGAGTTCAAACTCAATTCAAAACTTCTAAGTACTACTACAGTACACAACTTGCCTATTTGATGTTGCAGCACAGTTACAATCTGAGTAAAACTCTACAGCCACCCACCATTTCTGCTGCAGAAGGCCAGCAAATAGCTAGCATGACAGTGGGCACACTTGTGCAACTTCGATCTGATGATGCATTCGATTTGTTTTGGCAAAGAGTTCAAAGCTTTAGTCAGTCACTGGATGTGGAAGAACCTGCATTGCCAAGAAGAAGACCGCCTAGGAGGCTAGATGAAGCAGGTGAGGGAGTAACATTCGAGTATCCTAAATGATGATTTTGATAGTGAAAAACTTCGACTACACCTTCATAATTTATCAACAAATTATCCAGACAGCAACAGACTTACCATATCAGTGAAAGAGGTCAGTAATAATGTTAGAAAAATGTCTCCTTTTGAGAAAGTGCTTATATCAGAAGTAGTTATTTTGCTGAAGCTTGTAATTGTCCTGCCAGCTACCAATGCTGTAAGTGAAAGGTCATTTAGTGCTCTCAGACGAGTAAAGAGTTACATCAGAAGCACGATGACTCAGGAGAGACTGAACCATGTATTGGTGCTGCATGCACACAAGGACGATACAGACTAATCGGACTTTATTGCAGTACCAAACGACTTTGTCGCTATGTCTGACCATAGGATGAACATTTTTGGCAAATTCAGTGAATGTAACTATTTACCTGGTGGAGTTTGAGAAATGCAAGTCATCACTGATCTGTGCATCTTGTTCATAATCGTTTCAACATATTTTATAGCTAGCATGAACTCATTTTCAAATAGTCTTTTTAATAAAACCATTTTCATCATGACACAAAAAATTCAATCATGTCTGTAATGGTGGGTGGTGAACCAACTTGTAATAGTGTTAGGTGTTCTTCTCAGTCCATCAACTCTAGCTGAGGTATAATGCTCTCAATATTCTAGGGTTAAGCTATTTTAATTCAAACTCAGAATCTCTAGAAAAGAGTAGACAGCAGATATATAATTATCTAGTGACTTACAAAAATGGTCCTAACCTTACTCAACCAATCAGATGCATGTACTCTAATCATGTCTGCATGTGCAAACTCTCTACAGTTTGCTATCTAGTGAGTTGTAGTCCTTTGGTCCTCAGGATGCTGTTAGGGCTTTGATCCCTAACATAATAATTTACTGTAGAAAGCGACAAAAAGTCAAAAACAATGGAACAGTGCAAAGAAAGAGGCCCTAGGACAACAAGGTTCCAAATATATGTATATTCTGAATTTAAAGAACAAAAATGGGCTTGGCAAGATCAAAAAAGAAAAAGAATATATATGTATGGTAGCAATGATGTTATGTTATGACTGTAAAGGTCTTGCGTGACTCCATTCCAGCTCGTTCATTGCCTGGAAAATCATGTTGGAGCATGTAAGAGCAATCCTCCCAACATCATCCAGAACCTTCCTGATTTCATGTTTGGTGAGTCCAGGGAGGATGCCACATAGGTACGAGATCTGGGTGGGTGCGCATCACAGGGAACCTATTGCCAGTGTTGTCAGAGTACCTGATAACAATGTACATATTTATACAGAAGGTGGACTGGGAATTTATGTAGTTATTCAATAGTAAATGCATAAACTAATAATTAATCAAACATACCCACCTCCTGGCCACACTCAGGTTACACCCATTGCATTGACTATACCCATGTAATACCCACTTCCTGGATCGACCATTTCATTTTACCTTCCTCCGGGCCTGTTATAGCAGTATTCTGAGGCTGGTCCAACTGGTCCCTGCCTTGCAGGATGACAACATTCTTCCACTGATAACATCTGAGTAATGCGAAAGAGTTATGGCCTCTCCACACTGCAAAGTCAACCTGCATTCATCCACATTAATTTGGTTGCGTCCACTCTGAATTCGGATAATGGGCAGTTGACCTCATTGGGTATTTGAGTAGAAAACTACGAGAGTGTGCATTGAATCATTCACTCGCATCTTCGCGTAGGCGGCTTGGAAAGCTCAAAGCCTCAAGCAGCATATTATCTGTGGTTTGTGGCCAAACTAGCTAGGTAGAAAAGCTATCTAGACTAACTACATAGCTAGAGAACTGTTGCTATGTTTATACGTCTTGCATCTGGACTTTTGAAGTTTGTGCAGACCAAACCAGCTCTCTCTTTCTTCTCTGCAGAAAATGTTTCGTGCGCATCTGTAGGTACCTGATAAGCAAGAAAAGGATGCAAAACCCCCCTCCATTTCAACAACAGATACAGTATTTTGATTTTGAATAACTTCGGTCGCCTGATAACTTTTGCTTTGAGTGTGGACTCGACGAATGATCCTAGGACCCAACGCATAATAATGCCAATTGGTTTAGGTATACAGTGTGGACAGGACAGAACTATCTGTACCTACACTCTTAAAAATAGGTATACTCTATATATTCCTTCTGTCCTGACAAGTCCAAGACCAAACAGCTAGTGAATGATGATGTCCACCATTAGAGGAATCACTCACTTAATAAACACAGACTCATAACGTGCAGGTCTAGGAATGGCAGAGATTCCTCCAAGAAAAGGTGCAGGTCTAGGAGCAGTAATGATGCTTCCATGACAAGGTGCCAGTTTAGGACAAGCAATGATGCCTATAAGACAAAGTGCAGATTTAGGAGAAGCAATGATGTGTGCAATACAAGGTGCAGGTCTAGGAGCAGTAGCAATGCCTCCAAGACAAGAAGTGTTTAATTTGCGAAGTAAGACTCAAAAATAAATAAGCCATAGAAGTTGACCCTCTTGTTGAAAGAAAGACCCAAGAGCTCAAAAGCAAAAGTAGCTCCATCCATGGATAAAGGATGTCAAAAAGGTGTGCAAGAAGCTATTAAAAAAATTCACCTCAAGTTTAGCTGGATATTTGCCATAACGGCATATTTTTCTGACCTGCGGGAACATAGGAAGGAATGAGATGTCCTTCTGTTGTTTAAGATGAGATTGGCCTAGCTAAAGTATGTGAACCTGACATTGACAAATGCTGTGTACTGGGCATAACCTGCAATGATAGTATAAGGAAGGCAAGGCATAATGACCTTTTCATGGCCAGTCGAATGAAGAGCAGAAGCTGTGCCACAACTGCTGTTGACTTTAATCTCAATGTTATTAGAGCAACAGGGCATTAGAGATCGGTCACATCACCCATCAGCCTCAGTGTCCATGACAATAGCTCAGCTTCTGAAATACAACATTGTAAAGCATGTAAAGAAAGGTGTACACGGTAACACAGTATCAACCAGGAAACCCCTCTGCTAATATATACAGTGGGAAGTCAGTTAGTTGTTTGACCATGGGATGGAGCATGTTCATAAAACTGTAACTGAGATCACACCATTCTTCACAGTATGACAGAACTTGAGCTCATCCTATATAGACATTAAGGATAATCTTTTTAATTTTTTAGTTTGGTACCCATGCTCTCTGCTTTGAGATTGAGCAAGAAGAATCAAGAGAATTGCTGGCAGAGCTCTGGTAAACAATCATTGTCAGCACGTGCAGAGTAATTTTTCCCATGACATGAAAAAAAAGCTGCCAGCATTGATATAGGCATGGCTTCTGGTAATGTCGACATGTTTTGATGATTGAAGTTAAAATGACTGACTTCCTACTGAATTGGCTTGATATACCACAGATATAATAGAATCACTAGATGTACTATATGATTGGGGGATGAATATCTCTTATGACAAGTGATATGCATCAATGGGAAATGGTGTCTAGAGGACAATGTTGTGTATCTGATGTAAATGTTTACGTGTCGCACTTACTCTATCACGCGATTGCACATAGTGTTAATTTCACATGGCCTTACTTTACTGTTCTTGATCTTATTTTTAGTGTTAGTAATCTTTTTTAGCCAAATACTATTTGTTACTCTACTGTTCTTTATTTATATGCTACAGAAGGCTGGAGGATAATGAATAAGGGCAAAGTTGGCTTATTTAATTTGTCTGTCAACTCTTTGCTTATGTGTATCTCATATATCATAATGCAATACGAAATGATGTAATCAATGCAAATATTGTGGATGATGTAATTAATAAATATCAGTTACTATAGTATCCAAAGCTCTCAAAAGTGAAGTCATTACCAAAGCAGCTGTAGACAACATAGATCACAATCCAAGCTCCACCAAAGCACGTGATTCCTTATGGAACGTGTGATCTCATTCCTACAACATCCAGACTATGAAATCAAGGCTAGTGTCAAGGCACAAATTGGAGCACTCTTATTATTGGTGGTTCCTCAAAGGGAGAGCACACCTACCATCATGAACAAATTGACAGTAAGCAGAACGAGTTTGTTGCTTATGTCATAGAGGGGATGGGGAATCCATTTGTAAAGAAAAGCACTGATATGCTATTCCTTTGACAGAAAGGATAGACTTGAGCTCTGCAGCTGTTGTAACTGTGCATATATACATGAAGATGGAGTAAAATCAAGTTTAATCAATTTGGAAACTAACATTTGGTGGACAGATCCAAATAACTTATTATGTTGTTTGCTTCTATTAAGACCAAATCTACCACCAAGAGAAAGCAGAGCTTGCCTCTGCAAAGGGTATTTCGAAGCTATTCTCCCAACTATACATTACATACCATCAGGATGGTAATCTTTATGTGTTCTTCAAACATGAAAATGGGACATATACACCATCATCGTCGTGATGGATTGGTACCCAATTTGACTATTTCTAACCAACTTTAGAACTACTTTCCGAAGGAAAGGCTGATGCATTACAAGTTACTTCTGTGATTGTTGACCTACAACAGTTGAAATACTGAAGCCTGGCCACAGCAAAGCATTTCTTGAATATGCCACTAAGCTTTTATAGCTTCAACATTGATTTCATCTAGACCTTCTATTGGACCCTATGCTGTGGCATGCTGAAGGGTTACTGCATGAGCTGAACATGCCAAGATAATCCATAGACATGTCAATGCCTGTTATTTCTACCAAGGTTTTGCATGATTTTCTCCATGTCATTAACAACAAGAAGGAACTCTTCAGGTTTCTATACAGCCATGTCATTATGTACATCTATTTTTTTGGAGAACAACTGTTGCCACTGATAGTCAGTAGGGCTGTACCATCCACCCACTGAAGAGATAGTCTCTTTGGCAGCAAAATAAGCCAACACATAGAATAATGCTTCATGCAGCAACTGCCATCAAATGAGGACATTCAGAATATTCAATGTGCACCATGGACACAGATGTGGTAGTTATTGCTGTTTGATTAGTACTGCAATTTTGGAGATGTGGATGAACTTTGTTGATTCTCTGGGATTTGAAACATCAATGTCACTTCAAGTGTTCCATGCAATCACATGATGTGATACATTCTTGCCATTTACAAGACATGACAAGAATACAGCAAGGATAGTTTGGGACACTTACCCAGACGTAACAAATGCAATCCTGAATGTGGCATCTGCACCAAGAGAGATTACCATGAGTTGCCGTTCTTAGCAATGAGCTTTTTCCTGGCGAGATTGATATATGAGCATGTGCTTGTGCAGTGGTAAAGAAGCACCATGAATCTTTCAATTGCTTACATGTCAGCGATGGTAATCTCTCTTGGTGCAGATGCCACATTCAGGATTGCATTTGTTATGGCTTCCTTGATCATGTCAAGATGTAGAGAGCTGCTGGACCTACAGAGTTGGTTGGTAAATGGAGTCCTGATTAGGTGTAGGGATTTGTTGCACCCACTGGACCAGTTGAACCTATTGAGTAGGTTGACTTGATACTACCCAGATGCAGAGACTTCGGAACCGATTTAACTAGATGATAGATGAGTTAATGCAGTCATGTGTATGGTGAAGGAGACAGTAGGAACTGTTAGCATCACTTACCTATCTTTGAAAATATGATAACACTACTGTAACACTTCTCGAGTCTAAACAAATAAACCAGTTCATGCCTGACTCATGGTGCTCTTACTTCAGGAACCTGCTGAGCAGAGAAAAATGTAATCAAAGGCCAAAAAAAGAGAAATGGCTAACAATTCCACCATATATATGTATATGTGCAGCAGCACCTCACACATGGGTAACAGGTTTCTTGGATAATTTGTCCATGCAAGGAAGGGAAAAACTGGGATTTCTCAATCACAATAGAGAGGGCTAGTTTCTAGGGCATTTCAATATAGTTAAGTGTATGCATGGACATACTTGGTGGCTTAATTAAGCAATTATTGTATCACTACTTAATAAACACTTTGCTAATTCAATAATGCAAGATACAGGAATTTATGGATCTCTGGCTCTTGGGGATGGGATAGTTTATTGTCCAGCAGCAACTTGACAGTGAAGCACCAAGTCTTCGACTAACCCAAAGCTCTATGCACTTGATAAATAACTCAAATAATGATATCTCTCTTTGTTCTCTTTTGATACTAAAAATTGTTGCATAGGTACAACCATACCCAGGTTGAGGCCGGGTCCCTCAAAACCTGCATACCCAAGTTTTCTGCTGTTCTAGCTCCTAATTGGAAAGTGCATGTCAGTTGAAATCACTACCAGTAGATAGAGGAAGCGCTACTGCACTGTTCTATATTCCCTGTGGTTCCCAATATAGCTCTACTGGTCAGTGAGGTGTACAACCTACAACTGGGTTGCTTCTGTGTGGCTCAGAGTCAGTACCACTTATAGTGAATATTTCTGAATGCCAAACTCTCTGTCCTAGTTGGACCACAACTACACTCACACTATCAGATTTAGTATTAACAGTAATAGTTTTGTGCACAAGAAAACTACAGAAAACATATACAATACAGAACTAAATCTCTGACTCCCTTCATGTTATATCCTATATAAATAGTTCAGGCATCTGGGTAGTAACTAGTAGTTTACACAATGGCTCAAGGTGGCCCAGAACCAGTGGTGTAGCCAGGAACGAAATTATGGCAAGCAGAGCAATTTGTGGGATTTTTACACCCACTTTAATTTTTTTAACCACGCCAATTTGATTATGTATGTTCTGATGATAATTTAATCTGTCCTTTGATGCAAAGTTATTTATGACACTTTCCAAACATAGTTCCATAGTAAGTTCCTTCTCAATAGAAACAACTGCCAGATTAGTGAGTTGTTCTGTCATGGTTGACTCAAGTACATTTTAATCCACTTGAGTGCAGACAAGGATCTTTCCCACTATGCTCTGCTATATAAATTGTCATAGCAATCTGGATAGCTTTAATGAGGGAAGGGAAAGCTGCCTTCAGAGATAGAATTTCTCGATAAACATCTTCTTGAGTTGTCATTTCAGTGTTGACCTACGAAGTACTAGAGTAGACTCCGGGCAGAGTGATTCATAGTCCAGATCATCATGCATGATAGTGGCTTGAAAGGATCCAAATAAGATGCTGAATCAGGGCAGTGATAAAATAAATCACAGGAGATCAATGTTTTTGTGGTTAAATTGTCGATACATTTCGTCAAGGAATGAATATATCACAGGCAAGTCGAGATTTATCTTGTACTCCATGCATGCTAAAAGAATCGCACGTGATCCAGTTGTACCTGCAGTGACAATATTACTCTGTAAATGTTGAAAAAAACTGTCTCAGCCTGGGTATGTGACGATTAGTATAGCATCTGCCACTTTTTCATCATAGCAATACACTTTATCCCATTCAGCATCCATACAAAACATTTCAAAGTTGACACAGTAGCAGAAATTAGATTCCCTTCTTTAGTTTGGGAACTTTGTAGGTAATCAGATAAACTTGTCAGTATCATATCAAATATGATAAGAGGGAAAAGAAATTTGGAAGTTTTTGATCTGAAGAAGAGCATTTTACTCAACAGCTTTTGTTCAATTACATCCATTAGAGATCGCTTCCAAGGTTGCAATAGCCGAGCGATAGTCAGCAAATATCATTCACAGATCATGCCCAATGTGTTTCAGACAGCCTTTGTAGCTGATGTATCTGCTTTTCTTGATGCAATTCTTTTGATTTTGCTCCAAATATCGCATAGATCTTGGTTGTAAATACAAATATACACAAACACTCAAGCAGACACAGGAAAATTTACAAGCAAACCGAACCCTCATCACATGCACACAGAATGACTTGAACTCAGCCGATGAGAACTGTGGACCACTGTCCGACACTAGCACATCTGGAATGCCATGTCTGGAGAACACAGAAGACAATGCCTGAATAACATCATGTGATGTCGAAGCATTCAGGCTTTTGACTTCTATGAAGTTACTGTGGGCATGCATTCAGCTCACACAGGTCAGTTCCAACCTTGGCATGGACGAATAATGATTTCATGTTACTGTAGAAGTTCTTTTTGCTGTGCACTATATGTCACATTTGACATGAAAAAACCTTCACATCAGCAGTCATGTGGGGCCAGAACAGACATTCACGAGCTTGTCGCAGACACCCTTCTATGCCCAAGTTACTAGCATGAACGATGGCCATTAGCTCTGTTATCAGACATGCAGGTATATATCACCTGCTGATGGCTCTTGAACAGCAGCTGATACCTACACAATCAGTTTGTTGCGATAATCCCAGTATGATATCAGTGAAACTGGAATGTCCTTCTTGTCCACAGGACATCCGTCTAGATAGAACATCACAGCTGTTCACAGGAAGATAGGCTCGACTTAGAGTATCAGCCAGCTGCATTTCCATGCCTTTGCAATACCTGACATCCAGGGAGTAGTGCTGAAGATGCAGCAGCATATGTTGCAATCTGTTCGGAGCTGAACATAGCGCCTTCCAGAAGATAGTCTCTAGAGGCTTATGATCGTTCTGCACAGTGATTACATCCCTGCTGTATAAGTAGATGTCAAAGCACTCACAGGTGAACACTATGGCCAGCAGCTCCTTCTCGATTTGAGCATATCGAGCCTCAGCTGATATCAGAGCATGTGATGCATAGACCACTGGCTGACATCCTGTAGTATAGCTACACCAAGCCCCGACTTGGATGCACACTGCACAGTTACCTCCTTGTTCAAGTCATAGTACATTAGAACTGGTGCACAGCTCACAGCCTTCATAAGTTCTGGGAATACCATCTTCTGAGCATGGTCCCATGTCCACTCAGCATCCTCAAGAAGTAGTTGTCTGAGAAGGACCATCATATCAGACAAACATGGTACAAACTTAGCCAGGTACTGAACCATGCCCAACAGCCTCTGTACAGCAGGCACATCCTACGGTTCTGGCATCTCCACGATGGCATGCACCTTGTCAGAGTGAACCTTCAGGACCTTGTTCGTAGTAACATGTCTGATGATAGGAGCCTCTGACTTTTTGAGTTCAAACTTCTCAGTTTTGGGAGTAATGTGACGCTCTTCACAGCACTCAATGAATGAAATACGGTGTTTGTCACGGTCTGCAATCGGTTCAGGCAGATTATTACCATAACCAACAGCACAGAAATCATCAGCAATCACCTCAATTCCGTGCAGGTCTTCGATCAACTCATACATCTTTCAATGAAAGACTTCAGGGGCACTGTTGATGCTTACACATGTAGCATCCAAAAGGTGCGTGGAAGTTTGTCAGAAAAGACGATGCCTGTCGAATATTAAATGCAAGAAGCCACTACACACATCCAGGATCGTGAATGCTCTTGCATCATGCAGCTAGTTGCGATGTCCTCGATTGTAGGTAGAGGATAGTGTTCATGCTACACAGTCTTGTTCAAGTCCTTAGAGTCCAAGCAAATACAGAGCTTTCCATTCTTCTTGGTCACCACAACCATAGATGAGATCTCCAGTGTGGGCTCTATGATAGGCACCAGCACTTGTTGTTGCATCAGATCTTCTGGCGCATCCTTGACCTTGTACCTTAGTGTGACTTGTACACGTCACAGAGCATGCTACAGTGTCTTGGCAAGATTCAATCTGATGTGATATTCACCACCTAGCTTTCCAGATGTAACAGAGAACACCAGTGGACACTTGTTGATGATCTGTGCTTTACTGAGTGCACTCGTACTCCTTAAAGCACACAGAGTAGCACCTGTAGTGTCAGGCTTCTGTGGTGCATCACAGTCCAGGATACGCATATTCCATGGCATGGTGTTACTCTGGTGGGCCATGCAGCACGTGGTGTCACTCTGGTGGGCGATGCAGCATATGGTGTCACTCTGGTGGGCCATGCAGCACATGGTGTCACTCTGGTGGGCCACGCAGCACATGGTGTCACTCTGGTGGTCCACGCAGCACATGGTTTCACTCTGGTGGGCCACACAGCACATGGTGTCACTCTGGTGGGCCATGCAGCACATGGTGTCACTCTGGTGGGCCATGCAGCACATGGCGTCACTCTGGTGGGCCACGCAGCACATGGTGTCACTCTGGTGGGCGATGCAGCATATGGTGTCACTCTGGTGGGCCATGCAGCACATGGTGTCACTCTGGTGGGCCACGCAGCACATGGTGTCACTCTGGTGGGCCACGCAGCACATGGTTTCACTCTGGTGGGCCACACAGCACATGGTGTCACTCTGGTGGGCCATGCAGTGCATGCATGTTCTCTGGTAGGTCAGAGTACAAGTAATTTATTCCATAGCAACGCTGTAAAATGTCCTTCTTCACCACCCTAGATCTGCACCTGATGGTAACTAACAGGATGAAGTTTATTGAAGTTTTACTGACATAATTATTTACTCAATTCATGCTCTAGCTATTGAGGTGGGATACACTAATCACAAATAACTATCCTTTACTACCATGCCCTATTTGTTAGTGCCTGCTAGCTTTGAATAAGTACAAATATTAAAGGTCATTTGCCTCAATGTCCAAGCAACAATTTAATTGAACAGTTTTACTCCAAGGTGCCATTGCTGGGTTTAGACATGTGGGGACATAGTATCTCATTGGGTTCTGACAGATGGAAGCAGATCAAGAACAGCTCAGCAGGGATACACATTGTAACAACAGCTTACCATGCTGACTATTAAGTCAGTGGTGGTTTAGTTGTGGAAAGGGGAATGTCCCTGCTTAACTGCCCTGGATCTGCACCTGTCAATAACTAACAGGCTGAGGCTGATTGAAGTTTTACTGACATAAATATTTACTCAATACATCAATATGCTCAAGCTAGATACACTGAGCACAAATAATTATTTTTTACTACCATATCATATTTATTAGTACCTTTTAGTTTTTAACATTAACGGTCATTTGCCTCAATGTGCAAGCAATCATTCATGCACTGGCTGTGAACATTCATTGTGCCCTCAGGCATAATAATTATGAGTAAGACGTTTGTACACCATTAAGCTGTTTGTCACTACCCATTTACCCATGACCTCAGGCTTCCTCCCCACCTTTTTACTGACATTGCATCAGTAGATAGATGATGCATGGTAACCTGTATTGTTTTGTGGTGCACAACTATTTATACTGGTCTCATGCATTTCTGGTAGTGCTGCTAGCCACAACAATAATAGTATGGCTAGGCTATGGATTTCAGAAATTCACTTGCTCTCTCTGCTCTGAGACTCACTTGAGTCACTCCTGTACCAGTTATAGTGAATATTTCCATGACCCCAACTCTCTGCCTGGGACCTAATTGGACCACAACTACACCCCCACTATCTGGTTTAGTAGCTTTGTACACAAGAAAAACACACTTTGTAAATGGTGTTACAGAAAACATGTACAATGCAGAACAAACTCTCCTGTTCTTAGCTCACTCTGACTCTCTGTCAACTCTCCATTAACTCTTTGGCTGCGAAGGGATTTACCCAGTAATTTCCCCTGCACGCGGAGGCTGTTTATTGAATCACCCGTTTTTGAAATCACCTGATTTTTAATTGGTTTTGTTTTGTATTTTTGAGGCTTGTTTAGGTGAGCATACGAGTGATATTCTGACTATCTCCTAACTTTCTACCCAACACCAGGCTAGAAGAACCTTTTGAGATGGCAAGACAAGTGAAGCCAGACTCCAAGTAAGTATTATTATGTGGATAAGCTAACCAGTTTGTTACATAGATGGCTAGCAAATTAGATGGCGCTTGAAGTGTATAGGCAGTTTTAGCTGATATTTATAGCTAGCAAATTAGCTAGCGCTTGAAGTTGGCAGTTTTAGATAGCCAAGTAGCTAGCGCTTGAAGTGTATAGGTAGTTTGAGCTGATCTGTATAGATGGCAAATTAGCTAGCGCTTGAAGTTGGACGATCATTGTAGCTATCAAATTAGATGGCGGTTGAAGTGTATAGGCAGTTTGAGCTTATCTTTATAGCTAGCAAATTAGCTAGCGCTTGAAGTTGGCAGTTTTAGATAGCAAAGTAGCTAGCGCTTGAAGTGTATAGGCAGTTTGAGCTGATCTTTATAGCTGGCAAATTAGCTAGCGCTTGAAGAAGGCAGTTGTAGCTGATATATAGCCAGCAATAGCTAGCATTGGAGGTAGCTAGTAGACTACCAAGCAAACCAAGTTGTTCTATAGCTAGTGCTAGTATGTATCTCAGCTCAGCTAGCTTTGGATGATCTACCAACTGTGCTATCATCATGAATACTAGTACTCAGAATGGTCACAGCTCTCTTGTCTATCCATTTCAAGGCATGGACACCATTTGTACTTACAGATTCCTTTTCATTTTGTCTTTGTCCTGGATACATGCAGGTCCCCCCTTGTTCACCCGAACTGTACCAAATGTACCAAAGCCACTACTTTTTAGAGATAGTACAAGTGTATATATCATATTATTATTGTGTGTATACTAAAGTCTCCTCACCTACATACAGCTTCCAACTATAGGTATATCCTCTAGAGCTGTCTGCCAGGACATAAGCTTTCGTACCCCACTTTGTGGGCTTCATGGACAAGTACTGGATGAACCAGACCCTACCCTTGAATCCAATTGATTCATCGACAGCAATTTCTCTTCCAAGCTGGTATGATTGTCCACGCTAATGGCTATAATGAGGGCAATGAACCTCTTTATCTCGCTAACTGTGCCAAGCTTTCCAATCTCTCATTCTAGATTGAGGAGGTAGGTCTTGATTTGAAGCTATAAATTGGTCTGCTTACAAATTTGTTTCCTCCACAATTCTCCTTAGATAGTGTTATCGAGAAAAAGCTGAGCAAAGTCAATGGGCGCTTTTCCTTCCATATCAACTGTGCAACCAGATGTCTGCCTGAATGAGATTACCACTGGAGCTGCTGGTACTGGAGCTGCTGGCCACTGGAGCTGCTGGCACTGGAGCTGCTGGCACTGGAGCTTATGGCACTGGAGCTGCTTGAACTGGAGCTGCTTGAACTTTCACTGGAGCTACTCGAACTTTCACTGGAGCTACTCCTACGACCTTCTTCATCGTTACACTATCCACAACATCTTCACAATCCTCCACACCCTCTTTACCATCCTCCACACCTTCACAATAATTCTCATCAATATATCCACCAAAATCATCATCACTGTCATCTCTTTTTTTTAACATACACAGCACTTCAACTCTATTATAATAATTATCTATCCATCACTTGTATTCAGCACAATACTTTATCAAGCATCTAGAGTGAAGGTACATAACCACCTTACATAACCACGCTTTGTCCAAAGATAGTTGATAATTCCAGGTCAGTACAAGTGAATTAAACACTGTGAGCAGCTGTACCAATAAGCAGACGATAGGCAGATGCTTCGTGAGTGCTGTACTGATAAGCAGGACCTTACTGCGAGTCAATAAAGCATTAGTCCTTTACGGACATATATATGATAGGCAGATGCTTCGTGAGTGCTGTACTGATAAGCAGGACCTTACTGCGAGTCAATAAAGCATTAGTCCTTTACGGACATATATATATGTCCACCGCGTAAGAGTGCAATTTTTGCCGGACATATATATATGTCCACCGCAGTCAAAGAGTGCTTTATTATATATATATATCATTCATTTTGGTCGTCTTCCGGTGATGTGGACTGGTAATCGTATGATTGGTTGGCCGGAGGGGTGAGTGCTCATGGAAGCTTCTCTCCATTCACGTACTTCACAGACTAGCGGTTTGTTATCATTCCCTTTTTCTCCTGCTTCCAAATGGATCGAGTATCATTCAGAATCAATGGGGGGTGGCATAATTGAAATTAGTGTGGTAGAATATGGTGCCCACAGCAGATAATCCATTGGCAGAGGCCAAATAAGCAGAAGGGGCCACCTTAGCTGCAATCCTAATTCCCCAAATCCCATGCAGGCTTGCTTGGTTCCATGTTGAGTCTAGAACATCAAAATAGTTATTGGTAATGGAACTAATTATCTCCCTTAGGGTGAAATCAAAATCCTATAGCTTGCTTGACAAAAAACCCAGTTCAGTATGAAGTAGGTAAAGCAACTTAGGAATGAAGAAGGAATGACACAGCAAAAGCTGAGCATACTGAGCACGTAGGTATTGCAGCCTTACTCTCATAATCTTCAAAAGGTTCATCTTCTCCAAGATTGCACTGTCAACTGCCCCATCCTTTCCCAAGGGGAACCATGCAGCATTTAGTCTCTAGTGAAAGGGCTACTACATACTAGATCTGATTTGGCAATGTTCAACTGCAAGCCTAGCTCACTTGCCAACTTTTCAACAGACTTAATGTCACTCAATACATCTTCAGAGGAGCGCCCAATGGTTCCATCATCCAGATAGAAAATGCAAAGTTCTGATTTCAGGCTCTGACATAAGTGGTATATGGATAGACAGAACAATAGTGGACTCAGTGAATCTCCCTGCTCTATCTCTTCTTATGATCTGATTGTGGTGTTACCCCAAAACAAATTGAATGTCTCTGAATATGCTGAGTGACAAATGGGAAGAGAACTGGAACTATCTCACCAACAATCACAAGCATCTTATCTCTACGGACAGAATTAAACCCATTCTTGATATCTAACTTGACCATAGCCATATCATCCATCAAACTATGAACATAAATTCTAGCATCATGTGCAACTGCCTCTGCACCACCTGAATTTCCCCATCACCTTCCTCTCAAATCTCCCAGCACACTTGGCAACTAGACGACGCAATGTACCACCTACATCAATAGGCCTCACCCACCCACTATTCTTCTCAAGAGCTACTAGTGTAGCCCAAACAAAAAAGGAGCACCAAGGCAGGTGTCTTGCCTTCCAGGAACATGTTCACAAAATCAAGTAGGGCACTAAGAAAATTCTCACTTACCTTCCCTGAAAATGCACCAATCCTCCTAAGGTGCTGGGAGTGCAAACCATCAGAGCCACCAGCAGAACCACTGGGAAAGGACAGGATTGTCTGAGCCATTTTTTCTCTGGATACCCTCACACACTGCACAGGTATATCTGGTAAGGGTGGGTCACAGAATCTGAGTGTTTGGTGGAATGCTTCTGCTGGAGGGCCAAAAGTGTTGCTTCAGATCCTCAGTCAGACAGTCACCTGAGCTAGCCAGCCATATATCTCCCCTTACATCACTCTCCCTTAACTTAGATGATATCTAGAAGATAATGATTCCAAAGGATCCTTAGGTGACCTACCTTGACCCTGCACCATCCAGGCAGTACAGGTTGAAAGTGGTACTTGACTATAAGCTGCTCATTCACGAGACTTGCCAGGCTCTTGTTGTCACCCCCTCCCTTTGGAACCCATAGCCTTCATGCTACAAACTGGAGTAGCTTGGCCCAAGAGCCTATGTCATTAGATATGACCACAATCTGGATTAGCTACTTGCTATGGAAATTCGCTTGAGAATTCTAGCATCCCTTCTGAATGACAGAAACTCTGCTTCAGTCACATCACGTGGGGCATGTGGTCGACTGCCATTACTGAGATCTTCAACACTTTCACTTCCACAAGAACCTGGACATCTACTATCCATTGGATAATCCTGGAACCCCTGAAAAAGGTGCACCATTATGGTATTATGGCTGATTAAGTTACAGATTCCCATGGAAACCAGGAGGTACTGTCCCTCTATTTGATGTATATTGACAAGACTGGCATAGAGCCTCATATTAGGAAAGACTTGATGGACCTTTTTCATCTAGAGTGAACTAGTGGGCAATGGCTAGTATTATTTTGGAGCTTATCACCAAACATGACTTGGATGTGCAGTGCATGTGAGGAGAGTAATTTGAAGGTGCTTCAGCAATGGCTGCTGAGAAAAAAGAAGCCCAGGCACTGATCAAGGAGAAAAATCACCTTGAAATATATACACACTGTCTTTATCATGTTCTAAGTCGGGCAATTGGGTAGTCGTGCTCAGTTCAAGCTCTCAGAAACATGATTAACATAATCAATGATGTGTACTTATTCTTTCACATGTTCCCAAAGAGACATCACTTTCTTGAGTTTGTCCTGTGTGTGTGTGCTCCTGAAAGCAGAGTTTCCAAACTCAAAAGCATCTCTCTGTAAGACCGGATGGACTGAAACTCATGATCGCTTAGAAATATTTCATTCTATATTTTCACCATGCCCATGCTATTATTGAGTCACACAAGTATCCACAGACCTAGCAGGCAGGAGAAGACAAAGAGAATTGGTCCTGGGACACATCCACTTAGACCAGAGCAGATGCATTGAAATATTCATTGAAAACTGGCTGGAATATTGTTGCACTTGTTACTCTGCTGAACAGCATGGATCAACTGAAATGGCTCAGCACCAAACTTCAGAAGCGTGATGTTGATGTGGTTGCTGCATTCAAGTACATCAACACAGCTATTAATGAAGTCCACATGCAGAAAGACAACTTCAAGTTGGTTGGTTGAAATTTTCTCACATCACAGAACTCACATCACACCCTGCTGAAGTAGGAGGGGCCAGAATGTCCTAGAATTAGAGTGACCTATTTTTACAGGCTTAGTCTGCTGGATTGAGGGGGCTAAACGAACTCTATGCTATTGAGACAGCTGCTAAATCCAACGTCCCACAGGGAAAATCCTGGGAGGGGGGGGGAGGGGAGGGTGAGGGGTGTCTGCATTCATCAAAAGCATCAAGAAAGTACTCCTGATAACTCAACAAGGTAATATTCGATATCCCACCTAAGCAATATTAAATTTGTGAGGCGTTCTCAGTAAGAATAACACATTTTAGAGCCTAGAGATTTCATCTTTCTAATTCTTGGAAATTAGCGAACATCTACATTAAATAGAAGTTCTTGAATATCCTACTTAATGTGGTTACATCTTTCCAAACCTGTGTCAAATTCTTCTCATAGGGTGTGTCTCCCCTGTAGGGTCTTGTGATGTAGGAAGGTCATTCCCTGTCCTTTGATTTGTAAAGGCACATCTGCATGCAGAGAGGTTAACAGGACTGGCTGTGCACTACACAGGTACTGAAGCTTAACACTGAGGAAGTTGTTAAATCTTATACACAGGCTAATTCCAGGTGCCTCTTCTGCAACTCAGTCTTATTTAATGAGTAGGATAAAAAAGCTGGTTGTATATATGCCTGTATTATATATACCAATTTTATGTTAAATATATATTCTGGCCTCAACTTTTTCTTCGTCTGAGCTGGTCAACGCCATCCTTCCCCCATCCTTCAGGTCACTCCCTGCTCCTTTCGTGGTCGAGGCGCAGTCATGCTGGTCAGTGGGACATGATCACCAGCCTCCTGAGGGTGCTGCTGCTTGCAAGCAGAAGTGGTGGGATGGTTTGCGGGCTGCTTCTGCTGCTGAAAGGCTGCTACAGGGTGCAGAAAATGATGAGGAGCGTGCCCGTCTTCTCTCAGTGTCCACCAAGGAGTCGGGTGCCTGGCTGAGGGCATTGCCTTTGACAGCTCTAGGCCTGCGGATGGACGACAACACTGTGAGGGTTGCTGTGGGTCTGAGCTTGGGAACAGCAGTCTGTGGGCCCCACTCCTGCCACGTTTGTGGGACTGCTGTTGATGCCCCAGGTAGGCATGCCCTCAGCTGTAGGCGGAGTGTGGGAAGACATCAACGGCATGCGGCAGTGAACGACATCATCAAACGAGGTTTGGCGGCTGCTCATCTTCCCTCCAGGCTAGAGCCTTTGGGCCTTTTGAGATCAGATGGCAAGAGACCGGATGGTGTGACACTGGCCCCATGGAAGTCTGGCTGTTTACTGACTTGGGATGCTACCTGCCCAGATACATTTGCTTTGTCATACAGAGCACATGCCACCCAAGAGCCAGGGAGGGTCGCTGAAGCAGCAGAGGAACGGAAAAGCGATAAGTATCGGGAGCTTCCACCAGGCCACGTGTTCTCGCCCATAGCCATTGAGACCTTGGGGGCAATTGGCCCGAAGTCACTGGCCTTTTTGAAGGAGCTCGGATACCACATTAAAACAGAGTCGGGCGAGCCCAAATCGACAGAGTACCTGCTCCTGAGACTATCTGTGGAGGTCCAGCGGGGGAACTGCATGTCTGTACTGGGCAGCACAGGCATCTGACACTTTCCCATTAAAAATATATATATATAATATATAATAATATATAATACAGTGTATAATATAATTATATATTTTTTAAATGAACATATCAATAAAAAGTACACTTTATTGCCGAAAAACACACATCCTTTCCCCCCCTCTAAATCCTCTCAAACCCACAAGTTAAGTTGTAACACTCCCTCCCTTCCCTAAATCCTAGATCTGCCTGTGTGAAGGATAAGAAGCGGTGTGGGATAATTATGAAGAGTGTAAAGCACAGGAATATGTAGGATATTTCATAATGATGTGTGGTAAATTTAAGAGGGATTCACTGGAAGTGGTGGATGAGTTGCGAAGAATTGTAGGGGTTGGAAATTAGCTGAATGAAAATAGAAGAGTCGGTAAAGATGGAAAGGTGGTATTTCTGTCCAGGAAATGTTTGGAGGGAATAATTGATTCAGTATTGTAGGAGGTGGACGAGTGTGTTATGTATTGGGTAGGGAAGTGGTGGCAGAAGAGAAAGGAACTGCTGTATATATGGGGAGCTGATGAATGATCTTTGGTCCCCTCCCCTTCCTCTGCCTTGAGCAGCAGGACAATCTTAGATATTAGTGTTATGGATATTATTATTAATTAAATACTGTTGATATATAGACTTGTTAGTATTAGTTACTGTTATATAGTGTATCACTGTGCTGTTCCCAAATGTTAAGCAGTATCAAGATTAAATTATTCATGTCTAGACAAAAGTGGTAACTAACACAATCTTCTTGTGACATCCTGCTCTTCTAAGAAGCAGAGCTATCACAGACGGTTGTTATTCAATGTTAGGTAGCTAACTGAAGCTAAGGTATCCACTGCCCAACAATAGCTCAGATTGTGAGTTCTAAGTTACTTTGTTCCTCATGACAATTATGACCATGAGCTAGGTAGCTATATAGCTCTAATAGAGTGCTAGCTGTTAGTTTAGCTAGAGCTAATACCATTTTTGTCTAAATTGTGTCAACTGAGAGTTTGTTGAGAGAAATAGTACATATGATGAAGAACAATTGCTAATATGATAAATTTCATCTTGTCTTCAAATGCCGGTGGATATGTTCTGAACATGGAAATTCTCTAAAAGTCAGTTCTTATGAATTTTTAATATAAACCATTTGACTCAGGCTTTTTGCCAGATACTTGGATAAGCTCACAAGTGATAACACTGACACTAAATTCCAGGCCTATCTGAAAGAGGACATTTTTGCGAATTAAATGAGCAGCAGATGCTTCACTTCATCCAGTTAGTTATTTAACAGGTGCAGATGTAGGGCGGTCAAGAAGGGACATTTGAAATAAATTACTTGCACTCTGACCTTCCAGAGAACATGCGCTGCATGGCCCACCAGAGTGACATTATGTGCTGCATGGCCCACCAGAGTGACACCATGTGCTGCATGGCCCACTATGGAGTGGCTAATGGCAGTGTTGCGCTCGCAATTGACACTCACTAACTTTCAAAGGTGGCCAGGCAAACATTTCTATGATTATACTGCTCTCTCTAAATTTCAAATGCTTCATCCACTATGGCGTTTTCTTCTAATAGAGTAGAGCTAGAGATAGCCTCCTGCTTGCAGAAAATGAGCTCTATTGTACCTAATACAATTTGTCATAATGCTGCTATATAGCATTTGTTTTTGTGTTATCGTCGAGGATGTGAAAAACACATGGCTAAAAAAAAAAGTCTAAAAAGCCACTTTCTCCATTCCAATCAAGCAAAACAAATGATCCTTTTGGCTTAAAAACTGCCTTTGATGGTTCCTGAAGGCAGTGCTAAGTTTAGTATCTTCTCTATGTTCTGTGATGCACTAATTGTTCCCACCAGCTGACTGGCTAATGTAAGATGGAGTCTTTTCAGCGTATTGTTTCTGGTTGGTTATGCAATACCCACTGACAGAGTATTTTAGTCATGCTAACTGCATTAATGCTACATCTGCATTCACTTGTAATGCAATGGCAGATGCAAGGCTATGCCTAATAGTTCCAAATTATCACTCATTTAACTAAGATTTCAATCAAATTACCTTCTAAAAATCAGATCCTGCTTCCTGGCCACTGCCTGCTATCATTTAGAGCCCCCACCCTCTACCTACTTTTCCATCACTTGGTTAGTGAGCTGTTTGGTATGCCCTCCACACCTAGCCAGTGCTATACTGTGGCATTTTTTTAACTCCCTCATACACATAGGTCACAAAGTACATCAGTCTTAAATTGTTTTTTTACCAGCATGTGATCATGCTGCAAACCATGTATGTTTGAAGCTTCTTTTTTCTCCTTTGCTACCAAAAGATTTCAATGGAAAACAAATAATTCTTGGCTGGTGAGGGCCAGAAATATTCTTTTGATCTCTTGTGATGTACTAACCATGATAATTGATAGCTATAATAGTTTGTGAGGCAGTGGGATTGATCACAAGTGTCCATTTTGAATGGGGAGATAAAGATTTGTCACATTGTACAGGGGAAAGTTGCAATAATTATAAGACCCAATTTAATTATTATGGCAATAATTAGATTCCACTGTATGTCTTGAACAGTTATGTGTTGATCCGGAAGGTAGTTCAGTGGGAGGCAATGGACAATGCATGAAGCAAATTGGTAGCAAGTAGACCTTGTGTAGTTGTAAGGGAGCAGCCTGACAACTCCTCGGAATAACCGCATAATTACATCAAGTTGCACACAAGAGGCCACTTTGACCAAATATGCAAGATCACACACAAGACCTCAAGATCTAGTGAGCCTGGGGGGGGGGGGGGGGGGGGGGGGGGACAGGAGAAAAAGGAAATGCCTCAAGTCTGTGAATTACTTGAATGGAGAGAAGCTTCTATGAGTTTCCACACCTAGGAGGGCAACCTAGAGGACTTGTAAATCAATACCTTGAGTTGCTAGTTTTCAAAAAAAATTGGGTTTTTTGGCTCTACCAATAATTGGTGAAGAATATCTGCTGAACGGAAGGAGCGTGAGACATGCCGCCTCTGAAATTCTATCCCAGAACAAGAACCAGTCCCAGGTCCAATGGAACATTTCTTGGATGGTTGGCAGAAAATAGAGCTTGCCAGAGCTAAACGGGAAGAAAGGAGGGCTCAGCAACAGATGGTTGAGTGGGAGGCTAAACTGCTACAAGTGATAGAAGAAGTGCAATCCCTACCCATGGCAGAAGTGCCTCTCCCTACTCCCAGGATAACCATACACAAGTTCCAGGAAGGTGTCGATAACATGGGTGCCTTCCTGGAAACATTTGAGGTGACAGCCAGAGATGAATGATGGCCAGAAGAACAATGGACCATTTTCCAATGTAGTGTGCTGTCTGGAGCCGGTCTGACCGCAGTGGCAGCAATGGCAGCGATGGTAGCAGAAAGCCAAGCTCTCTACACAGCAGTCAAGTCGGTACTCCTCAATGAGTAGAAGAGTTTTCGAGACTCTCTTCGACAACAGTAATCCCAAGACACAGCTGAGCAGGCACAGGCAACATTTTCAACAGTAGCTTGCTTCGTCCCTCAGATACCCAGAGGCAGCCATGCTGATCGAGATTACACTGCAGAAGTTACCCCAATGGCTCGAGATTTAAATGAGAATTTGGACCGAACTGATAGAAGCCATTGTTCATCAGCTCTCAAACCACACCTTTGATCACAAAGAGGGTGGTGGACTAAAAAGACCAGAGAAACCACCAGGAGGTGAGAAATCCAAGTGGAGCCCAAGAAATACATCCTTTCATCCCTCGAGCAGAAACAAAGACTAACGATCCCTACTAACTGTGGACAGATTCTGAAAAGGGAACCCAAGCTCGATTCCCACCTCGGGATGCAAGGGACATCGAGTGCTTCCATTGTGGAAAAAAAGGACATATCTCGAGGGATTGCCAGGTGAAAATGGAAAATGCTCGAAAATGGAAAATGCACACTTTGGGCAAGCACATATGTTCGGGCGAATTTTCCCAAATGGACACGAGCTGTCCAAGTTAATGGGAAACCGGTGGTGATTTTACTCGACACAGGGTGTACCAAGTTGAAGTTACTTTCCCATTGTATAGCCAATGATGATAAACTGGGGTGGAAGATACCTTACACTACAGCGAGCTCACAAAAGGTGTGGTTTCTGGCAGCAAAGATTCATCTACAGATTGATGGGAAGACGATTGTTAGTAGTGGGAGTGTCCTCACACCTAACTGTAGACATGTTACTGTGACAGGACACACCCAGGTTCAGCAAATTACTCAAAGAAGCGCTGGAAGATGAACTAATTCCAGTGGAAGGGATGGAAAAAACAGAGGCAACCAACCTCGAGATGGGCATGAGTACCACAAGGGCCCAGAAGTAAAGTAAAGAAAAGGAAGAACAATCGATGAACGATAAACAGACACTAGATGGAGTAGTTATAGATGATTTGGAGGGCTCGACCGAAACTGAGTTGGAGCCAGAGATGGGTCAACTATTCCCATTTACCGATGACATGTTCGAAACTGGTGTGGAGAAGATACTACGCACCAAGAAGACCAATGGAGTAGAGCAGACCAATCTGGAGAGGATTTCACTGCCAAGAACCACTCCGTTGAACTGCTGGATCCATCACTGGAAGACACGAGAAGGCATGCTGATGGGGCTATGGGTGACTTCCTCTAGAAGCAAGATTTGTTACTACATAAACCATATACAAAGGGTGGTAATGATGTTGTTGTAGTTCCTCAAGTATGTAGGACAGAACTACTGAGAATAGCACACTGTTTACCAATAGCAAGACATTTTGGACAAGCTAGAACATTGGATACAGTCAGAAGACAAGTAGACTGGCCACACCTGGTGAGGGATGGAGAATGTACCAATCTTGTCCTTTTTGTCAGTATGCAGTCTCAGCTACACTACCATGTGCACCTCTCAGACCCATACCTGTAATCCAGGTACCTTTACAGAGTGTTGCCATGGACATCTTTGGGCCTCTCTCGAGGATGTCAACAGGTAATAAGTACATCCTGGTCCTTATGGACTATGCTACAAAGGGGCTGGAAGCCTTTCCTCTGAAGAACGTGACTACTGAGATGGAGTTTGATTGCCTCATCGACGTAACGGCGAGATTTGGAGTTCCAGAGGAAATCCTGACATACAACAAAGGTCCGAATTTCACATTAAAAACATTACAATTTTGCATAATGGTGGGGACTGTAACTCCCCTTACCATCCACAGACAAATGGGATGGTGGAACGTTTTAACTCCACCACGAAGCATTTTCTCAGGAAATTAACCCAGAAAACCAACAAGGAGTGGGACCAATACCTACCATATATTTTGTGGGCTTACCGAGGCATGACTCACAAATCCACAGGGTTTTCCCCATATGAACTTTTGTTTGGAAGACCAATGAGGATTCCACTAGATGTCTTGATCGACCACTGTTTGGAGAAGGAAAAAGAAGAAAATATTGATGTCATAGAGTACTTACGGTTGTTTAGAGGAAAAATCGAGACCATACGGGAAGGTGCTAAAACCTATGAAGAAGACAAAAAGCAATATTATAACGATATTATGACCAAAAAGCTGTGGATCGTGAATTCGAAATCATGTGCTAATGTTCCAGCTACGACAAAAAAAAATTGATGTGTGAATGGAGGGGACCTGGTCTGATAACGAAGAAAATATCTGTCACCACATACGAGGTAGACTTGAGCGAAGGTAAAAAAAGGGTTTGGACTCTCCATGTGAATGGCCTCAAGAAATCGAATGTGCTGGAGGCTGCTGCTTTCTTCACATTAAAGGAAGGAGCGGACGAATCCAACCTGAAGAAGTCACAGGACAGGAACAGGTGGAGTCGAATCTAACACCTAAACAACAAGAAGAATTAGAAAATCTAAAAAAGGAATTTGGAGATGTAATCAGAGACATACATGGAAGGACACAGTTGGTGGAACACGAGATCCATACAGTGGATGGAAGTCCCAGTCGACTGCCCCCATACCGACTTCTGCACACTGCACATGAGTTTCTCTGGAAGGAGATCAAGTCTATTGGAAATGGGCATATAAAAGGGCAGCGCCAGTCATCTTTGGTCCCCAAGAAAGATGGCAGCAAGCGACTGTGCATTGACTACCAGAAACTTAACCTCATAACAAGGGCAGATTCCTATCCCATTCCACGAATTGAGGATTTAATTGACAAGATTGGGGAGGCAAATTACATTACCGCCCTGGTCATCACAATATGGTACTGGTAGGTACCCATTGCCAGGAACAGCCAGAGTAATACTGCCTTCATCGCTCCGTGGGGTAATTATGAATGCCTTTGAATTAGTCGCGCCCATCAACCTTACAAGGCTGACCAGGTGCTTGATGAAACCCATCAATTTGCTATCACCTACTTAGATAACATTGTCATCGATAGTGACACATGGGAAGAATACATGACACACTTAAATGAGATTTTTCGGAGACTATGTGATGCTGGAGTGATGGTGAAAGTAGAAAAATGCAAGTTTGCTTGTAATAGTTGCAATTACTTGGGACATGTAGTGGGTAAAGGTTAAGTATATCCTATGATAGCCAAGATAAAAGCTGAGCAAGACTTTGCAAGGCCCCGTACTAAAGAGGACATAAGAGATTTTTTAGGTTTGGTTGGCTATTACCGGAGATTTATACCGACAATTGCCACAACCCTTATGAACTTAACAAAGAAGGACAAACCTATTAAAGTACAGTGGAATGAAGCCCTTGAACAAACCTTTCAACAATTGAAGGATGCACTAACCAAGTACTCAATTTTGACCACACCTAATTGGGAGACCCCTTTCATCTTACAGACAGATGCATCCGCTATGGGAATAGCATATGTGCTGAGACAGAAAAATTATCTGGGAGAAGAGCTACTACCACGGAAACAGAATTACTCTACAAGAAGCCCTAGCAATTGTAGAGGGAGTGAAACACTACAGAGTGTACCTAGAAGGATCAAAGTTCCAAATACAAACTGACCATAACCCATTGGTGAGACTGAGTCATCTCAAAGATATTCATGGGAGAATAGCAAGATTGTCAGTACATGTACAACTACAATCATTCAAATTCACCATTGCACACAAGCCGGGAAGGAAAAAAAGTCAATGCAGGTGGGCTATATTTTGAGTATCACTCACGTCCAGAGGAAGGGGGAATTTTGGGGAGCAGCCTGACTACTCCTGGGACTAACCACATGATTACATCAGGTTGCTCACCAGAGGCCACCTCGACCAAATATGCAAGACCACACACAAGACCACAAGATGTAGTGGAGCCTGGGGGTGAAACACGGGGAAAAGTGAATAACAAACCAAGACTGTAAAGTGGATAAGCTTTTATGAGCTTCCAAGCCTCTGGCCAACCAATTATACCAGTACAAGAGGACCAAAATGAGGTGGGACTGCTGTGACTTTGTGTAGATCCAAAAACTGTGGACATAGAAACAGATATTTTTATATTCTATACCTTTTTGAACAGTAATACTTACCTAAAGGCTGAGTAAGACTCTTATCACTAGAGCTGGAGCTGTCATCAGAAACTATATCTATTGGATCTTCATCTTCCAGTCTTCCTCCGTTACTTCTGAGTGACTAAGCTCAGGGTTTGCTCTGGGAAGGTAGCTTTCAACACCTTCGCCTTCAAAATCACTGTCATCCGCTTCAGAAAGGCCGAAATCGTCGTCTTCCAGTAAAAGCAGCACATCGCTAACGTTCAAGCGCTTAGCCATGATTTCCGTTTGAGCTTTCCGGGTTCAAAGTCCTTAGCAACCGTTATGCTGTCATTGTTTTGTGAATACCACGTGATAGAGCAACGTTTTAGGCGTCGTTTAATAAGATATTTATGGGGGTAAGTTCGAACGATCTATTTTTTATGGATTTTTTAACTGCGAGACTTCTTAGGGCGCTTTAAAGCGCCCGTGACCGTTAAAGGGTTAAATAAACTACAAACTTATAGTTATTTTATAATTTGTAAGATTGATTACTTGTCTTCATCATAATTATTACTGGACCTATCGGGTGGGTGCTTGCCTCATATTAAGCGAGCTCGAGGTATCACAGTTCAAATCACATTATAGGGCCAAAGCCACACATGCCACAGTATTTGCTTGGTGGCCACGACTACTGTCGGAAATTCTCTCTCTCTCCGATCTGAGATCACAGAGCTCAAATACCCATCAGTCACTATGTCTCATCGTGACTGATGGGTATTTGAGCTCTGTGATGTAAGCTTTCTTCTGTTTTTCATAATTCCATGCTGCAGTCTGGTCATTATGGTTGAAATTTGTGTACCTGCAAATGTATAAAACATGTTATCATAAAATATACTTGAAAATAGAACAATAATTGACTTGAAATTCAAAAATTAATTACTAAAACCACAATTACAACCACATACTTTGTTGCTAGGCAACACAAACCACACCTACATATTAAGTAACTATGTGTGATTCCAAAAATATATGGTTGCTATGGACTTTAATAAATATTTGAGACAATACAGTTAATTTTAGTAATGGTAGCAATATTTTTAAAAAAACCCGACCATGAAAGGGTTAAATAAAATGTGAATATATTTGAGGAATACTGCTCCTCATAATAAAAAATAATGGCTAGCTAAGGTAAGTAGTTGTTCATCAATGGATATGCTAATTATTGGTACATATATTCTATGCAAGGTGAAGCTGACTCTACATTGTTAAATGCTAGTGGGAGGATTGTCTTGCTCTTCAATAGCTGGTGGTAAAAATGCTGCATTGCATACATCCAGAAAAGTGCAATGTTTGCCACAACATTGAGTGCTGTCACTTTGATTACGGCAGCAACATTTATCACAGATTATTCTGAGAATATTCGGCGTTTCTTTCTTGACATTGAAAAGTGTACGACATTGTATGATAGGATGCACTACAGATTGTGACAGTAGAGTGAGGTAGCTGAAGGATGCTTTGAAGACAAGTGCATCTAAAGGAGATGAAGATTCTATTGACTGATATGCTATTCCTAACGTCAATATCACCAGTATTGGGATCCATATTACAACATTGATGACCACAATTGCGATGAATGTTTTTATTACTCTCATTTCTTGTTTGCTTTTCTCTTGATTGATTCTCCTTAATAAGTCGTCGACATATTGTTGCTGATTCATCATCTTGTAGGTTTTTCTGATTGACTTCAGTGCTATACAAAATAGCCACACATTGGTCACTATAGATATTAGAACAGGGAGCATTCCTACCAGGAACAACATTAATAAGTACCAAGTGTTCTTAGCTAATTTATAGTCACTGAAAGCTATAGTACACGTCAGTACACGATTATTAAAAGATAAAACACCAAATCCAAACACTGGTGTGACAGATACTGCAGTGCTCAGCAACCATGCTGCTACAATCAGTGAACGCACCATTTTAACTGTCATGTACTTTTTATACCGCAAAGGCTTCCAGATGAACACAAATCTGTTCACTGATATGAGAGCAAAGGTGTGCCCAGCAGCAAGAGTGAAGATGTGGAAGAGTAGTCCCAGTTGACATATTTGGCATCTTACATAATCAGTGTCGCCAAACAAAAAGTTATCTGCAATGCCAGTGATTATTGTGATGGGTATAACTAGGATACAAATCAGAAGATCTGCTGTAGCAAGACTTAGCAGCAGCATAACAGCAGGATCAGTAGATAGATGCTTTCTGAAGATAGCTATGATGACATAGCCATTGAATGGTGTTCCAATTATAAAGAACAACATGCTCACAATGGTGACAAAATATCTGTTATAGAATCTGCTTCTTGCAGGTGTCCATTCTTCCTCAGTGACTGAATCCTTACTAAGATTTGCTATCAAACAAGTGTCCATTCTTCTTAATGCCACACGATTCAAAATATGACGCAGATCATAGGTTCAATCCTCCCGATCCGTTGCGCAGTTTCTGGATGAGTAGGCTCCCGCACCCGAGCCTCTGGTGTGAATGGGATCTTCTAACACAATTAACTTGGTTAGATGCCAATTTTTACATGCATAATATGAATGATATTGTGCGGATCTAACACGGGAACGGATATGAAACCCAAGAGTTTGGCGTCACGCGCGCGGTGGTTGGCGCCGATTGACGTAAGGGGGGAGAGTGACTTTTTTTGTGGTTACCACTTTATAACTCTATAGATTCCGTAAACTTCATGGTATGGACTTGATATATAGCTCAAAAGGTAGGTCTCTCTTTGTGCTCTCTGTTGATACTAAAATATGTTTTCATAAGTGCCAAGTTACGGGAGCTACAAGTGGAGGGAACCTCAAAAACCTGAATGCCGGAAACCTCCACATAAATATCTCCAGATTGCAAAGTGCTAATTAGTACCAGTGGCTAGAGGAAGCCCTACTCTATGCAATGAGTGCTTTCATTTAAAATGTACGTGGTCAAGCGCGCGGGTGGAAAACATAAAACTCATTTTCCACCCACGCGCTAGACCGCGTACTTAAATTTTAACGCCTAATGAAAACACTCCTCTAGCCACTTAGCACTTTGCAATCTGGAGAAATTTATTTGGAGATTTTAGGCATTCAGGTTTTGAGGTCCCTCCACTTTAGGTCTAGTAACTTGCCTATACTGTAGTATAATATTTCAGTATTAAAAGAGAGCACACAGAGAGACCTATCTTTTGAGCTATATATCAAGTCCATACCATGAAGTATTTGAAGAATCTACAGAGCTCTAAAGTGGTAACCATAAGTAAAAATTAAAAAAATTAAAAAATGCCATTGTCCCCCCCCTCCTTCAGTTTCTGGATGAGTAGGCTCCCCACCCGAGCCTCTGGTGTTAATGGGATCTTCTAACACAGGTTGGATGCCAATTTTTACATGCATAATATGAATGATATTGTGCGGATCTAACACAGGAATGGATATGAAACCCAAGAGTAAGATGCGTTTGGCGTCACACGCACAATCTTAGCAGTGATTGGCGTGAGTGCCAACCAGACTAGTAAATTTGTTTATATATTGCTCTTCTAGAAAATAGGATGCTGCTTATAATAATCCATGCATAAGCCCTATATTTCTGTCTAAGAAGATAAGCTAGCTGGCTACGCGTTGAAAATTATTTTCAAACAAATTATAGTTGGCTTTTTCCTACCTTCATTGCTAGAGCTTGGCATCATACAGTCTAGGAGCTTCCTTAAGCTCAGATAAAGCATCTACATTCCAGCTCCGCATGTTTGTATAGAAGAAGGAGGGTGACAAAAGTTGATTGTTAGATAAACATTGCCTAATATCGAAGATAGAATTTGAGATCAAGAAACACTGACTCCAAACAGTCACTAAAGCGTGACTGACTAGACTGTTTCTTAAATCTCGTAGCAAACACACCGCTTAGCTTTAGGGTTGATGGTGTTGAAGTTTTTCGAACTCTAGTCCAAGCTTCATGCAGGGTTTTTCTCTCTCATCCCGAACACCTGAAAATAACTCCCACACGTTATAATATCGACCTACGCCTGACCAATCAGAATCCTAGAACATATTTATCACGTGTTGAATTTATACTCTTTTGATGTCCTAAAAGTGTGAGGAGCTAACCCAACATCTGGCTTGTCTCAGCAAGAGGCTATAATTATCTTAAGACCAAAGAAAATGCCTCGAGGGAAGTGGCTATCCAGGTATCTAGCTAGCTAATATATTACTAGCTATAAAAATATTTCAGCTAGTAATTTCTGTCTGACTTCCTCCTGCTAGCCAATAAAAAAATTCAAATCCAACTCTTTCTCACTGCTAGTGCTGCATTTGTTACAGTTCAACCACAGTGGAATCAAAGGATTCAATGCAAATATTGTGAACCATAGCGGAACAGAACAGATTGTGCAATGCATGCAACAGAAACGGATTCAACAGAATGGTTGCCATCCATCATGTTTTGAAGCAGTGTAGCATTGAATTTGTTCCAACTCGCGAACTTGTTCTCTAGGACAGTATAAACTCTCGTATTTGTACCTTGGCAGCTGATTTGATCCTCTGGTGTTTGTCCAATCCACAATGTGTATATACATGTAACATAGCTATCACCCACATTCATTCTGTTGTTGTGCAATGGTTGTAAAGTTCATTATAATTCCTCTATGATGAGGAAAACAAACGAGCCTAAAGTGTTGGCCATTGTAACGTGTAACTATTGGCACATTGCTCTCTATAGACAGACCTATTTTGTAGTTACAATAGAGAGCAACCTAACTTGTTAGTTACACAAGACACTTTTTTAAAACTCTTAGACCCCGAGCGGCCGGTTTTTCGGCCGATACCTAGAGTGGTATATACCCGAGCGGCCGGTTTTTCGGCTTTAAAATTTTTTTTTTCCTTTTTTTTTTTTTTTTGGCATTATAATCAACTTTAAACTTTTTAGTAATTTTTTTCTCCAGGACCACAGGGTGGCAGGCACACACATATTAGGGAGCATAGGGTTCTAAGGGTAGGAATGATCATCCTTGCAGCTTTCTTCAACATAGTTATATACTTGGGAATAATAAATACTGCATATATATTAAAATGATTACAGACCCCATGCTGCTTATACCAATATCATCACCAACTAAAAATACATTGTAGTTCATGTCTTAGATTAATTTAGCATTATCCACATTCTTCACATTTACAGTTGCACAATGATAGTAAATATGTTCTTGGAATCTTCATTTTCTTTGATCATCTTGAGGAGGGACAACTCTAGTGTTTGATTAAAATGTTCATCGAGCCCATTTGTTTGGGGATGGTAAGCAATTAACGCAATGTGCTTGACTCCAGTAAACTTGAATAAATCTTCATTATGAGAATTTATACATTCCCTTCGTTGATCGGACTAGACTTTTTGGGATATTTCATGATGGCAAGAAATTGTCTTAACAAAGTCTTATACACTCTCTCCCCAACTCTCTTTAGAGGTAAATTCTCCAACCTCAGCCGACTTTGAATAATAATCAATACAATAATGATGTACAGATAAAAAGAATAACAGATAAAATGGCCAGTGTTTAATATGTATAGTTGCTTCTCTCACAATTAAAATGAAGCTTATTCACTAGTATGTAGCTAATACATTATCTTACTTGTGCCTATTGGCAGTAATGTGAAGCAGTTCTATCAAGTCAATTCCCATGTAGTATGAATTTGAATCGGCCTTAATTGTAACACTGGCATATGAAACTTGAGATTAACCTATATCAGCAAGAATTAACTAAAGTCTAGTTTGAAATACGTTCTGACATTTTTCATGTCTTGACATACAAATCAATGTCGTCTGTCGTCTTTGTATTGACTATACAAGAATTACATTTCAACCCAACTTGTCTCTAGGCTTATCTGACCAAAAAAAACAACTCACTGCAGGGATATTATGAAGAGCATGTAGAATTTGTTGCAGAATTTTCTTGTCAGAAATCCATCTCCTTTTAAACTCCTATATTTTCAGAAAATCTGTAAACTGACCTCCTTATGGTGTCTGAACATCCTTTGGCATATATCTGAAATACTTCATAATGGTCAGTTTCTTTGTTGTCCCAGACTAAGCTAGATGGCCAAATTCGCATGGTTAGGAGAAAATTAGCACATGTATAGTTTTCCCTATGGACTATAGCTGCTAGCAAAATTGGTCCAGTGGACTTGTAAAGTGGGAGACTAAATTTCCTAGGACACCGGCATTTACTTTACATCTTGTGAAATAAAATTTCTGAGATAGTTTTTTTTTAATGTAATTGTGAATTGCAGAAAGGAAGTGTAAACTAAACTGATCATTATAGCGAGTTTAAAAATAATAATAATTGCATACGAATGCAATAGTCATAGCTGATTAGTAATTAAGACCATCTATTTTTCATGAAATTAAGGATACCTTAGTTCTCCATACAGTTCTCTCCAATGTGTTCCAGAAGTTTACTGAATTTGAACTTAGGTGGCACTTTAGTTGTGTAATTTCCCCAATATTTATTTTAGTTAACATTATTATTCTCAACTAATTCACAGTTGATATCATGAACCTTGTCAATGATCAACTTGAATTTCATTCCTCGACATTTTCACAAATTCCTCTAGTGTTCATTGGAGATGTTTCGCTCTCCCTCACAGGGAAGTTGGTTTGAAAATTTAATATTGCCACAGGAAAGCTATCTTAAATATTGTCTGTTTATTAAATTGGGAAGGGTATGAGGAAACAACTTAGCTGGAATAAAATCTGGCAGGAGGGGCAAATAAGGATGCTGCAGCTTATGCAGAACATAGAACTATGCTTATAAAGAAACTAACATGGTCAATATGCAGTTCGTTTACTCTGGAAACCACTCTTATGTTATGATTATGCGTATCTGAAAATAGTTACCTGAACTCTTAACAGAAATATTTATGTACTTAAATTTTAGACTGTAACAAAATGAATATTTCACAGGGAATCCTTCTCCAAATAAAAAGTAGTGCACTCTGCACATTGTGCTGACCCTGTTGCTTGCCAGATGCTCAGTTTGGCTTTATAATACTGGA
This sequence comes from Cladorhizidae sp. MBARI D1340-BT2, assembly GCA_028752905.1. Lineage (NCBI taxonomy): Eukaryota > Metazoa > Porifera > Demospongiae > Poecilosclerida > Cladorhizidae > Cladorhizidae sp. MBARI D1340-BT2. Next base: position 5,668,238 of record JAQNBH010000010.1, read on the forward strand.
AATAATGATCACCACTTCTCTTCTTGCACTGGTGGCAGAGGAGAAATGTATTCGGTGTGTGTGAATGTTATCTTTAATACCAATTTTGTACCTTTAGTAGCCCTAATGTATAATACTTAAAGAAGGTCTCTGAAAGCCGATGATGACAAAGAATGAATGGGAGAAAAATATAGCTAGCCAAAACTGTATCACCTATTTGTAAGTTTCAAACACCAATACAAGAGTGTACTGAGAGTTGAGTAGTAGCTCAAAAAATAAATAAAATATGCCAAGCCATCCAACCTCACCATTTGGCTGTTGCATATATCAAGGATCTATTTCTTGTAATGGAAGCTTCAATGTTGCCTTATTACTTGGGCCTAACCAAAATACATGTGGCTTGATGCATGGTATATAAAGTGATTTTTGGTGTACTTAGTGCAGATTGCCAGGTAGTAAACTATATGATGCATGTAGTAGTGTTTACTAGGCATTTAGCAGTTGCTAAGGAAATTGCAAAGGAAATGTGGGCCCCTAGGACATATTAAAGAGTGTTGGCCTCAATGTTGAAGTAATAATTTATTTCAATGGCTGGGTTTCAAGGTGCCATATGCAACCATATGTTCAGATATCTTGTGGCCACTCATAGGATTAATTCTCATTGGGTTCTGACAGAGTGAAGTAGATCGAAAATATTTCGACCATTTTGTGGCCCCCTCAAAGGATTAATTCTCATTGGGTTGTGACAGAGTGAAGTAGATCGAAAATATCTCGGCTGGGACACATAGTAGTGCAGCAGTATATATGCCAACTTGACTTTTATCCCATCAGTATTTTTAATCGTGTGAAGTAGAATCTCCTCTTTGGCTGACAAACATACCATAGAGAGTACTTTGCTGCCACTGCTTGCCATTTTCCAGGGTTTTGGGCTTCCTACTGAAATTGCAGCAGTAGATGGATGATACATGGTATCTTGTACTATTTAGTGGTGCACAATTATACTGGTCTCATGCATTGCTGGCAGTGTTGCTATATAGACACCGTAATAATTGATTCACATCTGTCCATGGCATAGAGAGGTATAGATTTGTGACAGTTTACAGGGGGCATTTTCAAATATTTCAGCAATAATGTCCAGTCACTGTATGTCTAGAAGAGTTATGTGTTGATCAGGAAGGTAGTTCAGTGGGAGGCACTGGACAATGCATGAAGAAATTTAGTACCAAGTAGGCCTTGGGTATTGATGGCCACCAAGCAACTGCTTTGACATGTGTGGCTCAGGCCTAATACAGTTGTGATTTGAATAGTGATGGAACTTAGAGCTCGAGTAATCTGACCAATGAGGCGAGCACCCTCCATCTGTGTCTGATAGGTCTATGATTGAGACAGGTAATAAAACTGAAATAACAAGTACTACTACTACACTACTAATCAATTAACTATAATGTTATGGTTTATTAGAAATGTGAATATATTTAAGGAATACTACTCATCATAACAATAAATGATGGCTGACCAAGGCAAGTAGTTGTAGTACATCAATGGATAAGCTAATTATTGGTACATATAATCTATGTAAGGTGAAGCTGACTCTACATTATTATATGTTAGTGAGAGGACTGTCCCGCTCTTCAATTGCTGGCGGTAAAAAAGCTGCATTGCATATATCCAGAAAAGTGCAATGTTTGCCACAACACTGAGTGCTGTCACTTTCATTACGGCAGCAACATTTATCACAGATTATTCCGAGTATATTCGAGGTTTCTTTCTTGATATTGAAAAGTGTACGTGATTGTATGATAGGATGCACTACGGATTGTGACAGTAGAGTGAGGTAGCTGAAGGATGCCTTGAAGACAAGTGCATCTAAAGGAGATGAAGATTCTATTGACTCATGTGCAACTCTTAATGTCAATGTCACCAGTATTGGGATCCACGTGACAACATCGGTGACCACAATTGCGATAAATGTTTTTATCACCCTCATTTCTTGTTTGCTTTTCTCTTGATTGATTCTCCTTAATAAGTTGTCGACATATTTTTGCTGATTCATCATCTTGTAGTTCTTTCTGATTGACTTCAGTGCTATATAAAACAGCCACACATTGGTCACAACTAGTATTATGACGGGTATCACTCCTACTAGGAACAACAGTAATAAGTACCAAGTGTTCTTAGCTAATCTATATTGACTGAAAGCTGCCGTGCACATCAGTACACGATTATTAAAAGATAAAACACCAAATCCAAACAATGGTGCGACGGATACTGCAGTGCTCAGCAACCATGCTGCTACAATCAGTGAACGCACTATCTTGACTGTCATGTACTTTTTATACCGCAATGGCCTCCAGATATAAACAAATCGGTCCACTGATATGAGGGCAATGGTGTACATAGAGGCAAATGTGAAGATTTTAAAGAGCAGTCCTGTTTGACAGACTTGACATCTTACATAATCAGTGTTGCCAAACAAAAAGTTATCTGCAATTCCAGTGATTATTGTGATGGGTATAACTAGGATACAAATCAGAAGATCTGCTATAGCAAGACTTAGCAGTAGCATCATGGCAGGATTAGTAGAGAGATGCTTTCTGAAGATACTTATGATGACATAGGTATTGAATGGTGTTCCAATTACACAGAACAACATGCTCACAATGGTGACAATATACCTATTATAGAATCTGCTTCTTGTAGGTGTCCATTCTTCCAGAGTGATCGAATCCTTACTAAGATTTGCTATCAAACATGTGTAGTTGCCAACCATTTTTGTTGTTCAATCGAATGTCACAGCCTTACTTTACAACTAGAGAAATAAAAGTTTCTAGAAAGTGTTTTTGAATGACAGATAACATAGTGAATGAAATGTTTACATTGTAACCTACAGGAAGTAAGTGTACACTAAACTTCCTGTGAGTCACAATGTAAAGTACACACTCATTAAGCTATGACTATTGTATGAGTGTGTACTTAAAGACCTTCTATTTATTGTTGTTAGATAGCTTAGTAATCCATAGAGTTCTGTCCGATCTATTCCAGAAGTCAACTGAATTCAGACTAAGATCGCACTTCAGTTGTGTAATTCTCCCAAATATTATCTTTTCCCCCTCACACGTTAATGTTTTATTCATTAAAGAAATAAGTTCTTCACATATATTCTACCACTAGCTAACCATGTAGACAAACCTTAATATCGTGATAACCAACAATTATGCAGGTTTATCTAATTGGTGTATATGATATTATAGGGTTTTCTATATAACTGATTGGACTGGTATATGTTAAATGGATCTATAACTTGTTTGACTGGTGAAACAGACTGTTGGCCAATTTTTACTGGCAAGTCCTCAGCCGCGATGTGAAGCAACCCTGTCAATCCTGCACTAAATGCCAAAAGGTAGGTAAATGCCTCCCAGACCCTGGCTCTATTAATCTCTATGCAAATTATCACAGAAACAATGTATGGATTTTTCCAGCTGGTATCCTGAAGCTACACCACTCAGAAAAGTTGATACTGAAACTGTTTCTTCTGCTTTAATGGAGATATTCTCTCATGCATCTCTATGTTGGCTGCCTTCATTTCCTCTTTGGCCTGCATTTGTTGAACTTTTAGCTCTAACAAATACCTCATAAAGCCCGTATCCATACCCAATAATATTTTTTCCAGGGCTTTATCCACCACTGCTACGATGTTGTCTAACCTGTGCTTCCCTACCTCTATCCAGACCTTACGATAAAGGCTACGATGCATTGAATCCATTGAAGCCCTCCAAGGTAACATTCCTACCCAGGTATTCATTTTCCTCTACCAGGTTTGCAGCAACTATGGTCCTGTCTGCTCCCATTGGAAATTTATTGCAACCATCTATGAAGCTCCTGCCATTTTTGGAAAATCCAGAGAGAACATTCTTGAATCCTGGTTGAAAAGAGTTATCATTATTCATACACAACAGAGAGAAAGACGGCCCGCATTGAATTGACATCAAGTGTCACAGATTCTGCATTCTCAGAGTCTTGAAGCAGATTCTGAGGATCATTTGACATCATTTCTTCATCTAATTCAGTCTCCAGCTAGACCTCACTTTTGTCACTTCTGTCATCGGAACTACCACTCAGAGTCCCTTCACTGTGCACAGAACTTCACTTGGCTAAGGCAAACTTGCCTGGCCTACTCTCTTGCTGCAGCTAGCCATTATATAATCACTCATTAAGCTAGTAGGCACACAAAATAATATAGTAATTCTAAAATCTGGCACCTACATACACATGGAATAAGGAACGTTACAGTTATAACCACAATAAACGACAATAAAAACTCTCATATGTCATAGTCAGGAACAAACTTGTTAGCTTAGGGGGAATATACCTCAACCCCCCAAATGTTGTTAAGTAATCGCTATAACTCGTCCCCACTTCCTCCTTGAGGTAATTATGACATCATATTCTTACTTATTCAGTTTGCTTTTCAATAGTAATAAGAATATCTCTATAAGCACATTTTATTAGAAATTATATCCAGCAACATCCAAGTTTCTCAATAACAGACCTAATCTGTGGATACAGTCATAGCTCCCCAGTGTATTGGGATTAAAGGCTCAAATTTGTCTTCTGGATTCCTGAAAGATATATCTGTGATATGAGTGGAATCAAATTGGCTTCACAATCCCAATTAATTGCATGTGCAAAATCAATGAAGAATCAACCGGACTATAACTTGGCAAATGCTTGCATTAGAAAAATTCTTACACAGTCCTATTAGTAAAGGAGCAATCAAATGCCATAAACATTGAATCAACTATATGGCAAAGTTATGTTGCATCGAAAACAGAAAACATGAATCGTCAAAATTAGCCTGTCAAAGTTGGGAGAAAGAAATGTTAGAGTTCGCTTGACTTTAGAAACTTGAGATGACATCATGCCCATGAAGAACTTGAAAAGGAACATACCCAATCAGACGAACATATTAAGGGGTCACTGCACATGTCATGAATAGACTCAGTGTGAAATTACTTCCTCTCTGCATGAAATAAGCTTCCTAAAACTTGCCTCATCAGTCACATAACTTTGAATTGGAGCACCCAAATGCCTCTAGAACATTGCAAAATTAGATATACACAACAACAAGTTTGAACTGCCAAAAAAAAATCGTTGCATTTTTTTATTTTTGAGGTTTAGTGCCCCCCCTCCCCCTCCCTTAATAAGCAGAGCAGAAGTTGGGGGCTCTTCCTCTTTCTATAAAACTTTGGGGGGCTCTATATGCCCGCACCTATTGACAGACCTCATGGAGCTTGAGGTGAAGCTACAAAGGCCAATGAAGGAGTGACCCAAGGGCTACAGAGCAGTTCCGAGTAACACCAGCTCATGAGGAAAAACACAAGAGACAGTGAAAAGTGCTGACGGGGAAGGTATGTAATCAGAAACTGAACAGTTTGTGTTTATGAGTGTGTGAATTGTAATAAATTGCATGTAATATCTCATTAGTTAACAGTTTTGGGGGCCGTCTTTCATGAAGTCAGATACTGTGTATTGTGAGAGATGATTCGTGTTAGTGTAGGCCACCAAACAACTCCTGTGGCAGGGTCCAATAATTTGATTTGATAAGCTATAGATACTATATAGAGCTCTAATAATCTGACTAATGAGGCAAGCAACCTCCATCTGTAACTGATAAATCCATGAAGACAGATTATATAGAACAGAAATAACAAGTACTATCAATATCATGGATATTAATATCAATAGTAATTTTTGTGGCTCATAAGATACCAGAAGGATGCTACTCATACAAAGACATAGTTGACAAAGTACATATAATGACTTTTGTGATAATCTACTTGTTTACTCACTCGACTTTGCTCCGGAATAAATCCATAGTGTGACTCCATTATTCCATTATTCCAATAATCCTGATATAAAGGCTAGAGCAACTAGCAAGTGAGTATTATTATCAAGAACTGTACATATATTCTATGCTAAGCAAAGGTTACTATACATTGTTAATGTTAGTGGGATAAGTGTCTGGCTCTTCAATTTCTGGCGGTAAAAATGTTGTGTTCCATACATCCAGAAAAGTGCAAGGTTTGCCACAACATTGAGTGCTGTCACTTTTATTACAGCAGCAACATTTTATCACAGATTCTTCCGAGTACATTCGGCGTTTCTTTCTTGACATTGAAAAGTATGCGAGATTCTATAACAGGATGCATTATGGATTGCGAGAGAAGTGTTAGGTAAGTGAAGGATACCTCGAAGATGTCCCAATTTTCTGAAGACGCCAATTCCCCAAATGCTACAGTTCTTATTAATTTCATCATAATTGGGATCCATGTGACAACATGGGTGACCATAATTATGATGAATGTTTTTATCAACCTCATTTCTTGTTTGTTTTTCTCTAGTTTAGCTCTCAATAATAATTCTTTGATGACATAGTTTTCCTGCTTCATCCTCTTGTAGTTCCTTCGCATTGACTTTAGTACTATACAAAAGATCCACACATTGGTTACGATCAGTATTATTACAGGTACCATTCCTACTAGGAACAGCAGCAATAAATACCAAGAGTTCTTTGCTAATCTACTATATCCGATGAAAGACACTGAACAAGTAAATGTAGTTTTATGTAAAATCAAAGTCCCAAATCCAAAGAGTGGTATGACAGCAACTGCAATGCTCAGTAACCATGCTGCTATAATCATTGAAAACACAATCTTGACTGTCATGTAGTTTTCGTACTCCAATGGCCTCCAGATGTACAGAAATCTATCCAATGATAAGATAGCAATAGTATAGAAAGACGCCAATGTGAAAAAAGTGAAAAGCAGTCCCGTTTGACAGACTTGGCATCTCACATAGTCACTGCCACCGAACAAATAGCTGTTTGCAATTCCAGTGATTATTGTCACTGAAATAATCAGGATACAAATCAGAAGATCTGCTGAAGCAAGACTTAGCAGTAGCATCATGGTAGGTTTATTATAGTGATGTTTCCCCAAGATACTTTTGATGATTATGGCATTGAATGGTGTTCCAATCACGAAAAACAGCACATTCAGAATGGTGAAAATATACCTGTGATAGAAACTGCTTCTTCTAGGTGCCCATTCTTCAAGAGTAATGTAGTCCTCACTAATATTTGCTATCAAACAAGTGTACATTCTTTCTTGTTCAATTTAACAGCATTCCTTTGTTACTAGTGAAATAAAGATATCTGACAAAGTGTTTTTGAATGATGAATAACATAGTGAATGAAGACTTCCAGGAATGAATTTAACAAATGATTGCTTATTTGTAGTGTATGTTGTCGGTTGAGTGTACAATGAAATTCTATACTAAGATCTAACTCCATCATTTAGAAGCAAGTACACTGAAAAACTAGAGCATATACAACACACTAAATGCCTAGAACACTCTTGGTGTGCTGCTGCTGTAATTAACTTGCGAGCTACACATACAAACTGCAGAAATTATTGTGGCAGCTCAGGATATTTTAAGATGGTCTGGCCAGGAAGTAGGTGTTTCATGGGCCTGGCTTTCAGAACAGTAGTATTGTATACAGTTGCTGACATAATATTTTAGTACTGCAGAAAGAAGTGATTAAATGATTAAAATCTGCCACTTGTGGTCACATCCACCCTTACCTATAAAGTCACTGGCAACATCGACAAATTACCATATTTCCTCTATTATAAAGCACTTCAAGAGCTACATAACTGCGTGGTCTAATTAGGGCATATTCAAATCGAGAAAATATGTTTGAGAGATCCTTGTTAACATGTAGCTACTATGACAAAGTTGTGTAGTCTTTCTTGTGACATGAAATGCAATGCAATTTCACTCATGGCATTGCACTTAATGATTGTTCACTACTATTTGTAACCACAACCATAAACTTAATAAATGTTATTGAAGTAGTCCGTTCAAAGCCAGACTGGCTCGACCATCAGAGCTACCACAGACATACTTGCTAAAGTGTGTTGTTCAAAGTAATGCATATCACATGCTTCCTAGATAATGTATGTAGAGCACACTTTTTGTGTCAGTGGCAGTTTTATAGCGGTATCTAGGGTTTCCAGAAACTAGGTAAAATTAAAATCTAAATGAAGCAGACCCAAACTTGTGTTTATAACAACAGGTTCACCAAAAAAGCATTGATATGGAAACAGGGCCATATAAACCCATGGCCGGACTCCTAGGCTTTTAGATATTTCAGGCCTTCTCTACTGTACTTCAATCTTTCACCCATACAGCTGACAGCATGACCCTGGTACAGTTAGGCAACAGTACATAGCCCTATTATGCATTTTGAGGGCCTCCTGTAGAATTCTACATACAATTATTTTTTTGCGTAAGCAGATTTCACCAGGAAAGCACATTTTGGGAGTATAATTATTGCTGTAATATGAATTTAAAAAATCAAGAGAGCATTTGCAATAAGGAAGCAGTTAATTACTAGAGGTAATATAAGATGTATGTTGGGGAGTAAATATGAAAGTATAAGTGAAACGAAATTCTTATTTGTTTTCTTATGACATGTAGAATTTATAATCAATTATATAAAATGAAATTTATAAATAAATGAATATCGAACTATGAGACTTAATGCTGTTCTTGTACTTATATTTAATTAACAGTGATAGGACATTATATTTATTATTACAAACTGATAAAGTACAGTAAATTTTAAAATTCTTTTCATGATAAGCTCATACAAAAAGCAACCGTCAATTAAAAACTCTCCTCGTAATTCACTTAACAAACTCATCAAGAACAGGACTGAAATCAGTTTTCCAAAGCACAGATGATTCCACATGCATCAGAGCTAGATTGTAGTGTAGCTATTTCTATATTGGATGATACAAGTGCAAGCCTATGTGATTGATTATCTGAAAGGGCAAGATATTTTAATGAAGGGGGTCATGTTGCTGCCTGCATCTACCAACACTTAACTCAATTGGGTGAGCCATTTTTGGATTAGTATCATAATGCTGTTCCTTCTAAGCATAATCTAAGTAGCTACTAAGTTTAAAATGTGGAAATAGTGTGGAATGACAGGTGGGATATAAAATGGCTGCTGATTCATGAGCAGCTGGAAAGAGCATGAACCTTTCTGTCAAGGGATTCAACAAACAGAAGAAATGTGCTGTTCCAAATACAAGCATCGTCTCTACTTTTTCAAATTTTGCTAGAGAGCGCCTTCACTGTATGAAACAACAATATGTTTCATGATTAATATGATTATCTTTCTCTTTCTTAGCTATAATAGCAGAGCCTTAGAAGTATGTGGGGCAAGTCTGGCAGCTGCTGAACCAAAATTTTACCATCATCCCTTCCAAATGCAGTAAAAACACAAAACTTTGTGTGTGGCTGAAGCATTGCAGCATGTTCAGTCAGACCATCAAGCTGTCGATTTGTGTACACAATATACATATCTGAGTTGCTCTTTCTTGTCGAGGAGTTCATAAGCATAGTTTCACTTTGAAAAAAATAAGAATAATACAAACTCAACACAAATTTTCGTTTACCTGCACATGCCCAGTAGATAGTTGCATCATTTCCCCAATTTGTGGGTTTTGCTGAAAAAAACTTTGGAATGACTGACATGATCACAATTCTGTCAAGTAGCATCTCTACATCAGTTTGTGGAAGCTCCTCTTCCAGGGGAGAATGCACAGGAACCTTGGCTTACTAGTGTAGAAAAGCTCAACTTTGAGAGTTTAGATAGAAGTAGGATTAATGATTCAAATTGGTTGACAAATATCAATCTCAGAAACAACAACAATCTTACAAAAATGAGCACTCTTATATACTAACTACTTGCACAAATCAGACTATCAAGAACAGGACACCACATCACAGGATATAAGTCAGCATACTCCATAGAGCCAAAAGAACCACAGGGGTCACAGGACATGACACAATCACCACACAACACATACATAAACACCACAACACCAAACTAACAATCAGCTACACTATGCAAATACATAAATGAATAATAATTCAGTTATTACACTGTTACACAGCCCCCCACTGAGAAGAAATCCGTCCCGGATTTAAGTTCCATGTGGTACAAGCGTTCTCAATCGTTCGGGGGGTCTCCGATTGCGACGAGGATAGCGTGGTTCAGGTACCGGCAAGGGGTCATCATCAGGTACCTCAGAGAGATTGGTGCCTGGTGGGTCGAGAGGCTGTGTTGGAGTCGGTGGTGCTTGTTTCTTTCGTTTAGGGACAGTTGGCAAACGAATTCCTTCTGGACAGGGCTTGAGACGGTCGAAGTGCACAATTAGTCGATGCCTTGACGAAAGAGAGTTCTGAAGACGGTACACCGAGTTAGACAGTTTCTTGACTACTCTGAAAGGACCAGTCCAGGAGCGGTGAAGTTTCCGACCCACTCCACGAGGGACAACTTTTGAGTGCAGCCACACCAGGTCATCTTTTTCAAAGGGTTTGCCATGAACTCGTTCATCATACAGGTCTTTTTGCCTGTCGAGCTGACGTCCCATAGTGTCCCGAACACGAGTGTAGGCTTCTCGCAGCCTATCTTGCAGCTTAGTAGCGAATTCGGTTGTCGTCGTTAGCTGGTCTCCCTCAGTTGGACTGTTACCATACATAAGGTCGATTGGCATCTTTGCGTTACGCCCAAACATGAGGTAGAAGGGAGAGTATCCAGTTGTTGGATGTACACTGCTGTTGTATGCCATACATAGCGGTCGAAGATGATTTTCCCAATCAAATGGGTTCTCGGTGGCAGCAGCTCTTAGCATAGAAAGGAGGGTCCGGTTGAATCGTTCGATAAGTCCATCAGATTGCGGGTGATAAGGTGTGGTACGGGTTTTGGAAATTCCAAGGAGCTTACATACTTCAGCCACAAGTTTGGATTCGAATTGCTTCCCTTGGTCAGAGTGCAGTTGTTCCGGGGGGGAGAATCTATAAAAGAACTCATGGGTGAGAACACGGGCAACAGTAACAGCTTCCTGATTGGGGATGGGAAATGCCTCCATCCAACGAGTGAAGTAGTCCCCGATAACCAAGATGTATGAGTTCCCGAGCTCTGATTCTGGGAATGGTCCCACTATGTCCACAGCAACCATCTGCATAGGGCTTCCCACCTTTACACTCTGAAGGGGTGATCGATTTTTGGGAGTGTTTGTTTTGGCAGCTGCACAATCAGCACACATCTTACACCAGTCACAAACATCATTATGGTATCCTGGCCAGTAGAATCGTTCACGGACACGAGCAAGTGTCTTGTCCTCCCCGAGGTGACCTCCAAGGGTGCCTCCATGCATCTCCGTGAGCACTTCACTCCTCTTGCTTACTGGAATCACCAGCTGGTAGATAACATCATCATCCTTGTCTTTCTGGTATAGGCGGTAGAGCTTTCCATTTTGCGTCACAAGCTGATCCCATATCTGGAATAAACGTCGTGAATGTCTACACAGTGCTTTAATCTCGGAGTCAGGAGGTCTCTGGTCTTGGAGTTTGGCCCTCAGCACCGGACCAATCATTGGGTCATTGAGCTGATCTTGGGGGAAGTCTACCGTCTCTGAGAGCGAAGTACTGGCAACAATAGCTTCCTGACCATGGTTTTGACGACCACACTGGCGACAGGGAAGTCGAGAGAGAGCATCAGCATTTGTGTGTTTCTTTCCCCTTCGATGTACTATTGTGAAATCGAACTCCTGTAACCGCTCTAGCCACCTAGCCATCTGACCTTCAGGTTCCTTGAAATTCTTAAGCCAGGTTAGCGATCCATGGTCTGTCCGGAGTGTGAACGTACGGCCTAGGAGGAAATAACGAAATTGACGAGTGAAAACAACTACGGCTAGAAGTTCTCGTCTGGTAACGCAGTACTGTCGCTCAGGCTTGCTCAATAGTCTGCTACCATAAGCGATGACTCGCTCTCGGCCTTCATCGTCTTCTTGGGAAAGCACTGCACCAATACCTGTGTCACTGGCATCAGTTTCTAAGATAAATGGCTTGCTATAGTCAGGGTAGGCCAGTACTGGTGAAGAAGTGAGATGGTACTTAAGTTTGTCAAAAGCCGTCTGGCATTCGGTTGTCCATTTAAAGGTAGCCTGGTGTTCAGTTAGCTTGTGCAGGGGTCTAGCGATTTTAGCGAAGTCTTGAATAAATCTTCTATAATAGCCTGCAAAACCCAGGAACTGCTGTACTTCCTTTGTTGTTCTAGGAGTGGGCCAAGTGGCAACTTTCTCGAGCTTCTTGGGGTCGGCTGACACCCCCTCGTCTGACACTATGTGACCTAAAAACTGTACTTGGTGTCGAAGCAATTGGCATTTCTTAGGCTGTAGTTTCAAGCCAGCTTCACGGAGACGACTAAACACTTGTTTCAAGTTTGCTAAGTGCTCAGAAAAGGTTTTTCCCAAAATGATGACATCGTCAAGATAGACCATACAGTGAGACCATTGCAAGCCGGCAAGGACAAGATCCATGAGCCTCTGGAATGTAGCCGGAGCATTGCACAGACCAAAAGGCATCACTTTAAATTCGAACAAGCCTTCTGTTGTACAAAATGCCGTCTTAGGTCGGTCCTTCTCTGCGACCTCAACCTGCCAATAGCCACTGAGCAAATCTAGCGTAGAAAACCATTTGGAGCCGGCTAGCGTGTTGAGAGTGTCGTCTATTCTAGGTAGTGGGTAGGCATCTTTACGAGTGACCTCATTCAGCTTGCGATAATCGACGCAAAACCGAAAACTATTGTCCTTCTTCCGGACGAGCACGATTGGTGAAGCCCAAGGGCTTTTAGAGGGTTGGACCACTTCATTTTCGAGCATAGTATGCAAAAGCTTCTGCACCTCCTGCCTACGATGTGGAGGGAATCTACGAACAGCCTGCCTAACTGGGGTGCTACTACCAGTATGTATCTCATGCTCGAGCTTGCCAGTTCTACCGAAATCGGAACTAGACCTAGCGAAAACATCAGCATATTCGCTAAGTAAAACAAAAAATTGCTCTCTCTGCTCATCATTTAGCTCTGCCCCACTCTCTTCAATTAAATGCCACAAAAATTCGTCTAGTTTCGGGTCGGATCTGTCTGAGCTAGCAGAAGCATTGGCTACAACTTCCAGAGGAATATTCACTGACTCTATTGTACCAACTTGTACATGCTTTGGGATCACCACTACTTCAGGTTTGGGGTTAAGCAATCTCACAGGTACTTTACCATTTTGAGGCTTGACTAATGCACGAGCAACCGAACATGCCAACCCTTTACCTGGCTTCTCCTCTACGATATATGTGCCTTGATCTTGGGCCAATTCATCGGAGTAAGCCATGACGACTGTCTCAGAGAATGGGGGCAATTCGACGCTGTCTATGAGGCAAACACTACCACAAACATGTGGAGATTGGTTGGGCTGCTGAATAGATATTGGGTCTTCCCCACCTATGTTTATCTCGGCTCTTCCCAAATCAATGGTTACATGGTGTTTCCTCATAAAATCTAGCCCTAGAATGGCTTCACTAGTTAAGGGGCTCACCACAACAACAAGTAGTTAGTATATAAGAGTGCTCATTTTTGTAAGATTGTTGTTGTTTCTGAGATTGATATTTGTCAACCAATTTGAATCATTAATCCTGCCGACTACGCCAATGTAGAAAAGCTCAACTTTGAGAGTTTAGATAGAAGTAGGATTAATGATTCAAATTGGTTGACAAATATCAATCTCAGAAACAACAACAATCTTACAAAAATGAGCACTCTTATATACTAACTACTTGCACAAATCAGACTATCAAGAACAGGACACCACATCACAGGATATAAGTCAGCATACTCCATAGAGCCAAAAGAACCACAGGGGTCACAGGACATGACACAATCACCACACAACACATACATAAACACCACAACACCAAACTAACAATCAGCTACACTATGCAAATACATAAATGAATAATAATTCAGTTATTACACTGTTACACTAGGAAACACTCTGAATCCCTTCTCTTTGGATAGATTTTCTCTAGGAATGACATGTTGTACAGATGCACATAGCTTTTTGGCTTACCTCAACAGAGCTTATTGTATTAGTATTCTAATGATGTGAACAGTTTTTGAAAAGTGTATTCAGGAAATTAAAAAAAGGAATAGCATATAATTAAAAAACACCGGTCGGGAGGAAATGTTGGTTTTTTATACTGGAAAGTGTAATGAATTTTAATTATAGCTTTAAGGTTTTGGCAGCAGGTTGTCCAACTCAGCTATTTCACCCCAGATTGTACCAGAAGCGATCTTGGTCTGAATTCCAAAATTTTCGCACACAGTTCCATCCTAGTGAGTACATGTTGCCCCAATGTTCTTGAATAAGATGTGTGTTTTAGTTAAGATGGGTGTGATTTGTTACCGTAAACTGGCAGCAGAGAGGATATCTTGGTACTCTATCTTCAATGTGCTTGAGTTTGCGAGCTGTAACCTAGATAGTGTATAGCCTTTTCCCCACTTTTTAGTGATTTTTCTCCCATAAGATTATTATTATTGACATAAATATAAGGTGTGCTCCTGTTACACAATAGTCATATTCCTTTGCAAGATGCCAAGGTTAAGTTCTACTTATTGGCTGGATGTCCCAAAAGGACCTTGTTCCACAAAGACACCTGATGGCTGAATCAAGAATGGCCATGGTCAGGCATCTCAACCATCTCATGATGACAGAGTTAATTTCTCTGTCTTTTTGTGATGATATATCCACGAGACATTTCTATAATGTAGTTCCTGGCCAAAGGTGTGAACATTCCAAGCTCCATGTTCTCAGCTCTCTGGTTGTACTCACTTTTCTTAGAAATTTTATGCTGTTTCCAAGAAGTGGCTATATCTATTGAATAATAACAAAGAGTGTTTAGGTGGAACACACTGACAAGCATCCTATGTTGAGCTAGGGAAGCCTCTTCTGGGTGTGGCTCAATACCCACAATAGAAGATGTTGGTCAAGGTCTCGCCACTCAAAGGCTGCAGAGGAGGCTATTTGGTGTAAACTTCTTACAGTAGTTCGATGTCAACTCTTTGTCTCAAAATCAGAAAACTATATCTTTTGCAAGTCATACCATGATCAATTGAGAAGACTCACACATGCAAGATAAGAGGATGGTCCATATGTTGGAGCCACATTATAGATAGAAAGCATCCGGGAAGTCTCCTTTATTCAAGAAGAAGCCATGCACTTTGCTTGCATGACAGTGGGTCAAGTAGAGGAACCATTCTCTTTGGCTGGGGAATGTATTTGGTCAGTTAAAAGAGGACCGTTCATTACCATGACAAATTTACCACAAGCCATTTAATTATATATTCCTCTATGCTTCAGCATATCATTATAAATCACAGAACCTGCAGGCTTTGTGCAGTGATTAAATTTAGAAGAGGTGTTAGGGTAACTAACTGAGGCATGGAAAGGCTGAGAGTGTAAGTATGTGCAATTTTTAACAAATTTGTGACAGCATGTGCATCATTTACATACTTCTGTCCTGTGGAATCCAGTCAAAATAATCTGTGAAATCACCCCTGATTATTCTAAACAACACAATCACACATTGCATATTCATTTATACAACGTTTAGAAATAGATTAAAAAATCATTATGCTTTCTTGGGCCTGTTGCAATGATGTCCAATTTGGAGCAGCTCTCTGGAGCCCCATATTCCCTTGGGTAGAGTGTTTGCATATAATGTGAAAGATGCTGGCAATGATTACTAACATGTGCAGCACAAACCAAAGTTTTTATCCATCAGTCCCTATTTAATACCGAGTCGACACATTCCCAGACCCATCAACTTTTCGTGAACAAAATACAGGACACATGGATCCACACATGCCCTTGTAGGGGGATCTGAAAAAGGTGAATTTAAAATCAAATGCTTATGTGTTATCCTGGACAGCAAATCTATTAATTTCATGGTCAATAAATGCACTGGCTCATGTTTGAGTGGCAGTTTATTTTGGCTATGGCAGTGGAAGTAACGGTCCTTGCTTGCAGATGCCAAAACTCAGGTTGGGCATAATCAGGATCTGACCATTTCATAAAACATTCAGTTACAGTGAATTAAATTTGGTTATCTTGCAGTCTGCAGTAGTTTGTGCATTCTAGATGGAGTTGTGAAACCTGACTGGGATTCATGGCCTGAACTGGATATATTGACTGATAAAGAGCATAAACCTAACAGGAAGCTGTTCTAGGAATTCAGCCAGCAGTTTTTGGGTCATAAATCTTACATTTTGAAGTAGGCAGAGCCATAATAATGCCAGCAGCTTGAGTGCGAAGGTCACATGGATTAGTGGGAGGAACTGGCCTCTACTAGCTGGCTATTATCCAGGTCACAGATTGAGACCCATCAGCACTGGCCCATGGCTGACCAAAGCAATACCAAAGATATAAAAACACTCGAGAATGAACTGGCTGGACCCTCTACTACATGCTAGGGTAGCCACCAAAATGTGGGACTTTTAGCATGAATGGTGGGACAGTGGGATAGGAATGTGGAATGTAGGCCATTGACAGGTCTGCATTCGCAGGTGACATAAGAGGACATAAATTCATTTATGCTCCTTTAAGATTGCACCCCGCCCACCCCCCCTCAATTCTTCATAACATTGCTTTTTGCGCTGACCCAGTCATTCAAATTTCAGAAAGTATTGGCACCTATCAGGCATAAAAGTCTATGATAAATTCTATATGTATAATGTTTATTTGAGAGGTACAAAAAATAGTGGCGAAGTAGAGCTTGATGTTGTCCTATCACAGCAAGAAAAAATATTGGTTGGTTTGCATATTATAATATGCTTTAGGTGAGTGTTCAACAACTTCATAAAAATTAGAAATGGGGGGGGGGGGGGGGGGGGGGGGGGGGAACATAGTGTACACAATTGTTTCACCACAAAATGTAAGAGTGTAATAATTGGAAGCAAATCCGATGTCAATTACCAACACACTGGGATGGATGTAGCCTAAGTGCCAGTGATTTCAATCCACATCACATTAGGGCAAAAATGCGTGTCAGAATACCCTGAAGCAATCTGTGTAGCAATAATGATAAAGGACACTCAGAGAAAGAGGGACCTATTCGACAGTCTATAAAAAGAGGGGCGGCAGCAAATGATAAATGGCTGGTCTCAATGCGTCTACAGAGATTTTACTGTAGAGCCCATGGAGGGACCATTCTGAGTAACATATATGTTCCAAATTCAGAGGTGATCACTTGTAGAAGTATCTACATGTTGAACTAAGCCCACTAATACGATGGTGTGCTCTTATGCAAATAAATGTATTTTATCAATGATGATTATTCTGTCCATTGAGGGAACATTGCTAGAACTTGATTCTAGTATGAATTGGCTGAGAGTATGCTTGTCAAGGCTAATTCAAGACAAGAGCAGCATATTATTGAACAACTGCAATTTTCATACAAAATAACTTCCACTATGGGGCCATTTCTTGAGGTTGTCTTCTTTAGGTGGCTTAAAATATGGTAGCACTTTTATTTTTGTAGTCTTTTTATGATATCATGAGGTAAAATGGCTTGCAAATCTCAATGGATGGTCTGCTATTGAGAATTTCACATATAGCTATGCCCAACGTAGGAGCACCATTTTGGGGGGGGGGGGGGGAGGTCCACCAGAATAGTACTGCATGTATGCCCACAGGGACTCAAAAGCAAATACACATTAGAAGTGTACAGTATTTAGATCAAACTGTAAATACTTACTTTAACAGTGGTGTTCTTACCAAAAAGGACACTCAGTAACACTCATGGTAGCACATCATATGCTGATGACACCTGGCCATTGTTTTTGGAATATTCTTATAGCATTTAACCCTGTGAGCTGTGACCTAAGGACTTAGAATAATTATGTTTTCCCTCAAACCACATATATACACCAGAAGCATAGCAGTTCAAACGTACACAAATACAGAACTATAAATTACATGCAGTGGCAGATCCAGAGGAGATTCTTTGGCTTCAAGAACCACCCTCCAGAACATATTACAGGTGATAACATCTCAACTGCTCTTCTTTATTGGCTTCAAGCACATGACATAGATTTAGCATTCTGTAGAGGTCACAGTTAGAATGGTGCAGCTGTATGTCTTCCAGCAATGTGGATATTCAGGCATGGATCTGTCAAGTATGACCTTAGCTTTATATACTCGCTGCAAGAGACACCAGTTGAATCTTTGTATTATGAGCATGATCAATTTCCGATATCAGAAATACCAATGGTGTTAATTCAGAATTTGTTAAGTTTTTTTAAAATATTACCCAAAGCGTCAATTTCAGAGTTTGTTATTGAATCAGTTTGACCTGCAGAGAAAAGAGTTAAACTCACGGATTTGTCCTGAACATGCTGGGTTCAGAGGTTGGTATTTTATTGACTTGTATCTTGCAATTATCAAGACTATGTAATCGATTAGTACCAGTAGTTCAGAGTGTGGCAATTGGTGTTGGGATTCAGAAACCTTGACAAAAGCAAATAGTTTCCTTCATCAGCTTACTTCTTTTGAATTTCTTGTTTCTACAATTAGTAGTCTTCGATACATTACAACCATTCTATTTACTTGTCTTGATGTAATCCTGGGAATGCTAACAGGTATGTTAATAATGTCAGCAAAAGTTTTGATATCTTCAAACCAAGCATGGAATTCTGCTTTACAGTTTATTTTTAACAGTTCCAACTCCAGTTGCACATCTTAAACGTGTTCAGATGCATCATGAGTCCTCTTTTGCTCTGTCCTTGGAACTGCATCCTTCTCTCTGGGTGAGGTGCAGAGACATCGCAGCACTGCCTCCAT
The DNA here is from genome assembly GCA_028752905.1 of Cladorhizidae sp. MBARI D1340-BT2. NCBI lineage: Eukaryota > Metazoa > Porifera > Demospongiae > Poecilosclerida > Cladorhizidae > Cladorhizidae sp. MBARI D1340-BT2. The sequence continues at coordinate 5,687,023 of JAQNBH010000010.1, forward strand.
GAGTTCTTCATAACTCCCAGTCCCCATCTGGCGCATATGGCTCTCTAGCCACCTCGGAAGTTTCTGTAAAGTAAGTTCAATTAAAATAAGTTCTTGGGCCGACTTACCACTACAAGCCACCAATCGGGAACAGGCTTGCTTCCTGTCTTGGAACCACTCTTCAGGTTTGTCTTGACTGAAGGGTAGGTCAAACAACTTCTTCCTGTATGACTCCGTTGTTATCTGGTAGGTGGATCAGAGGGTTTGACAGACTAGATCGTAATCTTCTTGTACTTTTATAGTTAGGGAGGTTACGGCTAACATGCCCTGGCCGGATAGTGCACTTCATAGGTAGACACTCCTGAGATGCCGTGGCCACTCGCTTGCTCGGGCAGTCACCTCGAAGGAGCTGAGGAACGCCCCCATGTCATCTGTGCCTTAAACAAATTTTTGTAGTGTCAGTTTGGGTGTAGCTACCACTGGTAGAGCTACCACTGGTGGAGGCTGTCTCTGGTCCACCAAGGCCTGGATCCACCGATCCTTTTGCTGCTGGGCATGTTGTCAGTCCTCGGCCCATCTGGCATCTTCACATTGTGATCTGGCTTGCTCCATCTCCGCCCATTGGCCCATGAAACGATTCATTTGTTCTCTGAGTGGAGGAGGGTCTTCGTCCCTTGCGATGCTGCTCCCTGGCTCATCGTCCTCACTGCGTTCGCCTGGTTCCAAGGGAGATACACGATGAGGTTGTGGTCTCGAGAGGGCCAGTTAAATCCGGATCGCAGAGGGCGAGCCATAACAATACAATAAAAAATGCACATTCCCGAAAGAAAATACACTCAGTGGTTACACAAAACAAAATATAACCTAGAGTTGGGTTTGGTTTCACCAGCCCCAAGGTTCTCAGTGACCTGGGCTGTTTCCCACTAGTCACACACCAAAAAATTATGTATTCCACCACCTCTCACTCAGGCTGGAGCTACAATAGTAACGTAGATCCTTTTTAAAACGTGGATCCCACCACTGCCACCAATGTCATGAAAAACCAGCCTTCTCCCAGTACAGACACTATAGCTGGCTGAGCAGATCCCTGGTCTTCACGTGACACCTGATCTTTGTCTCCCAGTCTGTCCTACTGACAATCCTCCGAACAAGCCAAACTCAACAACTCTCAACAGAATTGCTGGATTCCACAAATATAACTACAGTTAGTTGTATTATAATTATGAGATACGTAAATACGCCGAGCAATGACAAGATAACACAAAAGAATATCAACCACAATAACAAAGGTTCAGAGGGTTCTTATCTTAACAGTTCTTAATTGCTGGTTGCAGCAGTCTCTGGCAGTGGTCAGTCTCTATCATAAATGAAGTCCCTTCGAGATACACATGGAAGTGCCTTGTTCCATCGACGATTGTTAACGCTTCCTTCTCAATCATAGAGTAATTAATTTCTCTTGGAAGAAATTTCCTGGAACCATAGGCAACCAGGTGTTGTTCTTCTTCCAATTCGTCTTTCTGTGCAAGAACAAACCCTATGCCTGCATCAGATGCACCAGTTTGTAATAAGAACGGCCTATTCCAAATAGGTGTAGCTAATACAGGGTAACTGGTAAGGATCTCCTTCAACTTTTGAAATGAATTCTGTGTATGCTCAATGGCAGATCCAGCAATGGGGCGTAAGGGGCTCCCCCCCTTCACTAACTTACCTTAGTACTCCGTCAACTTGGAACAGCCAGCTCCTGGATTCCAGTCATTGCTTCAAAACATGTGCAAAATCCTCTAGAACGCCCAGTAAAGTTATTTGCCTCCAATTTGAATAACCTTTACCACAAAGATTTCAATGAAGCGGTCAAGAGATGGGTAGTCTTCTCTGCTTCGTTTTCTTCCCCAAAAAATTAGGACGGATACATCTGAAGAGGAAGACAGTGACTCCTGTAACAGCTATATAGTACTGAATGAGCAAATTCCGCTTTAAAATCAATCAAAAGTGACAGGAGATCTACTATGGGCCAAGAACGTTTGAATTCCCTGCTGATGCTATATGTTCACAATGGACTCAGACAAAATGATTGACCTGTATGCTTCTCGATATCCGAGGAGCATGAAACTTCTCAATCCCTTATGAATCATTAGAACACATGACATCGACATAATATGTGATAGGATCTGAGAAAAGGGGTCTTATGTAGAGAAAAATGGTTTTGTGATATGAGCTCAAAGTTATACTTTGACTATTTTTCTTTATTTGTTCTACAGGCATGTACTACCTTTCCTCTACATTTGTGTGAAGTCTGAAGGCTCCTGCTTGCTTCTTTGTAGGCAAGAGTGTGGTTAGAAGATTGGTGGTCAATAAGCGTGTAACGGACCTGCGTGGCCATGTAACACAGCCCGCGCATGGGGAAACTCCCACCAAATGGGGGGATTTCCTACTAGCTGCTATAGTGGCCGCGCGGTTAACAAACTAACAAAGGAATGGCTTCATCAAGTGCAAAGCTGCAAAAGCCATTAATTTAAAATGAGTTTTTCTCAAAATTAATGCTTCAAGCGTCTAGCATTCAGGCTTTCATAACTTTTCTTCTGAATGGAAATAAGTGATGATTTAGTTCCAAAATATAGGCATTGCTTTGTTCTTTCACCTGGTATCAATAACTCAGTTTTTTAAAAAATTTTGTACATAAGACCCCTTTTCTCAGATCATATCACATATTGTGCTGTTAATGCACTTTTCAATTCTGTAAAATATATAATTATTATAACACACATATACTGAAGCTATATGCTGACACTGTAAAAAAAAAAGAAGCACACTCATTTTAGCGAACATTACATCCCATATTGTAGCATAAAGAACACGGGGGGGGGGGGGGGGGGGGGGAGGAGAAGCTGCAACTTTTGTCTCCCCCCCACACACACTAGATAGAAACATTAGATAGAACCTTGACAGTGGAATGAAAGATGTAAATCACATGTATTTTCACAAAACAAAGAGAGACCAGAAACAATAATATAAGGTAGTCACCGATTATACAAAAACACCATAAAAATATTAATGTTAATAGTCACATGAGTAAGGCCATGAAGTGATCAATATGGAATTATATGGTTTCGTGATGGAAAGAGAAAAGGATATATTATAGATGCAGAAAAACTCTGTCAAGTTGTTCTCATTTGAGTTGTAAGTTCCAACTGTATATTATTGGTCACAATGAAGAGCCTTGAGTTCACTTAACTCCAACTAAATCTTGGGTAACCTCTCCACCCTGAGAAGTTGAAATTTATTTTGTTCAAAGTCCTCAATGCTCTGTGCAATGGATCCTGGCCATAATTAAAGATGGCAAACTGTTTATATACGTAGCTATGTAGCATCGACACAATACACAAGCATTATCAACATACTCAGCTATTAAATACTCAAGCTTCTGTGGCCCCCCCCCCCCCCCCCCCCCTTTTAGTTTTTCTGGATCCGCCACTGATGCTCATCCTATACAACTATGTTGGGCTTATCCTTTTTTGTAAGCTCAGAAAGGCGGGTGGCTATAGTGGAGAAATAGGGTACAAACTTCCTATAGTACCCGCAAAGTCCCCAAAATACCCTCACATCCTTTTTGGTTCTAGGCTGCCTAAAAGTTCGTACTGCCTCTATTTTAGCTCTCAAAGCTTGTACATTGCCTGCCCCACTATATGCCCAAGGTATACACATTCGTTACAAGTGAAGTTGCACTTTTGTTCCTTGATCGTTAGTCCAGCTCTGCGGAATCTCTCGAAAATTTCTGTCAAGTATATAATGTGCTTCCCCCATGTATCGCTGTGGATGATGATATCATCAAGATATGCTGCTGCAAACGAGTGAGCTCCTTCCAATATTTCATCCATTAACCGCTGGAGTGTTGAGGGGGCTGCCATCAATCCAAACGGCATCGTACAAAATTGATATTTCCCCCACGGCGTGATGAATGCCATCTTCTCCTGACTTGATTTCACCACGGGGATCTGCCAGTATCCTTTAGTCAGATCCAAGGCCACGAAATATCGAGCTCGGCCAATGTCATCCATCAAATCATCCACCCTCGGAATTGGGTAAGGGTCCACCTTGGTTACCAAATTTATTTTCCTGTAGTCGACACAAAGACGTTTGCTTCCGTCCCTTTTAGGCACCAAGACTATGAGCTGCACACAAACTCTTGGAATGAACGATGATACCCATTTCCAACAATGTCTTGATTTCCTTATGCAAATACTCATGTGATGTGCGAGGTAACCTGTAAGGCAGTAAGCGAATGGGACTTGCGTCTCCTGTCTCAATCACATGCTCTACCAATGTAGCACGGCTCGGCTCATCTCGGATGACATCTGAGAAATCTTTCTTCAATATTAGGAGTTGGACTTCCTGAGGGTAAGTAAGTGTTGTTTTACCTCCCTGTTCTTCTCCTTCCGCTGTAGTATCCTCATCAATGACGTCATCCACAGAAACCAATACGGCTGGTGTTGGTGGATTCCAAGTGTTTATTCTGTTGACATGGAATGTGCGAAGCCTCTTGTGCCCTTGGCCCATATCAACCTCGTAAGTCACATCTGTCACTTTTCTAGTGACCTGACTGGATCTCTCCATTCGCTGCTCAGTTTGCTCTGTTTACTAAGTTGGAAAACTAAAACGTAGTCACCAACATTGTATTCTCGACTTATGCCTTTCTGTCATGATAGTGTTTGTGTCTTCTTTTTTTGTCCATTTCATTAGCTCATGCTAACCCTCTGACTGTCGACATCTTCTCTTTGAGGAGCCGAAGATACTCAATCACTTGATGACCCTTTTCTTCTGTCTCATTTGTCCATAATTCAACCAATTCGTCAAGAGGTGTTCTCATTTTCCTGCCATATAGAAGCGAGTTGTGGATTTGTGAGTTGTCCTTATATAGGCCCATAACACGTATGGCAAACATTGATCCTATTCCAGGTTGCCTTTCTGGATCTTACGAAGAAGTCGCTTCAATGTGGAGTTTCCTTCTCCACCATTCCACCCGTCTGGGGGTGGTATGGCGACGTTCTGATCTGGTGGATCCCTGACATCTCATAACCTTTTCATTGTCTGAGATACAAAGTTAGTACCATTGTCAGACAGAATTTCTTTTGGTATGCCCAACCTAGCAGTGAGTTCCACTAGGCATTCTACCACTGACTCAGTCATCACATTAGCGGGAATGCCTCCGGCCACTTCGTCGCATAGTCTTGCATTACTAATACACACTTATTCCCTGATTTAGTTCTCTTCAGGGGCCCGAAGATATCCATGGCCATGCGTTCGAATGGAGTTTTGATGATTGGTAGTGTATGTAGAGGGACTCTTTTCAGGGTCGCCGGGGCTGCAAGCTGACATACTGGGCAAGACTTCCAGGTTTCTTTGACATCCGCTGTCATTCCTGGCCAGACAACTCTCTTCCAAAGAGTATATAACATTTGGTTCTCACCAGAGTGTCCAGCCGTCGGAGAACAATGTACTATTCTCAGAATTTCTGCCCTGCAACATTGAGGAACAACCAATAAATTCTTTCCCCCCACCATTTATGGTTTCCTTTTCAATAGCCCATTCTCCCAATACAGATCACTATCCTCAGTCACGTCAGCTTGTTGCCTCCATCCCTAAGGTCTGGTCAGAGAGCTGAAGAGAGCGGAGCTGTGTAGGGGTGGTTTGTTCAATCCGCATTATCATAGGATCTTCTAAGGGATGCTGTGTTGGGGTAACAAGCATGTCATCATGAAAATCATACATTTGACCCAAACCTGACTCTAGAATCTCCTCTGTTAGAGTTCCCGGGTTGTGAATTGTACTCTATCATTCTGCTGCTCAAGCTCTACTGCTTGTTGTTCTTCCTGTTGTCGTTTCTCCTCTCCTTGAGTAACCGACTATCGCTTCTTTACGTGTTTGAGCTCCATCATCGGGGCTTTCATCATTTGCGAGGGCTTTCCTCAAGAGCTTTCTGAACTCTGGGAAGTCGTGACCCAAGAGCATATGTGGTGAGGTGTGGTGACTGTCCCACAGCTAATACGTGTGTCTGATTGTTAATCTGAAGGGTGATCCGGGCGGCAGGGAACCATACCTTCTGGTACTTGCAGTAGTGTATGGTATTTTCCATCCCAGCCAACCTTTCTTCGGGATATATCGAGGGTGCACATTGAATTTGTACACACTGTATCTAATAATGCCATCACTGCTTTGGCATTAACAGGTACCTCGTGAGTCCACCTAGGCAAGTTGCTGCCGAAGTTTGCATTCTCCAACTTAACACGGCAATCCCTTTTGACATCTTTTACCCCACATCGAAAACACGTGATGATCTTCGGCTCTGAGGTTGTAAGACTTCCCTTTAGAGGGTGGACAGAAGTGTTCTGTCGGCTATCTCCCATAGGTCTCTCTGGTCGTGAACGATCATGTTACCCAAGTCATTCATAGGTCTTTGACTACCCATGTGTCTGACATCGGCTTCAGTTAATTCTTCATAGGTATCGGGGTTCCGATTCCTCATTTGTTGCTGGAGCCACCTCAGCAACTTTTGGAGTGGGATCTCTATGAGGACCATAGATAGAGAATGCCTCTCAGAAGAAGCGACCCATTGACTGAAATTACGTTGGTGTTTCCTCATCCACATTGCTGCTGTCGAATTACTACTCAAACACCTTCCTACGATAGGTTTCAGTAGTCACCTGGTATATAACAGAGTGGCCTCAACCGGGTCATAATCCTTCTACTCATCAGGGCTTAGTGTAGAGACAGCCATCATCCCAGTACCAGCTAAGGAGCTCCTGAGGAATGCTGCCACTGTGCTCAAGGCCATGCTCCTGCCTCCGATGTAGCTTCAAATGTCTGGAGAAATGCACCCATATCGTCGGTATCTTCCTTAAATTTCTGCAGGGTCAACTTTGGGGAGGGTGGAGGTGGTACTTGTACAGCAGGGACGTTTTGAGTTCGAGTCAACTGCTGCATAAGTTGTTGCTGCTGCTGAAACTTCTGATCGATCCGCCTGTCCTCCCATTCGGCACGACTGCGTTCAGCTTGGAGCCACTGGACCATGAATCTATCTATGGAGGTAGTAGAGTCACCCTCCAGATCTAGAGTTGATTCTAGATCACCCTCGGAGTTTGATGTTCCATTCGTGCCTGCGGTGTCAATCCTTAGGCGGCGATCCTCTCCTGGTCGTGACATAAAAAAGAAAGAGAGAAAAAAAAATTGTATAAGCATGTCACAATTCAATTTGACCTTGGTAAAAACTGATATTTTTTTAACCTAACTGGTTTATTCAATACCACAGGTTCTTTTACTCACAAGCTCTCTCACCAAGATGGAGCTGTTTCACCCGGGTATAGTCTAACTGGTTACAAAACAAAATATCAAAATCAACCAATAAACCTCTGCTACTGGTTGAGGCTCCCACTCTTCTTGGGATCCCACCACTGTCACCAAATGTCAAAAAATGCCCTCTCCTGTGACCACTTTTTGGTCACTGCAGTTTCTGATCATGCCACAGTCTTACCCCAGCACCTAGGTTCACCTCAACCTCTTGTACTGAAAACCTCGTATGACTAACAACTAACCTAACTCTTCCTTTAGAGCTTATTAGTGAATAACAACAATAACAATATTACAACACAAAATTATTATTAGCACAAACCAAGACCTAGCTCAACTAGAATGTCTCGTTCTCTTTCTGAATGTTTAGTTTAGTTCTCTAACTCTGCTCTCACTCATCTAGCTAAAATCAATAAAACAATCATGTTTATACACACTCAACTACTATGTCACAACAGTGTTCAATGTCATATAATATCCTTATTAGGTCCTGACAGAGTGCTGCTCTGTCAGCTTTCATGGAAGACTTTCTCATAGCTGAGGGCATTGTTTTCTTTTGTTTGCCTCCACATAATACTCAAGATACACAGCCATTGGATGCTTCAGTGTTTGGGTCTCTTAAGAAGCACTGGTCAGAAGTTTGTCACATGCATCTTCAAAGTAAACCAGGAACTGTAATCAACAAATACAATTTCTCTTATTTTTTTGGCTGAGGCATGGCTTAAAGCCCTCACACCACTGAAAATCATATCTGGTTTCAGAAAGTGTGGCATCTACCCATTTGATCGTAATGCCATTCCTCTTTCTACTGAAAGTGTATCTACTAATAGTGAGGAAGTCTTACTAGACGACACTACATTCCCATCCTCTTCAGTTATAATATGCAATAGTGCATCCCCTTCCCCTTCAGTTATGTACAATGCTACATCGTTGGTTACATTTACAGTCAATCAGACTGAGCTCTATACCAAGCAACTTGAGGAAGGATACGATGTATATGACGAGTAGTATATTGCTTGGCTTCAACTATATCGCCCGGAGGACTTGCCAAGCAAATTGGCTGTTTCTAGTGGGGAAACTTCAGTAATTGATATCTTTTGTGATGTGTCATGTCTGGAACCTGTCCAGAAAATTCAGGGGAGGCTCCATGGGGGGGGGGCAATGGCCCCCCCCCTCCCTCCCCCAAGCAGAACATTGGGGGGGGCATTGCCCCCCAATGATCTTGTGGCCTGTCAATGCATGCTATAATTATACTGTATTAGCTGCCTGTAAACCCCAGACCACATGTTAACCTGCCAAAACCACATTATGATTGCAGCTGCTCAAATTATTAAACTCCCATGTGCAAATAAGCAGCTGGAGATGAAGAAAGGAAACTCAAAGAAGTCTAACAGAAATGTGTCCAAAGAAGAATAAAACAAACAAACAAGAAATGAGGTTGATCAAAACATTCATCATAATTCTGATCGCCAATATTGTCACATGGATCCCATTACTGATGATGATAATAAAAACTGTAGCATTTGGGTTATTGACATCTTCAGATAATTAGGACATCTTCAAGATATCCTCCACCTACCTAAAACTTCTCTCACAATCCGTAGTGCATCCTATTATAGAATCTCGCACACTTTTCAATGTCAAGAAAGAAATGCCGAATGTCCTCAGAAGAATCTGTGATAAATGTTGCTGCTGTAATGAAAGTGAGAGCACTCAATGTTGTGGCAAACATTGCACTTTTCTGGATGTATGGAACACAACATTTTTACCGCCAGAAAATGAAGAGCCAGACAGTCCCCCCACTAACATTAACAATGTAGAGTAACCTTTGCTTTGCATAGAATATATCTACAATGAGTTAGCATATCAATGAGTTCTTGATAATTATTGATGTTTCTGCTAGATGCCCTGGTCTTTATCAGGATTAATGGATAACGGAGGCACACAATGGCCCATGAAGGCTGGATAACTTTGAGTGATATTAGTATCCACGATAGTGAAAGTACTTATTATATGTCTTTATCATGGATTTATCAGGCACAGATGGAGGGTTCTTGCCTCATTAGTGGGATTACTCGAGCTATATATAGGGTCTATAGCTTATCATTACTGGGCCAGCTACATGCACAATACAGTATCTGACTTCATGAAAGGCAAGCCCACAAACAGTTAACTAATGAGATATTACATGCAAATTATTATACTATATACACTCATACACATTAGGGGAGACTAAACCTAAAAAAAGTATAAAAAATACAACAGTTGTTTTGTGCTGTTCAAACTGTTCTTGTATGTATCTTGTAATGTTCTAGAGGCATTTGGGTTATCCAATTCAAAGTTATGTGAGTGAAGATGTAAGTTCAGTTTCTGATTACGTACCTTCCCCATCAGCACTTTTCACTGTCTCTTGTGATAGCCCTTTCATCTGGTTTGTTTGCTGTAGCTCCGTGAATGACATGATCTGACATATTTTCCTAACTACTTTTATGATTGCTGCACTTCTCTGATTCCATCTTCTGTTGAAAATTGTCCATGATGATTTCATTTTCCCTCGTGAGCTGGTAACATTTGGTTTTTAGCAATGCTAAGTGTCACTCACAATTTGTAGCCCTTGGGTCACTCCTGTATTTGTCTTTGTGTAGCTTCCACCTGGAGCTCCTTGAGGTCTAACTGAAGTTGTGACTTAGCCACCTTCAGTTCTTCACTGTTTCTGTCAATAGGCAGCTGAAGGTGTGGGCATATAGACCCCCCTGAGTTTTATAGGGGGCAGAGCCTCCAACTTTTGCTCTACTTATTGGGGGTGGGGGAGGAGGTGGCTAAAACTAAAAATATTTTTTTAATATTTTTTTTTGGCAGTTCAAACTGTTGTTATATGCCTATTTGCAATGTTCTAGAGGCATTTGGGTGCTCCAATTCAAAGTTATGTGAGTGAATCAGTTTCAGTTTATATGCCTTCCCAGTAAGCACTTTTTACTGTCTCTTGTGTTATCCCTTTGATCTGGTTTGCTTGCCATAGCTCCCTGAATGACTTGATCTGACATATTTTCTTAACTACTTTTATGTGTGCTGCACGTCTCTAGTTCCATCTCCTCTTGAAAATGGTCCATATTGATTTCATTTTTCCTCATGAGCTTGTAATATTTTGTTTGTAGCATTGCTAAGTGTCATTCAATTGGATTTATCAGGCAAGATGTAGGGTTCCTGCCTCATTGGTTATATTACTCTAGCTTTATAGAGTGTCTATAGCTTATCATTATTGGGCCACAGACATGCACAATACACAGTATCTGACTTCATGAAAGACAGGTCTCAAAACAGTTAACTAATGAGCAATCATGCACATTAGGGGAGAAAACCTAAAAAATAAATAAATTACAATAGCTCTTTTTTTGGCAGTTCAAACTGTTATTGTATGTATCTGCTACCTATTTGCAATGTTATAGAGGCATCTGGGTGCTCCAATTCAAAGTTATGTGAATGAAGATGTAAGTTCAGTTTCAGTTTATATACCTTCCCAGTCAGCACTTTTCACTGTCTCTTGTGTAAGCCCTTTGATCTGGTTTGTTTGCCATAGCTCCCTGAATGACTTGATCTGACATATTTTCAGGGCTGCCAACTCCCTGTCTCACTAAGACATGTTATTCAACTCTGAATTTATACCAGTTAAAACTCCAAATATATCCAAAGTGTTTTTTAATACAATACTGATATTTAAGAATGTTAGAGTAATAAGTTAACTGAGTTCAGAAATAGCATTCTTGTATCTTTGAAGCATTCTTGCTGTTGGTTTGAAGTCGAAACAAGGTTCCTTTGTGTTCACTTGCAATCAAAGCAATGCAGATAAAGTATCCACACTCAAACTATTTCGTACCTTGGTTTTATTCAGCCCAATATGACTAAAGGTCGTCTCCAAATATGCATTGCCATGAGTGATTATTATTACTGCTTTAGCTAACCTACTGAGGAGCTGATAACGAAATTCTCCAGAAACATCTTTGACTTTCCCAACTTGATGCCAGTGGCAATCACTGTCCTTTGTAGCAACAATTTCAGGAGGGAGCTCAGCAGTGCAGTAGTCAATCAATTCTTCATTAAACCGACCTTTTTTGTCTTCTTTGATGACTTGTTTAAGGCATGATGCACAACAAACAGTACCTGTCTAGCATATCCATACTCTTGGTTGTGAAGAGAAATCCAACATAAGTTTTTCAATTATCAACTGGCAGTTTTTTAATGGCTGCAGCCACCCAAAAATTAAAAATTTCTGCATGTCCCCCTGTTCTCACCAGAGAGAAAGCTTTCTGCTTTTTGATCCACAAATACTTCTTTTGGGGAAGAAACTGATCCCATCTAGATTAAGAGCTGAAATATTAGCATTTTTCACAGAAGAGGATGGGGAAAAAACGTCTTTTTAAAAAATGACTGGACCTCTTGGTGAAGGAAATGTATTGTAGGTGATTGCAATTGCATTGTTTTTTTAAAGGTGTTAATAACAGGCAATGAATCACTTAGAAACATTAGATATAATTTACAAAGTGGATTCTCAAGACCAGTTTTTATTCTGAGAGCTTCTCTTCTGTACTTCTGAAATAAGAAAGAAGAGCATCAAACTGTTCTAGTAGACTATTTACACAGACATCCAAGCTTAACCACCTCGTTTGTGCTGTTTTAAGCAACTTGTGTGGCTTGGTATTGGTGAAAACTTGAGAATTTTCAAAGGTGCGTTGACGTTTTGGGCTTTTATGGAAGAAATAATAAATCTGACACTGCATGCATGATTAGCTGATATATGGCAATTACAGTGAAAGGCCATCAAAGAGGGTTGATTAGTTTTTAATTTAGTCCTAACAGAATATCTTTTTCCCAGCATGACCTTAGCACCATCAGAGCCCAGTCCTACTAGATTAACATATTTTATAGGTGTATTAGCACTGAAATTAGAGTCTAGGACCTGGAATAAACTTGCTGATCAGCCTTCTGCACCGAGTCCAACTTTAGGAAAAAGCAACAAACCTTTCCAGTGGTATTGTCAAAGAACCTGATCATAATACCGCATTGTTGGTTAATGGTAATGTCAGTGGTTTAATCTGTATGTAAGCTAAAAAACTTAGTTCATCAAGACGGGCTAGTAAATCAGAAACTACTTCTTCAGCTACTACTTTTACAATAGCCGTGGCTTTAGTCCGACCACATTTTATAGATTTTGCAATTGCAGAATCTGGAAATAGTGCAGGAAACAATTTTGAGCAGTGATCAGCTACCAAAAATGGAAGGGAATGCTCTGCTTAGAAAGAAAGCAAACTTAACCTCTGCTGCTATGTCCGCTTTGGTCCATCTCTGTTTCGAATGTATGAGGTAAGAGAGCTTGCAGATTCCACACTTTTACTTGCTGAAATATGCACAGCAGTCTGTTCATGTTTTCTCAGGTCTCTGGTGCCGCCATATGCAATGCCAATATCACGATTACATAATTGCAGAATGCATAACATGAACCTTTTTTGATAGCTTAGCCCACTTGAACTTATTAGAATAGTCTGGCTTGATGGCACAAACATACCTTGGCTTCTTAATCTTAGATGAGAAGCTATGCCTTTCAGTATCTGTATCCACATTTTCATTAGTAGAACTGCCTTCTTGTTCAACAATGCTGCTGGTGCTATACCCTGACAACTGACTGGTTAGAACTTCTACTAGCACTACTCACAATACTTGTCTCCCGAGGTCCCTGCTGATCACTGACAATGTGCTCTGCCATCACCTTGCCTAGAGTTAAAAGTTCTACAGAGCTAACAATAATTAATTTGAACTTTAACCCCCCCATGAACTTTGAACCCCCCAAAGCAGGTCTCCAGTTGCAGTCGGACTATAATGCCAGAGTCATAATGTGATAATAGTACCTAAATACAAAGATTATTAAAATACATCCAAAGATACTGTACAAGGTTAAAAAAATACAAATATTTGTATAAAATTTGAGTTTTTGGCAGCCCTGTATTTTCTAATTACTTTTATATGTGCTGCACTTCTCTGGTTCCATCTTCTGTTGAAAATAGTCCATGATGATTTCATTTTCCCTCATGAGCTGATAACATTTGGTTTTTAGCAGTGTCACTCGCGACTGCTTTGTAGCCCTTGGGTCACTCCTTTATTTATCTTTGTAGCTTCCACCTGGAGCTCCTTGAGGTCTAACTGAAGTTGTGACTTAGCCACCTTCAGTTCTTCACTGTTTCTGTCAATAGGCAGCTGAAGGTGTGGGCATATAGAGCCCCCTGAGTTTTATAGGGGGCAGAGCCTCCAACTTTTGCTCCACTTGTTGGGAGGGGGGGGGGGGGGGGGGGGGGGCTAAAACAGTTCAAACTGTTTGTTATATATATATACTTTCTATTTGCAATGTTCTGGGTTCTCCAATTCAAAGTTATGTGCGTGAAGATGTAAGTTCAGTTTCAGATTATATACCTTTCCAGTCAGCACTTTTCACTGTCTCTTGTGTTAGCCCTTTGATCTGGTTTGTTTGCCATAGCTCCCTGAATGACTTGATCTGACATATTTTCTTAACCACTTTCATATGTGCTGCATGTCTCTAGTTCCATCTCCTGTTTAAAATGGTCCAATTTTCCCTCATGAGCTGGTAACATTTGGTTTGTAGCATTGCTAAGTGTCATTCATGATAGTAAAAGTACTTGTTATATATACTGTGTATTTATCATGGATTTATCAGGCAAGATGTATTGTTCCTACCTTATTGGTTAGATTACTCTAGCTCTATATAGTGTCTATTAGCTTATCATTATTGGGCCACAGACATGCACAATACACAGTATCTGACTTCATGAAAGACAGGTCCCAAAACAGTTAACTAATGAGATATTGCATGCAAATATACACACTCATACACATTAGGGGAGAAAACCAAAAATATATATACAATAGCTCTATTTTTTTTTCAGATTTGTATCCTAATTATTCCAGTGACAGTAATCACTGGAATTGCAAACAGCTATTTGTTCGGTGGCAGTGATTATATGAGATGCCAAGTCTGTCAAACAGGACTGCTCTTAACCATTTTCACAATTGTGTCTATGTACAGTCGACAGATTTCTGTACATCTGGAGGCCATTGCGGTACGAAAACTACATGACAGTCAAGATTGTGTTTTCAGTGATTGTAGCAGCATGGATACTGAGCACTGCAGTTGCTGTCATGCCACTCTTTGGATTTGGGACTTTGATTTTTCATAAAATTACATTTACATGTTCAACGGCTTTCATTGGATATGGTCCATTAGACAATAACTCTTGGTATTTATTACTGCTGTTCCTAGTATGTATAGTACCTGTAATAATACTGATCGTAACCAATGTGTGGTTATTTTCTATAGTACTAAAGTCAATTCGAAGGAACTACAAGAATATCAAACTGCAAAAGTATGTCATTAAAGAATTATTATTGAGAGCCAAACTATAGAAAAACAAACAAGAAATGAGGTTGATAAAAACCTTCATCATAATTCTGATCACCAATGTTGTCACATGGATCCCATTACTGATGATGATAATAAAAACTGTAGCATTTGGGTTATTGATAATTGAGACATCTTTAAGATATCCTCCACCTACCTAACACTTCTCTCGCAATCCGTAGTGCATCCCATTATAGAATCTCGCACACTTTTCAATGTCAAGAAAGAAATGCCGAATGTCCTCAGAAGAATCTGTGATAAATGTTGCTGCTGTAATGAAAGTGAGAGCACTCAATGTTCTGGCAAACATTGCACTTTTCTGGATGTATGGAACACAACATTTTTACCGCCAGAAAATGAAGAGCCAGACAGTCCCCCCACTAACATTAACAATGTAGAGTAACCTTTGCTTTGCATAGAATATATGTACAATGAGTTAGCATATCAATGAGTTCTTGATAATTATTGATGTTTCTGTTAGATGCCCTGGTCTTTATCAGGATTAATGGATAACGGAGGCACACAATGGCCCATGAAGGCTGGATAACTTTGAGTGATATTAGTATCCACGATAGTGAAAGTACTTATTATATGTCTTTATCATGGATTTATCAGCCACAGATGGAGGGTTCCTGCCTCATTAGTGGGATTACTCGAGCTATATATAGGGTCTATAGCTTATCATTATTGGGCCACCTACATGCACAATACAGTATCTGACTTCATGAAAGGCAAGCCCACAAACAGATAACTAATGGGATATTACATGCAAATTATTATACTATATACACTCATACAAATTAGGGGAGACTAAACCTAAAAAAAGTATAAAAATACAACAGTTGTTTTGTGCTGTTCAAACTGTTCTTGTATGTATCTTGTAATGTTCTAGAGGCATTTGAGTTATCCAATTCAAAGTTATGTGAGTGAAGATGTAAGTTCAGTTTCTGATTACATACCTTCACTATCAGCACTTTTCACTGTCTCTTGTGATAGCCCTTTCATCTGGTTTGTTTGCTGTAGCTCCCTGAATGACATGATCTGACATATTTTCCTAACTACTTTTATGATTGCTGCACTTCTCTGATTCCATCTTCTGTTGAAAATTGTCCATGATGATTTCATTTTCCCTCGTGAGCTGGTAACATTTGGTTTTTAGCAATGCTAAGTGTCACTCACAATTTGTAGCCCTTGGGTCACTCCTTTATTTGTCTTTGTTGCTTCCACCTGGAGCTCCTTGAGGTCTAACTGAAGTTGTGACTTAGCCACCTTCAGTTCTTCACTGTTTCTGTCAATAGGCAGCTGAAGGTGTGGGCATATAGAGCCCCCTGAGTTTTATAGGGGGTAGAGCCTCCAACTTTTGCTCTACTTATTGGGGGTGGGGGAGGGGGGGGGGTGGGGGGGGAGGGGGGGGGGGGGTGGTAACTAAAAAAATAAAAAATTTAAATGTGTTTTTTTGGCAGTTCAAACTGTTGTTATATGCCTATTTGCAATGTTCTAGAGGCATTTGGGTGCTCCAATTTAAAGTTATTTGAATTAATCAGTTTCAGATTATATGCCTTCCCAGTAAGCACTTTTCACTGTCTCTTGTGTTATCCCTTTGATCTGGTTTGCTTGCCATAGCTCCCTGAATGACTTGATCAGACATATTTTCTTAACTACTTTCATGCGTGATGCACATCTCTAGTTCCATCTCCTGTTGAAAATTGTCCATATTGATTTCATTTTTCATAATGAGCTTGTAATATTTTGTTTGTAGCATTGCCAAGTGTCATTCAATTGGATTTATCAGGCAAGATGTAGGGTTCCTACCTCATGGGTTAGATTACTCTAGCTTTATATAGTGCCTATAGCTTATCATTATTGGGCCACAGACATGCACAATACACAGTATCTGACTTCATGAAAGACTGGTCTCAAAACAGTTAACTAATGGGCAATCATGCACATTAGGGGAGAAAACCTAAAAAAATACAAATACAATAGCTCTTTTTTTTTTGGCAGTTCAAACTGTTGTTGTATGTATCTGCTACCTATTTGCAATGTTCTAGAGGCATCTGGGTGCTCCAATTCAAAGTTATGTGAATGAAGATGTAAGTTCAGTTTCAGTTTATATACCTTCCCAGTCAGCACTTTTCACTGTCTCTTGTGTAAGCCCTTTGATCTGGTTTGTTTGCCATAGCTCCCTGAATGACTTGATCTGACATATTTTCAGGGCTGCCAACTCCCTGTCTCACTAAGACATGTTATTCAACTCTGAATTTATACCAGTTAAAACTCCAAATATATCCAAAGTGTTTTTTAATACAATACTGATATTTAAGAATGTTAGAGTAATAAGTTAACTGAGTTCAGAAATAGCATTCTTGTATCTTTGAAGCATTCTTGCTGTTGGTTTGAAGTCGAAACAAGGTTCCTTTGTGTTCACTTGCAATCAAAGCAATGCAGATAAAGTATCCACACTCAAACTATTTCGTACCTTGGTTTTATTCAGCCCAATATGACTAAAGGTCGTCTCCAAATATGCATTGCCATGAGTGATTATTATTACTGCTTTAGCTAACCTACTGAGGAGCTGATAACGAAATTCTCCAGAAACATCTTTGACTTTCCCAACTTGATGCCAGTGGCAATCACTGTCCTTTGTAGCAACAATTTCAGGAGGGAGCTCAGCAGTGCAGTAGTCAATCAATTCTTCATTAAACCGACCTTTTTTGTCTTCTTTGATGACTTGTTTAAGGCATGATGCACAACAAACAGTACCTGTCTAGCATATCCATACTCTTGGTTGTGAAGAGAAATCCAACATAAGTTTTTCAATTATCAACTGGCAGTTTTTTAATAGCATACTTTGCTGCAGCCACCCAAATTTTTTTGCATGTCCCCCTGTTCTCACCAGAGAGAAAGCTTTCTGCTTTTCCACAAATACTTCTTCTAGGGGAAGAAACTGATCCCATCTAGATTAAGAGCTGAAATACTAGCATTTTTCACAGAAGAGGATGGAAAAAAAACGTCTTTTTTTAAATTGACTGGACCTCTTGGTGAAGGAAATGTATTGTAGGTGATTGCAATTGCATTGTTTTGTTAAAGGTGTTAATAACAGGCAATGAATCACTCAGAAACATTAGATATAATTTACAAAGTGGATTCTCAAGACCAGTTTTTATTCTGAGAGCTTCTCTTCTGTACTTCTGAAATAAGAAAGAAGAGCATCAATCTGTTCTAGTAGACTATTTACACAGACATCCAAGCTTAACCACCTCGTTTGTGCTGTTTTAAGCAACTTGTGTGGCTTGGTATTGGTGAAAACTTGAGAATTTTCAAAGGTGTGTTGACGTTTTGGGCTTTTATGGAAGAAATACCAACTGAACTGTAATGTCATCAAGAATCGGGCAAGACACTGCATGCATGATTAGCAATTAAGGCTGCTATAATTATGGCAATTACAGTGAAAGGCCATCAAAGAGGGTTGATTAGTTTTTAATTTAGTCCTAACAGAATCTCTTTTTCCCAGCATGACCTTAGCACCATCAGAGCCCAGTCCCACTAGATTAGCAGGTGTATTAGCGCTGAAATTAGAGTCTAGGACCTGGAATAAACTTGCTGATCAGCCTTCTGCACTGAAGAAAAAAGCAACAAACCTTTCCAGTGGTATTGTCAAAGAACCTGATCATAATACCGCATTGTTGGTTAATGGTAATGTCAGTGGTTTAATCTGTATGAAAGCTAAAAAACTTAGATTCATCAAGACGGGTTAGTAAATCAGAAACTACTTCTTCAGCTACTACTTTTACAATAGCCTTGGTTTTAGTCCGGCCACATTTTATAGATTTTGCAATTGCAGAATCTGGAAATAGTGCAGGAAACAATTTTGAGCAGTGATCAGCTACCAAAAATGGAAGGGAATGCTCTGCTTAGAAAGAAAGCAAACTTAACTTCTGCTGCTATGTCCGCTTTGGTCCATCTCTGTTTTGAATGTATGAGGTAAGAGAGCTTGCAGATTCCACACTTTTACTTGCTGAAATATGCACAGCAGTCTGTTCATGTTTTCTCAGGTCTCTGGTGCCGCCATATGCAATGCCAATATCACGATTACATAATTTGCAGAATGCATAACATGAACCCTTTTTTGATAGCTTAGCCCACTTGAACTTATTAGAATAGTCTGGCTTGATTGCACAAACATACCTTGGCTTCTTAATCTTAGATGAGAAGCTATGCCTATCAGTATCTGTATCCACATTTTCATTAGTAGAACTGCCTTCTTGTTCAACAATGCTGCTGGTGCTATACCCTGACAACTGACTGGTTAGAACTTCTACTAGCACTACTCACAATACTTGTCTCCCGAGGTCCCTGCTGATCACTGACAATGTGCTCTGCCATCACCTTGCCCAGAGTTAAAAGTTCTACAGAGCTAACAATAATTAATTTGAACTTTAACCCCCCCCATGAACTTTGAACCCCCCAAAGCAGGTCTCCAATTGCAGTCGGACTATAATGCCAGAGTCATAATGTGATAATAGTACCTAAATACAAAGATTATTAAAATACATCCAAAGATACTGTACAAGGTTAGAAAAATACAAATATTTGTATAAAATCTGAGTTTTTGGCAGCCCTGTATTTTCCTAATTACTTTTATATGTGCTGCACTTCTCTGGTTCCATCTTCTGTTGAAAATAGTCCATGATGATTTCATTTTCCCTCATGAGCTGATAACATTTGGTTTTTAGCAGTGTCACTCGCGACTGCTTTGTAGCCCTTGGGTCACTCCTTTATTTGTCTTTGTAGCTTCCACCTGGAGCTCCTTGAGGTCTAACTGAAGTTGTGACTTAGCCACCTTCAGTTCTTCACTGTTTCTGTCAATAGGCAGCTGAAGGTGTGGGCATATAGAGCCCCCTGAGTTTTATAGGGGGCAGAGCCTCCAACTTTTGCTCCACTTGTTGAGAGGGGGTGGGGGGGTGGGGGGCTAAAACAGTTCAAACTGTTTGTTATATATATTATACTTTCTATTTGCAATGTTCTGGGTTCTCCAATTCAAAGTTATGTGCATGAAGATGTAAGCTCAGTTTCAGATTATATACCTTTCCAGTCAGCACTTTTCACTGTCTCTTGTGTTAGCCCTTTGATCTGGTTTGTTTGCCATAGCTCCCTGAATGACTTGATCTGACATATTTTCTTAACCACTTTCATATGTGCTGCATGTCTCTAGTTCCATCTCCTGTTTAAAATGGTCCAATTTTCCCTCATGAGCTGGTAACATTTGGTATTGCTAAGTGTCATTCATGATAGTAAAAGTATTTGTTATATACACTGTGTTTTTATCGTGGAGTTATCAGGCAAGATGTATTGTTCCTACCTTATTGGTTAGATTACTCTAGCTCTATAATAGTGTCTATTAGCTTATCATTATTGGGCCACAGACATGCACAATACACAGTATCTGACTTCATGAAAGACAGGTCCCAAAACAGTTAACTAATGAGATATTGCATGCAAATATACACACTCATACACATTAGGGGAGAAAACCTAAAAAAAATATACAATAGCTCTATTTTTTTGGCAGATTTGTATCCTAATTATTCCAGTGACAATAATCACTGGAATTGCAAACAACTATTTGTTCGGTGGCAGTGATTATATGAGATGCCAAGTCTGTCAAACAGGACTGCTCTTAACCATTTTCACAATTGTGTCTATGTACACTATTGCTCTGTTATCAGTCGACAGATTTCTGTACATCTGGAGGCCATTGCGGTACGAAAACTACATGACAGTCAAGATTGTGTTTTTAGTGATTGTAGCAGCATGGCTACTGAGCACTGCAGTCGCTGTCATGCCACTCTTTGGATTTGGGACTTTGATTTTTCATAAAATTACATTTACATGTTCACCGGCTTTCATTGGATATGGTCCATTAGACAATAACTCTTGGTATTTATTACTGCTGTTCCTAGTATGCATGGTACCTGTAATAATACTGATCATAACCAATGTGTGGTTATTTGGTATAGTACAAGGTCAATGCGAAGGAACTACAAGAGGATCAAACAGCAAAACTATGTCATTAAAGAATTATTATTGAGAGCCAAACTAGAGAAAAACAAACAAGAAATGAGGTTGATAAAAACCTTCATCATAATTCTTGTCACCCATGTTGTCACATGGATCCCATTACTGATGATGATAATAAAATCTGTAGCATTTGAGTTATTGACGTCTTCAGATAATTGGGACATCTTCAAGATATCCTCCACCTACCTAACACTTCTCTCACAATCCGTAGTGCATCCTATTATAGAATCTCGCACACTTTTCAATGTCAAGAAAGAAATGCCGAATGTACTTGGAAGAATCTGTGATAAATGTTGCTGCTGTAATGAAAGTGAGAGCACTCAATGTTGTGGCAAACATTGCACTTTTCTGGAACACAACATTTTTACCGTCAGAAAATGAAGAGACAGACAGTCCCCCCACTATGTAGAGTAACCTTTGCTTTGCATAGAATATATGTACAATAAGTTAGCATATCAATGAGATCTTGGTGTTTCTGCTAGATGCCCTAGTCTTTATCAGGATTAATGGATAATGGAGGCACACAATGGCCCATGAAGGCTGGAGAACTTGTGTGATATTAGTATCCACGATAGTGAAAGTACTATTTTCTGTCTTGATCATGGATTTATCAGGCACAGATGGAGGGTTCCTGCCTGTCAGGGAAACAACCTAACCAACTTCAGGAAACCACTAACCAACTTCAGGAAACTACTACGTCTTCAAAGTCTTCAAAGACCCACAGACCACAGCACGAAGAAGAGTAGTGGAAGAGTAGTGGCAGACCACGGCACGAGGTAGTTATAATTACTTATATCTTTATATGGAATTATTGATCTAATGTATATATAGTTGTATGTAATATATAAGAACTGGGCCAACGCCTTGATAGAGAGAATGAATCGCTAGAGAGAATTAGGCTGAGAGCCGAAAGAGACAGAACACTGTATAGTTATGTGTTTACGTCTATCTAATATTAACTGACGTATAGTTATTAAGAGGCTACTGGAGAAGTGCACCGGGATAGCTTACAGCTACTGGGCATAGATAAACTAGGCAGCAGAGTTAGCCAGGGAGGCTAACGTTAGGACTTAGGTATTTCGGAGAATTTACTCCAGGGCGCTAAGGGATCAGCGACCCTGATTAGGATTATTAGCAGAGGTAGAAAGACCTTCGAGGAGAGGGTAAATTTCCCCGACACTGCCTCATTAGTGGGATTACTCGAGCTCTATATAGCTTATCATTATTGGGCCACCTACATGCACAATATGCAGTATCTGACTTCATGAAAGATAATCCCACAAACAGTTAACTAATGAGATATTACATGCAAATTATTACACTATACACACTCATGGGAGACTAAACCTAAAAAAAGTATAAAAAATACAACAGTTTTTTTTGGCTGTTCAAACTGTTCTTGTATGTATCTACTATCTATCTAGAGGCATTTGAGTGCTCCAATTCAAAGTTATGTGAGTGAAGATGTAAGTTGTTTCTGACTACATACCTGCCCATCAGCACTTTTCACAGTCTCTTGTGATAGCCTTTTGATCTGGTTTGTTTGCTGTAGCTCCCTGAATGACATGATCTGATTTATTTTTCCAACTACTTTTATGGTGTTGCACTTCTCTGGTTCCATCTTCTGTTGAAAATGGTCCATGATGATTTCATTTTCCCTCATGAGCAGTTAACATTTGGTTTTTAGCATTGCTAAGTGTCACTCACTACTGCTTTGTAGCCCTTGGGTCACTCCTTTATTTGTATTTGTAGCTTCACCTGGAGCTCCTTGAGGTCTAACTGAAGTTGTGATTTAGACACCTTCAGTTCTTCACTGTTTCTGTCAATAGGCAGCTGAAGGTGTGGGCATATAAAGCCCCCTAAGTTACATAGGGGGCAGAGCCTCCAACTTTTGCTCTGCTAATTGGGGGGGGGGGGGGGGGGGGAATAAAACTCAAAAATAAAAAAATTAAAGTTTTTTTTGGCAGTTCAAACTGTTCTTGTATGTATGTACTGCCTATTTGCAATGTTTTAGAGGCATTTGAGTGCTCCAATTCAAAGTTATGTGAATGAAGATGTAAGTTCAGTTTCAGATTATATATATAGTCTCTTTGTCCAGGCCATCACGATTGATTTTATGCTAAATATCCGTCTTTATAATAGAGTAACACTACTTACTTATTTCATCAATTTCATTGAGTTCAAGAAAGACAAGCCCAAGGGCTAGAGCTAGGAGCGGGGGCTAGAGCTAGAGTTGTTAGCCTGGTAACCGGCATAATGGTGGGGTTGATCCCGAATGCGGCCAAGAAGTTTCTGTCTCTGGCCTCTCGGCTGTGGTAACCAAGCAACTGCTGTGACATGTGTGGCTCAGGCCCAATAAAGTTGTGATTTGAAAAGTGACGGCTCTGGTAATCTCACCAATGAGGTGAGCACCCTCCTTCTGTGTCTGATAGGTCTATGATTGAGACAGGTAATAAAACTGAAATAACAAGTACTACCACTAGTACAATACTAATCAATAATAATTTAACTATAATGTTATGGTTTATTAGAAATGTGAATATATTTAAGAAATGATACTCATCATAATAATGGCTGACCAAGGTAAGTAGTTTAGTACATCAATGGATATGGTAATTATTGGTCCAATACAAGGTGAAGCTGACTCTACATTGTTATTATGTTAGTGGGAGGACTGACTTGCTCTTCAATTTCTGGTGGTAAATAAGCTGCATTGCATACATCCAGGAAAATGCAATGTTTGCCACAACATTGAGTGATGTCGCTTTCATTACAGCAGCAACATTTATCACAGAATCTTCTGAGTACATTTGACATTTCTTTCTTGACACTGAAAAGTGTACGAGATTGTATAATAGGATGCACTACAGATTGTGACAGTAAAGTGAGGTAGCTGAAGGAGGCCTTGAAAACAAGTGCATCTAAAGGAGATGACGATTCTATGGACTTATATGCTATTCCTAATGTAAATATCACCAGTGTTGGGATCCACGTGACAACATTGATGAGCACAATTGTGATGAATGCTTTCATTACCCTCAATTCTTGTCTGCTTTTCTCTTGATTGACTCTCCTTAATAAGTTGTCAACATATTTTTGCTGATTCATCATCTTGTAGTGCTTTCTGATTGACTTCAGTGCTATACAAAACAGCCACACATTAGTCACAGCAGTTATTATAACAGGTGGCATTCCTACTAGGAACAAGAGTAATAAGTACCAAGTATTCTTAGCTAATCTATAGCCACTGAGAGCTACTGTACACATCAATACACGTTTATTAAAAGATAAAACACCAAATCCAAACACTGGTGTGACGGATACTGCAGTGCTCAGCAACCATGCTGCTACAATCAGTGAACGCACTATCTTGACTGTCATGTACTTCTTATACCGCAATGGCTTCCAGATGTACACAAATCTGTTCACTGATAAGAGAGTAATGGTGTACCCAGCGGCAAGAGTGAAGATCTGGAAGAGCAGTCCCAGTTGACATATTTGGCATCTTACATAATCATTATCACCGAACAAAAAGTTATCTGCAATGCCAGTTATTATTGTGATGGGCATAACTAGGATACAAATCAGAAGATCTGCTGTAGAAAGACTTAGCAGCAGCATCATGGCAGGATCAGTAGATAGATGCTTTCTGAAGATACTTATGATGACATAGCCATTGAATGGTGTTCCAATTATAAAGAACAACAAGCTCACAATGGTGACAAAATATCTGTTGTAGAAACTGCTTCTTGTAGGTGTCCATTCTTCCACAGTGATTGAATCCCTACTAAGATTTGCTATCAAACAAGAGTCCATTTTTCTTGTTCAATTGAATCTCACAGTTATAAGCCCAATTCACAATATGATGAACCCGAGCTCCTGACGTTGATGAGATCTTCTAACATAATTATATTGCAAGAAACCATAAGCTTTCATTTTAATAAATAACATTAACTAGTTGCTACAACAAAATTAGCCTTTCATTTTCAGTGAAACAAGAACAATGTGTAAATTGTGTTGGCTTAAATTGGGTTGCTGTGGCAACATCTCATGAATTGATGTGACCATTTGAATGCTTATATTTTTGTTTTCTTGGAATTATTTCTCTAATTCTGTTAGTATACAAGTAGATAATAAGGGGATCGCCCTCTTTGGTTGTGATGCCACTGAATTAGAATTGGTAGTTCACGAATAGCAATGTGTATACAGATTGGCTAGTAATGTGATGCGCATGCGTACATGTAGGACAATGATAATAGGTACGGATCGATTGTGTGTGAGTGTATATATAGTATTGTCTAACAAGAATTGAAATTTGGTATGTAATTACTTTCCACCAAATGATAAAGCTAATTTTACATTAACCCTGTTTCATTCTAAAAACAAGTGGCGGAATTTGAGACAAGGTGTTATATTGAAATTAGTAATTTTAAGGCAATAGTTATGTTCCAGTTACAAAATTCTCAACTCAGTATAGGTCTGTTTCAGGAACACGACGATGCGATTTATATAATTACACATCATCTTCTACTTCAACACCTCCTGTTTTTCCTTCATGTTATCCCTCACTCTTCTATAATACTTCTGTATCAACTCAAGACTAACTGAATCCAAGCCTGGTTGAATGATTTTCTCCCATACTCCAAATGTATAATCACAGTTAGCACGTGTGAACCGTTTTCCCTAACCCCAAACCCATTCAATAGGCACAACGGTATTTGGAAGGCACATACACCTGTGCTTGTGACTGGAAACTAACTCCTCCACTCGAGTTTTCTGGGTCTTAAAATCATGCATTGCACTTTGATCATCTCAGTTTTGACCATGAGAGTGGTCCACACCACACTTTTCCAGGACTGTTCGTAAGCCCTTTGGTTGACCACTTGCTGTAGTCAGCACTTGCATCACTCCATTCCAGAATGTGTTTTGCCACTTTGGTTGCTTGCCACCATCACTTACATTCATCCTGTATGCATTTAAAGCATCATCAACATAAGCAGTGTGTCCTGAGCTTTGGTCAAAGATAAAAGTTATTTAGTGTGTTTCACGATATATATTTTCCAATTGAATCAGAAACTTTTCACAGTTCCAGTACCCTTCAGATAGGGCCCCATACTTTAACAATACCCTGGAAGCTCTTGGATGGCTGGATAAATTTTCTTTGCTCACTCATGTTCTTCCTTGAGCTGTAGATAACTATGATGCTCAGTGATAAAGTCAATCATCATAATCCCACGTCCAATTGATTTTGGTCGAATAGTAAGTATCCCTGCTTCAGCCCACTGCCATGATGCTCGTTCATTTGCATAAAAAGTGGTGGTAAATAAGCACAAGCTTTCTGGCAGTACTGAAACCTACATTTTCTTCCAATCTTTCATCCCCAAACTCTGGTGGTGGCAAATGTGTGCATTTCAATACCTAAATTTTTTGGTAAGCACATCTTCGTGTACTCAATTACATCTTCCCTCTCGTGACAATCTATGTACACACCCTTACAGTAACATGTAGGATGGAAGCCAAGATAATGTAGCTACTTACAAGCAGTGTGAGGAATTATGCTTCGAGGAAAGCCAGGAGGGAGGTGAGAGTATGGTTAATCCAGGCAGCAAATCTAGCATCTGTCATGGTTCTTTGACCTTTTTCATGGGCATTTTGCTGCAACCATGTCAGTACTTTCGAGCAACACTCCTCATCATCCAATACATAGGGCCACTTGTTCTTTCCTCTTAGAGAATCAGAAAACTCTCCCTTGATATTGTAAAAATATTTCGTTCATGATCGAATCGAGCCATTACTGAACCCAACTACAGATGCTGCCTCATTAGCAGCTGCTACATAAGAATTATAGCAAACATTTTCTGGGCAGATTTTGGCTAACTTAAGACAAATTGTTTATAGCAAGTTGTTGCTTCTTCTTCTGTAAGTGTATGGTTGTCAGAGCCCCCATCATTGTCACTCTCTTCATTGGATGAATGAACTGGTGGCAGCACAAATGAGTCATCCAAGGGATAGAAGTTTGGACTGAATTGATCCAATGAAATTGTGGTTTTCCCAGCTTGTGAGCTAGGTATAGGTTGACTCACTTCTTGAAAAAATGGTGTTTCTAGTTGAGACTCCAATTCAGGCCACTGTGACAAAGCTGTCCTTTAAGATTTACTCATATTGGCACTTTGGCAGCTCCCATACCCTCAGCTTTGGCTTTCTTTTCACCCATTTGGGCTTTTTTGCACTTATATTAGCTAAACAAATTCAGAACCAAAAAATCAAGCTCTAGCAACATTTGGTTACCATGGAAACAGGATGCGCCCATATATTTTTTGCATTGGATTTCCCATAGCTTGACCCTAGCCCAGTAAAATCTATTTAATGGAAAATATGATGTCAATGGCACACAAAAAAAGTCATTTCAAGAAAGTTTTGCAAGTTATTCGCACAAGTTAAAATGGAAGCTTATGGCTGCTGCACTATACATGCACAATATTGTGAACTGGTATTGCAGTATCTGGTCCTTTAAAATGACCCCCAATCACTGTATCCTAGTTCTCAGTGACACATGGTCTCCAAGTACTAGGATAGAGTGACCTGGGGAGTCATTGTATCCTAGTATAGTACAGTGGGATGGAGTGCCCCCCCCCCCCCCCCCCCCCCCTTCTCGTCGATGATCGGCTGTTGAGGCAGTTCATTTTAGCATAAATAGTATTAGATTCAGTGATAGGAATAAAGTATCATAGTTAGCCAAGATCTATGTAAGGATTGAGTGCAGTTGTGTAAGGAAACAGTGACCACTCTACTTGACAGTTACCGCTTCGCTATCCATGATCTTCAGATCATTTTAGATACTATGATTTCAGTGACGCAGATAGCTGAGTATTCCATTTTAGAATAATTATAGGCAAAATATTTGTCTTGTTTAGTTTAGACCTATCTGAGAATACCGAGTGCATTTGAATGAGAGAGTGACAGTGAGCCCTCCTACCTCTGAATGGAGTACCCTACCCCAAGTTTGTTGCTACCTGTCTAAGCAGGTATTTCATGTGGAGTGCATGACAGGTGTTGCAGTATCTGGTGACCTCCCTTTAACCCTGGTGGTCACTGTATCCTAGTTCTCAGTTAACCCCAGTCAGTGTATAGTGACCTATTTCAGGATACAGTGACACCCCTGTTGCTATTCGATGGTCATCTGGGAGGCAGTTTATTTTAGCATAAATAGTACTAGATTTCCATGAGGTGAATAAAGCATCTGTGCCTGGAGTAGTTATGTGAAAATATTAAGTTTTGACCTATCTGAGGATGGAGTGTAAGCTGTTGCAGTATCTGCTGACCTCCCTTTGAAATACCCTGGGGACGAACCCCCGGTCACCAAGTACTAGGATACAGTGACCCGGGCAGTCGCTGTATCCTAATCCAGGGAATAGTTTCACAACTAAAGCAACAAATATCGGTAGCATTAGCTCTGGCCATGTGGAATGAAAATGTAATAACAAAGGTACCACAGTCATTTTGCTAACGAATTAAGTCTTCACCATGTCAACAATAGAACATCGCTACCTATGAATCATTGATTAATGTCCAAGACAAATCACAAGAGTTGCATTAACAATGAATTTGGATAAG
Organism: Cladorhizidae sp. MBARI D1340-BT2; assembly: GCA_028752905.1. Classification (NCBI taxonomy): domain Eukaryota; kingdom Metazoa; phylum Porifera; class Demospongiae; order Poecilosclerida; family Cladorhizidae; species Cladorhizidae sp. MBARI D1340-BT2. The sequence goes on from JAQNBH010000010.1 coordinate 5,715,500, forward strand.
CTTTGGATTACAGATGAAAGATCATCATTTTCTTCCCGCCTAAGGTTAATTTCATACACTCTACTCTATTTAGGAAACATCTTATCTCTTTTCCCTGGCAGTTTGGAGTCTAGGGACATTACAAATGAAACTGATTGACATATGATCGAATACAATGAATGCATGCTCCTCCATAAGCTACACAAGTGTTCATCTTGCGTCAAGAATTGGAACAATAATATTGTGAATAATATATATATCACATTCCATGCAGCTGTGGGAAAGTCTATGCATTGGAGAGTAGAGGAGATTGGTGACCAGAGTAAAAGTAACACAAGGAAAACTAAAGAGGTTTTCCATCACTAAACACTCATGTAACCATTACCACCCAATCTTGTTGTGAGAAGACTGGGATATTCTTGTGACTTTTATGCTTTTGTTGTTTTATCCATAAACAATCTTCCAGACTTTTGTAACTGCATCATATCAAATGCCAGAAAGAAGTTGACTTCTGCTTAAAATAGTGAACCTAATAAAATCTAGTTATTACAGTCCATTTTTGTGATACTGACCATCTTTAGGGGGCAATCCACTTTGTTTGAGCTTATGACCATTTCCAAAACAAGAGATAAACATACTCTTCTCAATTATTTGATACTTGGGCTAGATTGTCTAGCATTCACCTATATAGCAAGTAAGTTGATTATTGAGAAAGTCATTGTAGCTATCTACATTATGTCAACTGAGAGTTTGTTCTTTCACAAGGACTTACAAACCATGATCATCGATTTCTGTTTAGTGTAGCCAGACCCTTTACCAAATGCTGGGCCATTAAACTTTCGTACAATAACCCCAAATAACATTCAAAACATTTCATCCGTTGGCTTATTGATATACTCTGTGTGCTAATAAGTGCGGCCACACAACATCCACCATCTTTCATCTTAGAAGAGCAAGCCTCTAACATGCCAGTGAAAATAGGGATGACCCCTTACCTAAATATTAGGAAGTTGGAAGAGAGCAATTAATATTCACACTCGTTGATGATCACAACAGATCATCGGCAACATGCAGTATAGCAGAAACATCACTCAACCAAGGTATTCCAAGCGATGTTATGCAAGACAAAAAATGCCAATCTGCCATAATTAAACATCGCGGCCTATCAGTAAGATGACCACCAGGTTGGTATGGCTTCTCTAATCGACAGATGCTCTCATACCTTTTTCTTTGCACTAGCATGCAAACACAATGCAAATTAACAACATCAAAAAGGGTCTTATATTTTCTTGCTGGCATGGGTGCAAGGCAACCCCACACGTTATCATCATGTGTGTGTGTGCACGTCTCTACTGGTGCTGCGACAATCCCAGGTTCACCTGTGGTTATCACAAGTTCTATCTACCTAGCACCAAGATGAGCATGAATATGACCTTAACCCTCTGTGATTCGTAAATTTCTCCATGCCTACATGGTTGTCTTGCACCTGAACAATATCCCTTATAACCTATGTGACGGAAAGTCGTCCTTCTGCTGAAACAGACATTTTAACTGTCAGTCAGATCCACACTTTCGTCCGACGCCTGGGACCTATTCCTAGCCACCTGCTAGAAATCTTATCCCAAGCCAAACTGAGTATCTCTCCCCGAGATACTGGCTACCCACTAGAAACAAGTATGTTATATATTAAAAAGAATCTCACATACACAGTGTCAATCAAAATTATATTACTTTTATTATTGTTGTTGTTGTTGTTATTACTTTTATTGTTATTATTATTATTACTATATTATTATTGTTATTATTATTATTATTATTATAACTAATACTATTCCTATTACTATTCCTATTACTATTATTGTTGTTGTTGTTGTTGTTATTATTATTATTACTACTACTATTCCTATTACTAGGAAGAGTAGTAGTAATTATAGTTAATTGTTATTAGTAGTAGTAGTAGTAGTATTTTTTTTTTGTTGTTGTCATTATTATTGTTGTTGTTATTACTATTATTTGTTTACTTGTTTTTACCAACCTGCAGTTGCAAAAGATAAACATGTATGGCAAAACAACCAAGCATACTGCAATGACTACATTTATCCGGACCAAAACATTGCAGGGCAGCATTAGGCAACACGTTTCAGGGTGTGAATATTTTTAAGCATGTGCCCGATGTCTGCGTTGAACCACTTTGGTGACTGTCTATTGGAGAGTTTGATTTTTGGGACAAACTGTTCACAGGCCTGAAAATTTCCTCTTTAACCAATGACCATGAGTGGTTTATATCTGATGACAAGGATATTTGGCTGAGATCAACATCCAACAAACCCAAATCTATATCCATTCATATATATGCCTCAGCCTTAGCACAGTTCATAAATGTATGCCAGTATTTGGTGTGGTTGTTGATTCAAGCACTATAAGATAACATAGAGTGGTCTGACATGCGTTGACCGTCTTTGGATTATTAAAATACATTGTTGACACATCTGTAAATCTGCGGGAAATTTGGAGAGCACTAGGCCCAGGATATGTCCTGACTTATTGATTTGTTTTCACAACTACGTGTACCAAATTCTTTTCAAATATATATCAAGTCACATAAAGAGGAGCATTGAGTGCTAGAAAAGGAGAGAGTATTCCAATTTATGTCAGGCATATTAGAATATCCAATAACAAGTATATAGGCCATGTTCTTCTGGTAATGAGTCCAAAACATTGTAGAAGTTACTGATGTGGACAAGCAGGGAGAATGTAGACAGCGCACAATCACCTTAGTTCAACTTTGACTATCTGCACAGAGGATGAACTGGGCAATTGTCTAGACTTTATCATTTCAGAGTCAGCAAGCAGGACACCAACTTCTCTCCCTTCCCTGTCACAGTGAAAAACTTTATTGTAAATATTATTAGAGAGCCATGTTTCTGTCACATGAACACACTTTGGACATTTACTGTAAACTAAAGATTGAACTTTTTAACAAGACTGCATGCATTCCAAAGACACATGCTCAGTGACCTGAGTCGAGTCATATTTGAGAGGGATTACAAGGAGAGGTCCCACTTGATCACCTCATCAAAACCTAAAATTTCAAATAGATATGTGCTGTAAAGTGAGGTGACATTTTGGATATTAATTATTATGAATAACAGAGGACCAAGAATATTGCCTTGTGGTACTGCTGATCAAACTGGGAGCAAATCCGATGAATGGCCTTCATGGATGTTAGATTGAAGTAATGCTGCAGGTATACTTTGAAGCACTGCAAGAGTGGACCACTAATGTTATGAGACCAGAGTTTATAGAGATGTTTAAGGTGGGGAATAGAGTTGAAAATTTCTTAAAATCAAGAAAAACAACATTATTCTCTACGGAATTAATGGAGAATGAGGACAGCAGCTGTGTCAGACTAGAGTGCTTCGGCAGAAAGCCAAGCTGGTTTTTGGAAGATTAATTTTATGATCTTGGTATATTTGATTGACCCAAAAAGACAAAGGGGAGGGTGAAATTCTGAACATTGGGGTTGTCTATATTTTAGAATCAGAATAATCTTTTGAATTTTCCCTTCATCTGGCAGAGAGCATGACTGAATGCAGATGTGTTGAGGAGATGAGAGGGAGTTTGCAAAGGACTTTAATATTAGTGGACTTATGCCATCAATACCTGGAGCCTTAGTGGTGCTAAGGGCTTAGGGCTTATAAGGATTCAAGGAAATCTGAAGCAACAATGGTAATGCGACTAAGTTGATCCATAGGAGATGACAGCAGATCCAGTGGTGGGAGAAGAAAATCACTGGTAGTATAAACAGAATTGTATATAAATTGAAAACATGAGCTTTATCTTTGGGATTAGTAACAACTTTAGACTTTTGGATGATCATAGTAGAGCTTTGTAGGGTTACTGAAAAAGTGACAACAAAGGAATTAGTTCAGTTTGGAGACTAGAATAAGAGATGAATCTAATAAGTCATGGAGCTTCATGAGAAGAGAGTTGGTGGGTCTAAGTTTGAGATGACAATGGACAGAATGGTAAGTTTAGCATTAAACCACTGGGGGAAAGATTGGGATATGGACATGTGGAACAAACAGGTGGCAGGTAAATGAGATCTCACTTTAATTAGGTCAGATGGAGTAACCGTTATTAAATTTTAGCAGGATAAAGGCATCCCAATTGACATTGGAGAGGTGAGATTGAAGGCTGTCGAGATCTGCTTTAGGGTAGTTCAAGAAAGATTCACTGATGGGGAGGATGTGAAAGGAAAGTTGATAAGGCGTTGCACTTTCACAGGTAGACAAATTTGTGATCAGGTCAGGAGAGTTTGAAATAACCAGGTCAATAGTATTACCCCAAGAATGAGGGTTTTTTTGACCAGTTGCAGGTTTAGAGAAAACATGAGATCTCAAAATGAGGTGGAGGAAGAAGATGCATGCATGGCGGGCCAACTCATGTCTTTGATATTGAAGTTACATACGAGGATTAGATGAGAGGTGTTAGAAAGCGAATGTAGGGGAAGGAATATATTTTCATAATTAGGAGGCAGGATTACAGGGAGGAATATATGCACAGCAGCAAGGACAGCAGGTTTTGTGTCTAGCATAATGACTAGAGATCCTTTGAATATGTGCTAGTCTGAAGCAGGGTCGCGAGTAGATAATGCAGAGATTGAAGGATTAGTAATATACAAATTGGAAATGGTGTTATTTATGTTCTGATTGGAGCAAATTCCTGAATCTTCTGTCAACCTTGGTACATGATAGACCTTGACAAATTATGCTAGCATAATTTTCAGAATAATAGGTAGCCAAAAGAACTGAGAATTATGCTAGAATAATAGGCTAACATTCAGACCAAAAAAGGAATAATAGGTAGCCTATATATATTTTTGGCTGTTTCTCTTTTTTTCCCCTCTTGTTTTCTTGAGTTTTGCTCCACACTGCATTGCGATTAGATAAAGGGTCTGGCAGGCGATTTCAATGACAGCATTATTTAGAGTGAACTAGGTACTGTGCTAACAATAGGCAGAAGTTTCTATGACAGATTCAAGGGAATCAGAGCCCAAGTCAAGCTTGGAGCAAAGTGAAGAAACTTGTAGCTGTATCGTGAGCAGTGATACTTGTAATGTTCAAGTATTATATTACTAATCACACACTGTATCAGTCACATTGATTATTATGCATAAACATTACATCATCATTACATATTGATTGTGACACATTATGATATCACGTGATAGAAGAATGAGGAATTTTATACTCGTGCTAACTGGGTTCGAGGTCTCAATGAAACTAGTCCCATCAGTTGACCTGGACGGATATAAAGACAACCAGATAAACAATAACTAACAGTTGAACAGTATAACTGGCGACGAGGATTGCGAACCATGGCAGTAGCCGGAAGAATTGACTTGTCACCATTAGCAACCTTTGACCCTGTGAGTGATCCATCATCGTTAAGCCAGAGATGGAAAAGTTGGAAGCGGCGTTTCGAGATATATATAGCAGCGCTCAACGTAAGTGACGACAAGCAAAAGAAAGCAATCCTGTTGTATCAGGCAGGAGAGGCTACCCAAGAAATTTTTGACACAATTCCAGATACAGGAGATGACTTTGCCACAGCTATGGAAAAGTTAAACTATTTCACACCCAAGAAAAACGTGTCCTACGAGATTTTCCAATTTCGTAAAGCTGTTCAACAATCAGGAGAGACTGTGGATCAATTTGTTACCAGATTGAGAAAGCTAGCTTCCACATGTGAATTTACTGACCTGGTAAAAGAGTTGAAGTCCACTATCATCCAGAATTGTCAGTCAAAACATCTAAAAAGAGTGGCACTTCATGATGATCTATCCTTAGAGGCTCTACTAGCTAAAGCAAGAGCGCAAGAAGCAAGTGAAGAGCAAGCAAAAGGAATTGAACAGGCACACTCAGCAGCAAAAGCAGTGAATGTTATTCAGCAGAAGCGACCACCCAGAAATTGGCAGTCACCACGAACAAGGACAAAACCAGAAGGTCAGAGTATATGTCATAAGTGTGGATTTTTGTGGCCCCATAAGAATGGCTCATGTCCAGCAAAAAGTCAAACTTGTAATAAGTGTGGTAAAAGTAATCATTTTGCCAAAGTATTTCTCTCAAAACAAAAAGAAGTACAAGTCGATACAAAACACATGAGTCCCAACCGAAACACAAGCACAATCAAATTTGTCATGTTTCATCAGAGTCCAACCAAAAGTGTGATAGTAGTAGTGATGAACATCTCTACACATTGGGTGACACTGCACGTATGGCAGCACCAAAAGTAAATGTGAAAATCAATAGCACCATGGTTTGCATGATTGTAGACACAGGAGCATCCACGGACATCATGGATGAGGAAACATTTGCCAAAGTAAACCAAGCGAAGAATCTTGAGTTTCATTTCAACAAAGCATATATTTGCGTATGGTGCAGACTCCCAACTTACAGTAGTGGGACAGTTTGACACCAACATTGAAGTTGATACAAAGACAGTGCTATCAACAATTCATGTACTACGAGTAAGTCAAGGGTCTCTACTCAGTTACAAGACAGCATGTGACCTTGGTCTGGTTCATGTTAAGATTAAGCATGTTTGGGATAGTCCAAGAGTATGTGACAGGCTGGTGCCAAAAATATCCCAATTTGTTTGAAGGTATAGGAATACAGAAGTCAAACTTCACATTGACACAAATGTACCTCCTGTGGCTCAAGCAACATGCAGAATTCCTTTTCACATGAGGAAAGAAGTTGAAAAAGAGCTCATCAACCTTGAACAACAAGGAATCATTGAGAAAGTTGAAGGTTCAAATCCATGGGATTCACCTTTAGTCATTATCCCCCAAAAGAATGGCGAGGTCCGTTTATGTGTTGACATGAGGAGAGCAAATAAGGCAATCAACTGAGAGAGACATCCTAGTCCAACAATTGATGATCTTATTCACAACCTGAATGGAGCAACAGTTTTTACAAAACTTGATTTAAGACAAGGATATCATCAAATACCCTTATCACCTGAGAGCAGATATATCACAACGTTCACGACTCACAAAGGTTTAAGACGTTATGCTCGACTGAACTTTGGAACAAGTGAGATGTTTCAAAACATCATCCATGAACAGATTCGGGGCATACCAGGATCAATCAACATCAGTGATGATGTTATAATATTTGGAAAAACTCAAGCTGATCATGAAAAGGCTCTACAGGCAGTTTTTGAGAGATTCTCATCAGTCGGTTTGTCTTTCAACAAGACAAAGTGTGAATTGAGCAAGAACTCGTTGACATTCTTTGGTTTTGTATTTTCGGACAAAGGAATCTCACCTGATCCTAAGAAAGTACAAGCAATTCATGACACCAATCCTCCTACATCAACCAGTGGTATCCGAAGTTTTCTAGGAATGGCAACATATTGTGCAAAATTTATACCATGCTTCAGTGACATATCACAGCCGTTACGTGAGTTGACCAGAAAGGATGTTCATTTCTTATGGACAAAAGAACATGACAAAGCTTTTCAAAAAATCAAGAAGCGTGATACAATCATGCGCATATTTTGATCAACAGAAGGAAACAGAGCTGGTCACAGATGCATCACCTGTCGGTCTCTCGGCAATACTGTTTCAAAAGTCGCAGGGAGAGAATCACAGAAGAGTAATAGCTTATGCAAGCAGAGCACTCTCTGATGTTGAAAGCAGGTATTCTCAGACAGAGAAAGAAGCATTAGCCATAGTGTGGGCTATTGAAAAGTTTCATCTATATCTCTATAGAGGACATTTTACCCTTTACACAGACTGCAAACCAGTCGAATTGATTTATGGTAACCCAAAGTCCAAGCCTCCAGCACGCATCGAACGTTGGAATCTGAGACTACAAGGATATGACTTCTCAATAGTACATACTAAAGGAAACCAGCTTCCGATTACCTCTCAAGACATACAAACTCAGAGGAACCAAAGAAACAAGAAACCATGGCGGAGGACTATGTCAATTTCTTATCTGCTCACGCAGTACCAAAGGCTATGACGTTGTCAGAGATTCGAGAAGCAACCACAGCTGACCCAACCTTGCAGCAGATATCCAAAATGGTCAGAACTGACAAGTGGAAAGAGCAGACCACATCCGAGGCAGACATCGCAGAAATCAAGCTTTTTCAAACAGTCAAGAATGAACTCACTGTTAGTAGTGATGAAAGTGTGATACTCTGTGGAAATCGCATCGTAATACCAACTTCACTATGAAAGAGAGCAATTATGTTGGCTCATAAAGGTCACCAAGGAATTGTAAAGACAAAGAAGTTGCTCAGAGAAAAAGTATGGTGCCCAGGAATAGAAGCAAGAGTAAAGCAACAGATTGATAATTGCATTGCTTGCCAGGCCAATGGTCCAGAAAAGCATCCTGAACCTCTCCAGATGCCAACATTGCCTCCAGAGCCATGGCACACTGTGTACATGCTGATTTCTGTGGACCTTTCCCAACTGGAGAATATCTACTTGTTACAATAGACTCGTTTTCCTCAAGCAGAAATAGTACAATCAACAGCAGCAAAAGGAACAATTTCCAAGCTTGACAGAATCTTTGCCACACACGGAATTCCAAGAGTTCTCAAGACTGATAATGGACCACCATTTTTCGGAAATGAGTTTAAAGAAGAGAATGGAATATCTCACCAGAAGATTACTCCACTGTGGCCACAAGCTAATTCAGAAGCAGAGAACTTTATGAAACCCCTCACAAAAGCAATTCGTTCATCGAATGCTGAAGGAAGAGATTGGAAGAAAGATCTGTACCGATTCATGTTGAATTACAGAGCAACACCACGCTGCACAACTGGAGTTTCCCCATCTGAATTACTGTTCAACAGAAAGATTAAAACCAAGCTTCTCCAAGTGGAAATGGATGTTGACACTCTAGGAAATGATGTGGAAGTTAAACAAAAAGATAAACGAGCCAAAGAGAGAATGAAGGAGCATGCAGACAGAAGAGCCCGAGCTCAAGTCTCAAGTCTCAACATTGGTGAAACAGTTCTCCTACGTCAGCGAAAGAAGAACAAGTTCAGCACAAAGTTTGATCCATCACCTTTCCAAATAGTGAGAAAAAATGGAACAATGTTCACAGCGATCAGGAACGGAAAGTATATTACACGAAACATTTCTCAGTTCAAAAAGATTAGTTCGAATATCGAGTGTCCAGATCTCTCAGAAGATGAGTATGAGTCAGATACGCTGGAAGATGACAACGAGACTCCACCACAAGGAAATTCCCCACAAAATATGCTTCCAGTGAATCAAGTTCCTCCGACACGGAACAGAAGATACCCTACCAGGATGAAACAACCTTTTCATCGATTTGGTCATAATAATTATTTATGAACAGTAAGTCATTAGAACATTTCATTATGTTAAGATATTAAATTAAGAAAAAAAGGAGAGATGTAATGTTCAAGTATTATATCACTAATCACACACACTGTATCAGTCACGTTGATTATTATGCGTAGACATTACATCATCATTACGTATTGATTGTGACACATTATGATATCACGTGATAGAAGAATGAGGAGTTTTATACTCGTGCTAACTGACTAAGTACGGTTCGATGGTATCAATAAATCTAGTCCCATCAGTTGACCTGGACGGATATAAAGACAACCAGATAAACAATAACTAACAGTTGAAAAGTATAATAGTGAGAGCAGCAATTAGGCTCCAATTCTGCTATTAGTCTGCTAAGCAGACTTCGCTCACCAACTTCTTCAGACTTGGCTAGAAAAATAAAAATAAGCCAGAACCCTCCTCTTATCGGTCTAAAACGGAGTAAGGGATGTGTAGTTGTGAATCCAAAGAATGTTGTGCCAGATGACCGTGTCAAGGCATATCCTGATGAACATTTCTCTGTAAGATCTATTTTGTTCTGCTTGCCGAGAGGTAGTTGCCACCAAGAAAAGTATTTTAGAGTCCCATGTTAAATCCCAAAAGCATGAAAGAGGAAAGAAGAGGCTAGCCCAGAATGGTCAACAGGAAGGTAATATTATTCAAGCTCTCAAAATGTTTGACAGCAAATTCCACCCTGTTTGTGAGACTTTACCTGACTCAACTGGTGCGTATAGAGTTGAAGTAGTCACTGCAATGTTGAAAGCAGGGGTTTCACTCGACCTTTTCACTCAACAAGGTTGACAGCTTCCGAGATTTATTAGAGCATGGATTCGCTCTCACCAGTTCAACTCACCTGCAGCAACTGTTGCCATTTATCCTTGATGAAGAAATTTTCTGGCTAAAGAAGGAAATCACTGAAAAACACACGTCAATCATTTTTGATGGTATGACTCACGTTTGTGAGGCTATGGTCATTGTATTACGTTACATCACGAATAATAATTGTGTTATCAAGCAATATGTTTGTAGGCTGTTGCTACTTGCAAAAAGCATGACTGGGGAGCCGTCAAATCATTATGGCCTTATATATCTTCAAATTAGGTTGTTGCAGCAATGCATGACCGTGCTTCCGTGAATTCAGTAGCGATTAGGACAGTGACTGTTGTGTACAATCATATGATGGACAATGGTTGTTTTTCCCATAAAATTGACCATGTTGAGGAACACATGAAGACACCGGTGTTGGACAATTTCTCCAATGCTTGGATTGGATTATTTTCCCATTGTCCTAAGTCAAACCTCATTTGGACGACTCTAACAGGAATACCTACTCCTTCTTTTTCAGCTACTAGGTGGTGGAGCAGGTTTGAAGTGTTTCAACAACTTCACAACACTTTTGGAGATATACAAGGCTTCTTGGAAAGTGATGGCATGCTACCTGCAACTTCTAACAAACTCCTTGCAATTCTCCACGATACAGTGAGCCAAGTGGAGGAAGTTAAAAATGGATTCCATCACTGTTGATGCCATGGAACCTTTTGTTTAGGCCACCTATCTTTTTGAAGGAGATGGTGCTGTAGCTCTAGTAGCTTGTGAACATCTGAGTAGTAGTTATCTCAACAGAATACTATCCTAATGTAACAGCTGTTTCAAAGCAACTAGCTGGGGGTAATGCTGTACATGAACAGCATATGTTAAGTCATGTGTCCAACCAGCCTTTAGTTACTTTCAGACAAAGTTTGATAATGACCTCAAGCCTGCTCTACTTGCTTTTAAAGCAGCTCGTTACTTCTTGCCATCTAAGTTAAATGACCTCAAGCCCACAGCTGCAGACATTGATTCCTTACGTGCGTTTACCTTCTTGGACTCGACACCAGTTATTGATGGTTTGAAGTCGGAGCTACCTAAGTATTTGGCTGCTTGTGAAGATGCATTTAGTCATACAGACCCGATTGCATGGTGGAAGGCATATGAAGTTGATCTTCATAACTGGTCTGAAGTCTGCAAGCTCATATTGCTGGTCCAGCCATCTTTTGCAGCACCAGAACATTTTTTTCTCATTCTGTCGAACTCATTTACACATCATCAAGAATCATCACTAGATTATCTGTGATGTTACAGTACAACAATTATAGTTAGTTAATATTTTGTATATACTCCTTTACTTTAACTGGAAACGGTTTTATATTCTTCAAGTATAATAAGAATAATAGGTGAAAGAAAAAGAGTGAAAAAGGAATAGGTAATAGGTTAAAAAAACGAGAATATAAGAAAAGAATAATAGGTCAAGGCCTAGTGCATGACATTGTCCTGCCATAAAAGATGACAGTATATCCCTCCAGGTCTCCAGATTAGCCATTTGGCTTACTGTAACCTTCTTTGGACTCTTTGACAGACAGGTAAATCTGTCTCTCACATAAAAAAATACATTCCAGGCTCCTGCAAAAGCTGAAACTGCATCTTGTCCAGTGAATGCATGCCAGAATGGTATGGCTGTACAGTTTTGAGGTCCAAAACTCTTCACATTGGTGAATTGTGGTGTAATGGTTATTCTTTCCAGCTCCAAAAGCTTTCCACATTTCACTCACATTCGGCAAATAGAGCTATTATCCCATCAGAATCTGCAATCCTGATTGTCACTGGAGTCTGGTGATCATCAGTGAATCTTCTAGTCTCTCTAGAGTCTAGACCGAGTGTTAGCATGATATTATTTATTGCCACTGGTGACCATCACTGCTTCTTGTTGTCTCTCTAGACTGAGTGCTAGCATAATATTTTAGTTATATACTGGTGACCATCACTGCATCTTGCCTCTCTAGACTGAGTGCTAGCATGATATTTTAGTTATTTATTGTCACCAGTGACCATCACTGCATCTTGTCTCTCTAGACCGATTGCTAGCATGATATTTTACCGATATGTCCTCCAATGATACACGTGTGTCTATAGACGCCAGAATTTGAGGATGCATGAGTATCCAGCACATAGTGGACCAGTTTTTGAACAAATTCAAATTGCCAAAGAAAAACTATATTAACAGAGCGATAGAATAAATACAAGAACACGTGAAAATGTATAAAAATGTAAACGCAGAGAGAGATGTTATGGACAGTCACTCTGGACATTCATTGAGTGTAATTGTATTAATTGAATTGTTTCATTATGATGAAATGATTGATCATGTAGTTTTGAATAAGACAAAAATCAAATGGTGGAAGTTTATAGTCAGCTTACACAGTCTAGTAGTGTGAATACATTGTGGTAATTATAATTATGACAACTAGTAATGTTGGGAAGTGAATCCCTTGGCGGTCCTTCACACCAGATTCCATAATTGAAACTGTACAAGGGTGGCGATGCCACAAAGAGCTAGGTCTGGATCTGTTTGCAGTACATGGGTCTCATGTCTGACATGACCACTTCAGCCTTCCTCCGGAGCTTCTAACGTTTCACTTCCAGCAAGAGGACTTGCATACAATATTGTCTCGGACGATGTCTGAGAAAGATCATTGGTCAAGCGAAGCTTTCCTATGATGAGCTCTTCACTGCTGTTTCTAAGGTGAAGGAAGTCTGGGAAGATTTGCATGATGAAGAGCTCCAGGTGCAAAACCAGAGCTTTACAAGTTCATGTGGGCTCGGTCACCTAAGACCATTTGCCGTCAGAGAGAGAGAGAGACAGAAATCACTGTCAATTTTGGTTTTTAATAGTGGTATATAGGCAGGCGCTGCTCCCCATTATGGAATGGCTGGAGCTTCATCCTGCCTCTGTGCAAGTCATATTTAGTCTCTCAAGATGCACATCACATCCATAGGGCAGAGGTTAAGGAACACCAGTGAGTTCAAGAGGAGAAGGAAGTCAAAGAAGAGCACAGAGGAAGCTGCAGAGAAGGCACTTGTTGATGAAGAGGAAATCACCAACGAGGCCGGCAGATTCGAGCTGATGGATAATGATGAGATAACTTGAGCCTACTGCCCAACTTTTAAAATTTATTTACCCTATAGATACAAGCATACCTGTTGTGTATTGGAAACTGCTACTTACCCTCTCTTCCACCCACATGCATTAGAGTGAATGGCTGGACCACTAGAAAGGAAGTGGCTGTGCAAGTACCAACATTTTATTTCCTCAACTTTGAAGGCTTCATATCTGAAATCATGTCATAGAATCACAAAATTAGTCACAAGTTATTTTGTTATTTTACATGTGCCCACTTTATTTTCCTGCTCCTTCTCCACAGCAGTAGAATTTTAGTGAAGTTCAACTTTGAACTTTGGTGGATATATGAGTTGGACTGTTGGAAAACTAAACATTTCTATGTTGACCTTTACAAACAATATATTTACATGATATTGCCTTTTCTACGTGGTTGTTAAAGTACTAAGTGGGAATGGTTTGTTCTTGAGTTATGATGATTCAAGTGACACCAACCCAGTGCACAGATTGGTCAATAATTTCACCTAGGGAGTATATATATATAGATATACATAAAGATTATATCAATAGAAAGCACATACAATTGTCTAATTTGATATCGCAATCACCAGCATAGAGGGAAAAATTACGGCAAGAAACAAACTTATAAAAATCTTGGTTCAACATAACAAGGCAAAATGTAGGAAGTGTGCTATGTTGTAACAGGAAGTGTGCTGTTGTAACAGGAAGTGTGCTGTTGTGACAGGAAATGTGCTGCTGTAAACGAAGTGTGCTGTTGCAACATGAAGGTGCTATGTTGTAACAGGAAATGTGCTGTGGTAACAGGAAGTGTGCTGTTGTAACAGGATGTTTGCTATGTTGTAACAGGAATGTGCTGTTATGGCAGGAAGTATTGTGTTGTAACAGGAAGTGTGCTATTTGTAACAGGAAGTGTGCTGTTGTAACAGGAAGTATGCTATGTTGTAACAAGTATGCTATGTTGTAGGAAGTGTGCTATGTTGTAACAGGAAGCGTGCTATATCGGTTTGACTCCTTCAAAATTGCAGATGACACAGATGAAAAAAAGTTAAAAAAATTTATTAAAAAAAAAGCTTCTTAGCATCCCAAATGGTTTCGGCCATTTTAACCCCCCACCCCCACACCCCACCCCAAACACTTTCCAGTAGTGCAAGTCTGTCAGCAGATCAACCCAGCCCTCTCAACAGTAAACAGTGAAATTTGTCTTCAAGGATCTAACCCCCCCCCCCCCCACCCCCATAACCATACTAATTTTTATATAATACTCCAATTTTCCAGATGCCTAATCTGGTTCTCGATTCAGTAATGCCCTCCCACTCACATATATTCCTCACACAATCTTTGACACAGGCACACAACTTATCCTTCCACCAATCATACCAACCAGATCCATCCCCCTCACACATAATCACAGGCACACAACTTATCTCTCCATCAATCATACACTCCAGCCAATCACTACCTCGCCCAGACACACACACACCCTCTTCCCATGTATAAACCCATCCTCCACACACACCCCTTCTTCCCACACACTACACTCCTCCCACACAGTTTTCTCACATGTTTCTTTTTACGCCCACACACACACCTTCGAGTAAACTCCTCAATTTTAGCTCCACCCTTCTTCTCCCTTTTTTCCAGCCCTCTTCAGGCTGGCCGAGTGATATCCATGAGCCAGGATCTCTTCAGGCTGGCCCAGTGATGCCATGGCTGAGCCTGGACATACTTGACCCCACCCCCCCTTTCATGGTTGTCATGACATCACTGAATATACCTGCACCACCTCAGGGTTGTCATGACATCTCTGGATATACCTGGCCCACCTCAGGGTTGTCATGACATCACTGGACATACCTGCCCCACCTCAGGGTTGTCATGACATCACTGGATATACCTGGCCCACCTCAGGGTTGTCATGACATCACTGGACATACCTGCCCCACCTCAGGGTTGTCATGACATCACTGGATATACCTGCCCCACCTCAGGGTTGTCATGACATCACTGGACATACATGCCTCACCTCAGGGTTGTCATGACATCACTACCTGTCTAATCTCAGGATTGTCATGACATCATTGGACATACATGCCCCACCTCAAGATTGTCATGACATCACTAGATATACCTGACCCATGGTTGTCATGACATCACTGGATATACCTGTCCCACCTCAGGGTTGTCATGACATCACTGGACATACATGCCCCACCTCAGGGTTGTCATGACGTCACTAGATATACCTGCCCTTTTCTCTCCAAACAAACATCCTTCTTCCACCGACCACACCCTCTTTCTCATACACCACACCTTCTTCCATGAACACCACACTCTTCCACACACCCCACCCTCCTATAACTCACAGTAGTTGCTGTCAAGGTTTATAATGTGATGCTTCTCCTTCACCTTAAGAACCCCACACTGTGAGTGGCCGATATCCTGCAGGTACTTGGTCACAAGCACACTCAGCAAAATGTCCTCGCAATTCTTCTCTTTGTTAACATAATCCTAAACACTCATGGGGTTCATGTCAGGGTCAAAGTACACCTTCAAATAGGCCTTGTGCATGAAGCAGCCACCCATAGCATGATACTGTAGCCTTTAGACCAGCTGTCAAATGTATCGTCATGGTACGATTTGTCCTGGAAGACACCGTACTTGAAAGTGTTGTTGGGTCCAGGTGTAATAGTTCTTTCTTCAAACCCTACTAGCCGCTGTCTGAAGTTCTGTATGTGATGTATGTATGTGTGTGTGCATGCATAGGGAGTGTTAGTGAGTATATTATGTGTGTAGTATTATCTGAACACGTTGGGCCCCGAGGGTGTTAGGGTAACTGAACTTCTGGTCTTCTGCTGGTCCTTGCTCGTCATAAAAGCTGGCGAGTCTTACTTCCAGACATCGCATTCCACCGCTTCTCCAGCTAAACCTCTCCTATTCTTCTTAATGTTGCCATCGTGAGCTTACATATAATATTAAGGGCAGCTATTGATCTCTTGATAAGGTCTAGCCATGCTCTGTGCCTCGACACAGAGTATGAAGAACCTAAAGAAACTTCTGATCGAGGACACATATTAGGCTAATGCCTTATGCAGGCACATATGGTAAGGGATTACACCTGCTAAAAAAAGAAGTATTCCAAATGAAGCCAGCATTTTGGTTGGAGTGGCTAGCATTGCGCAGGCGAACTTCTTTTAGTGTTTGGTTGACCAAATGTGTTCGGATAAGTAGCCTCCTACTGTGTCACACAAGGCAGCTGCATGGAGACAGTTATTGCCAACCAGCCAGGGGTTCATTATGAGTGGGGCTGAGACTCTGGCCCTGTTGAAATTGTTTCGCCTCCCCTGTTCCCCTTGGAACTTTTTGTTGCAATGTGTAGTATGGATTTCGAAAAGAGCACAGCAATGGGGTGTGGCAATGTGGGACATATTATACATGAGCACTAGCAGCACGCCAGCACAGGAAGGGGTGGTGGCAATGTGGGACATATTATACATGAGCAATAGCAGCAAGCCAGCACAAGAAGGGTGTGTGGCAATGTGGGACATATTATACATGAGCACTAGCAGCACGCCAGCACAGCAATGGGGTGTGGCAATGTGGGACATATTATACATGAGAACTAGCAGCACGCCAGCACAGGAAGGGGGGGTGGCAATGTGGGACATATTATACATGAGCAATAGCAGCAAGCCAGCACAGGAAGGGTGTGTGGCAATGTGGGACATATTATACATGAGCACTAGCAGCACGCCAGCACAGGAAGGGGGGGTGGCAATGTGGGACATATTATACATGAGCAATAGCAGCAAGCCAGCACAGGAAGGGTGTGTGGCAATGTGGGACATATTATACATGAGCACTAGCAGCAAGCCAGCACAGGAAGGGGGGGTGGCAATGTGGGACACATTATACATGAGCAATAGCAGCAAGCCAGCACAGGAAGGGTGTGTGGCAATGTGGGACATATTATACATGAGCACTAGCAGGCTTGTGTGTCTAGCCTACTATAGTAATGAACATGATGCATGCACAGAGTATCTATGAATATACAGGCTTGTGTGTCTACTCTACTATAGTAATGAACATGATGCATGCACAGAGTATCTATGAATATACAGGCTTGTGTGTCTACTCTACTATAGTAATGAACATGATGCATGTACAGAGTATCTATGAATATACAGGCTTGTGTGTCTACTCTACTATAGTAATGAACATGATGCATGCACAGAGTATCTATGAATATACAGGCTTGTGTGTCTACTCTACTATAGTAATGAACATGATGCATGCACAGAGTATCTATGAATATACAGGCTTGTGTGTCTACTCTACTATAGTAATGAACATGATGCATGCACAGAGTATCTATGAATATACAGGCTTGTGTGTCTACTCTACTATAGTAATGAACATGATGCATGTGCAGAGTATCTATGAATATACAGGCTTGTGTGTCTACTCTACTATAGTAATGAACATGATGCATGCACAGAGTATCTATGAATATACAGGCTTGTGTGTCTACTCTACTATAGTAATGAACATGATGCATGTGCAGAGTATCTATGAATATACAGGCTTGTGTGTCTACTCTACTATAGTAATGAACATGATGCATGCACAGAGTATCTATGAATATACAGGCTTGTGTGTCTACTCTACTATAGTAATGAACATGATGCATGTACAGAGTATCTATGAATATACAGGCTTGTGTGTCTACTCTACTATAGTAATGAACATGATGCATGTGCAGAGTATCTATGAATATACAGGCTTGTGTGTCTACTCTACTATAGTAATGAACATGAGGCATGCACAGAGTATCTATGAATATACAGGCTTGTGTGTCTACTCTACTATAGTAATGAACATGATGCATGTGCAGAGTATCTATGAATATACAGGCTTGTGTGTCTACTCTACTATAGTAATGAACATGATGCATGTGCAGAGTATCTATGAATATACAGGCTTGTGTGTCTACTCTACTATAGTAATGAACATGATGCATGTACAGAGTATCTATGAATATACAGGCTTGTGTGTCTACTCTACTATAGTAATGAACATGATGCATGTACAGAGTATCTATGAATATACAGGCTTGTGTGTCTACTCTACTATAGTAATGAACATGATGCATGCACAGAGTATCTATGAATATACAGGCTTGTGTGTCTACTCTACTATAGTAATGAACATGATGCATGCACAGAGTATCTATGAATATACAGGCTTGTGTGTCTACTCTACTATAGTAATGAACATGATGCATGCACAGAGTATCTATGAATATACAGGCTTGTGTGTCTACTCTACTATAGTAATGAACATGATGCATGTGCAGAGTATCTATGAATATACAGGCTTGTGTGTCTACTCTACTATAGTAATGAACATGATGCATGTGCAGAGTATCTATGAATATACAGGTTTGTGTGTCTATTCTACTATAGTAATGAACATGATGCATGTGCAGAGTATCTATGAATATACAGGCTTGTGTGTCTACTCTACTATAGTAATGAACATGATGCATGCACAGAGTATCTATGAATATACAGGCTTGTGTGTCTACTCTACTATAGTAATGAACATGATGCATGTGCAGAGTATCTATGAATATACAGGCTTGTGTGTCTACTCTACTATAGTAATGAACATGATGCATGTGCAGAGTATCTATGAATATACAGGTTTGTGTGTCTATTCTACTATAGTAATGAACATGATGCATGCACAGAGTATCTATGAATATACAGGCTTGTGTGTCTACTCTACTATAGTAATGAACATGATGCATGCACAGAGTATCTATGAATATACAGGCTTGTGTGTCTACTCTACTATAGTAATGAACATGATGCATGTGCAGAGTATCTATGAATATACAGGCTTGTGTGTCTACTCTACTATAGTAATGAACATGATGCATGTGCAGAGTATCTATGAATATACAGGCTTGTGTGTCTACTCTACTATAGTAATGAACATGATGCATGTGCAGAGTATCTATGAATATACAGGCTTGTGTGTCTACTCTACTACAGTAATGAACATGATGCATGCACAGAGTATCTATGAATATACAGGCTTGTGTGTCTATTCTACTATAGTAATGAACATGATGCATGTGCAGAGTATCTATGAATATACAGGCTTGTGTGTCTACTCTACTATAGTAATGAACATGATGCATGCGCAGAGTATCTATGAATATACAGGCTTGTGTGTCTACTCTACTATATTAATGAACATGATGCATGCACAGAGTATCTATGAATATACAGGCTTGTGTGTCTACTCTACTATAGTAATGAACATGATGCATGCACAGAGTATCTATGAATATACAGGCTTGTGTGTCTACTCTACTATAGTAATGAACATGTTGCATGTACAGAGTATCTATGAATATACAGGCTTGTGTGTCTACTCTACTATAGTAATGAACATGATGCATGCACAGAGTATCTATGAATATACAGGCTTGTGTGTCTACTCTACTATAGTAATGAACATGTTGCATGTGCAGAGTATCTATGAATATACAGGCTTGTGTGTCTACTCTACTATAGTAATGAACATGATGCATGTGCAGAGTATCTATGAATATACAGGCTTGTGTGTCTACTCTACTATAGTAATGAACATGATGCATGTGCAGAGTATCTATGAATATACAGGCTTGTGTGTCTACTCTACTATAGTAATGAACATGATGCATGTATAGAGTATCTATGAATATACAGGCTTGTGTGTCTACTCTACTATAGTAATGAACATGATGCATGTGCAGAGTATCTATGAATATACAGGCTTGTGTGTCTACTCTACTATAGTAATGAACATGATGCATGCACAGAGTATCTATGAATATACAGGCTTGTGTGTCTACTCTACTATAGTAATGAACATGATGCATGTACAGAGTATCTATGAATATACAGGCTTGTGTGTCTAGCCTACTATAGTAATGAACATGATGCATGTACAGAGTATCTATGAATATACAGGCTTGTGTGTCTACTCTACTATAGTAATGAACATGATGCATGTACAGAGTATCTATGAATATACAGGCTTGTGTGTCTACTCTACTATAGTAATGAACATGATGCATGCACAGAGTATCTATGAATATACAGGCTTATGTGTCTACTCTACTATAGTAATGAACATGGTGCATGCACAGAGTATCTATGAATATACAGGCTTGTGTGTCTACTCTACTATAGTAATGAACATGATGCATGCACAGAGTATCTATGAATATACAGGCTTGTGTGTCTACTCTACTATAGTAATGAACATGGTGCATGTACAGAGTAGCTATGAATATACAGGCTTGTGTGTCTAGTGAACATGGTAAATAATAACGTCTATGATTAGTTAGTACTAGAGTTACACAAAGTAACTTTGGTGTTACACCGAGTAACTTGTTTAGGTAACTGCTTGACTATGGAAACAAAAACAAACAATACAGTATAAGTTTAAAATGAACTTTGCATCACTAGTCAGGAATGATCAATCTACTTCAAACAAGTGCAGTGTTGGTCCAGTGTGTGTCCCCAAGAGCTATTGTCAACCTACTTCAACCTGCCTCCACCCAGTGTGGTGTCGGACGAGTGTGTGCCACCATAGAGCTATTACAAAGCGACTTTACTTAATTCACATCGAGTAAAATTCTGCTGCATATCGAATAAGTTCCTCTCTTGAGAAAGTCAAATCGAAACTAACAGAATATATGAAGTACTTACCCGCCAGACATAAAAACCAAAGTTTACATCACTGACAGCAACTATTCGGTCATCATCACTAAGATATACACCTAGCAACAACAACAACAACAACATGTGTGGAAGAGAATGACAACTCTATAACAACAACTACAATAAGATTCATAGAGAATGATCATCTTATACACAACTAACTTACTACCTCTCACCTCCTAAGTACATCTTGACTAGTGCAGCCCCTCCCCTCCTTACCTTCACCCTCCCCTCCTCCCTCCCCTCCTGCCTTCACCCTCCCCTCCTCCCTCCCCTCCTGCCTTCACCCTCCCCTCCTCCCTCCCCTCCTGCCTTCACCCTCCCCTCCTCCCTCCCCTCCTCCCTCCCCTCCTGCCTTCACCCTCCCCTCCTCCCTCCCCTCCTTACCTTCACCCTCCCCTCCTCCCTCCCCTCCTCCCTTCACCCTCCCCTCCACCCTCCCCTCCTGCCTTCACCCTCGCCTCCACCCTCCCCTCCTGCCTTCACCCTCCCCTCCACCCTCCCCTCCTTACCTTCACCCTCCCCTCCTCCCTCCCCTCCTGCCTTCACCCTCCCCTCCACCCTCCCCTCCTGCCTCCACCTTCCCCACATCCTAGCGCACCTCCAGAACCTGGAGGAATCACAAATCATCCAAGACCTAAAGAAACTATCGCACACTGTCGTGGACTTGGTTCAAATTTGAAAAGTAGTTGCTAGAAATCAAGTGACCTCTGACCTGCCAACTGTACCACTCTCTGTCGGTGATCGGAAGGTTTCCTGTTTGGGTACAGAGTTTGTGGGTTATATCACTTATTGAGTCTCATGAGGCATATTCTGTAGTATACTAAACACTTCTTGTAATATACTAGCTACACACTAACCACATCCTATAGTATCCTGAGAGATTTCCTGTTTTGGTCCAGAGTTGTGGTGTTTATCACTTATTGAGTCTCATGTGTAGTATACTAGACACTTCATGTTGTATACTAGATAGTATACTAATCACATCCTATAGTATCCTGGACACCCAGTGCATGGCAGAAGAGACATGTATCATACCCAACTAGTCATGCTCATATAATTATATTATATATATATATATATATAGGAGCAAGAAGTGCCTAATCGATGATATCCTACTATTCAGTGGTGTAGGGCTAAACCAATAGCAGTAAGAATCATCTGGGGCACACATGTTGATACTAGTGAGTAGAATGGCTTCCTGTTCTAGTAGCCCGGGCATCCAGCAACAGAGCTGGACAGACCTCCCAAGAATCTAAAGGGAACTCCCAAGAATCTAAAGGGAACTCCCAAGAATCTAAAGGGAACTCCCAAGAATCTAAAGGGAACTCCCATGAATCCAACAAGAATCCAAAGGGAATTCCCAAGAATCCAAAGGGAACTCCCAAGAATCTAAAGGGAATTCTCAGAATCTAAAGGGAACCCAACATCCTTACGTATCGAATTTAAATCCCGAACTCCCAAGAATCTAAAGGGAACTCCCAAGAATCCAAAGGGAATTCCCAAGAATCCAAAGGGAATTCCAAGAAACCACTGGGAATTCCCAAGAATCTAACAAGAATCTAAAGGGCTCCCAAGAATCCAAAGGGAATTCCCAAGAATCCAAAGGGAATTCCAAGAATCCAAAGGGAATTCCCAAGAATCCAAAGGGAACTCCCAATCTAAACGGAATTCCCAAGCATCTAAAGGGAACTCCCAAGAATCTAAAGGGAACTCCCAAGAATCTAAAGGGAACAAGAATCCAAAGGGAATTTCCAAGAATCCAAGGGAACTCCCAAGAATCTAAAATCTAAAGGGAATTCCCAAGAGTGGGACAAAGCAAAAGTGCCTGAACATTTCGCGGCATAAACATTTCGCGGCATAGTAATGGCATAGTAATAATATTCATGTGAAAGTTTAATCAGCTTCAGAATAGAACTCATTTTTTAAATTTATTTTTACAAATTAACTTTAACAATCGTCTCCTAATTGTGCACGGGGGTGGAGGGGAGAGATACAACTTCTAGCACCTTCAAGTAGCTACTAATGGCCACTTGTTGCCACTGAACGATGTATGCATACTGAATAGTATACTGTCTGTTCTGGTGGAGCATACGAGCGTACCAAGATGAAACAACAGCTTCTGACAGTGGCCCACAGGGAGGATGATCTTGCAGAAGGACTTATAAACAATGATCATAGATTTCTGTTTAGTCTTGCATATAGCAAGACCCTTTACCAAATGCTGGGCAGCTCATTAAACTTTCGTACAATAACCCCAAATAATATTCCCTCTTTAAGGTTATTGATACTGTAACTGTGTGCTAATAACTACTGCCACACCTCTGTAAGGTTATTGATACACTCTAACTGTGTGCTAAAAACTACTGCCACACCTCTGTAAGGTTATTAATACACTCTAACTGTGTGCTAATGACTACTGCCATACCTCTGTAAGGTTATTAATACACTCTAACTGTGTGCTAATAACTACTGCCATACCTCTGTGTAAGGTTGTTGATACTCTATAGGCGGGTTCACAAAATGACGCTCGCCCATTGTTACGTATCGTCCTATCCCACGTCACTCCCCCCCCCCCCCCCCCCCCCCCCTACCTCCCTTCCTCCAAGGCAAAAAATGCCAATCCGCCATCTTTCCAATTATCAGTAAGATGATCACCAGGTTGGTATGGCTTCTGTAATCTACAGATGCTCTAGGACATTTTTCTTCACACTAGCACACAAATACAATGAACAACATCAACAAAAGGGGCTTATATTCTCTCGCCATGTCACTGGGTGACCTGCCAAACATGGATTTGCAAGAACAATCAGCTACTCTGCAGGATTGAACCTGTTCATAATTATAAATTATCACTATTGGTGTTGATAGCATCACAGCCATTATTATGATCAGTGCATGCATTTCTTTGTAAGGAGATATCACCTAGCAGGGCCAGTAGTCCAATTAGGGGAACTTGTTTGACCCTGCAAGGATAGTCTGCCAGTATTATCAGAGTGGTGCTTAATTTTGGAGTCTCTCAGTTTTTCTGTTTTTTGCTTATTGTACTTCTGCCATAAAGGCTTTAACTATACTTCCTCTTTGATCAGTCAATTGTAGCACAGTAAGCTCCCTGGTTGCAGTCTACTTAGTGATAGCTAAACCAGATTCAGCAGCTAGTTCCGGGCTCACAGGACACCCTAGGACATCTGGTGGCAGCGGTTTGTGAACCTGACAAGCACGAAGTGCCAAGACCTGCTTAGCTAAGACCAGCTACTTGCTATTTATTTTGTTAGAATTGATCGAACAGTCAGAATGTCAAGGAAGCAAAACAAAAAGGAGACAATTCAGATGCATGTATAAGTGAATCCAAATCAGAAGAAGAGGGTGCAGGCAGCCAGCAGTCCTCATCAAATAGCAAGACTGCAGACTCTCAGCTAGCACAACAACCGCCAGAATGGATGCAGATGCTAATTTTCATGGGACAAGAGTAGAAGAGAGGATGAAGTTAGAAAAGAGGAATTGAGAGAAGCCAGACAGAAGGAAGAGCAGATAGCCCGAGATAGAATGTACCAGAATCAGCTGGAAATACAGGAGAAAGAGTGGGAAGAGCTCTTGGAAGGAACAAGGACAGGAGTTGCTCTCGATACATCTGCAGAATCGGTATGCACAAATGGGGAAGTCCGACGAAGAAAAGTGGACAGGTTTCGAACAAAAGAATAGGATGAAGATGCTGTATCATACTTTTCAGCTTTTGAAGTGCATATGACAACGTCCAGGGAAGACAGAGCAGAGTGGACATGCCACCTCACCCCGCTGCTGGATTCAGCTGCCAGCAGAGTCTACATTGGACTAAGCGAGGAAACAAGACTTGACTACGACCAGGTCAGAGCTGCGCTGTTTGGTCATTACCATGTACGGCAGGCGTCTCACAGACAAAGACTAGACGAACTGAAAAAAAGGATGGTGAAGCATGGGCCACTATGGGTGAAAGAGCCAGACACCTGTTCAAACTCTGGGCCTGAATGACGTAATAGAGCTGGTAGCAACCGACTTGGTGATGAAGACCATGCCCAAGGCACTAGCTACTCATGTGAAAGAGCAGAAGAAGAAGTCCCTCAGAGAAGCATTGCAGACAGCAGATGAATGGATGATGAACCGCAACTGGAGCTATGCAATCTCATCCGAGGCAGATCAATCAGCGACAGATTCTCCAGACGGGAAGACAGACAGCAGCAGAGCAGAGATGACAGAGGTGGATGGACTCCGAAAGACAGACCCAGAAGAGACAGACCTCAGACACAGAGTCCAAATGGAGGAGAGAGAAGTTCACCAAAAGAGGCACAGAACGGAAAACAGTCAGTAAAGCATGGGAAAAGTCAACCCAAATTTGACAAAAGTGGGAAACAAAGATTCTTCCGTTGTAATATGTATGGGCACTACGCCTGTTTTAGCAAGCTCGAAGTTGGACACAATCAATCTAGTGAAACCTCTGACCCAACAGCAGGAGCTAGCTCTTCTGGATACAGAGATCGCCAGAAAAGCAACAGTCACTGGGCGAATAGGAAAAGTCAACAGCAAAGACATCCTCCTAGATACTGGAGCTGGACAGACGGTGGTATATACATGTACATCCTGGACTGTTCAGAGACGAGCAGTATCTGGGCAAGACCAAACCTGCCCAAGGATTTGATGGCAGGATACAGAATCTCCCATTGGCAGAGGTGGAGGTAGAGGTTGATGGAGTCAGTCGACTTCTGGAAGTGCTGGTGGCGGACGAACTAGGCCATAACATGCTGCTTGGAAGGGATGTACCTGAGCTATGGGAATGGGGAAAGCGGTTAATGTACATATAGGACATCTCAGAAAAGACAGGACAACCGACAGAATACTAGAAGAATACTTTTGGCCAGGAATCTATAATGAAGTGAAGCAGCTGTGCAAATCGTGTACAGAATGTCAGATGGCAAATAGAAGCAGACAGCCACCAGCACCTTTGAGACCATTACCGGTACAGTGGTCCCTCCCTATTAAGACCACCCAGGGAGCACTCCCAACTGGTCTTATTAGAGAGGCGGTCTTACTTGGGAATATCGCTCTCGGGCATGGCAGGGGTCTCACAAAGCATTGCTCAATGGATTTTATTGTGTAGTGTACACACATTCATAATATTAAACCAACTGCAAACTCCCCAGACAAGATACTGTATTCTCATTTGGAATTATGGGTGTGTCTTGAGAAAGACATTGGTTATCATTGTACACATGTATGTATTGGACATTAGACTCATGCAGTGGCCTTAGGACACAGAAAGTCTGAGATACTGGACTGGACAGTCCGCTCCATCCTGTTGTGAATGACCATCTGCTCGAATCAGCACATGCCACAAGCTTGGGAATGCCTCGATGAGTGGCAAAGTCATGCAGCTTGCACACCATCTCGAACACCTCTGACACAGTCAAAGGAGTGGGCATGGGACCATCCTCTGACTCAGGCTCCTCAGGGGAGGAGTCAGCAGGGGTGGCAAGGGCATGGTCGAGGGCAGGGTCATAGTGGTCCTCACTGGTGTGCACCTCGCTGTCGATGTTGGCATAGCCCTCCAGTGTCACACCCTCCGGCAGCTGCGCATTGATGACCGTATCCTCAGCAGAGATGGTGAGCTCCTCGACCTCAGCAGCAGGGGCAGTGTTGGTCGTGAAGCCACACTTCTTAAAGCACTTCTTGATGGTGGACACGTGGAGGTCATCCCAGGCCTTCTTGAGCCTGTGGATCGCCATCAGAACGTCCACCTTCTTGACAAGCGAGCTCATTTTCTCAGTGCAACCACTGTCGGCATTCACAGTGTCGTCCACGAGCCAGAGAATGTAGCAGATCATCCGCTTCCGGTAGACCAGCTTCATGGCCTGGATGATGCCAGCATCCATAGGCTGAAGCTTGGAGGTGGTGTTGGCGGGCAGGAAGACCAGCTTGAGGTTTCTGAGGTTGATATGCACTGAGCAGTTGTCAATGAATATGATGATCTTCTGGCCCTCGGCAAGCATCGTATTGTTGGTGCGCTTGAGCCACTGCTCCCAGATGGGAGTGCTCATCCATGCCTTGGCCTGTGCATACTTGATGCCGAGGTCCCTCTTTGGATCATTGCAGATGTAAATATGTACCAGTTCCTGATCTTTCACAGTTAATGGAAGGTAGATCTTAAAAAAAAAAAAAAAATCACTGTATTCTTGGGTGCTTGGTCTTATTTGGGAGGATATTGACACAGCCAAGTGGTCTTATAAGAGAGGTGCACTTATCTTAGAAGGTCTTACTTGGGAGGGGCAAAATAATGCCAGCCAACCGGGAGCAAGCAAAAGTGGTCTTATAATGGAGGTGGTCTTACTTGGGAGGGTCTTAATACGGAGGGATCACTGTATTAATGTTCCATTTACTATGGATATTATCGGGCCATTACCAGTGACAAATGAGGGGAACAAGTTCGCATTGGTGGTAATGGATTTTGCAACCAGATGGCCAGAAGCATTTGCAATGAGACAGACTGACAGTGCTACCATAACTGACGAACTCCTGGTTTTATTCACTATAGTTGGTGTACCGGAGGAGATTTTGACGGACTGTGGTAAGAACCTGACAGGAAGATTAATGAGAGAACTATATAAGTTGTTAGGAGTGAGAGGTATCACCACCACACCATACCACCCAGCCACTGACGGAATGGTGGAGCGGTTTTTATGGTGGCCTAAAAGAAATGATCAGAAAGACTAGTAAAAAGTGGAATGGGCAATGGGATCTGGCATTGCCTTTCTTACTAGGAGAATATTGAAGCTCACCAAATGCAACGATTGGATTCACTCCTTCTGAATTATTGTATGGGCGGCAGATCAGAGGACCGCTACAAGCCTTGAGAGGGAGATGGACAGGTAAAAAGAACGAGTCTAACAATGTTGTGTTGTATCTGACCACAATCCAAGACTGGCTGGAACAAATCAAGGAACTGCCAGCAGCCACAGAAGAGAGCCAGAAGGTGGATAGCAAGGAAAGATTTGACCTGAAGGCAAGAGAAAGAGAGTTTCAAAAAGGAGAACTCGTGAGAACGCCAGCGCTGGGTTAAAAAATGCAGACAGATTGGGAAGGCTCCTACACCATCACTGAGAAGCTGGATGAGACGACCCATATCAGCATGCTGGACCACCCCAGGAGACTTGTGAAGCGACAAGTGAACTTGATTAAATAATTTGTGTCTCCCACTGCAGGGTGCATGATGGTGGAGTTGGTAGATGACAAGGATTTCGGACCTCAGGAGAAAGAAGGAAGGAAGCACTGGCCTTCTCTTGGAGAGAAGCTGTCAGAAGGACAGAGAAACAGAGTGGAGGAGTTGTTAGTCAGACACAGGGATCTTGTGGAAGGGCAACCAGGTCTCACAAACCGAACAGAAATCAAACTGGAGACAGGTGCAGCGTACCCCTTGAGCAAGCCACCCTACAAACTGGATGCAGGCAAGGCTCGGCTAATGGATGATGCAGTGAGGGAGCTGCTTGAACTTGGCATCATTCTACCATCAATGAGTCGATGGACATCATTAGTCTTGTTCGTCGCTAAGAAAGATGGCTCAAAGAGACTCTGCATAGATTATAGAGCTCTAAACAGCATTACCATCTCAGATCCGTTCCCACTCCCTCACATACATGGATTCCCACTCCGTCACATTCCAGAGTTGTTTGATAAACTGGGCAAAGCATCCTTCATCGCCACACTCGATTTGGCCAAGGGTTATCATCAGGTAAAGGGTTTTCATCAGGTAAAGGGTTCTCATCAGCTACCAATGCATCCGGATTCGATCGCAAATACAGCATTCATCACTCCCCGTGGGAAATGGGAATATCTGAGGATGCCCTTTGGCTTTTAAAAATGCTCCCAGTACCTTTCAAAGGTTGATGAATTCAATAATGGCAGACTTGGCAGACCTTGCAGCAGCCTACATTGATGACATAGTGGTTTTCAGCCAGGATTTCGATAGCCACTTGCAGCATCTGGAGACCGTATTTAAAACACTTACAGAAATGGGACTCAAACTGAAGCCCAAGAAGTGCACGCTCGCAGCAGGACATTGCCAATACCAGGGACACTCAGTAGGTGAGGGAAAGATAAGGCCGTTGCAGGCAAAAGTGAAGGTAGTGCTGCAGTACCCACCACCAAGTAAGAAGAAGGACATGCGTGCATTTTTAGGCTTGACTAATTATTATCGCCGATTTGTCCCCAATTACGGCTCATTAGCCATACCTCTCAATGATGCTACAAAAAAGACAGCAACAGACAAGGTTGAGTGGTCAGCAGCCAGAATCAAGGCTTTTGAACAGTTGAAGAAAGCCTTTGCTAGCAACCCAGTGCTGGCAAGCTCAGATGAAGAGATCATATTACATACAGATGCCTCAGGTATCGGCATAGGGGCTGTGCTCAATCAGGATGATGGGCAGGGAGGGTTGCCTATTATTTGAGACGACTCAAACCAGCAAAGACCAGGTAGACTGTCACTGAATAATGTCTAGCAGTAGTCGAGGCAGTCAAACATTTCAGGGTGTACCTGAGTGGTGAACTCTTTACTATTGTGACCACCGTAGTCTCCTCTATCTTCATCATATGAAGGCTGAAAATGGAAGGTTAACCCGTTGGGGACTGGCCCTTCAGCCTTACCTGTTTGAGGTAATCCACAGAGCAGGCATACGACATCAGAATGCCGATGGGCTCTCTCGTCAATCTTAGAGTAGGACTTCGCCCACCGAAAGGAAGAGAGGGGTGTCACCGGGTGACCTGCCAAACACGGACTTGCAAGAACAATCAGCTACTCTGCAGGATCGAACCTGTTCATAATTATTAATTATCACTATTAGTGTTGATGTGATTGTTATTATGTTGTTCAGTGTATGCATTTCCTTGTAAGGAGATATCACCTAGCAGGGCCAGTAGTCTAATTAAGGGAACTGGTTTGACCCTAGGGCCAGTATTATCGGAGTGGTGCTCTAATTTTGGAGTCTCTCAGTTTTTCTGTCTTTTGCTTATTGTACTTCAGACTTCAGCCATAAAGGCTTTAACTATATTTCCTCTTTGATCAGTCAGCACAGTTCAGTGGTAGCACAGTAAGCTCCCTGGTGGCAGCCTACTTAGTGATAGCTAAACTAGATTCAGCAGCTAGTTCCGGGTGTGTTACAGGACACCCTAGCACACGCTGGCATTGGTGCATGGCACCTCTACACGTCATGATCATGTGTATGTGCACATCTGGTGCTGCGACAATCCCAGGTTCACCTGTGCTTGTCTCAAGTTCTATCTACATAGAACCAAGATGAGCATGAATATGACCGTCAACCCTCTGTGATTCATGAATTTATCCATGCCTACATGGTAGTCTTGTACCTGACTATGATATACAAGTGAGGAAACTGACTAATAGCCAGTAACTAGTAGTGTGGAGAAATTCATATCAGTGTCCTCATTGCTGCCCCTTATCACTCTTGGAGGAACCCTGTGGAACACATTACGTCCATAATTAACTTGGGATTACAGTGTGTCGGTCTTGCTAGGAAAGAAATGGGTTCAGAGTAAGAGAGAATGGCAGCTTGATGTAATTCAGTGAAAGATGTCAGGAAACTTGCTGAAATGCATCCAAGATTTGCAGAGGCTGTATAGTTGATTCAATAGAGCCTGTTAAAATTCAACTTACACTGGTATTACAGCATTTGAAGTTGAGGGTAAACAGTTCATCGCATTCAATTCAGCTTCACAGCAAGATTTGGATGAATTCGCTAAGGCATTATTGTTATTTGACCAGTTATTCAACTTGAAGATCAAGAAAGCTGAAGTTTGCAAGTTCCCATGCTTGAAATTCTTTTATGAGCACTGCTGCAGAGAAAGACACTATTTTTTGGATATTCTCAAGTGTGGTTCGCCTGATTGTGGGATTTGTAAGCTTCCATATGCAGAAGTTACATCATCTCTCTGATCCAACACCTGGTCCTGATGGCCACTTCAAACCATTTGAGTCAGTGCTAGGTACAGCTACTATGGAAGACTACAGGCCATCGCTGCAGTCTGGGAAGAAGAAGCAAACACTTCCATTTATTGCATCAGTCCAGCATGTCAAGAACGTTGACATGATGCTACAGTGTGATGAGTGTGGTTTATGGCGGTTGCTGTACAGCAAGAAGAAGTTGAAATTAAACGATAGACAGTGTCTGGAACGTGAACTGGATGGACTCATGTTCACATGTGGATCGTCACTTGAAGATCTTGCTCTGTCTGATTCATTCAATGAGGTCTATGTCAGAAGCATGGTGTGTTCAGAACCAATATACTACTCTGCAGGATATAATCCTATTTTTATCTACTGTGCTAAGTACTGCCATTATGGGAACAGACTCACAGTTAAACTATCCACGGTGCAGCGACTGTCAACAGCCCCAAATACCAAGCAAATCTTCTTATCTACACTCCAAGTAACTGGATCACACTATATAATATTGCTGTGTTATAAAATAGTAATAATAAAAATAGTAATAATAATAATAATAATTAAAATTAATTGATTTTTGTGGTTTGTGGTTTTAATAATGTAATAGCCCGCCTGCCCTGCCTGCCTGCCTGCATACTGTTTATGTCTCTTGATGTGATGAGAACTGTCGGGGAAACAACCTTACCAACTTCAGGAAACCACTAACCAGGAAACCACTCAGACACCCCAGGAAACTACTACGTCTTCAAGTCTTCAAAGACCCACAGACCACAGCACGAGGAAGAGTAGTGGCAGACAACAGCATGAGGAAGAGTAGTGGAAGAGTAGTGGCAGACCACGGCACGAGGTAGTTATAATTACTTATATCTTTATATGGAATTATTGATCTAATGTATATATAGTTGTATGTAATATATAAGAACTGGGCCAACGCCTTGATAGAGAGAATGAATCGCTAGAGAGAATGAATCGCTAGAGAGAATTAGGCTGAGAGCCGAAAGAGACAGACACTGTATAGTTATGTGTTTACGTCTATCTAATATTTGTATGTTTAAGTGACGTATACTTATTAAGAGGCTACTGGAGAAGTGCACCGGGGTAGCTTACAGCTACTGGGCATAGATAAACTAGGCAGCAGAGTTAGCCAGGGAGGCTAACGTTAGGACCTAGGTATTTCGGAGACTTTACCCCAGGGCGCTAAGGGATCAGCGACCCTGATTAGGATTATTAGCAGAGGTAGAAAGACCTTCGAGGAGAGGGTAAATTTCCCCGACACTGCCTCATTAGTGGGATTACTCGAGCTCTATATAGCTTATCATTATTGGGCCACCTACATGCACAATATAGTATCTGACTTCATGAAAGTCAGATACTATGATTATGCAAATATACACACTCATACACATTACGGAAGAAAACCCAATACACTGTAGCTCTTTTTTTTTGCAGTTCAAACTGTTGTTGTATGTATCTGCTACCTATTTGCAATGTTCTAGAGGCATTTGGGTTCTCCAATTCAAAGTTATGTGAGTGAAGATGTAAGTTCAGTTTCTGATTACATACCTGCCCATCAGCACTTTTCACTGTCTCTTGTGATAGCCTTTTGATCTGGTTTGTTTGCTGTAGCTCCCTGAATGACATGATCTGATTTATTTTTCCAACTACTTTTATGGTGTTGCACTTCTCTGGTTCCATCTTCTGTTGAAAATGGTCCATGATGATTTCATTTTCCCTCATGAGCAGTTAACATTTGGTTTTTAGCATTGCTAAGTGTCACTCACTACTGCTTTGTAGCCTTTGGGTCACTCCTTTATTTGTCTTTGTAGCTTCACCTGGAGCTCCTTGAGGTCTGACTGAAGTTGTGATTTAGACACCTTCAGTTCTTCACTGTTTCTGTCAATAGGCAGCTGAACATGTGGGCATATAGAGCCCCTAAGTTTCATAGGGGGCAGAGCCTCCAACTTTTGTTCTGCTTATTAGGGGGGGGGGGGGCTAAAACTCAAAAATAAAAAAATAAAAGTTTTTTTTGGCAGTTCAAACTGTTCTTGTATGTATCTACTGCCTATTTGCAATGTTTTAGAGGCATTTGAGTGCTCCAATTCAAAGTTATGTGAGTGAAGATGTAAGTTCAGTTTCAGATTATATATACAGTCTCTTTGTCCAGGCCATCACGATTGATTTTATGCTAAATATCCGTCTTTATTAGAGTAACACTACTTACTTATTTCATCAATTTCATTGAGTTCAAGAAAGACAAGCCCAAGGGCTAGAGCTAGGAGCGGGGGCTAGAGCTAGAGTTGTTAGCCTGGTAACCGGCATAATGGTGGGGTTGATCCCGAATGCGGCCAAGAAGTTTCTGTCTCTGCCTCTCGGCTGTGGTAACCAAGCAACTGCTGTGACATGTGTGGCTCAGGCCCAATAAAGTTGTGATTTGAAAAGTGACGGCTCTGGTAATCTCACCAATGAGGTGAGCACCCTCCTTCTGTGTCTGATAGGTCTATGATTGAGACAGGTAATAAAACTGAAATCACAAGTACTACCACTAGTACAATACTAATCAATAATAATTTAACTATAATGTTATGGTTTATTAGAAATGTGAATATATTTAAGAAATGATACTCATCATAATAATGGCTGATCAAGGTAAGTAGTTTAGTACATCAATGGATATGGTAATTATTGGTCCAATACAAGGTGAAGCTGACTCTACATTGTTATATGTTATAGTGGGAGGACTGACTGGCTCTTCAATTGCTGGTGGTAAAAAAGCTGCATTGCATACATCCAGGAAAATGCAATGTTTGCCACAACATTGAGTGATGTCGCTTTCATTACAGCAGCAACATTTATCACAGAATCTTCTGAGTACATTTGACATTTCTTTCTTGACACTGAAAAGTGTACGAGATTGTATGATAGGATGCACTACAGATTGTGACAGTAAAGTGAGGTAGCTGAAGGAGGCCTTGAAAACAAGTGCATCTAAAGGAGATGACGATTCTATGGACTGATATGCTATTCCTAATGTAATTATCACCAGTGTTGGGATCCACGTGACAACATTGATGAGCACAATTGTGATGAATGCTTTCATTACCCTCAATTCTTGTCTGCTTTTCTCTTGATTGATTCTCCTTAATAAGTTGTCAACATATTTTTGCTGATTCATCATCTTGTAGTGCTTTCTGATTGACTTCAGTGCTATACAAAACAGCCACACATTGGTCACAACCATTATTATGAAGGGTACCATTGCTACTAGGAGGAACAACAGTAATAAGTACCAAGTGTTCTTAGTTAATCTATAGCCACTAAAATCTACTGTACACATCAGTACACGTTTATTAAAAGATAAAACACCAAATCCAAACACTGGTGTGATGGATACTGCAGTGCTCAGCAACCATGCTGCTACAATCAGTGAACGCACTATCTTGACTGTCATGTAATTTTTATACTTCAATGGCTTCCAGATAAACACAAATCTGTTCACTGATAAGAGAGCAATGGTGTACACAGCAGCAAGAGTGAAGATCTGGTAGAGTATTCCCAGTTGACATATTTGGCATCTTACATAATCATTATCACCGAACAAAAAGTTATCTGCAATGCCAGTTATTATTGTGATGGGCATAACTAGGATACAAATCAGAAGATCTGCTGTAGAAAGACTTAGCAGCAGCATCATGGCAGGATCAGTAGATAGATGCTTTCTGAAGATACTTATGATGACATAGCCATTGAATGGTGTTCCAATTATAAAGAACAACAAGCTCACAATGGTGACAAAATATCTGTTGTAGAAGCTGCTTCTTGTAGGTGTCCATTCTTCCACAGTGATTGAATCCCTACTAAGATTTGCTATCAAACAAGAGTCCATTTTTCTTGTTCAATTGAATCTCACAGTTATAAGCCCAATTCACAATATGATGAACCCGAGCTCCTGACGTTGATGAGATCTTCTAACATAATTATATTGCAAGAAACCATAAGCTTCCATTTTAATAAATAACATTAACTAGTTGCTACAACAAAATTAGCCTTTCATTTTCAGTGAAACAAGAACAATGTGTAAATTTTGTGGGCTTAAATTGGGTTGCTGTGGCAACATCTCATGAATTGATGTGACCATTTGAAGGCTTATATTTTTGTTTTCTTGGAATTATTTCTCTAATTCTGTTAGTATACAAGTAGATAATAAGGGGATCGCCCTCTTTGGTTGTGATGCCACTGGATTAGAATTGGTAGTTCACGAATAGCAATGTGTACACAGATTGGCTAGTAATGTGATGCGCATGCGTACATGTAGGACAATGATAATAGGTACGGATCGATTGTGTGTGAGTGTATATATTATAGTATTGTCTAACAAGAATTGAAATTTGGTATGTAATTACTTTCCACCAAATGATAAAGCTAATTTTACATTAACCCTGTTTCATTCTATAAACAAGTGGCGGAATTTGAGACAAGGTGTTATATTGAAATTAGTAATTTTAAGGCAATAGTTGTGTTGCAGTTACAAAATTCTCAACTCAGTATAGGTCTGTTTCAGGAACACGACGATGCGATTTATATAATTACACATCATCTTCTACTTCAAAACCTCCTGTTTTTCCTTCATGTTATCCCTCACTCTTCTATAATACTTCTGTATCAACTCAAGACTAACTGAATCCAAGCCTGGTTGAATGATTTTCTCCCATACTCCAAATGTATAATCACAGTTAGCACGTGTGAACCGTTTTCCCTGACCACAAACCCATTCAATAGGCACAACGGTATTTGGAAGGTACATACACCTGTGCTTGTGACTGGAAACTAACTCCTCCACTCGAGTTTTCTGGGTCTTAAAATCATGCATTGCACTTTGATCATCTCAGTTTTGACCATGAGAGTGGTCCACACCACACTTTTCCAGGACTGTTCATAAGCCCTTTGGTTGACCACTTGCTGTAGTCAGCACTTGCATCACTCCATTCCAGAATGTGTTTTGCCACTTTGGTTGCTTGCCACCATCACTTACATTCATCCTGTATGCATTTAAAGCATCATCAACATAAGCAGTGTGTCCTGAGCTTTGGTCAAAGATAAAAGTTATTTAGTGTGTTTCACGATATATATTTTCCAATTGAATCAGAAACTTTTCACAGTTCCAGTACGCTTCAGATAGGGCCCCATACTTTAACAATACCCTGGAAGCTCTTGGATGGCTGGATAAATTTTCTTTGCTCACTCATGTTCTTCCTTGAGCTGTAGATAACTATGATGCTCAGTGATAAAGTCAATCATCATAATCCCACGTACAATTGATTTTGGTCGAATAGTAAGTATCCCTGCTTCAGCCCACTGCCATGATGCTCGTTCATTTGCATAAAAAGTGGTGGTAAATAAGCACAAGCTTTCTGGCAGTAATGAAACCTACATTTTCTTCCAATCTTTCATCCCCAAACTCTGGTGGTGGCAAATGTGTGCAGTCCAATACCTAAATTTTTTGTAAGCACATCTTCGTGTACTCAATTACATCTTCCCTCTCGTGACAATCTATGTACACACCCTTACAGTAACATGTAGGATGGAAGCCAAGATAATGTAGCTACTTACAAGCAGTGTGAGGAATTATGCTTCGAGGAAAGCCAGGAGGGAGGTGAGAGTAGGGAAGCAAATCATGGTTAATCCAGGCAGCAAATCTAGCATCTGTCTTGGTTCTTTGACCTTTTTCATGGGCATTTTGCTGCAACCATGTCAGTACTTTCGAGCAACACTCCTCATCATCCAATACATAGGGCCACTTGTGCTTTCCTCTTAGAGAATCAGAAAACTCTCCCTTGATATTGTAAAAATATTTCGTTCATGATCGAATCGAGCCATTACTGAACCCAACTACAGATGCTGCCTCATTAGCAGCTGCTACATAAGAATTATAGCAAACATTTTCTGGGCAGATTTTGGCTAACTTAAGACAAATTGTTTATAGCAAGTTGTTGCTTCTTCTTCTGTAAGGGTATGGTTGTCAGAGCCCCCATCATTGTCACTCTCTTCATTGGATGAATGAACTGGTGGCAGCACAAATGAGTCATCCAAGGGATAGAAGTTTGGACTGAATTGATCCAATGAAATTGTGGTTTTCCCAGCTTGTGAGCTAGGTATAGGTTGACTCACTTCTTGAAAAAATGGTGTTTCTAGTTGAGACTGCAATTCAGGCCACTGTGACAAAGCTGTCCTTTAAGATTTACTCATATTGGCACTTTGGCAGCTCCCATACCCTCAGCTTTGGCTTTCTTTTCACCCATTTGGGCTTTTTTGCACTTATATTAGCTAAACAAATTCAGAACCAAAAAATCAAGCTCTAGCAACATTTGGTTACCATGGAAACAGGATGCGCCCATATATTTTTTGCATTGGATTTCCCATAGGACAAGTAGCTTGACCCTAGCCCAGTAAAATCTATTTAATGGAAAATATGATGTCAATGGCACACAAAAAATGTCATTTCAAGAAAGTTTCGCAAGTTATTCGCACAAGTTAAAATGGAAGCTTATGGCTGCTGCACTATACATGCACAATATTGTGAACTGGTGTTGCAGTATCTGGTCCTTTAAAATGACCCCCAATCACTGTATCCTAGTTCTCAGTGACACATGGTCTCCAAGTACTAGGATAGAGTGACCTGGGGAGTCATTGTATCCTAGTATAGTACAGTGGGATGGAGTGCCCCCCCTTCTCGTCGATGATCGGCTGTTGAGGCAGTTCATTTTAGCATAAATAGTATTAGATTCAGTGATAGGAATAAAGTATCATAGTTAGCCAAGATCTATGTGAGGATTGAGTGCAGTTGTGTAAGGAAACAGTGACCACTCTACTTGACAGTTACCGCTTCGCTATCCATGATCTTCAGATCATTTTAGATACTATGATTTCAGTGGCGCAGATAGCTGAGTATTCCATTTTAGAATAATTATAGGCAAAATATTTGTCTTGTTTAGTTTAGACCTATCTGAGAATGCCGAGTGCATTTGAATGAGAGAGTGACAGTGAGCCCTCCTACCTCTGAATGGAGTACCCTACCCCAAGTTTGTTGCTACCTGTCTAAGCAGGTATTTCATGTGGAGTGCATGACAGGTGTTGCAGTATCTGGTGACCTCCCTTTAACCCTGGTGGTCACTGTATCCTAGTTCTCAGTTAACCCCAGTCAGTGTATAGTGACCTATTTCAGGATACAGTGACACCCCTGTTGCTATTCGATGGT
This sequence comes from Cladorhizidae sp. MBARI D1340-BT2, assembly GCA_028752905.1. Taxonomy (NCBI): domain Eukaryota; kingdom Metazoa; phylum Porifera; class Demospongiae; order Poecilosclerida; family Cladorhizidae; species Cladorhizidae sp. MBARI D1340-BT2. Next base: position 5,753,834 of record JAQNBH010000010.1, read on the forward strand.
CATCTGGGAGGCAGTTTATTTTAGCATAAATAGTACTAGATTTCCATGAGGTGAATAAAGCATCTGTGCCTGGAGTAGTTATGTGAAAATATTAAGTTTTGACCTATCTGAGGATGGAGTGTAAGCTGTTGCAGTATCTGCTGACCTCCCTTTGAAATACCCTGGGGACGAACCCCCGGTCACCAAGTACTAGGATACAGTGACCCGGGGAGTCGCTGTATCCTAATCCAGGGAATGGTTTCACAACTAAAGCAACAAATATCGGTAGCATTAGCTCTGGCCATGTGGAATGAAAATGTAATAACAAAGGTACCACAGTCATTTTGCTAACGAATTAAGTCTTCACCATGTCAACAATAGAACATCGCTACCTATGAATCATTGATTAATGTCCAAGACAAATCACAAGAGCTGCATTAACAATGAATTTGGATGAGCTTTGGATTACAGATGAAAGATCATCATTTTCTTCCCGCCTAAGGTTAATTTCATACACTCGACTCTATTTAGGAAACATCTTATCTCTTTTCCCTGGCAGTTTGGAGTCTAGGGACATTACAAATGAAACTGATTGGCATATGATCGAATACAATGAATGCATGCTCCTCCATAAGCTACACAAGTGTTCATCTTGCGTCAAGAATTGGAACAATAATATTGTGAATAATATTATATATATCACATTCCATGCAGCTGTGGGAAAGTCTATGCATTGGAGAGTAGAGGAGATTGGTGACCAGAGTAAAAGTAACACAAGGAAAACTAAAGAGGTTTTCCATCACTAAACACTCATGTAACCATTACCACCCAATCTTGTTGTGAGAAGAGTGGGATATTCTTGTGACTTTTATGCTTTTGTTGTTTTATCCATAAACAATCTTCCAGACTTTTGTAACTGCATCATATCAAATGCCAGAAAGAAGTTGACTTCTGCTTAAAATAGTGAACCTAATAAAATCTAGTTATTACAGTCCATTTTTGTGATACTGACCATCTTTAGGGGGCAATCCACTTTGTTTGAGCTTATGACCATTTCCAAAACAAGAGATAAACATACTCTTCTCAATTATTTGATACTTGGGCTAGATTGTCTAGCATTCACCTATATAGCAAGTAAGTTGATTATTGAGAAAGTCATTGTAGCTATCTATATTATGTCAACTGAGAGTTTGTTCTTTCACAAGGACTTACAAACCATGATCATCGATTTCTGTTTAGTGTAGCCAGACCCTTTACCAAATGCTGGGCCATTAAACTTTCGTACAATAACCCCAAATAACATTCAAAACATTTCATCCGTTGGCTTATTGATATACTCTGTGTGCTAATAAGTGCGGCCACACAACATTCACCATCTTTCATCTTAGAAGAGTAAGCCTCTAACATGCCAGTGAAAATAGGGATGACCCCTTACCTAAATATTAGGAAGTTGGAAGAGAGCAATTAATATTCACACTCGTTGATGATCACAACAGATCATCGGCAACATGCAGTATAGCAGAAACATCACTCAACCAAGGTATTCCAAGCGATGTTATGCAAGACAAAAAATGCCAATCTGCCATAATTAAACATCGCGGCCTATCAGTAAGATGACCACCAGGTTGGTATGGCTTCTCTAATCGACAGATGCTCTCATACCTTTTTCTTTGCACTAGCATTCAAACACAATGCAAATTAACAACATCAAAAAGGGTCTTATATTTTCTTGCTGGCATGGGTGCATGGCAACCCCACACGTTATCGTCATGTGTGTGTGTGCACGTCTCTACTGGTGCTGCGACAATCCCAGGTTCACCTGTGATTATCACAAGTTCTATCTACCTAGCACCAAGATGAGCATGAATATGACCTTAACCCTCTGTGATTCGTAAATTTCTCCATGCCTACATGGTTGTCTTGCACCTGAACAATATCCCTTATAACCTATGTGACGGAAAGTCGTCCTTCTGCTGAAACAGACATTTTAACTGTCAGTCAGATCCACACTTTCGTCCGACGCCTGGGACCTATTCCTAGCCACCTGCTAGAAATCTTATCCCAAGCCAAACTCAGTATCTCTCCCCGAGATACTGGCTACCCACTAGAAACAAGTATGTTATATATTAAAAAGAATCTCACATACACAGTGTCAATCAACATTATATTACTTTTATTATTGTTGTTGTTGTTGTTGTTATTACTTTAATTGTTATTATTATTATTACTATATTATTATTGTTATTATTATTATTATTATTATTACTAATACTATTCCTATTACTATTCCTATTACTATTATTGTTGTTGTTGTTGTTGTTATTATTATTATTACTACTACTATTCCTATTACTAGGAAGAGTAGTAGTAATTATAGTTAATTGTTATTAGTAGTAGTAGTAGTAGTATTTTTTTGTTGTTGTTGTCATTATTATTGTTGTTGTTATTACTATTATTTGTTTACTTGTTTTTACCAACCTGCAGTTGCAAAAGATAAACATGTATGGCAAAACAACCAAGCATACTGCAATGACTACATTTATCCGGACCAAAACATTGCAGGGCAGCATTAGGCAACACGTTTCAGGGTGTGAATATTTTTAAGCATGTGCCCGATGTCTGCATTGAACCACTTTGGTGACTGTCTATTGGAGAGTTTGATTTTTGGGACAAACTGTTCACAGGCCTGAAAATTTCCTCTTTAACCAATGACCATGAGTGGTTTATATCTGATGACAAGGATATCTGGCTGAAATCAACATCCAACAAACACAAATCTATATCCATTCATATGCCTCAGCCTTAGCACAGTTCATAAATGTATGCTAGTATTTGGTGTGGTTGTTGATTCAAGCACTATAAGATAACATAGAGTGGTCTGACATGCGTTGACCGTCTTTGGATTATTAAAATACATTTGTTGACACATCTGTAAATCTGCGGGAAATTTGGAGAGCACTAGGCCCAGGATATGTCCTGACTTATTGATTTGTTTTCACAACTACTTGTACCAAATTCATTTCAAATATATATCAAGTCACATAAAGAGGAGCATTGAGTGCTAGAAAAGGAGAGAGTATTCCAATTTATGTCAGGCATATTAGAATATCCAATAACAAGTATATAGGCCATGTTCTTCTGGTAATGAGTCCAAAACATTGTAGAAGTTACTGATGTGGACAAGCAGGGAGAATGTAGACAGCGCACAATCACCTTAGTTCAACTTTGACTATCTGCACAGAGGATGAACTGGGCAATTGTCTAGACTTTATCATTTCAGAGTCAGCAAGCAGGACACCAACTTCTCTCCCTTCCCTGTCACAGTGAAAAACTTTATTGTAAATATTATTAGAGAGCCATGTTTCTGTCACATGAACACACTTTGGACATTTACTGTAAACTAAAGATTGAACTTTTTAACAACACTGCATGCATTCCAAAGACACATGCTCAGTGACCTGAGTCGAGTCATATTTGAGAGGGATTACAAGGAGAGGTCCCACTTGATTACCTCATCAAAACCTAAAATTTCAAATAGATATGTGCTGTAAAGTGAGGTGACATTTTGGATATTAATTATTATGAATAACAGAGGACCAAGAATATTGCCTTGTGGTACTGCTGATCAAACTGGGAGCAAATCCGATGAATGGCCTTCATGGATGTTAGATTGAAGTAATGCTGCAGGTATACTTTGAAGCACTGCAAGAGTGGACCACTAATGTTATGAGACCAGAGTTTATAGAGATGTTTAAGGTGGGGAATAGAGTTGAAAATTTCTTAAAATCAAGAAAAACAACATTATTCTCTACGGAATTAATGGAGAATGAGGACAGCAGCTGTGTCAGACTAGAGTGCTTCGGCAGAAAGCCAAGCTGGTTTTTGGAAGATTAATTTTATGATCTTGGTATATTTGATTGACCCAAAAAGACAAAGGGGAGGGTGAAATTCTGAACATTGGGGTTGTCTATATTTTAGAATCAGAATAATCTTTTGAATTTTCCCTTCATCTGGCAGAGAGCATGACTGAATGCAGATGTGTTGAGGAGATGAGAGGGAGTTTGCAAAGGACTTTAATATTAGTGGACTTATGCCATCAATACCTGGAGCCTTAGTGGTGCTAAGGGCTTAGGGCTTATAAGGATTCAAGGAAATCTGAAGCAACAATGGTAATGCGACTAAGTTGATCCATAGGAGATGACAGCAGATCCAGTGGTGGGAGAAGAAAATCACTGGTAGTATAAACAGAATTGTATATAAATTGAAAACATGAGCTTTATCTTTGGGATTAGTAACAACTTTAGACTTTTGGATGATCATAGTAGAGCTTTGTAGCGTTACTGAAAAAGTGACAACAAAGGAATTAGTTCAGTTTGGAGACTAGAATAAGAGATGAATCTAATAAGTCATGGAGCTTCGTGAGAAGAGAGTTGGTGGGTCTAAGTTTGAGATGACAATGGACAGAATGGTAAGTTTAGCATTAAACCACTGGGGGAAAGATTGGGATATGGACATGTGGAACAAACAGGTGGCAGGTAAATGAGATCTCACTTTAATTAGGTCAGATGGAGTAACCGTTATTAAATTTTAGCAGGATAAAGGCATCCCAATTGACATTGGAGAGGTGAGATTGAAGGCTGTCGAGATCTGCTTTAGGGTAGTTCAAGAAAGATTCACTGATGGGGAGGATGTGAAAGGAAAGTTGATAAGGCGTTGCACTTTCACAGGTAGACAAATTTGTGATCAGGTCAGGAGAGTTTGAAATAACCAGGTCAATAGTATTACCCCAAGAATGAGTGGGTTTTTGACCAGTTGCAGGTTTAGAGAAAACATGAGATCTCAAAATGAGGTGGAGGAAGAAGATGCATGCATGGCGGGCCAACTCATGTCTTTGATATTGAAGTTACATACGAGGATTAGATGAGAGGTGTTAGAAAGCGAATGTAGGGGAAGGAATATATTTTCATAATTAGGAGGCAGGATTAGAGGGAGGAATATATGCACAGCAGCAAGGACAGCAGGTTTTGTGTCTAGCATAATGACTAGAGATCCATTGAATATGTGCTAGTCTGAAGCAGGGTCGCGAGTAAATAATGCAGAGATTGAAGGATTAGTAATATACAAATTGGAAATGGTGTCATTTATGTTCTGATTGGAGCAAATTCCTGAATCTTCTGTCAACCTTGGTACATGATAGGCCTTGACAAATTATGCTAGCATAATTTTCAGAATAATAGGTAGCCAAAAGAACTGAGAATTATGCTAGAATAATAGGCTAACATTCAGACCAAAAAAGGAATAATAGGTAGCCTATATATATTTTTGGCTGTTTCTCTTTTTTTTCCCTCTTGTTTTCTTGAGTTTTGCTCCACACTGCATTGCGATTAGATAAAGGGTCTGGCAGGCGATTTCAATGACAGCATTATTTAGAGTGAACTAGGTACTGTGCTAACAATAGGCAGAAGTTTCTATGACAGATTCAAGGGAATCAGAGCCCAAGTCAAGCTTGGAGCAAAGTGAACAAACTTGTAGCTGTATCGTGAGCAGTGATACTTGTAATGTTCAAGTATTATATTACTAATCACACACTGTATCAGTCACATTGATTATTATGCATAGACATTACATCATCATTACATATTGATTGTGACACATTATGATATCATGTGATAGAAGAATGAGGAATTTTATACTCGTGCTAACTGACTAAGTATGGTTCGAGGTCTCAATAAAACTAGTCCCATCAGTTGACCTGGACGGATATAAAGACAACCAGATAAACAATAACTAACAGTTGAACAGTATAACTGGCGACGAGGATTGCAAACCATGGCAGTAGCCGGAAGAATTGACTTGTCACCATTAGCAACCTTTGACTCTGTGAGTGATCCATCATCGTTAAGCCAGAGATGGAAAAGTTGGAAGCGGCGTTTCGAGATATATATAGCAGCGCTCAACGTAAGTGACGACAAGCAACTCGTTGACATTCTTTGGTTTTGTATTTTCGGACAAAGGAATCTCACCTGATCCTAAGAAAGTACAAGCAATTCATGACACCAATCCTCCTACATCAACCAGTGGTATCCGAAGTTTTCTAGGAATGGCAACATATTGTGCAAAATTTATACCATGCTTCAGTGACATATCACAGCCGTTACGTGAGTTGACCAGAAAGGATGTTCATTTCTTATGGACAAAAGAACATGACAAAGCTTTTCAAAAAATCAAGAAGCGTGATACAATCATGCGCATATTTTGATCAACAGAAGGAAACAGAGCTGGTCACAGATGCATCACCTGTCGGTCTCTCAGCAATACTGTTTCAAAAGTCGCAGGGAGAGAATCACAGAAGAGTAATAGCTTATGCAAGCAGAGCACTCTCTGATGTTGAAAGCAGGTATTCTCAGGCAGAGAAAGAAGCATTAGCCATAGTGTGGGCTATTGAAAAGTTTCATCTATATCTCTATAGAGGACATTTTACCCTTTACACAGACTGCAAACCAGTCGAATTGATTTATGGTAACCCAAAGTCCAAGCCTCCAGCACGCATCGAACGTTGGAATCTGAGACTACAAGGATATGACTTCTCAATAGTACATACTAAAGGAAACCAGCTTCCGATTACCTCTCAAGACATACAAACTCAGAGGAACCAAAGAAACAAGAAACCATGGCGGAGGACTATGTCAATTTCTTATCTGCTCACGCAGTACCAAAGGCTATGACGTTGTCAGAGATTCGAGAAGCAACCACAGCTGACCCAACCTTGCAGCAGATATCCAAAATGATCAGAACTGACAAGTGGAAAGAGCAGACCACATCCGAGGCAGACATCGCAGAAATCAAGCTTTTTCAAACAGTCAAGAATGAACTCACTGTTAGTAGTGATGAAAGTGTGATACTCTGTGGAAATCGCATCGTAATACCAACTTCACTATGAAAGAGAGCAATTATGTTGGCTCATGAAGGTCACCAAGGAATTGTAAAGACAAAGAAGTTGCTCAGAGAAAAAGTATGGTTCCCAAGAATAGAAGCAAGAGTAAAGCAACAGATTGATAATTGCATTGCTTGCCAGGCCAATGGTCCAGAAAAGCGTCCTGAACCTCTCCAGATGCCAACATTGGCTCCAGAGCCATGGCACACTGTGTACATGTTGATTTCTGTGGACCTTTCCCTACTGGAGAATATCTACTTGTTACGATAGACTGGTTTTCCTCAAGCAGAAATAGTACAATCAACAGCAGCAAAAGGAACAATTTCCAAGCTTGACAGAATCTTTGCCACACACGGAATTCCAAGAGTTCTCAAGACTGATAATGGACCACCATTTTTCGGAAATGAGTTTAAAGCCTATATGGAAGAGAATGGAATATCTCACCAGAAGATTACTCCACTGTGGCCACAAGCTAATTCAGAAGCAGAGAACTTTATGAAACCCCTCACAAAAGCAATTCGTTCATCGAATGCTGAAGGAAGAGATTGGAAGAAAGATCTGTACCGATTCATGTTGAATTACAGAGCAACACCACACTGCACAACTGGAGTTTCCCCATCTGAATTACTGTTCAACAGAAAGATTAAAACCAAGCTTCTCCAAGTGGAAATGGATGTTGACACTCTAGGAAATGATGTGGAAGTTAAACAAAAAGATAAACGAGCCAAAGAGAGAATGAAGGAGCATGCAGACAGAAGAGCCCGAACTCAAGTCTCAAGTCTCAACATTGGTGAAACAGTTCTCCTACGTCAGCGAAAGAAGAACAAGTTCAGCACAAAGTTTGATCCATCACCTTTCCAAATAGTGAGAAAAAATGGAACAATGTTCACAGCGATCAGGAACGGAAAGTATATTACACGAAACATTTCTCAGTTCAAAAAGATTAGTTCGAATATCGAGTGTCCAGATCTCTCAGAAGATGAGTATGAGTCAGATACGCTGGAAGATGACAACGAGACTCCACCACAAGGGAAATTTCTCACAAAACATGCTTCCAGTGAATCAAGTTCCTCCGACACGGAACAGAAGATACCCTACCAGGATGAAACAACCTTTTCATCGATTTGGTCATAATATTTATGAACAGTAAGTCATTAGAACATTTCATTATGTTAAGATATTAAATTAAGAAAAAAAGGAGTGATGTAATGTTCAAGTATTATATCACTAATCACACACACTGTATCAGTCACGTTGATTATTATGCGTAGACATTACATCATCATTACGTATTGATTGTGACACATTATGATATCACGTGATAGAAGAATGAGGAGTTTTATACTCGTGCTAACTGACTAAGTACGGTTCGATGGTGTCAATAAATCTAGTCCCATCAGTTGACCTGGACGAATATAAAGACAACCAGATAAACAATAACTAACAGTTGAAAGTATAATACATGTACTGAGAGCAGCAATTAGGCTCCAATTCTGCTATTAGTCTGCTAAGCAGACTTCGCTCACCAACTTCTTCAGAGTTGGCTAGAAAAATAAAAATAAGCAGGAACCCTCCTCTTATCAGTCTAAAACGGAGTAAGGGATGTGTAGTTGTGAATCCAAAGAATATTGTGCCAGATGACCGTGTCAAGGCATATCCTGATGAACATTTCTCTGTAAGATCTATTTTGTTCTGCTTGCCGAGAGGTAGTTGCCACCAAGAAAAGTATTTTAGAGTCCCCATGTGAAATCCCAAAAGCATGAAAGAGGAAAGAAGAGGCTAGCCCAGAACAGGAAGGTAATATTATTCAAGCTCTCAAAATGTTTGACAGCAAATTCCACCCTGTTTGTGAGACTTTACCTGACTCAACTGGTGCGTATAGAGTTGAAGTAGTCACTGCAATGTTGAAAGCAGGGGTTTCACTCAACAAGGTTGACAGCTTCTGAGATTTATTAGAGCATGGATTCGCTCTCACCAGTTCAACTCACCTGCAGCAACTGTTGCCATTTATCCTTGATGAAGAAATTTTCTGGCTAAAGAAGGAAATCACTGAAGAACACACGTCAATCATTTTTGATGGTATGACTCTCGTTTGTGAGGCTATGGTCATTGTATTACGTTACATCACGAATGATTGAGTTATCAAGCAATGTGTTTGTAGGCTGATGCTACTTGCAAAAAGCATGACTGGGGAGGAAATTGCCCGTCAAATCATTATGGCCATTTCACATTTGGTTGTAGCAGCAATGCATGACCGTGCTTCCGTGAAATCAATAGCGATGAGGACAGTGACTGTTGTGTACAATCATATGATGGACATTGGTTGTTTTTCCCATAAAATTGACCATGTTGAGGAACACATGAAGACACCAGTGTTGGACAATTTCTCCAATGCTTGAATTTCCCATTGTCCTAAGTCACACCTCATTTGGAGGACTCTAACAGGAATACCTACTCCTTCTTTTTCAGCTACCAGGTGGTGGAGCAGGTTTGAAGTGATTGAACTACTTCACAATGCTTTTGGAGATATACAAGGCTTCTTGGAAAGTGATGGCATGCTACCTGCCACTTCCAACAAACTCCTTGCAATTCTCCACGATACAGTGAGCCAAGTGCAGGAAGTTAAAAATGGAGCATTCCATCACTGTTGATGCCATGGTGCCTTTTGTTTAGGCCACCTATCTTTTTGAAGGAGATGGTGCTGTAGCTCTAGTAGCTTGTGAACATCTGAGTAGGCTCTTCTGTTATCTCAACAGAATACTATCCTAATGTAACAGCTGTTTCGAAGCAACTAGCTGGGGGTAATACTGCACATGAACAGCATATGTTAAGTCATGTGTCCAACCAGCCTTTAGTTACTTTCAGACAAAGTTTGATAATGACCTCAAGCCTTTTCTACTTGCTTTTAAAGCAGCTCGTTACTTCTTGCCATCTAAGTTAAATGACCTCATGCCCACAGCTGCAGACATTGATTCCTTATGTGCGTTTACCTTCTTGGACTCGACACCAGTTATTGATGGTTTGAAGTCGGAGCTACCTAAGTATTTGGCTGCTGGTGAAGATGCATTTAGTCACACAGATCCGATTGCATGGTGGAAGGCACATGAAGTTGATCTTCATAACTGGTCTGAAGTCTGCAAGCTCATATTGCTGGTCCAGCCATCTTCTGCAGCACCAGAATGGTTTTTTTCCATTCTGTCGAACTCATTTACACATCATCAAGAATCATCACTAGAGGACGATATCCAATTATCTGTGATGTTACAGTACAACAATTATAGTTAGTTAATATTTTGTACACCTTTACTTTGTCATGTTAAACTGGAAACGGTTTTATATTCTTCAAGTATAATAAGAAAAATAGGTGAAAGAAAAAGAATAATAGGTAGTGAAAAAGGAATAGGTAATAGGTTAAAAAAACGAGAATATAAGAAAAGAATAATAGGTCAAGGCCTAGTACATGACCTTGTCCTGCCATAAAAGATGACAGTATATCCCTCCAGGTCTCCAGATTAGCTATTTGGCTTACTGTAACCTTCTTTGGACTCATTGACAGGTAAATCTGTCTCTCACATCAAAAAATACATTTCAGGCTCCTGCAAAAGCTGAAACTGCATCTTGTCCAGTGAACGCATGCCAGAATGGTATGGCTGTACAGTTTTGAGTTCCAAAACTCTTCACATTGGTGAATTGTGGTGTAATGGTTGTTCTTTCCAGCTCCAAAATCCACATTTCACTCACATTCGGCAAATAGAGCTATTATCCTATCAGAATCTGCAATCCTGATTGTCACTTGATCATCAGTGCTAGCATGATATTATTTATTGTCACTGGTGACCATTACTGCCATCTTGCCTCTCTAGACTGAGTGCTAGCATGATATTTTAGTTATTTATTGTCACCAGTGACCATCACTGCATCTTCTCTCTCTAGACCGATTGCTAGCATGATATTTTACAGATATGTCCTGCAATGATACACGTGTGTCTATAGACACCAGAATTTGAGGATGCTTGAGTATCCAGCACATAGTGGACCAGTTTTTTTAATAAATTCAAATTGCCAAAGAAAAACTATATTAACAGAGCGATAGAATAAATACAAGAACACGTGAAAATGTATAAAAATGTTAACGCAGAGAGAGATATTATGGACAGTCATTGAGTATAATTGTATTCATTGAATTGTTTCATTATGATGAAATGATCGTGTGCTTTTGAATAAGACAAAAATCAAATGGTGGAAGTTTATACACAGTCTAGTAGTGTGAATGCATTGTGATAATTATATGACAACTAGTAATGGTGGGAAGTGATTCCCTTGGCGGTCCTTCACACCAGATTCCATAATTGAAACTGTACATCAAGGGTGGCGATGCCGCTAGGTCTGGATCTGTTTGCAGTACATTGGTGACATGACCACTTAAGCCTTCCTCCGGAGTTTCAATCATTTCACTTCCAGCAAGAGGACTTCCATACAATATTGTCTCGGATGATGTCTGAGGAAGATCATTGGTCAGGCGAAGCTTTCCTATGATGAGCTCTTCACTGCTGTTTCTGAGGTGAAGGAAGTCTGGGAAGATTTGTGTGATGAAGAGCTCCAGGTGCAAAACCAGAGCTTTAACAAGTTCATGTGGGCTCGGTCACCTAAGACCCAATTTGCCGAGAGAGAGAGAGAGAGAGAGAGAGAGAGAGAGAGAGAGAGAGAGAGAGAGAGAGAGAGAGAGAGAGAGAGAGAGATCACTGCAATTTTGGTTTTTAATAGTGGTATAATATAGGCAGGCTCTGCTCCCCATTATGGAATGGCTGGAGCCTCATCCTGCCTCCGTGCAAGTCATATTTAGTCTTTCAAGATGCACATCACATCCATAGGGCAGAGGTTAAGGAACACCAGTGAGTTCAAGAGCAGAAGGAAGTCGAAGAAGAGCACAGATGAAGCTGCAGAGAAGGCACTTGTTGAGGAAGAGGAGATCACCAACGAGGCCGGCAGATTCGAGCTGATGGATAATGATGAGATAACTTGAACCTACTGCCCAACTTTAAAAATTTTATTTACCATATAGATACAAGCCAAAAAGTAGTTAGGTATACCTGTTGTGTATTGGAAACTGCTATATACTTATCCCCTCTTGCACTCTCATGCATTAGAGTGAATGGCTGGACCACTAGAAAGGAAGTGGCTGTGCAAGAACCAACATTATATTTCCTCAACTTTGAAGGCTTCATATCTGAAATCATGTCATAGAATCACAAAATTAGTCACAAGTTATTTTGATATTTTACATGTGACCACTTTAAAGTTATCTATTTTCCTGCTCGTTCTCCACAGCAGTAGAATTTTAGTGAAGTTCAACTTTGAACTTTGGTGGATATATGAGTCCGACTGTTGGAAAACTAAACATTTCTATGTTGACCTTTACAAACAATATATTTACATGATAGTGCCTTTTCTACTCTAATTACTGTGGTTGTTAAAGTACTATATAAGTGGGAAGTGGTTTGTTCTTGAATGATGATTCAAGTGACACCTACCCAGTGCACAGACAATAACTTGACCTAGGGAGTAGATATACATAAAGATTATATCACATACAATTGTCTAATTTGATATCGCAGACACCAGCATAGAGGGAAGCAAGAAACAAACACCTTGGTTCAATATAACAAGGCAAAATGTATTCTAGATTGGTACGATCAAAATTCTTGTTGTTTTAAGAGGGGGGGAGCCGAAGATCTTTGCAAACTTGTTGACACAGAGAGATCGGCCTTCGACATGGTTCTTTCGTGTCCGTAGTCCCCCAAAACCATGCAAGGCTGCAGAAAAAATGTGATTTATCAAGAAATTATTTGTATCAGGAAGTGTGCTATGTTGTAACAGGAAGTGTGCTGTTGTAACAGGAAGTGTGTGCTGTTGTAACAGTCAATGTGCTGTTGTAACAGGAAGTGTGCTGTTGCAACAGGAAGGTGCTGCTGTGGTAACAGGAAGTGTGCTGTTGTAACAGGAAGTGTACTATGTTGTAACAGGAATGTGCTGTTGTGACAGGAAGTAATATGTTATAACAGGAAGTGTGCTATGTTGTAACAGGAAGTATTATGTTATAACAGGAAGTGTGCTATGTTGTAATAGGAAGTATGCTATGTTGTAAGAGGAAGTATGCTATGTTGTAACAGGACGTGTGCTATATTGTAACAGGAAGTGTGCTATGTTGTAATAGGAAGTATGCTATGTTGTAAGAGGAAGTATGCTATGTTGTAAGAGGAAGTATGCTATGTTGTAACAGGACGTGTGCTATATTGTAACAGGACGTGTGCTATATTGTAACAGGAAGTGTGCTATGTTGTAATCGGAAGTGTGCTATGTTGGTTTGACTCCTTAAAAAAATTGCAGATGACAAAAAATAAATGATAAAAAAAAGCTTTTTAGCAAGTTAGCATCCTAAATGATTTCGGCCATTTAACCCCTCCCCAAAACACTTTCCAGTTATGCAAGTCTGTCAGCACATCAACCAGCCCTCTCAACAGTTTAACAGTGAAATTTGTCTTCAAGGATCTAACCCCCCCATAACCATACTAATTTTAATATAATACTTCAATTTTCCAGATGCCTCACATGACTAATCTGGTTCTCGATTCAGTAATGCCCTCCCACTCACATATCCTCACACAATCTTTGACACAGGCACACAACTTATCCTTCCACCAATCATACCAACCAGACCCACCCCGTCACGCATAATCACAGGCAGACAACTTATCCCCCCATCAATAATATACTACAGCCACTCACTACCTCGCCCAGACACACACACACCCTCTTCCCATATATAAACCCCTCCTCCACACACACACCCCTTCTTCCCACATACCATACTCCTCCCACACAGTTTTCTCACATGTTTCTTTTTACGCCCACACACACACCTTCGAGTAAACTCCTCAATTTTAGCTCCACCCTTCTTCTCCCCATACATAACTTTTTTCCAGCCCTCTTCAGGCTGGCCGAGTGATATCCATGAGCCAGGATATCTTTAGTCTGGCCCAGTGTTGCCATGGCTGAGCCTGGACATACTTGACCCCACCCCCCCACCCCCTTTCATGGTTGTCATGATATCACTGTACATACCTGCCCCACCTCAGGGTTGTCATGACATCACTGGATATACCTGCCCCACCTCAGGGTTGTCATGACATCACTGGATATACCTGGCCCACCTCAGGGTTGTCATGACATCACTGGATATACCTGGCCCACCTCAGGGTTGTCATGACATCGCTGGATATACCTGCCCACCTCAGGGTTGTCATGACTTCACTGGATATACCTGCCCCACCTCAAGGTTGTCATAACATCATTGGACATACATGCCCCACCTCAGGGTTGTCATAACATCACTACCTATCTAACCTCAGGATTGTCATGACATCATTGGACATACATGCCCCACCTCAGGGTTGACATGACATCACTAGATATACCTGCCCCGATGGTTGTCATGACATCACTGGATATACCTATCCCACCTCAGGGTTGTCATGACATCACTGGTCATACATGCCCCACCTCAGGGTTGTCATGACATCACTGGACATACATGCCCCACCTCAGGGTTGTCATGACATCACTGGACATACATGCCCCACCTCAGGGTTGTCATGACATCACTAGATATACCCGCCCTTTTCTCTCCAAACAAACATCCTTCTTCCACCGACCACACCCTCTTTCTCATTCACCACATACCTTCTTCCATGAACACCACACTCTTCCACACACCCCACCCTCCTATAACTCACAGTAGTCACTGTCAAGGTTTATAATTTGATGCTTCTCCTTCACCTTAAGAACCCCACACTGTGAGTGGCCGATATCCTGCAGGAACTTGGTCACAAGCACACTCAGCAAAATGTCCTCGCAATTCTTCTCTTTATTAACATAATCCAAAACACTCATGGGGTTCATGTCAGGGTCAAAGTACACCTTCAAATAGGCCTTGTGCACGAAGCAGGCAGTTGGGAGCATTATACTGTAGCCTTTAGACCAGCTGTCAAATGTGTCGTCGACATGGTACGATTTGTCCTGGAAGACGCCGTACTTGAAAGTGTTATTGGGTCCAGGTGTAATAGTCCTTTGTTCAAACCCTACTAGCCGCTGTCTGAAGTTCTGTATGTGATGTATGTATGTGTGTGTGTGTGCATAGGGAGTGTTTGTGTGTATATTATGTGTGTGTAGACTTATCTGAACACATTGGGCCACGAGAGTGTTAGGATAACTGAACTTCTGGTCTTCAGCTTGTCCTTGCTCGTCATAAAAGCTGGCGAGTCTTACTTCCAGACATCGCATTCCACTGCTTGTCCAGCTAAACCTCTCCCATTCTTCTCAATTGTGAGCTTGTGGCGACCATTTCCACACGCTGAGACCATACCTTTAACGTAGTAATCAGCGAGGAGTAACGATCTTTACCTATTGTACTTTTGACCTAGAGAGTTTGCACTATTGATTTGTCTGTGTTGAAAGAAATACCTTTACTCGCTTATGTAATATAGCACTCGCTACAGTGGTGAGACCCCGACGTGAGCGAGATGTATTCTCACTCAACAAGCTCAAGATGTCCGTTGCGGAAGACAGCATCAGTGCAGTTTTGCTCAAATTGCCAACCTTCTGGGCAGCACAGCCAGCTGTTTGGTTTACGCAAGCGGAGGCCCAGTTTCACATCCGCCACGTTACGGATGATGCCACGAAGTATTACTACGTAGTTACCTCGCTGGACCAGACTACAGCCGGCCGCTTGCTTGACACCCTGGCAGACCCACCAGCTGCCAACAAATATGAGGGGCTCAAAAAACGTCTGCTAGACACATTTGGCCTCAGTCACAGAGACAGGGCAGCCAAACTCCTCCATATGCAAGGCCTGGGAGACAAGAAACCATCCATGCTCATGGATGAAATGCTTTCCCTGCTGAATGGCCACACACCCTGCCTCCTATTCGAACAAATCTACCTGCAGCAGATGCCAGAGGACATTCGCCTCCAGCTGGCCAACGAAGACTTGAGGGACCCACGGGCACTCGCCCTGAGGGCAGATGCGCTGTGGCAAGCGAAGGGGCAGAGCCTTTCCGGCATCAACAAAATTTCCTCAACACATAAGGCCAGACAAAATCCCTCTGCCACAGTCACAACAACAAAGGGCTGGTGTTTCTACCACACCAAATTCGGAAATGAGGCCAGAAAGTGCAAATCTCCCTGCACATTTCCGGGAAATGACCAGGCCGGTCGCCAATAGCAGCTGTGGCAGCCGGCCAAGCAGACACACCGCTGCTTTTTCTCAGGGACCGTAAGTCCGGACGCCGTTTCCTTGTAGACACCGGGGCACGAGTCAGCGTGTTCCCAGCCTCGGGCCTGGACACTCGTTCAAGCCACTACAGCACCAATCTGCTACGAGCAGCTAATGGCACGACCATCAAATCCATTGGCACCCGCATAATACCACTCTCCATCAATGGCAGACAATTCCAGTGGGAGTTCATCATCGCCGAGGTAACCCAGCCACTACTCGGGGCTAACTTCCTCTGTGCAAACAACCTTGCAGCGGATCTGAAAGGTCAGAGGTTGGTTGACTTAACCACCTATTCCTCACTCCCCCTGGAGCGCATCAATGGCCAAGCCCCATACATCTGCAATGTCTCAGTTGCTGGACCATATGCCTACCTTCTCACCGAGTTCTCCGAAATTCTAGAGCCAAAGTTCACTGAACCTCGCACACGTCATGGGGTAGAACACTTCATCCAGACTGAAGGCCCCCCTATTCACAGCCATGCCCGTCGCTTACCACCGGACAAGCTTGCAATAGCGAAGGAAGAGTTTTGCAACATGGAGGCCATGGGCATCATCCGCAGATCTGACAGCCAGTGGGCATCTCCGCTGCACATGACTCCTAAGCCATCCGGAGGATGGATACCCTGCGGCGACTACCGCAGACTGAATGAAGCAACAGTTCCGGACCGATACCCCGTCCCCCACATCCAGGACTTTGCGGTCAACCTGGCAGGAGCAAGACTTTTCTCCAAAATCTATCTGGTCAGGGGCTACCACCAGATCCCTGTCCATGCCGATGACATTGCCAAGACTGCCATCATTACACCTTTCGGACTTTTTGAATTCCTACGCATGCCATTCGGACTTAAGAATTCAGCTCAAACCTTCCAACGACTCATGGACACCGTCTGCAGAGGCCTGGATGGCATGTTCGTCTACCTTGATGATATTCTTGTCTTCAGCCGTTCGGCTGCAGAACACAGAAGTCACCTACGCCAGCTTTTTCAGTGACTCCAAGAGCATGACCTCGTCATTAACTTGGGAAAATGCCAATTTGGCCTCACTGAGATTGACTTCCTGGGCCACAGGGTTGACAAACACGGCGTTGCTCCTCTCCCGGACAAAGTCCAAGTCATACGCAAGTTTCCCAAGCCAACCACAGTCAAAGGCTTGCAGAAATTTTTAGGCATGGTCACCTTCTATCATCGTTTTGTACCAGCTGCAGCAGCCATCATGCAACCTTTGTATGGTGCCATTGCGGGGAAAGCCAAAGACGTCACCTGGACCCCAGACATGTCTTTGGCATTTGAGAAAACGAAAGAAGCACTGGCAGCCGCTACCATGCTAATACACCCACAGGCAGATGCACCAACATCCATCACTGTGGACGCCTCTAACCTCACGATGGGTGGAGTCCTTGAACAACTGGTAGCAGGATCATGGAAGCCACTGGCCTTTTTCAGCCGCCAGTTGCGCCCACCAGAACGCAAGTACAGCGCATTTGACCGCGAGCTCTTGGGCCTACACCTCACAATTCGCCACTTCCGCTACTTCCTCGAGGGCCGACCATTCGTGGCCTACACAGACCACAAACCACTTACTTTCTGCTTTGCCAAAGTTTCGGAACCATGGTCCCCGAGACAGCCTTGCCCGCATCTCAGAATTTACTACGGATGTCCGCCACATTGCCGGCAAGGACAACCAGGTGGCAGACGCCCTCTCCCGTACAGTCATTAGCTCCATCACGGCACAGCTCGGGATTGATTACTTCCAGATGGCAGCAGCTCAAAAGTCCGACCCCGAGATGGCAGCCTACCGCACGGCCATCACCGGTATGACTCTTGAAGACGTACCTTTCGGCCCCTCTGATACCAAACTCCTGTCTGACACGTCCACGGGACAGCCCCGACCGATTGTCCCAGCAAGCTGGCGCCGACGGATCTTCGAAACCATACATAACCTGTCACATCCGTCAATCCGAGCCACATGCACACTTATCACAAGCAAGTTTGTCTGGCACGGCATAAGCAAAAAAGTGGGGTTGTGGTCCCGCACATGCATTCCATGCCAGATGGCAAAGGTCCAGCGCCATACCAAGGCTCCCCTCTCAACCTTCAAGGTGCCCCATCGCCGTTTCGACCACATACATGTGGACCTGGTTGGGCCACTACCACCATCCCAAGGGCATACTTACCTGTTCACCATCGTGGATCGCTTCACCCGATGGCCAGAAGCCATCCCCTTGGCAGACATGACCACTTCTACGTGTGCACGTGCTCTCATCAGCCATTGGATCGCCTGGTTCGGCATTCCCCTTGAGTTAACATCCAACCGTGGATCCCAGTTTACATCTGAACTCTGGTCAGCCATTGCCAGACTCCTAGGGGTACAAATCAACCGGACCACAGCGTACCATCTGCAAGCCAATGGATTAGTGGAACGCTTCCACAGGCACCTGAAATCCGCTCTCAGGGCCCGCCTCACAGGCCCCAACTGGATCGACGAACAGCCATGGGTGCTGTTGGGCATCCGGACAGCCCCCAAAGAAGACTTGGCCAGCTCTTCCGCTGAGTTGGTCTATGGAACTACCCTCACAGTGCCAGGCGACTTCTTTCCCTCTTCTGCAGCAGCCCAAGGACCAAATCAACTCCTGACTGCACTCCGGGCCAGGGTCCAGAACTTCGCGCCAATCCCCACTTCTCGGCATGGCCTTCCCCATTCCTCAGTTCCCCCGGAATTGACTGACAGCCCTTTCGTCTTCATCTGTCGAGATGCCCACCGCTCGCCCTTGCAGAGGTCTTACGAGGGCCCTTTCAAGGTGCTGACTGCAGGTCCCAAATATTTCACAGTTGACAGGGGTGGTCGACCAGAGTTGATCACCATCGATCGACTCAAACAAGCACATCTGGATTTGGATCAACCAGTCCGGGTTCCTTCCCCACGTCGCCGTGGGCGTCCCCCTTGCCACAAAGCAGCACTGGTCCCAGCCAAGCCACAGCCCTCCTTTCCACCGCAACCTCTGGCTCAGCAACAGCCACCACCCGCCAACAGTCGTCCCAGACGAGCAGTCCGACCTCCTGCCCGTTACTGCTGATCTTCTGCACTCAAGGTTCTGGGGGGGGGGGGGGGGGGGGGGGGTCATGTGGCGAGCATTTCCACATGCTGAGACCAAACCTTTAACTTAGTAATCAGCGAGGAGTAACGATCTTTACCTATTGTACTTTTGACCTAGAGAGTTTGCACTATTGATTTGTCTGTGTTGAAAGAAATACCTTTACTCGCTTATATAATATAGCACTCGCTACAAGCTTACATATAATATTAAGGGCAGCTGTTGATCTCTTGATGAGGTCTAGCCGTGCTCTGTGCCTCGACACAGAGTAGGAAGAACCTAAAGAAACTTCTGATCGAGGACACATATTAGGCTAATGCCTTATGCAGGCACATATGGTAAGGGGTTACACCTGCTAAATGGGGGGGGGGGGGGGGAAGTATTCCAAATGAAGCCAGCATTTTGGTGGGAGTGGCTAGCATTGCGCAGGCGAACTTCTTTTAGTGTTTGGTTGATCAAATGTGTTCAGATAAGTGGCCTCCTACTGTGTCTCACTCAAGGCAGCTGCATGGAGACAGTTATTGCCAACCAGCCAGGGGTTCATTATGAGTGGGACTGAGGCTCTGGCCCTGTTGAAATAGTTTCGCCTCCCCTGTTCCCCTTGGAACTTTTGGTTGCAATGTTTAGTATGGATTTTGCAAAGAGCACAGCAAGGGTGTGTGGCAATGTGGGACATATTATACATGAGAACTAGGAGGCTTGTGTGTCTAGCCTACTACAGTAATGAACATGATGCATGCACAGAGTATCTATGAATATACAGGCTTGTGTGTCTAGCCTACTATAGTAATGAACATGATGCATGCACAGAGTATCTATGAATATACAGGCTTGTGTGTCTACTCTACTATAGTAATGAACATGTTGCATGCACAGAGTATCTATGAATATACAGGCTTGTGTGTCTACTCTACTATAGTAATGAACATGATGCATGTACAGAGTATCTATGAATATACAGGCTTGTGTGTCTACTCTACTATAGTAATGAACAGGATGCATGTATAGAGTATCTATGAATATACAGGCTTGTGTGTCTACTCTACTATAGTAATGAACATGATGCATGTACAGAGTATCTATGAATATACAGGCTTGTGTGTCTACTCTACTATAGTAATGAACATGATGCATGTACAGAGTATCTATGAATATACAGGCTTGTGTGTCTACTCTACTATAGTAATGAACATGATGCATGTACAGAGCATCTATGAATATACAGGCTTGTGTGTCTACTCTACTATAGTAATGAACATGATGCATGTACAGAGTATCTATGAATATACAGGCTTGTGTGTCTACTCTACTATAGTAATGAACATGATGCATGTGCAGAGTATCTATGAATATACAGGCTTGTGTGTCTACTCTACTATAGTAATGAACATGATGCATGTACAGAGTATCTATGAATATACAGGCTTGTGTGTCTACTCTACTATAGTAATGAACATGATGCATGTACAGAGCATCTATGAATATACAGGCTTGTGTGTCCTACTATAGTAATGAACATGATGCATGTACAGGGTATCTATGAATATACAGGCTAGTGTGTCTACTCTACTATAGTAATGAACATGATGCATGTATAGAGTATCTATGAATATACAGGCTTGTGTGTCTACTCTACTATAGTAATGAACATGATGCATGTACAGAGTATCTATGAATATACAGGCTTGTGTTTCTACTCTACTATAGTAATGAACATGATGCATGTACAGAGTATCTATGAATATACAGGCTTCTGTGTCTACTCTACTATAGTAATGAACATGATGCATGTACAGAGTATCTATGAATATACAGGCTTGTGTGTCTACTCTACTATAGTAATGAACATGATGCATGTACAGAGTATCTATGAATATACAGGCTTGTGTGTCTACTCTACTATAGTAATGAACATGATGCATGCACAGAGTATCTATGAATATACAGGCTTGTGTGTCTACTCTACTATAGTAATGAACATGATGCATGTATAGAGTATCTATGAATATACAGGCTTGTGTGTTTACTCTACTATAGTAATGAACATGATGCATGTACAGAGTATCTATGAATATACAGGCTTGTGTGTCTACTCTACTATAGTAATGAACATGATGCATGTATAGAGTATCTATGAATATACAGGCTTGTGTGTTTACTCTACTATAGTAATGAACATGATGCATGTACAGAGTATCTATGAATATACAGGCTTGTGTGTCTACTCTACTATAGTAATGAACATGATGCATGTACAGAGTATCTATGAATATACAGGCTTGTGTGTCTACTCTACTATAGTAATGAACATGATGCATGTATAGAGTATCTATGAATAAACAGGCTTGTGTTTCTACTCTACTATAGTAATGAACATGATGCATGTGCAGAGTATCTATGAATATACAGGCTTGTGTGTCTACTCTACTATAGTAATGAACATGATGCATGTGCAGAGTATCTATGAATATACAGGCTTGTGTGTGTACTCTACTATAGTAATGAACATGATGCATGTGCAGAGTATCTATGAATATACAGGCTTGTGTGTCTACTCTACTATAGTAATGAACATGATGCATGCACAGAGTATCTATGAATATACAGGCTTGTGTGTCTACTCTACTATAGTAATGAACATGATGCATGCACAGAGTATCTATGAATATACAGGCTTGTGTGTCTACTCTACTATAGTAATGAACATGATGCATGTGCAGAGTATCTATGAATATACAGGCTTGTGTGTCTACTCTACTATAGTAATGAACATGATGCATGCACAGAGTATCTATGAATATACAGGCTTGTGTATCTACTCTACTATAGTAATGAACATGATGCATGCACAGAGTATCTATGAATATACAGGCTTGTGTGTCTACTCTACTATAGTAATGAACATGATGCATGCACAGAGTATCTATGAATATACAGGCTTGTGTGTCTACTCTACTATAGTAATGAACATGATGCATGTGCAGAGTATCTATGAATATACAGGCTTGTGTGTCTACTCTACTATAGTAATGAACATGATGCATGCACAGAGTATCTATGAATATACAGGCTTGTGTGTCTACTCTACTATAGTAATGAACATGATGCATGCACAGAGTATCTATGAATATACAGGCTTGTGTGTCTACTCTACTATAGTAATGAACATGATGCATGTACAGAGTATCTATGAATATACAGGCTTGTGTGTCTACTCTACTATAGTAATGAACATGATGCATGTACAGAGTATCTATGAATATACAGGCTTGTGTGTCTACTCTACTATAGTAATGAACATGATGCATGCACAGAGTATCTATGAATATACAGGCTTGTGTGTCTACTCTACTATAGTAATGAACATGATGCATGCACAGAGTATCTATGAATATACAGGCTTGTGTGTCTACTCTACTATAGTAATGAACATGATGCATGCACAGAGTATCTATGAATATACAGGCTTGTGTGTCTACTCTACTATAGTAATGAACATGATGCATGTACAGAGTATCTATGAATATACAGGCTTGTGTGTCTACTCTACTATAGTAATGAACATGATGCATGTACAGAGTATCTATGAATATACAGGCTTGTGTGTCTACTCTACTATAGTAATGAACATGATGCATGCACAGAGTATCTATGAATATACAGGCTTGTGTGTCTACTCTACTATAGTAATGAACATGATGCATGTACAGAGTATCTATGAATATACAGGCTTGTGTGTCTACTCTACTATAGTAATGAACATGATGCATGTACAGAGTATCTATGAATATACAGGCTTGTGTGTCTACTCTACTATAGTAATGAACATGATGCATGCACAGAGTATCTATGAATATACAGGCTTGTGTGTCTACTCTACTATAGTAATGAACATGATGCATTTGCAGAGTATCTATGAATATACAGGCTTGTGTGTCTACTCTACTATAGTAATGAACATGATGCATGTACAGAGTATCTATGAATATACAGGCTTGTGTGTCTACTCTACTATAGTAATGAACATGATGCATGTGCAGAGTATCTATGAATATACAGGCTTGTGTGTCTACTCTACTATAGTAATGAACATGATGCATGTGCAGAGTATCTATGAATATACAGGCTTGTGTGTCTACTCTACTATAGTAATGAACATGATGCATGCACAGAGTATCTATGAATATACAGGCTTGTGTGTCTACTCTACTATAGTAATGAACATGATGCATGTGCAGAGTATCTATGAATATACAGGCTTGTGTGTCTACTCTACTATAGTAATGAACATGATGCATGCACAGAGTATCTATGAATATACAGGCTTGTGTGTCTACTCTACTATAGTAATGAACATGATGAATGTGCAGAGTATCTATGAATATACAGGCTTGTGTGTCTACTCTACTATAGTAATGAACATGATGCATGTACAGAGTATCTATGAATATACAGGCTTGTGTGTCTACTCTACTATAGTAATGAACATGATGCATGTACAGAGTATCTATGAATATACAGGCTTGTGTGTCTACTCTACTATAGTAATGAACATGTTGCATGTGCAGAGTATCTATGAATATACAGGCTTGTGTGTCTACTCTACTATAGTAATGAACATGATGCATGTGCAGAGTATCTATGAATATACAGGCTTGTGTGTCTACTCTACTATAGTAATGAACATGATGCATGCGCAGAGTATCTATGAATATACAGGCTTGTGTGTCTACTCTACTATAGTAATGAACATGATGCATGTGCAGAGTATCTATGAATATACAGGTTTGTGTGTCTACTCTACTATAGTAATGAACATGATGCATGTGCAGAGTATCTATGAATATACAGGCTTGTGTGTCTACTCTACTATAGTAATGAACATGATGCATGTGCAGAGTATCTATGAATATACAGGCTTGTGCGTCTACTCTACTATAGTAATGAACATGTTGCATGTGCAGAGTATCTATGAATATACAGGCTTGTGTGTCTACTCTACTATAGTAATGAACATGATGCATGTGCAGAGTATCTATGAATATACAGGCTTGTGTGTCTACTCTACTATAGTAATGAACATGATGCATGTGCAGAGTATCTATGAATATACAGGCTTGTGTGTCTACTCTACTATAGTAATGAACATGATGCATGTGCAGAGTATCTATGAATGCTTGTGTGTCTACTCTACTATAGTAATGAACATGTTGCATGTGCAGAGTATCTATGAATATACAGGCTTGTGTGTCTACTCTACTATAGTAATGAACATGATGCATGTGCAGAGTATCTATGAATATACAGGCTTGTGTGTCTACTCTACTATAGTAATGAACATGATGCATGTACAGAGTATCTATGAATATACAGGCTTGTGTGTCTACTCTACTATAGTAATGAACATGATGCATGCACAGAGTATCTATGAATATACAGGCTTGTGTGTCTACTCTACTATAGTAATGAACATGATGCATGCGCAGAGTATCTATGAATATACAGGCTTGTGTGTCTACTCTACTATAGTAATGAACATGATGCATGCACAGAGTATCTATGAATATACAGGCTTGTGTGTCTACTCTACTATAGTAATGAACATGATGCATGCACAGAGTATCTATGAATATACAGGCTTGTGTATCTACTCTACTATAGTAATGAACATGATGCATGTGCAGAGTATCTATGAATATACAGGCTTGTGTGTCTACTCTACTATAGTAATGAACATGATGCATGTGCAGAGTATCTATGAATATACAGGCTTGTGTGTCTACTCTACTATAGTAATGAACATGATGCATGTGTAGAGTATCTATGAATATACAGGCTTGTGTGTCTACTCTACTATAGTAATGAACATGATGCATGTGCAGAGTATCTATGAATATACAGGCTTGTGTGTGTACTCTACTATAGTAATGAACATGATGCATGCACAGAGTATCTATGAATATACAGGCTTGTGTGTCTACTCTACTATAGTAATGAACATGATGCATGTGCAGAGTATCTATGAATATACAGGCTTGTGTGTCTACTCTACTATAGTAATGAACATGATGCATGCACAGAGTATCTATGAATATACAGGCTTGTGTGTCTACTCTACTATAGTAATGAACATGATGCATGTGCAGAGTATCTATGAATATACAGGCTTGTGTGTCTACTCTACTATAGTAATGAACATGATGCATGTGCAGAGTATCTATGAATATACAGGCTTGTGTGTCTACTCTACTATAGTAATGAACATGATGCATGCACAGAGTATCTATGAATATACAGGCTTGTGTGTGTACTCTACTATAGTAATGAACATGATGCATGTGCAGAGTATCTATGAATATACAGGCTTGTGTGTCTATTCTACTATAGTAATGAACATGATGCATGTGCAGAGTATCTATGAATATACAGGCTTGTGTGCCTACTCTACTATAGTAATGAACATGTTGCATGTGCAGAGTATCTATGAATATACAGGCTTGTGTGTCTACTCTACTATAGTAATGAACATGATGCATGCACAGAGTATCTATGAATATACAGGCTTGTGTGTCTACTCTACTATAGTAATGAACATGATGCATGTGCAGAGTATCTATGAATATACAGGCTTGTGTGTCTACTCTACTATAGTAATGAACATGATGCATGTGCAGAGTATCTATGAATATACAGGCTTGTGTGTCTACTCTACTATAGTAATGAACATGTTGCATGTGCAGAGTATCTATGAATATACAGGCTTGTGTGTCTACTCTACTATAGTAATGAACATGATGCATGCACAGAGTATCTATGAATATACAGGCTTGTGTGTCTACTCTACTATAGTAATGAACATGATGCATGTGCAGAGTATCTATGAATATACAGGCTTGTGTGTCTACTCTACTATAGTAATGAACATGTTGCATGTGTAGAGTATCTATGAATATACAGGCTTGTCTGTCTACTCTACTATAGTAATGAACATGTTGCATGCACAGAGTATCTATGAATATACAGGCTTGTGTGTCTACTCTACTATAGTAATGAACATGATGCATGTGCAGAGTATCTATGAATATACAGGCTTGTGTGTCTACTCTACTATAGTAATGAACATGATGCATGCGCAGAGTATCTATGAATATACAGGCTTGTGTGTCTACTCTACTATAGTAATGAACATGATGCATGCACAGAGTATCTATGAATATACAGGCTTGTGTGTCTAGCCTACTATAGTAATGAACATGTTGCATGCACAGAGTATCTATGAATATACAGGCTTGTGTGTCTACTCTACTATAGTAATGAACATGTTGCATGTGCAGAGTATCTATGAATATACAGGCTTGTGTGTCTACTCTACACTATAGTAATGAACATGATGCATGCGCAGAGTATCTATGAATATACAGGCTTGTGTGTCTACTCTACTATAGTAATGAACATGATGCATGTGCAGAGTATCTATGAATATACAGGCTTGTGTGTCTACTCTACTATAGTAATGAACATGATGCATGTACAGAGTATCTATGAATATTCAGGCTTGTGTGTCTACTCTACTATAGTAATGAACATGATGCATGTGCAGAGTATCTATGAATATACAGGCTTGTGTGTCTACTGTACTATAGTAATGAACATGGTAAATAATAACGTAGTGTTACACAAAGTAACTTTGGTGTTAAACCGAGTAACTTGTTTAGGTAACTGCTTGACTATGGAAACAAAAACAAACAATACAGTACAAGTTTAAAATAAACTCTGCGTCACTAGTCAGATTCTGAGGAATGATCAATCTACTTCAAACAAGTGCGGTGTTGGAGTGTGTGTCACCAAAAGCTATTGTCAACCTACTTCAACCTGCCTCCACCCAGTGTGGGGTCGGACGAGTGTGTGCTCCCATAGAGCTATTACAAAGCTGCATAACAAGACTTTACTTAATTCCCATCGAGTAAAATTCTGCTGCATATCGAATAAGTTCCTCTCTTGAGGAAGTCAAATCGAAACTAACAGAATATATGAAGTACTTACCTAAAAACCAAAGTTTACATCGTTGACATCAACTATTCGGTCATCATCACTAATATATACACCTAGCAACATCAACAACAACAAAAACATGTGTGGAAGAGAATGACAACTCTATAACAACAACTACAATAAGACAATGATCATCTTATACACAACTAACTTTCTACCTCTCACCTCCTAAGTACATCATGTTCTAGTAGTCTCCTTGCCTTCACCCTCCCCTCCTGCCTTCACCCTCCCCTCCACCCTCCCCTCCTGCCTTCACCCTCCCCTCCTGCCTTCACCCTCCCCTCCTGCCTTCGCCCTCCCCTCCTGCCTTCACCCTCCCCTCCTGCCTTCGCCCTCCCCTCCTGCCTTCACCCTCCCCTCCTGCCTTCACCCTCCCCTCCTGCCTTCACCCTCCCCTCCACCCTCCCCTACTGCCTTCACCCTCCCCTCCTCCCGTCACCCTCCACTCCACCCTCCCCTCCTGCCTCCACCCTCCCCTCCACCCTCCCCTCCTGCCTTCACCCTCCCCTCCTGCCTTCACCCTCCCCTCCACCCTCCCCTCCTGCCTTCACCCTCCCCTCCTCCCGTCACCCTCCCCTCCACCCTCCCCTCCTGCCTTCACCCTCCCCTCCTCTCGTCACCCTCCCCTCCACCCTCCCCTCCTGCCTTCACCCTCCCCTCCTCCCTTGACCCTCCACTCCACCCTCCACTCCTGCCTCCACCCTCCCTACATCCTAGCGCACCTCCAGAACCTGGAGGGACCACGACCTAAAGAAACTATCGCACACTGTCGTGGACTTGGTTCAAACTTGAAAAGTAGTTGCTAGAAATCAAGTGACCTCTGACCTGCCAACTGTACCACTCTATGTCAGTGATCAGAAGGTCTCCTGTTTGGGTACAGAGTTTGTGGGTTATATCACTTATTGAGTTTCATGAGGTATATCCTGTACTAAACACTTCTTGTAATAATATATATAGTAGATAGTACACTAACCACATCCTATAGTATCCTCCTGTTTGGGTCCAGAGTTTGTGGTGCTTATCACTTATTGAGTCTCATGAGCATATCCTGTAGGATACTACACACTTCATGTAGTATACGAGATAGTATACTAACCACATCCTATAGTATCCTGGACACCCAGTGCATGGCAGAAGAGACATGTATCATACCCAACTAGTCATGCTCAGCTATATATATATAATATATATATATAGGAACAAGAAGTGCCTAATCGATGATATCCTACTAATCATTGGTGTAAGGCTAAACCAATAGCAGTGGTAAGAATCATCTGGGGCACACATGTTGATACTAGTGAGTGGAATGGGTTCTTGTTCTAGTAGCCTGGGTATCCAGCTAATCTAAAGGAACCCAAGAATCTAAAGGGAACTCCCAAGAATCCAAAGGAACTCCCTAGAATCCAGAGGGAATTCCCAAGAATCTAAAGGGAATTCACAAGAATCCAGTGGGAATTCCCAAGAATCTAAGGGAACTCCCAATCTAAAGGGAATTGAACCCAACATCTTTACGTATCGAATTTAACTCCCGAACTCCCAAGCTAAAGGGAATTCCCAATAATCCAAAGGGAATTCCATGAATCCACTGCAAGAATCTAAGGGAACTCCCAAGAATCTAAAGGGAACTCCCAATCTAAAGGGAATTCCCAAGAATCTAAAGGGAACTCCCAAGAATCTAAGGGAAACTCGAATCCAAAGGGAATTCCCAAGTTGGATTCCCAAGAATCCAAAGGGAACACCCCAATCTAAAGGGAATTCCCAAGAATCTAAAGGGAACTCCCAAGAATCTAAAGGGAACTCCCAAGAATGGAACAAGAATCCAAAGAGAATTCCTAAGAATCCAAAGGGAACTCCCAAGAATCTAAAGGGAATTTCCAAGAGTGGGACAAAGCTTGAACATTTCGCGGCATAGTAATAATATTCATGTGAGAGTTGAATCAGCTTCAGAATAGAACTCAATTTTTTATATTTTTTTACAAATTAACTTTATAACTAACAATCGTTTCCTAATTGTGCATGGGGGTGGAGGGGAGAGATACAACTTCTAGCACATTCAAGTAGCTACTAATGGCAACTTGTTGCCACTAAATGATGTATGCATACTGAGTAGTTGCTGTCTGTTCTGGTGGAGCATACCAGAACATACGAGCGTACCAAGATGAACCAACAGCTTCTGACAGTGGCCCACAGGGAGGATGATCTTGCACAAGGACTTACAAACCATGATCATAGATTTCTGTTTAGTCTCGCATATAGCAAGACCCTTTACCAAATGCTGGGCAGCTCATTAAACTTTCGTACAATAACCCCAAATAACATTCCCTCTTTAAGGTTATTGATAGACTCTAACTGTGTGCTAATAACTACTGCCACACCTCGGTAAGGTTATTGATACACTCTGTGTGCTAATAACTACTGCCACACCTCTGTTAGGTTATTAATACACTCTAACTGTGTGCTAATAACTACTGTCATACCTCTGTAAGGTTATTGATACACTCTAACTATATGCTAATAGCTATGGCCACACCTCTGTAAGGTTATTAATACACTCTAACTGTGAGCTAATAACTACTGTCATACCTCTGTAAGGTTATTGATACACTTTAACTGTGTGCTAATAGTTACTGCCACACCTCTGTAAGGTTATTGATACACTTTAACTGTGTGTTAATAGCTACGGCCACACAGCATCTCTCCACCATCTTCCTTCCTAGAAGAGTAAGCCTCTGACATGACTAGAGCCAGTGAAAATAGGGATGACCCCTTACCTAAATATTAGGAAGTTGGAAGAGAGTAATTAACCCTTATCCATATTCACACTCGTTGAGAATGAACATAACACATCATCGGCAACATGCAGT
Organism: Cladorhizidae sp. MBARI D1340-BT2; assembly: GCA_028752905.1. Classification (NCBI taxonomy): domain Eukaryota; kingdom Metazoa; phylum Porifera; class Demospongiae; order Poecilosclerida; family Cladorhizidae; species Cladorhizidae sp. MBARI D1340-BT2. The sequence goes on from JAQNBH010000010.1 coordinate 5,784,087, forward strand.
GTAGCAGAAACGTCACTCCCCCCCCCCCAAGGCATTCCAAGCGATGTCACGCAAGACAAAAAATGCCAATCCGCCATCTTTCCAATTAAACATCGTGGCTTATCAGTAAGATGATCACCAGGTTGGTATAGCTTCTGTAATCTACAGATGCTCTAGGACATTTTTCTTCACACTAGCACGCAAATACAATGCAAATTAACAACATCAACAAAAGGGGCATGTATGTTCTCTCACCGTGTCACCGGGTGACCTGCCAAACACGGATTTGCAAGAACAATCAGCTACTTTGCAAGATTGAACCTGTTCATAATTATTAATTATCACTATTGGTGTTGATAGCATCACAGCCACATTAAGTGATTGTTATTATGATTGCATTTCCTTGTAAGGAGATATCACCTAGCTGGGCCAGTAGTCTAATTAAGGGAACTGGTTTGACCCTGCAAGGATAGTCTGCCAGTATTATCAGAGCGGTGCTCTAATTTTGGATTGCCTCAGTTTTTCTGTCTTTTGCTTATTGTACTTCTGCCATACAGGCTTTAACTATACTTCCTCTTTGATCAGTCAGCCCAGTTCAGTTGTAACACAGTAAGCTCCCTGGTGGCAGCCTACTTAGTGATAGCTAAACCAGATTCAGCAGCTAGTAGTTCTGGGCATGTCGCAGGACACCCTAGGACATCTGGTGGCAGCGGTTTGTGAACCTCACAAGCACGAGGTGCCAAGATCTGCTTAGCTAAGACCAGCTACTTGCTATTTATTTTGTTAGAATTGATTGAACAGTCAGAATGTCAAGGAAGCAAAACAAAAAGGAGACAATTCAGATGCACGTATAAGTGAATCCAAATCAGAAGAAGAGGGTGCAGGCAGCCAGCAGTCCTCATCAAATGGCAAGACTGCAGACTCTCAGCTAGCACAACAACCGCCAGAATGGATCCAGATGCTAATTTTCATGGACAAGAGTAGAAGAGAGGATGAAGTTCGAAAAGAGGAACTGAGAGAAGCCAGACAGAACGAAGAGCAGATAGCCCGAGATAGAATGTACGAGAATCAGCTGGAGAAAGAGTGGGAAGAGCTCTTGGAAAGAACAAGAACAGGAGTTGCTCTCGATACATCCACAGAATCGGTATGCACAACTGGTGAAGTCCGACGAAGGAAAGTGGACAGGTTTCGAACAAAAGCAAAGGATGAAGATGCTGAATCATTCTATTCAGCTTTTGAAGTGCATATGACAACGTCCAGGGAAGACAGAGCAGAGTGAACACGCCACCTCACCCCGCTGCTGGATTCAGCTGCCAGCAGAGTCTACATTGGACTAAGCGAGGAAACAAGACTTGACTACGACCAGGTCAGAGCTGCGCTGTTTGGTCATTACTGTGTACAGCAGGCGTCTCACAGACAAAGACTAGACGAACTGGGGAAAAAAGGATGGAGAAGCATGGGCCACTATGGGTGAAAGAGCCAGTCACCTGTTGAAACTCTGGGCCTAAGACTGCACTACAATGGATGACATAATAGAGCTGGTAGCAACCGACTTGGTGATGAAGACAATGCCCAAGGCACTAGCTACTCATGTGAAAGAGCAGAAGAAGAAGTCCCTCAGAGAAGCATTGCAGACAGCAGATGAATGGATGATGAACCGCAACTGGAGCTATGCAGTCTCATCCGAGGCAGATCAATCAGCGAACAGATTCCCCAGACGGGAAGACAGACAGCAGCAGAGCTGAGATGACAGAGGTGGGTGGACAGACACAGAAAAGACAGACCTCGGACACAGAGCCCAAAAGGAGGAGAGAGAAGTTCACCAAAAGAGGCACAGAACTGAAAACAGTCAGTAAAAGCATGGGAAAAGTCAACCCAAATTTGACAAAAGTGGGAAACAAAGATGCTTCCGTTGTAATATATATGGGCACTATGCCTCTGAGTGCCATTCAACAACTGTTTTATCAAGCTCGAAGTTGGACACAATCAATCTAGTGAAACCTCTGACCCAACAGCAGGAGCTAGCTCTTCTGGATACAGAGATCGCCAGAAAAGCAACAGTTACTGGGCGAATAGGAAAAGTCAACAGCAAAGACATCCTCCTAGATACTGGAGCTGGACAGACGGTGGTATATACATGTACATCCTGGACTGTTCAGAGACGAGCAGTATCTGGGCAAGACCAAATCTGCCTAAGGATTTGATGGCAGGATACAGAATCTCCCATTGGCACAGGTGGAGGTAGAGGTTGATGGAGTCAGTCGACATCTGGAAGTGCTGGTGGCGGACGAACTAGTCCATGACATGCTGCTTGGAAGGGATGTACCTGAGCTATGGGAATGGGGAAAGCAGTTATTGTACATATAGGACATCTCAGAAAAGACAGGACAACCGACAGAATGCTAGAAGAATACTTTTGGCCAGGAATCTACAATCAAGTGAAGCAGCTGTGCAAATCGTGTACAGAATGTCAGATGGCAAATAGAAGCAGACAGCCACCAGCACCTTTGATACCATCACCGGTATTAATGTTCCATTTACTATGGATATTATCGGGCCATTACCAGTGACAAATGAGGGGAACAAGTTCGCATTGGTGGTAATGGATTTTGCAACCAGATGGCCAGAAGTATTTGCAATGAGACAGACTGACAGTGCTACCATAGCTGACGAACTCCTGGTTTTATTCACTAGAGTTGGTGTACCGGAGGAGATTTTGACGGACTGTGGTAAGAACATGACAGGAAGATTAATGAGAGAACTATATAAGTTGTTAGGAGTGAGAAGTATCACTACCACACCATACCACCCAGCCACTGACGGAATGGTGGAGCGGTTTTTATGGTGGCCTAAAAGAAATGATCAGAAAGACTAGTAAAAAGTGGAATGGGCAATGGGATCTGGCATTGCCTTTCTTACTAGGAGAATATCGAAGCTCACCAAATGCAACGACTGGATTCACTCCTTCTGAATTATTGTATGGGCGGCAGATCAGAGGACCGCTACAAGCCTTGAGAGGGAGATGGACAGGTAAAAAGAACAAGTCTAACAATGTTGTGTTGTATCTGACCACAATCCAAGACTGGCTGGAATAAATCAAGGAACTGCCAGCAGCCAGAGAAGAGAGCCAGAAGGTGGATAGCAAGGAAAGATTTGACCTGAAGGCAAGAGAAAGAGAGTTTCAAAAAGGAGAACTCGTGAGAACGCCAGCGCTGGGTTAAAAAATGCAGACAGATTGGGAAGGCTCCTACACCATCACTGAGAAGCTGGATGAGACGACCCATATCAGCATGCTGGACCACCCCAAGAGACTTGTGAAGCGACAAGTGAACTTGATTAAAATAATTTGTGTCTCCCACTGCAGGGTGCATGATGGTGGAGTTGGTAGATGACAAGGATTTCGGACCTCAGGAGAAAGAATGAAGGAAGCACTGGCCTTCCCTTGGAGAGAAGCTGTCAGAAGGACAGAGAAACAGAGTGGAGGAGTTGTTAGTCAGACACAGGGATCTTGTGGAAGGGCAACCAGGTCTCACAAACCGAACAGAAATCAAACTGGAGACAGGTGCAGCGTACCCCTTGAGCAAGCCACCCTACAAACTGGATGCAGGCAAGGCTCGGCTAATGGATGATGCAGTGAGGGAGCTGCTTGAACTTGGCATCATTCGACCATCAATGAGTCGATGGACATCATTAGTCTTGTTCGTCGCTAAGAAAATGGCTCAAAGAGACTCTGCATAGATTATAGAGCTCTAAACAGCATTACCATCTCAGATCCGTTCCCACTCCCTCACATACATGGATTCCCACTCCGTCACATTCCAGAGTTGGCTGATAAACTGGGCAAAGCATCCTTCATCGCCACACTCGATTTGGCCAAGGGTTATCATCAGGTAAAGGGTTTTCATCAGGTAAAGGGTTCTCATCAGGTACCAATGTATCCGGATTCGATCGCAAATACAGCATTCATCACTCCCCGCGGGAAATGGGAATATCTGAGGATGCCCTTTGGCTTTTAAAAATGCTCCCGGTACCTTTCAAAGGTTGATGAATTCAATAATGGCGGACCTGGCAGACCTTGCAGCAGCCTACATTGATGACATAGTGGTTTTCAGCCAGGATTTCGATAGCCACTTGCAGCATCTGGAGACCGTATTTAAAACACTTACAGAAATGGGACTCAAACTGAAGCCCAAGAAGTGCACGCTCGCAGCAGGACATTGCCAATACCAGGGACACTCAGTAGGTGAGGGAAAGATAAGGCCGTTGCAGGCAAAAGTGAAGGTAGTGCTGCAGTACCCACCACCAAGTAAGAAGAAGGACATGCGTGCATTTTTAGGCTTGACTAATTATTATCGCCGATTTGTCCCCAATTACGGCTCATTAGCCATACCTCTCAATGATGCTACAAAGACAGCAACAGACAAGGTTGAGTGGTCAGCAGCCAGAATCAAGGCTTTTGAACAGTTGAAGAAAGCCCTTGCCAGCAACCCAGTGCTGGCAAGCTCAGATGAAGAGATCATATTACATACAGATGCCTCAGGTATCGGCATAGGGGCTGTGCTCAATCAGGATGATGGGCAGGGAGGTTGCCTATTATTTGAGACGACTCAAACCAGCAGAGAACAGGTAGACTGTCACTGAATAATGTCTAGCAGTAGTCGGGGCAGTCAAACATTTCAGGGTGTACCTGAGTGGTGCACCCTTTACTATTGTGACCACCATAGTCTCCTCTATCTTCATCATATGAAGGCTGAAAATGGAAGGTTAACCCGTTGGGGACTGGCCCTTCAGCCTTACCTGTTTGAGGTAGTTCACAGAGCAGGCATACGACCTCAGAATGCCGATGGGCTCTCTCGTCAATCTTAGAGTAGGACTTCGCCCACCGAAAGGAAGAGAGGGGTGTCACCGGGTGACCTGCCAAACACGGACTTGCAAGAACAATCAGCTACTCTGCAGGATCGAACCTGTTCATAATTATTAATTATCACTATTAATGTTGATGTGATTGTTATTATGATGTTCAGTGTATGCATTTCCTTGTAAGGAGATATCACCTAGCAGGGCCAGTAGTCTAATTAAGGGAACTGGTTTGACCATAGGGGCAGTATTATCGGAGTGCTGCCGTTCCTTGTAAGGAGATATCACCTAGCAGGGCCAGTAGTCTAATTAAGGGAACTGGTTTGACCCTAGGGCCAGTATTATCGGAGTGGTGCTCTAATTTTGGAGTCTCTCAGTTTTTCTGTCTTTTGCTTATTGTACTACAGATTCAGACTTCAGCCATAAAGGCTTTAACTATATTTCCTCTTTAACCAGTCAGCACAGTTCAGTGGTAGCACAGTAAGCTCCCTGGTGGCAGCCTACTTAGTGATAGCTAAACCAGATTCAGCAGCTAGTTCCAGGCGTGTTACAGGACACCCTAGCACACACTGGCATTGGTGCATGGCACCTCTACACGTCATCATCATGTGTATGTGCACATCTGGTGCTGCGACAATCCCAGGTTCACCTGTGCTTGTCTCAAGTTCTATCTACATAGAACCAAGATGAGCATGAATATGACCTTCAACCCTCTGTGATTCATGAATTTAACCATGCCTACATGGTAGTCTTGTACCTGACTATGATATACAAGTGAGGAAACTGACTAATAGCCAGTAACTAGTAGTGTGGAGAAATTCATATCAGTGTCCTCATTGCTGCCCCTTATCACTCTTGGAGGAACCCTGTGGAACACATTACGTCCATAATTAACTTGGGATTACAGTGTGTCGGTCTTGCTAGGAAAGAAATGGGTTCAGAGTAAGAGAGAATGGCAGCTTGATGTAATTCAGTGAAAGACGTCAGGAAACTTGCTGAAATGCATCCATGATTTGCAGAGGCTGTATAGTTGATTCAATAGAGCCTGTTAAAATTCAACTTACACAGGTATTACAGCATTTGAAGTTGAGGGTAAACAGTTCATCGCATTCAATTCAGCTTCACAGCAAGATTTGGATGAATTTGCTAAGGCATTATTGTTATTTGACCAGTTATTCAACTTGAAGATCAAGAAAGCTGAAGTTCGCAAGTTCCCATGCTTGAAATTCTTTTATGAGCACTGCTGCAGAGAAAGACACAATTTTTTGGATATTCTCAAGTGTGGTTCGCCTGATTGTGGGATTTGTAAGCCTGTACGACTTCCATATGCAGAAGTTACATCATCTCCCTGATCCAACACCAGGTCCTGATGGCCACTTCAAACCATTTGAGTCAGTGCTAGGTACAGCTACTATGGAAGACTACAGGCCATCGCTGCAGTCTGGGAAGAAGAAGAAAACACTTCCATTTATTGCATCAGTCCAGCATGTCAAGAACGTTGACATGATGCTACAGTGTGATGAGTGTGGTTTATGGCGGTTGCTGTACAGCAAGAAGAAGTTGAAATTAAACGATAGACAGTGTCTGGAACGTGAACTGGATGGACTCATGTTCACATGTGGATCGTCACTTGAAGATCTTGCTCTGTCTGATTCATTCAATGAGGTCTATGTCAGAAGCATGGTGTGTTCAGAACCAATCGAAAAGCTATACTACTCTGCAGGATATAATCCTATTTTTATCTACTGTGCTAAGTACTGCTGTTATGGGAACAGACTCACAGTTAAACTATCCACGGTGCAGCGACTGTCAACAGCCCCAAATACCAAGCAAATCTTCTTATCTACACTCCAAGTAACTGGATCACACTATATAATATTGCTGTGTTATAAAATAGTAATAATAAAAATAGTAATAATAATAATAATAATTAAAATTAATTAATTTTTGTGGTTTGTGGTTTTAATAATGTAATAGCCTGCCTGCCCTGCGCCTGCCTGCCTGCATACTGTTTATGTCTCTTGATGTGATGAGAACTGTCGGGGAAACAACCTTACCAACTTCAGAAAACCACTAACCAGGAAACCACTCAGACACCCCAGGAAACTACTACGTCTTCAAGTCTTCAAAGACCCACAGACCACAGCACGAGGAAGAGTAGTGGCAGACCACGGCACGAGGAAGAGTAGTGGAAGAGTAGTGGCAGACCACGACGAGGAAGAGTAGATAGTTATAAGTACTTATATCTTTATATGGAATTATTGACCTAATGTATAGATAGTTTTGATGTAATATATAAGAACTGGGCCAACGCCTTGATCGAGAGAATGAATCGCTAGAGAGAATTAGGCTGAGAGCCGAAAGAGACTGAACACTGTATAGTTATATATGTGTTTACGTGGTATCTAATATTTGTATGTTTAACTGACGTATACTTATTCAGAGGCTACTGGAGAAGTGCGCTGGGAAAGCTTACAGCTACTGGGCATAGATAAACTAGGCAGCAGAGTTAGCCAGGGAGGCTAACGTTAGGACCTAGGTATTTCGGAGACTTTACCCCAGGGCGCTAAGGGATCGGTGACCCTGATTTATCATTAGGATTATTAACCGAGGTAGAAAGACCTTAGAGCAGAGCGTAAATTTCCCCGACAAGAACCAATGAATCTTATTGGAGTGGCGTAAGTAGATATGACCAGATAAGGGACATTGGAAAACTGTACACAACTAGAAACTTACAGTCAGTCTCTATTTCCTTCCTGGGTACAAACTTGTTGGTGAGTAGGTTCTCTTTGGGAAATATAAACTGGACTTGTGTTGAGCACATTTCAGCTATCTTAATGAGGGGTGCTGTGCCCACCTCATTCCATATAATCAGCACTTTATGAAAGATCGCTATAGTGCAAAAATGCGAAATGATTCTGGGCAAAATCGATATTCTCTTGTAAGTTTGCAACACCATCGTACATTGTTCCCGAAGCTTGGATCTCTGTGTGAGACCGCCGCGGAGGTACTGTGGCGTTCACATTTCTACCGCACACGATCATCACCTGCAAACATTTGAACACTTATTAATACTTACGAATATATATGTATGTCGACCTTTTACCTGTTAAGAGAGTTTCTGATTAAGTAGTTGAAAAGACTCCTACAGTGGTGACCACCGACGAGCTCGAACCATCGTTTTGAGCACGAACACGCCATGGCCGAGGTCAATGCCGTCGCCCTTAAGCTGCCGAGCTTCTGGACCACGGACCCTGAAATGTGGTTCGCCCATGTCCAAGGGCAGTTCAACTCGAGGGCCCCACCCATCACCCTGGACGCCACCAAGTACGGCTACCTGGTGTCGGCACTCGACCAGCAAGTCATCCACCGGCTGCGCAGGAAGATCCTCGACGCACCGGGCGAGGGCAAGTATGACCACCTGAAGGCCGCCTTGCTCAAGGCCTATGGCCTCACAGAGGAGCAGAAGGCCTTCAAACTGGCTGGCATCACCTCCCTTGCCACGGGCATGAAGCCCACCGCCCTCCTCGACGAGATGGAGGGGCTGGCAGAGGATTCGTCATCAAAGGCTTTTGCGCTACACTTCCGCAGGGCCATGCCACCGGAAGTGACAAAGAGTTTGGCCAGCCGGGATTTCCCGTCCATATCTGACCTCGCCACTGCCGCTGACCGGGTCATCGAGGACCTCGCCCTCCTCCAGCCAACGGATGGAGCCATCATGGCCGCAGTGGACACAAAGGGCCGCAGATCCACACGTACTTCTCGCCCTGTCACCGACGACAGCAGCACGGATAAGCCCTACTGCTTCTACCACACCAAGTTCCGGCAGCAGGCCAGGAACTGCCGGGGCACCTGCCAGTGGGCCCACGACCACTCGGGAAACGCCGATGCCGGCCGCCAGTAGAGCGGGCGGTCGGCATACACCAAAGCTCACCTCAGACCCTCTTGCTTTGGGGCTCCGTCTATGCCCTAGCCGACGCTGACCAACATGCTGTTCCTCTCCTCTTTGTGAGCGACCGCAGCTCTGGCCGCAAATTCCTCGTCGATGGTGGGTCCACGACCAGCGCTTTCCCAGCCACCCGCCAGGATCGGGACCAACCCCGCTCCGCACCACTGGTTGTGGCAAATGGGTCCACGATCGCCACGTATGGCGACCGGGAGATCCCGCTGGACCTCGGGTTCCAGCGAGCCACGTGGCGGTTCACGATCGCGGATGTGCTTCACCCCATCCTTGGCCTGGACTTCCTCTCGGCCCATGGGCTCTGCATCGACTTTGCGGCCCGCAGACTGTTCAACCGCTCCACCATGAAGGTTACGTGCATCATGCCGGATGTCCACACGTCCTTCGGCTCCAATGCCATGATGCCAGTCGATGACTGCTGGCGGGCCATCCTCGTGGACTACCCCTCGTTGGTGGAGCCGACTTTCCGCTCTCTGACAGTGCCACACGGGGTGCGGCACCACATCCCCACGACCGGGCCTCCGGTCCACGCACAGGCGCGGCGCCTCCCCCCTGATAAGCTCGCTGCTGCCAAGAAGGAATTTGCAGCCAAGGAGGCAGCTGGGATCATCAGGAGGTGCCACGATGCTCGTCCACCCTCGCACCTCTGCTCCTACATCTGTGACCATGGATGCCTCCGAAGTGGCTGTCGGGGTCAGCCTGGATCAGTTCATTGATGGCCGGTGGCAGCCCATCGCCTTCTTCTCGAGGAAGCTGAAGCCGCCCGAACGACGCTACTCAGCATTCGACCGCGAGCTGCTCGCTATCTACCTGGCCATCCGCCGTTTCCGATTCTTCCTCGAGGGACGTCCGTTCCGGGTGTTAACGGACCACAAGCCGCTGACCACAGCTTTGGCCTTGAACGTTGACCACTCCCCTCGACAGGACTGCCACCTCTCGTACATCGCTGAGTTCACGACCGAGCTACACCACCTCCCTGGCAGGGATAACGTAGTGGCCGATGCCCTGTCGCGCTCTTACGAGGCCGACATCAACTCCATCATCCCACAGGCGATCGACTTTGCCGACATGGCGCTGGCTCAACGGACGGACAATGACATCCTCACCTTCAGGACCAAGCGTGACACCGGCCTGATCCTCCAGGACATCATGATTAGCGGCTCCCGACTCCTCTGCGACACCAGTCAGGGCCGTTCCCGACCACTGGTTCCAGCTGCCTGGCGCCGTCCAGTTTTCGATGCCCTCCATGGGCTCTCTCATCCTGGTGCTGCTGCTACCCGACAGCTCGTCGCAGCGCGCTTCGTCTGGCCGCTCATGAACCGGGACATCAAGAAATGGGTCAAGTCCTGCACAGCCTGCCAAGCCTCCAAGATCAGCACGCACGTGTCCGCACCGCTCCAGGTATTTGACACACCCGACCGCCGCTTCGACCATGTCCACGTCAATGTGGTTGGACCGCTGCCGCCAGCCCAGGGCTGTTCTTACCTCTTCACCATGGTGGACCATTTCACCCGGTGGCCAGAGGCGGTCCCGATGTGCGACTCTGTCACGCCCACCTGCGCCCGTGCTCTCTTCCGGGGTTGGATCGCCCGCTACGGTGTCCCCACGCGGATCACGTCTGACCGCGGTCCGCAGTTCACGTCCGAGCTGTGGGCCGAGCTGCACAAGCTCCTCGGCACCAAGGACTCGCATACCACATCGTACCATCCCCAGGCCAATGGCATGGTCGAGTGGTTCCACCGGCAACTGAAGGCCTCCCTCATGGCACGCTTGGGCGACAACCCGAACTGGATGGACGAGCTCCACGTCGTCCTCCTCGGGGCCCAGACTGCCCTGAAGGCGGACATCGGCTACTCGTCCGCAGAACTGGTCTACGGCACCACCCTCCACCTTCCAGGGGAGTTCTTCGACCCTCCGGTGGCCGACGATGGCCGCCCCCGAGAGTTTCTCCCTCAACTATGGGAGGCCATGGCACAGTTGCGAGCAGTCCCCGTATCCCGACACGTCCAACACTCATCTCACGTCCCAGCTTCCTTGGCTGACTGTACGCACGTGTGGATTCGCAGGGATGGCTACCGCCGCCCACTGCAACGACCCTATGATGGGCCCTTCGCCATCATTTCTCGGGATCCGAAGTTCTTCACGGTTGCCCTGGGCACCAGGGTCAACAACGTCTCCATCGACCGTCTCAAGCCGGCCTTTCAGGAGGACCTGGGTGTGTTCATGCCGCCGTCCCCATGCACCCTGGCTCAACCTCGCAGACTTCGCCCTGATGCACCTGCTTTCGTGCCGCAGGCACCGCCGCCGCCTGCTCTCATGCCCTACCCACAAGTTACTACCCGAAGCGGCCGAGAAGTCAGACGCTCCGTCCGCTTCCAGGACTGATTTCGGGGATCTCGCATGCTGGGGGGGGAGTGATTGTGGCGTTCACATTTCTACCGCACACGATCATCACCTGCAAACATTTGAACACTTATTAATACTTACGAATATATATGTATGTCGACCTTTTACCTGTTAAGAGAGTTTCTGATTAAGTAGTTGAAAAGACTCCTACAGTACTTATGGATAGTTGATCAACTCTCACAGAGTCCAAGTTAACTGGGTCAGGTTTATGCATCGGCTCTGTGATGTGCCTCGAGAGAATCACCATTAAAACGACGGTTAGTAGTCCCGCGCACACCGTGAAGAGAAATATCCGCAACAACTTCGACATGCTACTGCAACCTTCTAGACCGAACCCCTTTACCTAGAGATGTTTAACCTGCCAGTCGAGTTCCCCACGTAACCTTTTGCACTTTCATTTAGTAGTGTAGTGCGGGGTGTCTCGCTTAATCCACGAAGACGGAGGCACAAAACTTCTTATATATCAAAACACGTGACTATGACCATCAATCAGAATGACGTGAGTAAAATATGACGTAAGTTATAGACTAATTAATCGATCAGTAGGTCCACTACAGTAGAAATGCAGTTGCGTGGCTAGTGAAGGTGTGGTGGAGAGATGGACAATACTTTTAGCATTATTACTAATAATTTTGGAGAGTTGGCAATAGGCTGGCTAGACTGGGAGAAGTATCTGGAGGCAGTGGAGGAAATGTTCATGGGAAGCAAGGAAGAGAACAGAGAGAGAGGCTACGTTCAACTATGGGATGACTATAGAGAAGCAAGAAAGGAAGTGAAAAAGGCTATTAGGAAAGAGGAAGGAATTGAGGAAGAGAACTATAAAGAAGATTAGAGAGCAGGGTGTGACTTGTTGTAAGCTGTTTTTTAATGATTTAAGAGCAAAGAGGAAGGAGAGAAGGATAAAAGGAGTGAAAGATGATGAGGGAAGGATGGTGGAGGAAGAAGACAAGGTGTTGGAGGTGATGGCAAAACACTGGGAAGAGCTGGGGAGGAAAAAAGAGGATGCCACAGTACAACAGTTAAAGAATTTTTTTTTATAGATAGGAGAAGTGGGTGTGGGTATGTGTGAAGAAGTAAGTTGGGAAGAAGTAGTAGAGGTAACGAAGTGTTTGAAGAGAGGAATGGCACCAGGTCCTGATGGAATGTAGAATGAGATGCTGATGTATGGAGGTAGAAGGTTGGGTGATGGTGCAGGCGATGAATGTGGTTATGAGGATTGAGTGCTGCCCAGTGGACTAGAAGAGGAGTTTACTAGTACCTCTCCACAAGGATGGTGACAAAGTGTGTGGGACATGTCTTGAGTGAGTACAATGCAATATTTACAAGGTCAACAAAACTTCCTGTGGTGGTTGTGGACATCATGTTATTGATCTGACCTAGGTACACACACACACACTTGTAATAACAATAATAATTCCTATGGGGACACACTGGACCAACACTTGAGGCAGGTTGAAGTAGGTTGACAATAGGACATGTCCAAACCACAAAACGCTTCTGCACTACTTAAGGGACTTAGAGTGACAGGACGACTAACAAGCCACTTAAGTGAACCTGGTTTCCATGACACCCCAGCCATATTACTGATCTCTCCCTGTCAGCAGTCTTGTCTGGACCAAGATAACAATCTACCTCCTGGTGCTATACCTCTAGCACTTAATGACTGGGCTATCTGTTGTAGCCACTTAGTCACCTCAGTTGTGATGACTCCCAGATCTCTATTATTGGTATTCTTTCACCTATAATCTTATCTAAGCCAATACTACTCCACCAGACTCTCCCTCAGCCTATTATAACCAATCTCAGTATAAGTAGTAAAACAATAATTGACTGGCATATAACAACACAATCAAATAATTAAGAGTCAAGTCAGTCTATCCTGTTAAGCATAGCTCTAACCTCTCTCTGTCATTAACGAACATGATCTTATTTTATACACCATTTGTTCTAGTCACAACACTCTTCAAGATGTCCTTCTTTGGTCATTTGGAGTGGTGCTCTGACATATGACTGGGCTGACTTGGCCAATCAGGTTGCATGGGAGCTTCTCGAAGCTTTCTCCTTCACAGACTTGTGGTCTTGTAAGAAGTTGTAATTGCCTGTGTGGTTGCCTGTTTGTGGTTTTGTTGTTCCCAAAGCGGCTGTCAGGACACACACTGGACCAACACCACACTGGGTAGTGGCAGGTTGAAGTAGGTTGACAATAGACACACACTGGTCCAACACCACACCAGGTTGAGGCAGGTTGAAGTAGGTTGACAATAGCTCTATGGGGACACACACTGGACCAACACCACACTGGGTTGAGACAGGTTGAAGTAGGTTGACAATATCTCTATGGGTACACACACTGGACCAACACCACACTGGGTTGAGGCAGGTTGAAGTAGGTTGATAATAGCTCTATGGAGACACACACTGGACCAACACCACACTGGACGGAGACAGGTTGAAGTAGGTTGACAATATCTCTATGGGGACACACACTGGACCAACACCACACTGGGTTGAGGCAGGTTAAAGTAGGTTGACAATAGAGCTCTATGGGGACACACACACTGGACCAACATTGGGTTGAGGCAGGTTGAAGTAGGTTGATACTAGCTCTATGGGGACACACTGGACCAACACCACACTGGGTTGAGACAGGTTGAAGTAGGTTGACAATATCTCTATGGGGACACACACTGGACCAACACCACACTGGGTGGTGGCAGGTTGAAGTAGGTTGACAATAGCTCTATGGGGAAACACACTGGACCACCATACAGGGTGGTGGCAGGTTGAAGTAAGTTGACAATAGTTCTATGGGGAAACACACTGGACCAATATCACACTGGGTGGAAGGTTGGAAGTGGGCTCTATAATGTGATGTATACTGCTGTAGTTTTATAGCTAATGAATAATGAATGATGTAAGCACATCCTTCCCTTCTTCTTGAACTCCAGGTCTCCCACTTCCCTGAGTTGCCTGAAGCACTTGTCTGTTGACAGAGAGACAGATGAAGATCTGAAGTCCCTGAAGAGTTTAGAATGACTGCCAAGAGACAACTCTAGCTACTGGCTAGTACTCCTCTTCTAAAGATTGAGGACTTGTTCAGTATTGTAGTTTTAGATGCATTGCCTGAATTATTTGAGGGGGTGAAGTTAAGTAACGTGCCATGTGGATATAACCTGGTTTATAATTACATACTACTTACTGTATTCCTGCACTGGTGTTCGGGGACACCTACATTGTGTTAGCAGAGCACATGATGGCCAGTCAATTGCATGCTGGTGTAGCGCCACACCCGTGATGGCTCACGTGACTCAGAGAATATTTCAGCTGACTAGTGTGTATCAATTTTGCTTTTTGTAATTGAAGAATAATTTTGTGCAAAAGTTCTTTTTGTTTTAGCTCCCGCTAAAGTGGTGACCCTGACTGAAAGATACGCGCAACCTTCTCCCCACCATGGCACTCGCCCAGCAGGACGTCACCGCCATCGCTGAGGCTCTTCAAGGACTCAACAACGCGGCCCCAACAGCCGTTCAAGCCGTCACACTCAAGCTTCCCAACTTCTGGACAGCCCGACCTGTACTCTGGTTTGCTCAGGTCGAGGCCCACTTTGATACCAGGAACATCACCATGGACAAGACAAAGTACAACTAAGTTGTCACTGCCCTGGACAATGAGACTGCTGCTGAAGTTTAAGCTCTATTACTGCACCCACCAGTTGCCAATCAGTATGAATCCCTGAAAGCAGCATTGGTTGGGGCGTTCGCCAAACCCAGGCAGAAAAGGACAATCAACTTCTTAACCTGTCTGACCTTGGAGATAGAAAAACAAGTGGCCTCCTACGGTCATTGAACGCCAACCCGGAAACGCTACTCCGTGCTCTCTTCCTCATTCAGTTGCCCACAGATATATGTCGTGTCCTTGTGGGCACAGACCTGCCTGTTGATGATCTGGCCAGGCAGGCCGACCGTATCATGTAAGCCCCACTAAAGGTGACCTTCCCCACCCTTACATTTCTGTGGTGAAACGCCCAGCCAGTCAGCCACCCCCACCTTGTCAGCTATGTTCCTTCCATGGGAAGTTTGGTGAGGCAGCCCGGAAATGTGGCCGCAAGGGTTGTCCCATGAGCCGCCTAATCCCCACTGCCAAGTCCCCAGTTTATCCTACCTCCTCTACGGTCTCGGAAAACAGGCAGGCTGGCCGCTAAAAATCTCTGTGGTCGGCCATGCAGAGAAAAATACGATGATAGTGTGTGATCGATGCTCCGGCCATTCCTACCTTGTCGACTGTGGGGCATAAGTCTCCGTGTTTCCCCGCTTCTGCTGCTGACAAGAAGTCCCGCCCTCCCACTACCCCGCCAATGGCTCACTGATCGCCACATGGGGCACACGCAGGGGCTCTCTCCTCCTGGGCAAACGACACACTTTCACCCAGGAGTTCAATGTTGCTAATGTCACAAAACCTATATTGGGTGCTGACTTCTTCCTCAATAATTGCCTTGCCATCGATCTTGCTGGAAAATGCCTCAATGACATGACGGACTCTACCACGATCCCGGCTACAACCACCAGGCACCAGCCCTCCATTGCTGGTCTCCACGTCACTTCGGCCAATATCTTTGACCAAGTTATCAACGAGTTCCCTGAGACTACTTGTCCCCCAGTTCAAAGACTCAGACATCAACAAGCATGGCATTGACATCACATCATCACTGAGGGTCCTCCTCTTCATGCCCGTGCTCGCCGCCTAGGCTCCGAGAAACTGGCCATTGCTAAGGCAGAGTTTACCTTGATGGAAGAGTGGGGGATCATTTGCCGCTCAAATTCTCCTTGGGCCTCCCCCCTTCACATTGCCCCTAAACCTGGCGGTGGTTGGTGACCTTGCGGAGAATTCTGCCGGCCCAACGACATCACTACGGATCACCGCTATCCTCTTCCCCACATCCAGGATTTCAACAGCCACTTGGACGGCATGCAAATGTTCTCCAAAATCGAGCTCTTGCACGGCTACCATCAGATACCGGTTGCTCCCGAGGATGTTCCTAAAACAGCCATCATCACACCCTTCGAGCTATGCGAATTCCTCCGCATGCCCTTTGGCCTAAAGAATGTGGCTCAAGCATTTCAGAGGCTAATGGATGGCATCCTCCATTGTACACCCTTCGCATTCGTAAACCTTGATGACATTTTGATAGTCAGCCCGAACACCAACGCCCATGTTGAGCACCTGCGCCATGTCTTCCACCTTCTCTCTGCCAATGGCATGGTCATCAACAGGGCTAAATGTGTGTTTGGAAGTCAATTACCTGGGCCACCATGTCAGTGCTACCGGCATTTCACCACTAGCCTCAAGGGTTGATGCCATACAGCAGTCCCCGATCCCTGACTTCAAAGCCAGCTTCCAACGTTTCCTTGGCACATGCTCAATTATTATCACCATTTCATGCCCAAGCTGGCCGACAAACTTTGCCCTCTCCATGAGGCTACAAAGGTCAAGAGACAATCCATCACGTGGACTCCCGAATGTCAGTTTGCATTTGAGACAGCAAAGGCCGCACTAGCAAATGCTACATCATCCTCATGCTTCAGCCCAAACTAGCATCACTGTGGACGCTTCATACAAGGCAGTGGGCGGCCAAATTGAACAACTACTGGATGGTGTTTGGCACCCAGTCGCATTATTTTCCCGTAAACTATCCAACGCTGAGAAGAAGTACAGTGCCAGCCTTCAACCGTGAGCTTCTCGCAATCTATTTAGCAATCAAGCATTTCTGCCACTATATCGAGGGCCGCCCCTTCACCGTAGTCACAGACCACAAACCTATAACCTTTACATTTACCAGCACCATGGAATGGTCACCTGGCCAAACACGCCATCTTACCTTCATTGCTGAATTCACCACTGATGTGCAGCATATCAGTGGCAAGGACGATATTGTTGCAGATGTCTTCTCCCGCACCGCATCATCTCTGCTATCGCCTTACCCACTATTGACTACCGTCAACTCACAGCTGATCAGGCAGCCTCCACAGAGAGTGCAGCCTACAGGACATCCATCACAGGCCTCAATTTTGAGGATGTCCCATTCAATGACTTAACAGTCCTCTGTGACCTCTCCACAGGGACTCCCAGACCCGTCATCCTAGGAGTGGACACGATGCATCTTTGATGCCATTCATGGTCTCTCCCACCCTGGCAGCCGTCCAACTCGAGTGATTTCATATCGATTTGTTTGGCACGGTTTTAAACGGGACATTCGCCGCTGGTGCAAAGAGTGCCATGCCTGTCAGGCATCTAAGATTCAATGACATATTCATGCACCCCTAACTAAACGGGCCCCTCCAGACCGACATTTTGGCAGCATCCATGTTGACATTGTTGGCCCACTCCCAGTGTCCGAGGGGATGACCTACCTCTTCACCATCATTGATAGGCTTAGCCGCTGGCCAGAGGCCATCCCAATGCCAGATTCAAAAACGAGACATGTGCCAGGGCACTCCTCCGGCATTGGATTGCATGCTTCGGTGTACTGGGTGACATGCTCTCCGACCGGTGCCCCCAGTTGACCTCACATATGTGAGCTGCCCTTAACTCTCTCCTCGGCATCTCAGCCTCTACCACCACAGCTTACCATCCCCAGGCCAATGGCATGGTAGGGCCACTCCATTGACAAATCAAGGCATCCCTCAAAGCACAGCTCAGAGGACCCAATAGGATGGATGAACTCCCTCTTGTCCTCCTGGGCATCAGGACGGCTTGGCGGGAAGACTCTGGATGCTCTGCAGCTGATCTAGTAATATAGGGTGCATCCCTGCACCTGCCGGGTGAATTCATCATCAGGAACATGCAGCGCCGCCCCATCCACGGAATTCCTCCGGCATCTGCAACAGTCTATGCGTTCAGCAATACCACCACCTCCGGTGTTTCATGGCCATCACCCCACTTTCACGCCAAACAATTTGGCCGCCACTGGTTTTGTCTATGTATGCCATGGCGCTCACCGTGACCCACTACAGCGACCCTACTCAGGACCTTTTAAGATCATGGAGGCTGCGGACAAGTTCTTCATCCTTGATATTAACAGGAATCCAGAATCGGTGTCTATCGATCATCTCAAAGTTGCATATGGATTCAGCAGCACTGCTCTTCTCCAAAGACTGATCTGGCACCACTGCCTACTTCCCGCTATGGTCGACCTCTACATGCCCCTTCCCATGAGTAGGCTTTGGACATTTCACTTCCCTTCACTGGGGGGGGGGGGGGGGGGGGGGGGGCAGTGGCGCCACACCCGTGATCGCACGTGACTCAGAGAATATTTCAGATGACTAGTGTGTATCAATTTTGCTTTTTGTGATTGAAGAATAATTTTGTGCAAAAGTTCTTTTTGTTTTATATAGCTCTCGCTAAACTGGCTAATAACTATGGCGGTGCATAAATCAAGCTTAGGCACTAATTGGAAGCAGAGTATAGGAAGCATATGATTAGTGAAGAGGTGCACACAGTTCCTTATCTAGCTGCTGACTTGGGCCTTGACCAGGGGCTCATCTAGCTGCTGACTGGCGCCTGGCAGCACTGAGGTGTCGAGCTACTGACTAGAGCCTGGCAGCACTGAGGTGTCTAGCTGCTGACTGGGGCCTGGCAGCACTGAGGTGCCTAGCTGCTGACTGGGGCCTAGCAGTACTGAGGTGTCTAGCTGCTGACTGGGCTGCTGACTGGGATTGGCTGAAGCAGTGATGAATGACAATAATAATTCTCCGATGATAATTGCAGCAACCACAGCACTACTAATTAACGTTACTAATTAACGTTATTCTGTAGGGGTCAGAGTCCAGCTTCCTTTTGCAAGTTTGTCATCTTGTGTTTAGGATGGTGCCATCCAGGAGGTAGAGATGGGTGGGTCCTCATGTCTTGAGGATCCTGCGGCTGCTCTGGTGCAGAGTTCACCCTGGAGAGGGCAAGAGCATACAGGTTGAGGACGACTAATACACACTTAACCAACCCTCAGTGGACAAGGACATTTCAATGACCTCAATAATCAACTCTTTCCATGTTTCACTAGATGCTCTAGCCTTCGTCAGGAATAATGAGATGCCAATACTCGCTTGAGCTGGTTATGTGCGGGCAGCTAGCTGTACACCATGTGATACTAACCACACCCTCACATGTGTCTAGCACGTGAACCGGAGATGGCAAAATTAAATTAAAATTAATAATTAAACAATAATAAATTTAAAAAATAACGTGCAGTGCCACCTTCACTAGCAGTTGCTTCTGTCTTCAGGCCTACTTCAAGATGGAGGCTTCCTCCCACAAAAGAGGATGTCCGTGTATGCTCAGCAATTGCAGATTTTAAGTTCAATTTCAAGTTGATTATTGAGGGGATCCAAATTGATTATTGAGTGTGTCATTATAATTGATGTCATTGTTAATGCCCCAGCCACCGAGGCACAACAATGAGAACAGTATAACCACTATACTCTCCAGCAGGTATTGTTCTCCGGTAATGCCGCCACCAGAGTTCCCTCTCAATCCTAGCACAAGCTAAACAGTAAGGTTCTTAGGCCTTAAGTTAACTTTAATCAAGTCGAACTAAACACAAGTAGACTGAAATGCTGGAGCCGAAGGGAACTCCTGAGCTGGGGTTGCAGAGAGGTATAAATACCCTTGCAATCCCGCCCTTACAAGAAAGGTGATGAATGTATAGACAATTGTAAAGTGATTAGATGATGAATAGGTGTTGAGTTTATTGTGATGTGATTAGAAGATATGTGTTTATGAGTCTATTGTGATGTGATGAACAAGTCATTGTAGCATGTTTATTAATAATTATTAGCCATTAGGGCTTCTTAGTGTTTGATGTTCCCAGTTTCTCAGGGCTGTCTTCAGCAGTCAGGGCTGGGACCTGACAGTCATATTCATCATATTTAATGCCATGACCAGAATGAACCTCCCACTCCCCCCCCCCCACACACACACACTTGACCTTATAGTGCGCACCTCTAATAGCCAGTGGCATGTCAATGCTTTAACTCTTACTCTAACCCTAAGCTTAACGCTAGCTATTAACCTAGGCCTAACCATATGGGGACACACACTAGACCAACACCACACTGGGTGGAGTTTCATCTAGAATTAGCTCTATTAAGATCATGCCTAGTTATAAGGACTCCACAGAGTGACCTTCATACAAGACCTTGTGCTACTCTCCATTGAGCACACATACAGCAAAATGGCCTCCTTCGCTACAAGAGAGCTGGCTCAATGCTGCCATAAGACTTGCCAGTGTAGAGGTGAGGTCATCATCTAAGGGAGTTTAATGTCTCCACTAGCAGCTGTCTACTTGTGCATACGTGATGACCTTGTCAACATAATATGTAACGCTATCTAGTTATGTTCATGTACCATTAGTAATAGACATGGGATTTTTATGTCATTTTGTTCAGCAAAATATGATGTTTTTATGTCATTTTTGGTGGTAAAATATGTGCTGAAAATGCCAAAATATGGCTGATTCTGAAATTCAGATAAGTAGGGGCTATAATTATATCAGGAAAAACAAACAGTTTTAAACCTTTTATTATGGGATAGAACAACTAGCAGTCAGCAGCACAAGAATAGAAACAGATTGGTAGCCACAATTAAAGTATTATAATTATTGGACCAGATGTAAATACAAAGTTCCACTATAATGCCTTAAGTAGAAAATATTCTGTGCCAAAGTTACATCTTCCATGGCATATACTCTTTGTTAGGAGTTTCTTTTCTTGCTGCTGATTGATGAAAAAGTACAAGTACATATTAAAACCTCCGGAATTACTGGATTACTTTAAGGATTCTCAGTTATTTTTTATTATTACATAACACAATCTCAACAAAAACAACAAAAATACCAAAATAAAAAAGTAATAATCTCTTATTACATATAACTAATACCTAATTAATTAATATATACATAATTATATATTTAACTATATAACAATAATAATAACAACAACAATAATAATAATAATAATAATAATAATAATAACTATGATTAAATAGAGATTTAAAACTAATTAACAATGCATATAACTAGAATACATATCTAATAATTTAACTATTCATTTTTAACTCATTGGAAGCAGAAGGAGCAATCATGATTAATATACCCACACTGAAGTTGTTTATAAAACAAAACTTGTATAAACAAGGTCCATTATCGGAGTTGATAATGACAGTAATACACCCACTAAGTTTCTGGACAGTGACATAGTTCAGAGCTGTAGCTACTAGTCTGGTACTCGGCTGGACTGCTGCCTGGAGAGGCTGAAAGTGGACTCCCCTTATCATTCACAGGTTCACTTTCAGCTGACTCTAATCTTCTTTTGTTAGCTAAGCTTGCTTTGTGAACTATGAAAACTTATCTGGTATGAGCAGCAGATGCTCTACAATATGTTAACTAACCTAATTGGTGCACACCATGGTGTGTAGCTACTTTGTACCAGAGTGATTTATAGCACTAGGAGCAGCTGATTGGTAGGGCTCACAGGCAAGTTAGTAGGGAAAGTGCTGGTGTAGCTATACCACTGTCCAGTATCCTACCTTTATGTAATGAGTTGTTGAGCAAAAGCAAACAAATAAAAAGATAACTTGTATGAGCTTCATTGCATCCACACATGGAGGAGGGGAGGTGGAGGCGGGCGGGCAGGTAAAGATAGTTACATTAATGATTTCCCTCTTGATAAAACAAGGGGGGAAATGAAAGTCAATTGGAAACTAACTTGTGTAGGACTAATCAGCCTATGTAACCTATAATTACAAATCCATATACTTATAGATCAGTCCTTGGCTTAGTCTTGCATCTTGAGATGAGATGTCCATATACGAGTAGACGACGAGGTTCTGGTAGTACTACTACAGCAGGTATGGAGAAGGCTGCAGAACTGGCATCGGAAGGTTGCACACATGAGTGGTAGGCTCGAAAGGCATCGTATGCGAAGGAGGTTGTCCAACTTAACTGTGATATTGGACCAAGCTTTAGCAGAATGTGCCTGGATTAAGGAAGCGAAATACCAGTCACCCTTAATAGTTAATGAGCTAATGAGTATAATGGCTCATAAACTATTACGTTCCCTTTTGGCTGATATGTTGCCCCAACGTTGGTTTTCAGTGCTTGCTGATGAAACTAGAGACATTAGTAATAAGGAACAGCTGGTTATTTTTATTAGGTGGGTTTCAGAGACGTATGAAATAAATGAAGATGCTAGTGGCAGTTCATCTTGATAACACCACAGCAGAGACTATCTACAGAGCAATTAAAGATGTCTTCTTCAGTTAGGGATGCATTTGAGAATTGTCGTGGGCAAGGTTATGATGGTGCCAAAAAATTTCAAGGACACATTATTGGTGTTGGCAAACAATTTCAAGAGGAGTTTCCAACTGCTATACCAGTACACTGTGTAGCCCACTGTATTAATTTATGTCTGCAAGAAGTAGCCCACAAAGGAAGGACTAAATTTTGCTATGGATATAATACAGTTGATCAAATTGTCCCCTAAAAGAGAAGTTATTTTGGAGCATGTGCAAAGACAACAGGAATCAGATCATGGTTCTAAATTCAAATCATTGTGCCCAACTAGATGGACTACCGTACTGGTGCCATGCAAGCCATAATCAACAACTATGAAGCACTAAGGGAAACAATGGACATTTCTTCTCATGGATGGATGACTGTTCTAGACGAGTAAATGGTACGCTATCGCTTATGGATAAATTCTGCATATATTTTGGATTGAAGCTATCGGTATTAACAGTATGAATTGTAATATCGTGCCGAGATGAGTTACAATTGACAAGGGTAGAGAATAGTTTCTTAGATCTCATTCAATACAATATACAACACAATCGCAAAACATTGGGGTTCTCCTCTCTCTCTTTTCAAGGGACCCTCCATCCTGGATACAACACATCCTGGATAACATACAAATCTATACATAGATATTACAAAGTAGATAAGTAACCAAAGGAAACATGTGCGTCCTAATTACAAACAAAAGATATGAGCAGTTCCATTGTTACAACAGTTATCAACACCTATACCAAAAATATGTGATTGAGTTCAACAGTGTTATACAGTTACCCTCCAAATAGAAATCCGCCCTGATAAGGCATCTGCATTAGTATGTTTCTTCCCTGGCCGGTGGAGAATGACAAAGTTAAATTCTTGCAAGTGTTCCAGCCACCATGCCATCTGACCTTCAGGTTCCCGGAAATTCCTTAACCAAGTGAGAGAGCTGTGGTCGGTACGGAGAGTAAATTGTTCCCCAATCAGGAAATGTCGAAAATGTCTGGTGAAGACTCCACTGCGAGTAGTTCTCTCCTGGTCATGCAATACCTACGCTCTGGTTTGCTGAGCAGTCTACTAGCATAGGCAATCACACATTCCCTACCACTCTCATCAAGTTGTGACAAGACAGCATATCACTTGCATCAGTGTCTAACAGGAACGGTTTGTGGAAGTCAGGGTAAGCCAACACTGGGCCAATATTAGATACGTTTTGAGCTTCTCGAAGGTCTTCTGAGTTTCTCCTGACAACTTAATATGAGCATTACGCTCAGTGAGATGATAGAGGGGATGGGTGATCTCAGCAAAATCACGGATAAACCGTCGATAATATCCCGCCAGACCAAGAAATTGCTGGACTTCCTTGGTTGTCGTGGGGTTTGGCCACGATGCCACTTTCTCAATCTTAGAGGGGTCGGTGGCCACTCCTTCATCTGACACAATATACACAAGATAAGTAACCTCGTGCTGGAAGAAATTGCTCTTCTTGGGCTGCAACCTTAAGCCAGCTCTAGACAGATGCTCAAAGACCATGCTCAGATTTGCTAAGTGCTCCGACAATGTCTTCCCTGGATGATTACATCATCTAGATAAACTAAGCATTGCGACCACTGTAAGCCAGCCAGTACTAGATCCATCAAACGCTGGAAGGTTGCTGGAGCATTGCATAGGCCAAATGGCATAACTTTAAACTCATTGGTGGTACAGAAAGCTGTTTTGGGGCGGTGCTCCTCTGCTACCTTGACCTGCCAGTACCCACTGAGAAGGTCTACAGTGGAAAAACAATTTGAGCTAGCAAGGGTGTGAAGGGTATCATCAATCCTAGGGAGAGGATATGCATCCTTTTGGGTGACCTCATTAAGCTAACGGTAAACTATGCAGAATCTAAAGCTATTGGCTTTCTTCCGAACTAGGACGATGGACTACTCGACGGCTGAACTACATCACTGTTATGCATGTCAACTAGCAGCTCCTGTACTTCCTTCCTCCGATGTGGAGGGAGTCTGCGGACAGCCTGTCTAATTGGTGGAGCAGTACCAGTGTTGATATGGTGCTTCACCTTGGTGGTGCAGCCTAGGTCTGATATAGCTGTGGCAAAAAGGTCAGCATTCTCTTGTAAAAGTGCGAAAAAATGCTCTTTCTTCTCTGGTCCTAGCTCCCTGCAGCTCCTCTCCTCTATATCCCACAAGCATCAGCTTTGTCTGAATTCACGTGCAGTATTTGTGTTGGTATACTTGCCACCACCTCTTCCAATGGTGGTTCTACTGACTCTAAGTAGCCACCACAGATTTTGACGAAAGGGACACCATTTCAGGGCTTGGATCTAATAGCCTCACTGACACTTGGCCATTTTTTGGTTCCTCCAATACTCGGGCTACAGCAAATGGTAAGCGTTCCCCGCCTTTTGGCTCCACCACACAGGAACCCCTTTGGGGTGGATCCTTGCAACGTACCATGACAATAATACGCTCCGAGTATGGGAGGAGATTAATGAGCTCAGCTAAATACACCATATTCACCACATCACTCTCAGGACAAGATAGGGAGACTTGATGCAACTCAATGGTAGATGAATTGCCAAGATGAATCACTGATCTTCCCATATCTACTGTGACCTTATGCTTTTTCAAAAAATCTAAGCCCAGAATGGCTTCAGTAGTAAGTGGACTCACCACGACGATGTCAGCCTGATAGAGGATTCCTTGGAGGGACAGGTCCATGGGTGAGTACCCATATACTTGCAGAGGAGATCCATCCACGCTTACCAGTTGCCGTTCTGTACAGGGTTTGAGTTTGACTCCTCTGCCAGGGCTGACCTTGTCCCACACATCCTTTCGCATGAGGGACACTGAGGCTCCTGTGTCCACTAGCAGGGTAGTCGCATGCCCATTGACCTTGCCACTCACGGTATAGCCACCTGTAGGGGTTACTAAAGAAACAATAACTTCAGGTAAATGAGCCTCGTCTTCATTATCCTTCTGCAGTAGGCTCCTCATGCAGAAGGATTCCCGTTTCCCTATGGCTGGTCCCGTTGTGAAGAGTGGCAATATCTCGCTATGTGCCTGCTCTTACCACATTTCCAGCAGGTAACATCAGTAGCCCGCTGCCTAGAGCCTCTCCTTGAGCCCCAGTCCCGGTCATTTACCCTCATGGAAGGGTTTGCTCCCCTCCATGGCATCCCCCCTCTCTGCCTACTTGCTTCTGAGTCAGAATAGTTCATCTCTAGCATCTCAATTCTATCAGTCAATCTCTCGACTAGAGTGGCGAGATTATCTCTTACCGAGCCCTGACTACTCATCCCGCCAATGGTTTGTCCTACTTCCGGGGGGTTTCTCTCAACACTTGCAACCATCGTCCTGGGATTGAGATACGACTCCATCTCCAAGGTGCCTGCGACTGCCTCGTCCAGCATCTGTGGGGCTTGCTGCTTAACGCCAAATGTGACTTGGCTATTGTCGAGTTGTGCAAGGTAGGCGTTCAGAGCTAGTATTTCTTTAGCATTCTCTCCCAAGTCGGGGTAGGCCTTGTCTGCTAACAATCGGAGGTCATCTGTAAGATCCGGCCAGCTTTCAGACTTACTCTTGCGTCTGGTTTGTAACTCGGCCTGGTAGCAGGTATTCCTCGTTTTGGGTTCGAACCGCTCGCTCAAAGCTTTGGTGGCTTCGTCGAAACTTGTCCTGGTAGCTGGCGGAAGGCATTGGAACACAATCTGTGCTCTTACTGTCAACCACACTTTGAGCCATATAAACTTGTTCTCGTCATTCCACATTGACAGCCGCAACATTGAGAAAGTGGTACTGCCATTGGTCCTAGCTTCCTTCGCCGGAGTAGGGTTCAGGCAAGAAAAGGTCTAGCAGCCATTCTTTGTGCAGATCTTGATCCTGTCGACTACGCCAATGTAATATCGTGCCGAGATGAGTTACAATTGACAAGGGTTGAGGATAGTTTCTTAGATCTCATTCAATAAAATATACAACACAATCCAAAACATTGGGGTTCTCCTCTCTCTCTTTTCAAGGGCCCCTCCATCCTGGATACAACACATCCTGGATACAACATACAAATATATACATAGATATTACAAAGTAGATAAGTAACCAAAGGAAATGTGCATCCTAATTACATACAAAAGATATGAGCAGTTCCATTGTGGTACAACAGTTATCAACACCTATACCAAAAATATGTGATTGAGTTCAACAGTGTTACATGAATTAACAGCTGTCCATTGCAGAGGAGACTAATGTTGATGACTGTTTTATGGCTGTAGACTTGTGCATTCGATCAATTGAGAGAATTCGTACCAATCATCATTTAAAATCTTTCTATAATTCTGTAGTAGTGAAAGCCTTGAAAGTGTGTTGTGATCCTCCTGTTCTACCTCGCCAAAGACAGTTTCCAAGGAGATTAGATCATGGAGCACCACAGCATACCTTCACATATATTGAGGATTATTATAGAAAGGAGTATTTGGTCTCAAGAAAATCATCACAGAAGTCCACAAACTCATTACAATCTATCTTACCATTCCAGTCAACACTTCATCTCCACCCCCTGAAACAACTCTGGTAATGCTACAATACTGAACAAGTCCTCGATCTTTAGAAGAGGACTCCTAGCCAGTGGCTAGAGTTGTCTCTGGGCAGTCATTCTAAACTCCTTCAGGGACTTCAGATCTTCATCTGTCTCTTTGTCAACACAGACTAGTGCACTCAGAGAAGAGGGGGACCTGGAGTTCAGGAAGAAGGGAAGGATGTGCTCACATCATTCATTAACTATAAAACCACAGAAGTACCAGGGCCATATCTAGGACAATTTGACTGGGGGGGGGGGGGGGGGCTATCTAAGAAAATTTGACTGGGCAGGCGGTTGCGTACCATTGGCCATAGGTGTGAAGAATGCAGAAGCTAAAACTATACTTCTATTTTGTGAAGTGCATATATACGAGGCTAAAAAGGAGTACATGTACATTACAGCATTAGAACGCCTCAACAAAAACATACAGAAATGCAAGAACAAAATTTAATGTTCACGGTTCTGATAAAAAATTGCAGAATGTGTCAGAGTTATCTCATTTTTATTTTTTATTTCACTGACTTGTCTCCTGTTAACCTTTCTTTCATAAATATCCTCTGATGGATTAAATTCAATGTCACGATAAATCAAGAGCGCTGCTAATCAACTCAACCTCTCTTCTTTCATTCAAAAACATGTCCAAAGCTTTAGATGACGAAGAGCAGAAAAAGATCTCTCACAAGATAAACTTCCCAGAGGAATAGTTAAAAAGACTGTATTAATTCAGGGAATGACACTCAGAGAGAGCACAGCTAGCCTCCTTTTAGGTGAAACCGATCCATAAAACTTTTTCCATTTAGTTATTTCAACAGGGAAGTTGGTCTTCTCTTCCAAGGACATAAATTTCCCATAATATAAGAAGTATTTTATTGCTAGTCAGTTTGGATAAATATAATGGTATCAGAGATTCAGCTGCAATAATTTATTTATGCTCATTGCAAAATCGTGTTTCTAACTGCTCAACCACATGGTCAATAAATGGGTAATATTTTGTAGTAATCAGAAGGAGTCTGGCTAACTTGTCCTGAATTGGCTCGATGGCGCTGAACAGTAGCAGTTCGTGGTTTCACAATTGTTAAATTAATAGACAAGGCTAGCATTTCAATTCTGCTCCAAACTTTCTACCAGCAGTCATCTTTTCTGGCATCCTGAATGCATTTCTTTGCAGTGTTTACATCCCTGTAGGCTTCTGCAAGATCACACTGTTTATCTTGTAAAGCTAGTATCACTGAACTGAGGAAACAAAGAACTGCCTGTGTAACAACTAGTGTGACAACAAATTGGCTATCTACTAGAAGCCACATATATGAACAAGCATCACTTATGGCTTCTCCCCTGCAACTATCTTTGATTCTGCCCGTGGTCTACAAGATTGTGACATATTGGACTATAAGAGCTGAAAGAGTCCTCACCCTTGCACTCCAATGGGTGGCACAAAATTTAGGCACATGATACCTCCTTGTATTTCAGTCAAAGACTCACTAAGCTCGTCATCATCTTCAATCATCAAGAAGTCAAGAAGCTCTTTTCCTTGGTCAGTAGATGCAACTTCAAAACGCTTGGCACTACCAGATAAAAACCATGTCAACTTTTGGATATCATCAAAAAGGTTACTGATAGATGGCACACCCGTACAACTTCTGCAAATGGCAAGATTCAAAACACGTGAACGGCAATGAACATATGTGGCATGGGGATATTATTCAGTAATTTAGCCTGTACTCCATTTCTACTTGAACTTATTACAGAGGCTCCATCATACCCCATTGCTGAAGTGTAGAGAGCAAAGCATCAATTGTTTGAGCATAAACCCCAGTCTTCATAAACTTCACTTTGTACAGATACTCACCTGTTCCACATTTCAGTTTCATCAGCCATGAGACTCCAGTATGATGAAAACATTGATAAAATATTCTCACGAATAGCGCCTTCGCATATGAAAATTATTGTATTCTGTACTAGGAGTGAAGTATACCTAGCATTTTTAGCAGCATGCTGAAAATGCTCTTTAAGATCTGTGTCAAACTGTGACTTCCAGTTCACCAAAAAGCTAAGTTTCCATTGTGATCTTGTCCCGATTATCTAAAAAAAGTAATGCCTCTCTTACCAAGGGCCACAACCACGTCAATGAACAAAATGCCCTTCTCAGTAACGGGCCTACTGAATTCCCACTTCTTTGGCCATTGGTGAAGCAACATCTAAACCAGGTTGTTGAGTTTTTAGGAAAAGACAAGCTTTCTCATCTGCTAGTTTGTGTTCTTGTGCTTATCAAATAAGCTGCTCTTCTTACGAGAGCTTTCTTCCATTTATTAAAGCCCATGAAGAAAATGGGGATTTGGTGTCTACACTTGCAAAGCACAGGTATGGCAGACAGTATGGACTATCATTTGATATGCTATAACGCAACCATGGCCTATTTACTGTCCAGCTTAGACTAAATCTTCTCCCTGAAGTGACAGGGAACATAAAATTAAGTGGTTATTTAAACTTGGACGTCAAGAGTGTTAGCTTGTCATCAACATCCAATAAGGAATGCTTTGCAGCATAAAGTGCTGGATCATTGGGATCAAAATAATCTTTGACAATAGACTTGCAGTTGCTAGATCTATTTCGGGTAGATCATCATCATGAAGGGACTCTTCATCATGAGCCTCTTCATCATGACCCTCTTCATCATGTACTTGGGAGTTGTCTTCATTTTCCCTACATCATTTCATCATTACTTTCATATAGCTACCACTATGAATCACATGCATGGAGCATTAATACTGGAGCATACAAAAAATTAAGTCATTTTAGCTTGATGACACAGGAGTAGGATCTTCAGCTTCAGTAGCCATATCCAACAGTGACCTACTACGTATGACCTTTTGTCATGTGCATGGGGAAATACAGGAGTGGCCAACGCCCACCTAAAATTTGTTAACCCATAATTAGTCATTAGTACAATCAACACTTATACATCTAGCTATAGTGTTGATATGTGGTACAGGCTAGCTTACAAAATGTATTAGTGGTTGATTGTACTAATAGTCCTTGTAATAATCAGACTTGCACTTAACAGGCTAGCTTACAAAATGTATTAGTGGTTGATTGTACTAATAGTGCTTGTAATAATCAGACTTGCACTTAGCATCATGACAGCTGCAAGTATGTATGAGATTGATGGGCCTCCCAATTTAACATTATTCTTGTTGTTGTGCAGGCAGCTATACGGCAAATAATTTTTTTGCACTGCTAGCAAACTGACAGCTGTAATGGTTTTAATTAATTATACATCATACATGTACTGATTATGTGGCTCTTGACATCCAAGCTCACCTAATTTTTTAGGCCTCTGAATTTTGTAGCCAAATATATCAAGGGGGGGAGGGCCTTGCCACCCAGCCCCCCCCCCTAAATACGGCCCTTTGTACACATCACATTATAGAGACCATTCCAACCTGCATCCACCCAGTGTGTTGTTGGTCCAGTGTGTGTCCCCATAGAGCTATTGCTTACTTCAACCTGTTTAGTGTGGTGTTGGTCTAGTATGTGTCTATAGAGCTTGAGCTATTGTCAACCTACTTCAGCCTGCTTACCCAGTGTGTTGTTGGTCCAGTCACCCGATAGAGCTAATTCAATCTACTTCACCTTTAGCTGCAGATGTCTGGGGGCTGGCTCAGACCTTCAAGATTTGAAGGTGCGTCTCGTTTGCTGCAGATGTGTGGGGGCTGACTCATACCTGATTTGAAGGTGCCTCTCTTTAGCTGCAGATATGTGTGAGCTGACTTAGACTTTCAAGCTTCGAAGGTGCCTCTCTTTAGCTCCAGATATCAGGGGATTGACTCAGACCTTCAAGATTTGAAGGTGCCTCTCTTTAGGTGGGTGTCAGGGGGCTGACTCAAACCTTCAACATTTGAAGGCCTCTCTTTAGATGCAGATGTGTGGGGGCAGACTCAGACCTTCAAGATTTGAAGGTGCCTCTCTTAACTGCATTCTAGCATGCTCTACTATCATTTCACAATGAGCTAGAAGTCCAGGGAAGTGTGCAGAATCTATGGAGCTCCAAAGTCATAAGCACAAGATTTTGGGGTGAAATGGCCTCCTCCTGCCTAGGCCTGGCCACTGTACCTTAGGTCAGGCTAAACCAATGACTTGCCAATGACTAGAATTGGGACAATGGCTCGGGCCAGTTCAATGGCTAGGGCCAGTTCAAAGGCTAGGACTAAGGACAGTGAATACTGCATCTGTTTGTAGTGTGCTCAGTCAGTGGAGTAGGAAGGGGGGGGGGCTCCAGGGGCTGGAGCCCCCCCATAATTTCAGGTAATCTAAATTGGTTCTCATTACTGCAAAATGTGGTTAGCTATGCTATCTGGTCAATTCAAGACACTTTGCTATATAGTAGATTAAAATATCAATAAAATCTTAATAGCTACTGTGCAGATAGCTATAATTATACTCAGTCTCACTCTCATTAGAACTATTCTAGCAATCAACAAGGAATGATATCAGGAGAGTGCATGAGGTGAGTTCATATGAACCACAATCATTAATAAGATCAACCACTACCACAACCCATCTAGTGTGATAATTAGCTTTACCCTATCAGGCATGCCATGTGCTCAATTTGGAACCCATCTTGAAAGCTATGACCCAAGCTAAGATTTCAACTTTCTTTGCTTCAAAAAGCAAGGATCATAGCTCTGGCTCTACTGGTGGTAAGTAGTCTACCTAGTAGTTAACTAGCTAACCACAGAATACTCTTGAATATAGATCCTTCTGATCCTCGCCAATCTCCGTCATCAAGCAAGTTCCCAGAATGACAGTGATCAAGAATGTACTCACTCATCTGTGTTAGATACATGCTCTCAGTGTGAGTGTCCTTGCTGTACAGGGAAAGGCCCACCCAGTCAACCAGTTGATGCTGAGGAATCCTCTAGGATGTTTATTCGCCTCACAGCCAGCAGTTGAACAAGAAGAAAACCTATAGTCGATCTCTACAAACAAGTTGGTATAAAAGGTACCCGTGGATTACAGTGTGTACCACAAGTTACAAAATATTTTGTCACACGTGTCGATTAGCAAAGTGTAATGGTCTCATTATTTTTTCAAAAGGCCAACTGAGTTGCTTTATTGAAGAGGGATTTTGTAATTGGAAGAAGGCAATAGCAAAGATGGATGAGCATGAAATAAGTGGAATGCACCTAGAAGCTGTAATGAAGTTAGCTGCACAGTCATGTTGTACTGATGTACGTGCACAGCTTAGTGCTCAGATTTCATCTGATCAAAAGCAGCATCAATTGATGTTATTGAAACTACTTTCAAGTATTTGTTTTTTGGCTCGTCAAGGTTTGCCGCTACGTGGGCATCATGAAGATGCTCAGTCAATGGAGGGTAACTTATATAAACTCCTTTTGCTGAGAGCAGAGGACTGTCTGGAATTAAAGGCCTGGGTGTATCAGAAGGAATATATATCTCCTGAAATAGTCAATGAAATAATTGGAAACACAGTACTTCCTAAGATTTTAACACTTATTAGAACCAGTAAAATCTTCTCCATTATTGCAACTGATGTTTCTCGAAATGAACAGATGTGTTTATCTATTCGATGGACAGATGATGACTATCAGATCTATGAAGAACCCCTTGGTTTGGTTCAATTGCCAGACACCAAGGCCTGCACAATATTTAGTGTTGTTAAAGATCTTTTAATTAGGTGCTCTCTTCCTCTGTCACAATGTAGAGGTCAAGCTTTTGACGGTGCAGCAAATATGAGTGGTGTGAGGAATGGGGTGCAAGCTTTGATAAAAAAGGAAGAGAATCATGCATTGTATGTACATTGTCTAGCACATAGCCTGAATTTATGTGTACAGTGTGTTGCAAAATGATGTGAGCTAATTCGAGATGTCATGGATTTCAACTATGCATTACTGCAACTCATTAAGTTTTCACCCAAGCGACTCACTCTTTTTGACAGCATCAGAAAGCAAGTAGCCCTAGGGAGTGAAGTATCTCCTCCTTCATTGAGAGATCTGTGTCCAACCAGGTGGACTCTCAGAAACCGTTCAATTGATGGCATTCTACAGAATTATAGCAACCTCATTGCCACACTGGAAGAAGTTGCAAAGGGAAGTGATTAATATGCTGCAAAGGGCAATGGATTGCTTCATCGTATGGAAACGTTTCATATCTTCTTCGGATTAAAGTTGGCACATTTGATATTCAGTGCATCTGAACAATTCAGTACCAATCTCCAAGCAAAAGATACAACTCTACAAGAAGCCACACAAGGAGCAGATCTTCTTGTTGCTCATTATCGGTCACTGCGTACTGAGTCCAGATTTAACCTATTTTATGATGATGTTCTTGAGAAATCTTCTGGACTCACAGATGAGCCCTCTCTGCCAAGGTATCGAAAAAGGCCAAAACAGCTGGATGATGGTGAAGAGCCATATCGCTATCATGAACCCAAGGAGAAGTACAGACATATATAATTTTATGCATTAGAGCTTGTAAAAGAGGAAGTGGAGAGAAGATTTGATCAAGCTGATTTTCAAATGATTCAGAAGCTAGAGTCTCTATTGCTTGATGTAGCTAATGGAAAGACTTTACCACCAGACGGGTCTCTATTGCAGTATCTCGAAAAAGACATTTGCAGAGATCGATTCGTTTCCCAGTTGCCAATGGTAGCTGACATGGTAAAGAGTGCATTTCAACATGCTCCAATGTTGTCGGTAACAAGTGTAAGGTCAATTGCTGCAGGCATGAATCAGAGTAACATGTATAAGATAATGCTTAGCGCAGTTGACATTGTTCTGAAAATATACTTCACGTTTCCAGTAACAAGTGCAACGGCTGGGCGATCGTTTTCCTCATTACGTAGGCTCAAAACTTATCTACGAAGCACCATGAGTCAATCTAGGTTGAACAATCTATTCATGTTGTATGTTCACTAGGACAAAACTGGTGAATTGGACCTATCCTTTATAGCTAAAGAATTTGTATGCGTTAACCAACATAGATGTAACTATTTTGGAAAACATTAATAAGATTTTTGGTGTGTATTCATAGAGGGAAAATTTGGTGCCCCCCAATGTAAAACATCTTCCTACGCCCCTGGGCCTCTACTAGCATTTACACAACTAGCACCTCCTTTATGTGTGAACTGTTGACCATAATATCAGGTCGACTACTCACTTGTATGTCAACCTCACCTGGGGCAGATCCAGCAATTTTTAATAGGGGTGGTTGTTGTGGCCATACCCGTAACCACACCCACATGTTGTGGCCACACCCTTAACCACACCCAAATATGGCAGGCCATGCACTGGCACCCACAATTCAGATCAGTAAAATAATCATTAATAAATCACACACAAAAAAATTATGAATCAGTTGTCAAACAATGAAGTTTTAAAAAGTCTCCTTAGATGGGCTTGAACAAATGCCTGACAGACTTCATCTACAGGTATTCGTTCCCCATAGTGCATGGCAATAACAGAAAGATCTGAAAAACGCTCCTCACTCATAGTAGCCCTCAAATAAGTCTTTATTCTTCTCAGAAGAGAACACGACCTTTCTGCCTCGGCACACTAGAAATGGGTAGTGTGCAAGCAATTACTAGGAGGCAGTGAATATTGGGGAACGAATCCTTATCACAAGCACCAAGAGCTAGGAGCAGATTATCTGGTAGTTGAGTTTCTGAATCAAATTCACATTTCTTGCTATGCCAGAGAACACTCCACCTTCTGAGCTCATTCCCGAGGGACATTGGAAATGGAAGGTCACTTTCCCAATGAAGTAAACTTTCGATCACACGCTGGTCAACTGCTTCTGTCGCAAAAGTACTTTTTTTTATAACAGAGGGTACAAGATGGAGCAGGCCATGAGCATGACGCTGATCTTCTGAAAACCGGTCCTTCATTTGACCCAGGAGAGAATCCAAGAGAGGGATGGCAATTGCTCTTTTATAGTGTTCTTGTGGGCTGTCACTTGGGACATTTGTACGCTTCCGCTGAAGGCTCGTCTTTCTGGGAACACATTCAGAAATACCAATGGCATCAGCAAGTGGAAGGATCTCAGAATTGTACCAGGAGCTGAATATTTCGTCAATGGTTTCTCTGGTGGTCCTTATATTTTCTATACTGGAATCTACCATCTTGTAGGTGTCAACAATATCATGGTCTTGCTTCTGTAATTTTGAAGCCAGTGGCTTCACTTCATCAAGAATATTTTTTGTGACTATAAATACAGCAATAGATTGAAAACAAGAAAGTGAAGACTTCAATCCTTGAGCTTTTACTTTTGTTTCTCTGTCCCAATTCCAGCTTTTGTCATCCAAAAGCAAATTTTGATACTCACTGGGTGAAACAATAGCATCCAAAAAGGTCACAAAGCATTCATACATCTCCAAAAATATTTCAAAACAAGTATGGCGCTCCACCCAACACGTCTTACAAAGACCAGAAAGATTAGAACGTCGAGATGCTGGCAAATATACATCCAAAGCTCGCTCAAAAAACCTTTGTCTCTTAGACTGTGGTTCAAGAACAAATACGACTCATTAATTAGGCCAATGAGGTTCCTCACTTCTTGCACCTTGCATGAAGCTACAACAGAAAGGTTGAGAGAGTGAGCAAAGCAATGAGTGTACAAAGCCAGAGGAGAAATTTGTTTGATCTTTGCTTGCTTGGACACCAGCTATTGCAGAAGACATCACAGCTGCTCCATCATAAGCCTGACCTCGAATATTACGAGCATTTAAAGCGATGGAAGGGTGTGAAATGGATTCCAAGATTTTTTCTGCAATTGTAGAAGCATTTGCTCTCTCAACGTTAATGAGATTGATTAGGTACTCCTTAATGTGAGGCTCTTGTAGAGTTGTTAGATCAACAAACCGAACACACACAAAAAGGATTTCCTGATTTGCATGAGGGTCAGTTACTTCATCTGCTATGATGGTAAAGGTAAGTTATTTGCCCGAAGTTCACTGGTTAACTTTTCACGTAATTTACAAGCATACACATGAATAATGTTATTTTGTATAGTTTTGCTTTGTATATTTGGCATTTTTATCGCAAAAAAGAAGATGCTCTTGTAGAGTAGCATTACCTTTTCCAAGGAGTTGCAATGTGGCTACAAAGTTCCCCCTATTAATAGAGCAGTCCGAAAAATCCACTTTGTCTTCCCAGTGACCTCTAAAAGGTAAGCCCTGCTTAGCTAAAAACTCGACACAGTATACTATCTGGCGAATAATTTCTCTGTTTTTCTCTGCATGTTTTTTTTGTTGTGTCAGAAGCCTGCTATCTACTCTATTTGCAGGACTGCAATAATTACACCTGAAGAGATCTGTTCGTAACGCGTAACGATGCATAGAGCTCTGCTCATGACAAATAAGAATGCCATCTTTTCCTAGGGCCTTGGTATAGGGTTTTTTGGTATGCTGAAAGCACCAGCAAACCAGGTTTAGCCCATTGGCAACCTCCCCTATTGGGTTGCTCTGGAAAAAGGTCACAAAAGCGACAAATCCCTCCTTCAAGCACCTGACTGTAAGACAACCATGGAAACTTTTTAAGCCAGTGATGCTGGAAAGATACTTTCCAGGATTTCCCCTGCTTAGTGACATGATGGGAGTGAAGTGTATCAGAAAAAACTGGTGCAGTGTGCGAAGTGA
Source organism: Cladorhizidae sp. MBARI D1340-BT2 (assembly GCA_028752905.1). Classification (NCBI taxonomy): domain Eukaryota; kingdom Metazoa; phylum Porifera; class Demospongiae; order Poecilosclerida; family Cladorhizidae; species Cladorhizidae sp. MBARI D1340-BT2. The sequence goes on from JAQNBH010000010.1 coordinate 5,820,837, forward strand.
GGTATTGAAATCTCTGGGTATCATCAATACTTTCCCCTAGTTTTCTCAAATCATTTAAAGAGGCACATGCTGCTGTGATCTTTGCTCCCAAGTTAAAAGCTTCACTGCTTGAAGTGATTTGGGCTGGAACTTCACTTAAAGTGATTGGGGTTGGTCACTTGAAATGATTGTGGTAGGAACTTCACTGGGGTGTGTGGATCACTTGATAGATCATTACTTAGACTACTTACCTGGCCCAGAGTCAATTGTGGTAAACACAGCAGGGCATGTTTTCTTGGTTGGTGGCTTTTCCACAGAATTGGATCCAGCAGACCTAGGTTTAAAACATTTTGTCAAGTTATATTCCTAGCATCTAATTTGTTACTAAACTAACTGGTTACCTTTTTAACATGGCGGTCAGCTTCAAGCAGCCTCTTGATTCTTGACATTTTCATACACTAAAGCTGTTCAGAAATGTTTAACTCTAAATGCAACCTACTGTGACCTTTGATTTAAAAAAATTTAACTGCTGCAACACAGTCAGTGTCAATTTTAACATGTCTTTGTTGAGCTGTTAGCTAGAGTGTAAATGTTAACAATACATGTATGTCTTTGTTGTTGCTGATTAATAATCTTTGATAACGAAAAAGGGTGTGCAACCCCCACAACCCCCCCCCCCCCCCCCCCCCCCCCCCCTGGATCTGCCCCTGCTCACAGATGTGTGCGCGTACAGTACGAATTCTTGACACTCGCCGACTCCTGCCAGTGTAGAGGTGAGGTCATCATCTGAGGGAATTGAATGTCTCCACTAAGAGCTGGTGTTGATGTCTACTCATGTATATATGGAGGTTGACCTTGGCATCATAATATTATGTAATACTATCTAGTTGTGTTCACATACCCACACATTGTCAATATCTCTACGGCCTCATATGCACATGCACGCACGCGTGGACACAATTAATTAAGTCATGAGGACGAGCGTCCGGATTCGTGACATCTTAAATAAATTAACGGTCGTGGGGACGAGCGTCACGACCGCTAGTTCTTTAATTAGCTCTTATGTCGACTGCAGCTGCGGTGTTTTTATCGGTTGTAGTTGAAACATGACCACAACTGAGTCAAACTGCTGCCATGATCCAGCTATAAGCAAACAAACTAGCTTTGCTTTTTCCTGCTTTAGTCAAAATGGCCAGAAAATTCTATTCAAGTGAGGAGTGCATAGCAATGATGTCTGATGTTAAAACTGAGAGTGTGAATGAGTATACTAGTGAAACTGGTAGTGACAGCTATGGTGTGGGTAATGGAGAACACTGGGGTGGGGCTGCTTTGATAGGGGGTCGAGCCAGTAGCGCTGGGCAGGGTAGAATGGGAATTAGTGATATGCAAGCAGGAAGCAGTAGGATTTAGGAGTGGGTAGGAGTAGCTTGGGAGTACAATGCTGTAGCAGGGGCAGTAGTGTTGGTCTCGGAAGTAGAAGGGGTGGAATGGCGACGAAGAGGGAGAGTAGCCTCAGTCACATTGCAGCAGTATACCTGGACAGAGGATGGAACAGGTAATTTCTTGTTCAGAATTATTTTGTGAGAATAACATACTCTCCATAGATGACATAGCTCACACTCCAGCACCCTTTACTGTGGTGTCTGGAAGTAATCTATAATGGCACCTAGGGTACCCAAGTCTCTTTTTTTTTTACTGACCAACTCTTGCAGTTTTTGGAAAACAAATCAATGATATACTGCCAAAACATCCAAGCAATGAATGTATGTAAAATTAGTTAGTGTAAGGCAATATATCTACAATCATATTATGTTATACATATATCATTCTATAAGAGCTGGACACACTAAGATCAACCTCCATGGCAAACCTCACGAGTGTGGAGTGCCTTCAACCACTGCGTCACTTTCAGAGGAAGGCAACGAAAAGAAGGGACTGTATTGATCGTAGCAGAAGAAATGAGGGTGGCACACGTCACCTTTTGTACGAGTGTAGCACCTGTCACAACCATCCTGCTATGTAGCCTACCCTACCTTGTTCAAAGCTTATCAAAAACACCAAAAAAACTATTAATCATCAAACAAAGTACAGTAGTATAATTATATATACATACATGTCATTATTGCATCATTTTACATATTAGGTATTTCATAATCTGCTGTTACTTAGTCATGATGCCCTATCTGAGGAAGGACTCCAAAGTTAGACAGCTGCACACATCAGGATGTAACTTGCTGGTTTATAGCCAAGAGTCCCACCTCTCAGCTGCCAAAACAAAATAAATTTATATCTCATGATAATTATGGTTGGCTAAAGTTGGCTCTCCTTAGCTACAACCTAATGACTAGTAAAAGCTCTGATTGAAATTATGCGTAGGTGATGTCGTCTTGGTAAACAATGTACAATTATTCACGTTTGTCTAAGCTTATGGCTAGCATCAGAATTAAAGCATCGACATGGCCAATGTATATGAGAGGTGCACTATAACCCTGTGGGTGTGGTCCAATCTGTGCTCCATAGGAATTAGTATTGTTATTACAGGTGGGAGTGTCTAAGTCCTGCAGTTCAGTTCAATTATAAACATGATATCATGGCAACCACCACAGGAAGTTTTGCTGACCTTATAAATATTTGCAGGTGAAGTAGTGGTATTGAAATGCAAAAAATAAGTCGACCTTCCTCCCATGGAAGCCAGCTCACTCAAGACATGTCCCTCACACCACACACTGGAGCTGGCATCATGGAGTCAACTCACTCAAGATATGTCCCACACACCACAAACTGGAGCTGGCATCATGGATTCAGCTCACTCAAGACATGTCCCACACACCACACACTGGAGCTGGCATCATGGATTCAGCTCACTCAAGACATGTCCCACACACCACACACTAGAGCTAGCATCATGGAGTCAGCTCACTCAAGACATATTCCACACACCACACACTGGAGCTGGCATCATGGAGCCAGCTCACTCAAGACATGTCCTACACACCACACACTGGAGCTGGCATCATGGATTCAGCTCACTCAAGGCATGTCCCACACACCACACACTGGAGTTGGCATCATGGAGCCAGCTCACTCAAGGCATGTCCCACACACTGGGGCTGGCATCATGGAGTCAGCTCACTCAAGACATGTCCCACACACCACACACTGGAGTTGGCATCATGGAGCCAGCTCACTCAAGGCATGTCCCACACACCACACGCATCATGGAGCCAGCTCACTCAAGATATGTCCCACACACCACACACTGGAGCTGGCATCATGGAGCCAACTCACTCTAGCATGAGTTCAAAAGATGCTTCATGTAGTGCCCTCCCACACACACTAGTTTGCGAGATATCTACGGAGTTCGAAGGACGTGCCCACAGGTGTTTTTAATACGTTGTAAAAAAGATATCGCCCCCATGCCCTCAAAAACCAACGAGCACCCTCAGTCAGAGATGGGCCATCATCTTGCCCTCAGCAGCAGGTTCCTACCTCCCAGGTACATGGTTTGGTCCCCCCCCCCCCCACCCCCAGTGGCACGTGCTTTGATGCCTTCCACTGGCCAAGAATAAGGTACCTGCAAGGAACTTCGAGTATTTTTTTCACACGCATAGCACACCTCATTGAGAAGGGCTGGGCTCTGCAGGGCCACCATGCCGACCAGCACCTCATCACACTTAGTATTATGTAGATATGATTTCATGGTCAGTCAATATCCCCCCCCCCCCCCCCCCCCCCCCGCCCCCCCAAAGAAATCCTGGCATCAATTGCTTATTAGACCCCCACTGGTGGACTCGCACTCATTAAGGCACACACAGATGGCACTAAATGGTTTCAGTTGGTTAGCAACCAAATATAAGGGAGAAATCCCACACATACTGGCTCCCAGGAAGTAGTAGCCCTTAGTCCTGAGCCAGGAAGTGGACTACTAATATATAACAGCATATCTTAAACTGGTCAAACAAGAATCTCTGTCTCTAACATAGTTAGCAAGCATCGCTCTGGTCCACTAGTACACTGCTAGTCTGTCAGCCACTAAAAATGTCTTCCCAAGGACACACTGCTCTAAGTGACTACCTTCATCTCACACAAGGTCATATCAGCATATTAATGGAGTGCCTGACTGAAGTGAGTCATTTGTGGGAGGAGCTTGGCATGGCTCTAAATCTGCCTGAACACGTTCGCAATGGCTGCAACAGCACAAGCAATGTCACCAGACTTGGCTACATCCTCACACAGTGGATCCAAGGCAGTTACTCACCAGTCACTCTGACAACACTCGAGTTTGCACTCGAGGGGAAGACAGTTGGAAGACCTGTCATTGCACAAGCCATGGTTAGGAGCTTCATAGCAGCCAGCATCCAACCATTATCAAAAAGTCCAAAACTCGAGTTTGCACTCGAGGGGAAGACAGTTGGAAGACCTGGCATTGCACAAGCCATGGTCAGGAGCTTCTCAACAGACAGCAGCCCACCATCATCAAAAAAGCCAACACACGAGTCTACACTCGAGGGGAAGACAGTTGGAAGACCTGGCATTGCACAAGCCATAGTCAGGAGCTTCAGAGCAGCAAGCCCACTGGCAGAGAGACGACACTCAGACAATACAGCAATGTCAAACAGCAAACCCTCCAACTTTTCAAAATTGAAATCCAGCACATTTACCGCACCCACCATGAATATAATTAAATTGTTTTGAAGAGTATTATTTATTCATAGAAAATCATTTTTTTGCATTGTGGCTTGTTTGCATTTTGTAAGGAGTTCATCTGAAAGTTTAGCATCAAAACAACAAGAATGAGAATTGCATTAAGGAAACAATGGTATCCTGGTTTAGACAGGATCTCTGGTCTGTGAGGACTTTTCTGAGTAAAGAAGAGCCCCTCTCTGCATCAGTATTGGAGCAGGGTATGGTCAACAGACGAGCCATGAGACGGAACAAGTAACTAAACCTTAACTCCCCAGCCAAAGTTTGGATCTGGCCCACTTTCCACCAAAAAGAGCCAGCACAAGGCTTTTCTACAGTTTTGGCGATGTGTTATGTATCTGGTTTGGGAATGTCAGCTGGGGAAAGAAGAAAGTCATTGAATTCCTCTTCAATGCGGTCAAATGATTCAGAATCAGATAAAACCAATCTGTGAAAATCGTCTCGCCAAATTCAAGACAGTAGCTGTTGAATAAGTGGATGTTTTGTCTGGCTGAAGAAAATTTTTCAAAAAGGGAACTTCTTTACCATTTTTGCAATGGTTGCCAGGTAGAAGTTGCATACTGCTGTAAAGAATGGCTTTGGATCTCTCTCTTCTTCAAATCCTGCAAGACAACCCCAAGTTTTAGTACCTATTCCTAGACTTTCATCTGAAACCTGATACTGTTCATCAAACTTGAGAAGTCTAAGGTTGTCACCAGCAGCAAGAATAGTTTCAGCCGTCAACAAATTTTTGGCATACAGCTTTACAAGTCGACTTAGCTCTTCATAAAGTTCGCAGGTAGTATTTTCTGTTGCTCTGGAATTGTTGATTAAAACGATCCATTGAAGACAAGATCAAAGCTAAGAATTGCATGGTGAGAGGATTCTGTAGCCTACGAGTGATGCCAATTACTTTCTCAGTCTGTTCATCACAGGATAGGAAGTAAGATATCAAACCTTCAAGCTGATTGAGATATCTATGCACACATCGAAGCAGACTTAGCCATCGTGTGGGACAATGCTTTAAGATAGCCTTAGGTTCAGAATCAAAAAGGGAGCACCACAATGGTCAACAAAAAGCTGACCTCTCTTGCTGCTATTGCTATGATAAAAATAATAAAAAACATCAGCTGGTCTATATTCCACTGGTAATGTCTGTAACCCAGCTTTGATAGTTAGATCAGCCAAGCGACCAACATCATATAGAGATGAGGGATCTCATTTTTTATGAGCGTTTGTACTCCAGATCTTGCACCTTTCATGACATTGGCAGTGTCAGACATGAAAACTAGGGTTGTTGATATCCAAACCATTCTTTTTCAAAGATTCTGTAAGAGCATGCAAAATGTTTCTTGCAGTACCAATGTTGACCACTGGCATATCCAGGAACCTTGTACACACGTTCTTCTCTTTAGTGTCGAAGATTCTTATGAGAATGATACAAGACTTATCAGGGTGATCATTTGATTCGTCCCAGCATGATGGAAAACGGTTTATTGGTCATATTCTCTGTTATAGACTTTTTATAGTGAGGTGCAAGAGCCTCTGTTACAATGGCTGCTGTTTTGGTATGCCCACATGCCAAAAAAATTCCTAATCCGGAAACATAACTTTGAACAGCTAGTGGCATGACCACTAGTTTGTAAAGATATGTTAAACAATGCCTTGTCTCAGCCTCAGTAACATTCTTTCGTGCTTGTGGTCTAAAAAATTATGAAACTGATTGGGATGTATAATTATAGCTAGCAGCCATTGCCATTTCCTTGTGATGTTTCCCTGTAATAATAATTATATGGGTAGTCACATCATTTCTCCGCCCATGGGAAACACTAAAATCGGAAGAGCACAAGGAGCAGTGTGCAAATGTGTCACCTATAAAGTCATAACAAATATAATTGATCTACATTATTTAGTACAGTCAATATAAGTTCTAACAGGCTATTACCTCTATAACTCTTTCCTATTCCTTGGAATTCTTTTACCCATGTAGAGGCAAAGTGACACTGCCTCTTTGGCTTCTTGCGTGGAGGTGTTACTGATTCCTCAGGCTCAGCCATAACAGAGAGAGGGAGGGGGGGGGGGGGGCCCAAGGTAAAGGCTCTGACTGTTTTCCTCCGCTTGTCAGTGGTGAAGCGAAGCGCTGACTTGTGTAGGGGCCAGCTGCTAGTCTCACAGTGCTGTTGCCAGTTGTAAATTGGCAGCTGCGAAGAGGAGCCTTTAGTGCTGAAGCCAGTTGTAAATTGTACACAATTACATTTTCGGGAGCACCAAATCAGTGGGACACATTTTATTAAGTGCAAATCCGGGCCGTCCGGGAGCTTCCAGGACAGTTGGAGGGTATGATTAATTAATTAAGATAGAGTACAATACAACACGACGGCGACACCTGGCCTATCACGTGCTGCCACCTTCCAACCTCGCCCTCATCAACAACAAGAGTCAAGGAACTGCTGATTACAAATACACTCCCTTCGAAGAGATGAGGATGACATCTTGGCAAGCAAGGAAAAGATCACGTATGAAGCAGTGTTTGGCCAGTACCAAAAGCCAAGCTCTTGTGCTGGTGGAGGGGCGGCTGGGAGTGGCGGCTGGGAGTGGCAAGAGCACACTGGCCAGGGACTGTGCCACGACAGACCAGGCACTGAGCCACGCAAATATGGTCTTCCATACCACCCTTCGAAATTTACCTAAACGGCAAGAGGATAGCTTGCCCAGAATCCTTGCCACCTTCTATTGGCGCAAAGAAGCAGACCTTGATAAGGTGTGCAAGGACATAAGCAGCTCTGATGGCAAGGGAGTGTGCTTCATCATTGATGGCCTGGATGTGTACCAGCCTCAAGATGCAAGCAAATCCGTCATCTATGACTTGATATGCTAAACTCTATGGTCATTGTGGCCTCGCGCCCTGTGGCTACTGCACCACTTCGCGAGGAATATCCTGTAACCAAATGGTTTGAAGTGATCGGCTTCACAGGAGAGCAAATATTCGAGTACATCAACAAGTTCCCATTCAAGACCGATGCATCAAGTCTGGTAAAGTATTTACAATCCCACCTCAACACCATGCATATGTGTTACCAGCCACTGCCGGCAATGATTTGCTGGCTCTATCAAGAGCATGGGAATATTCCACTGACAGAGACTAAAGTATATGAGCACTTCACCAGATATATTGTCATACACCAGCTAAGACGTACCAACAAAAACATTAAACTTCGCTCACTGGAAGATCTTCGTGGAGAGCAAGGAGTACTTCAAAAATGTCTGCCACCTTGCATATGACATGACCATACCGCAAGCAAGTCATTCAGCAGGACGAGACTGAAGTGCCTCTCTCTCTCATGACACTGATCCCGATGACACACTTTCCCATCCCAATGACACCTCAGGGGCAGATCTAGAAATTTTAAAAGGGGGGTTCCTTTTTTTCCCTTTTTTTTTTAAGAGAGAATTTACTAGCCACACTCTCTCGCCACACCCACTTAACATTTTTTTGTTTTAGCATTGATAGTAAATATAATATAGTAAATATAAATTATAAATTATAATATAAATTATATCAGCTAATCAAATTGATCTATTATATGATTTAGGAATTGTCCGACTAATGTACTGCAAGGCTGACAGAGTCATTCTCAACATTGTGAGAAAATCTGGGCTGAACAAATGAAACAAATTTTACTTTGTCCTGCGTGCACTTGTTATGATGTCCGGTAATCCCCAACAACAACAACAAAGTGGATTGTATATAGACACCGTTACTCACGGTGTAAAAACATATAGACACAAAGACTGACAGTCTGTACATATAATTAATGTGGATTAGAAAGGAATAAGTGTGGATTACAAAGGAATCGGGGTTGATTACAAATGAAGTGTGGAGTGGTGGTGTAAATAGTCTCATTAAGTGTAATAAATATATTAAACTACAGTAATACAATATGAAAAAGTGATGTTCTATGTTGAAGAAGTAATTTGAATAGGAATAATAATAAATACATACATATTCGTCATGCATGCATTTAATGATAATTATAATGCCATTCTTCGATTACATACTACCTGAAATCTATCAATAATATCATAAAAATCTATTTCTAAATTATGATGTACGCTCATCATCGTTAAAGCGGAGAGCCTTTCCTGACCCATTGTGCTACGTAAAGAGGTTTTAACTCTTTCAAGAGTGCTATTTGCCTCTCATTTTCACAAGAAGTAACAGGCAGCGTATATACATGCTATCTTGATATATTTGGGGCATCACATTGCTGCATTGCTTCTTGTAAATTAGAGGGAAGACAACCTTGATGAAGCCACTTGAATTTCCACCTTGAAATTTCAGTGCCTACCACAGAAGGGTTTGGTAGGTCATCATGGTAGAACTCATGCACGTCATCCAAGTTCAGTGTAAAGTCCTTACAAAGGAAGGAAGGTACCAAGCAAAAGAGTTTGGATGCTAATATTTGTTGCTCTCCAAATCTCTCCTGCATTTGCTGGATCAAGTGATCCAGCAATGGTAATGCAATTGCCTGTCTGCAATAGTCCTCAGGTGAATTGTATTCCACATTGTCACGATCTAGCTGACGACCAACAGTTCTAGGAACTCCTGGTTCAACATCAACTTCATCAGCTAGAGATGAAGCTTGTTCATACCACAACTGAAGCAATCGTTCACTTGCACGTATTGATTTTAATTCTTTAATTTTAGAATATGCATAAACAATATCATTTGTTCTGTACTGTAATTTAATCCTGAGCGGCCTAATGACAGACAATCCATGGTTATTACAAAAGAATATAGTACTATATGACTTCAAGAGACCATTTGCAGTCAGAATACTATTTGAATCCCAACAGGTCCATAATGAATTTCTACCATAGCATCCTTCTTACCAGACTCCTAATTGGTTGTATCAGTTTATTTCTCTTCCTTTCTGCAATTAGATGTATCTGCAGAGGAAAGGTTGATGAAAGATTGTAGATAAATCATTCTCCATCAAAACCCTATTCTATTCAACTGATGCTCTTCCTTCCAAAGGTCCTCCTTTTAAATCACTACTCCCCTGTCTCTATCATACAAGCTCTTCACCACTCTTCTTCTGGCACATGGGATAGGATAGTGGATCAATTATCAAGGTAGTCATTGGTGTGCATGGGGTTTATGCTTTATGCTCAGTATAGAGAGACAACAAGATACAGTGATGACTAAAATATCATGCTAGCACTCAGTCTAGAGAGACAATAAGATGCAGTGATGGCCACCAGCGACAATAAATATCTAAAATATCATGCTAGCACTCAGTCTAGAGAGACAACGAGATGCAGTGATGACCACCAGTGACTAAAATATCATGCTAGCACTGTCTAGAGAGACAACAAATGCAGTGATGGTCACCAGTGACAATAAATATCTAAAATATTATGATAGGACTCAGTCTAGAGAGACAACAAGATGCAGTGATGCTCACCAGTGACAATAAATATCTAAAATATCATGCTAGCACTCAATCTAGAGAGATGCAGTGAAGCTCACCAGTGACAGTAAATACACCCTATTTAGAATGTTATTTTAACTTTATTCTTACAGCTGATGTCATAATATAAAGCCATATTCTTTAATATGTCACGTCATCTCTCTGTGTATTGTGCAGATGTTATATACATACAAGTGCACTATACTTTATTAGATGTTTCGAAGGAATAGGTAAAGTTGCTGTAGGTAGCTACATGCATTTGTGCAAATACACGACAGTAAGGTCATGATTTGGAGACGTCTTGTTAATAAGGTTGCACATGTGTACAAACTAATGCCTGGCATGGTGTTCACTCTTGAGAAACACATGCCAGGGTCTTGTTTTTTAGGAAATTGAAGCACTGGTTCAACATTCCTAAGTCTAACCTTCAACAAATAATTCCAAAGTTTCATGTGTCATGAATCTAGTCGCTAGATTTATAACCTCATTGTTGAGGAAGTGGTTAAGTTCAAAGGTCAAGCTTAAGTTCAAGGGTAAGGGTTACTGCACTTTCTGATTCATAAAACTTCAGCAAATGAGCCTATGCTATTATTGTCTTTTCTCACTGTTGACTTTTCTCACTATTGAATATAAATATTCAGACAAAAAAATACTTGCCCATAACTTTCTTTTACATTTAGTCTTGAGATGATCAGACAAGAAATGCCTCATCACTGAAAGGATTCACTTCATATACCTGTTCTGCTCAGGGCTGATAAAGCAAAAAAGACGTCTATTTGCAGCTAATCAGTCACAAATAAGTGTCATTGCAGAGAAATCACAAGTCTTGAGGCAATCCACAGCTTCCCAAAATAGATCATAGAGTTGTTCTCAAGACAGTAGAAATTGTATGTATATATATATGGGAGTTGGCAGTTGGAGAACAAACATTTTACCATAAGAACAAGCTTAGAACAGCACTTTTATCCTCGTCATTAGGCTTTGCTCAAGGCAAGTGTGTGAGAATTCACATCACTGATATTGGTAAAACCAAACAAATCTAGAATGTAACCACCTTCATTAACATGATTAAAACAATCGATACCTGTATGCTTATCATAAACCAGATCTGCCTTAATAGGACAAAAAAAACCTCCTCAACTTCATCTGAAATGCAAGTACGTAGTATGAATTTATATAGTGACAAATCACCAAAGATTAATCAAGACAAGATCATTGATCCTATCGAACATCCTCGGATGTAAAGGAAAAAAGGTTTTAATCTGATGTGATATTCTTGGATTTTACAAAAGCTTTCAATAGTTTTCCTCATAATGATTTGCTCATCAAACTATGGTCTAAAGGTGTTAGCGGGTCTCTGTGGCTATGGTTGAAGGGTATCTAACTGGTAGAATGCATTGCATTTGTCTGGGCGGCAGTCACTGAATTGCTGCCAGTTGTATACGGTGTTCCCCAAGGAAGCATTCTGGGAACTCTGCTCTTTTTGGTGATCTTTCAGAATACCCGCAATATTCCTAACTCCTAATTATGCAAATGTCGCCAAATGTATGAGATCAATCAAGAACTTTGATGACTGTGATCATATCCATGAGGATTTTAACTCTCTTCACGACTGGAGTCTCATCTGGAAACTGAACTTCAAGGAGTCCAAGTGTGTGCACATCAGATTTTGCAAATCTGAGCATTGCGTAGAACACACCTACCTTATCAACAACAACAGTATTCCCACCAGTGACCCATAGGGATCTTGGAGTGATAAGTATCTTCGGATCTATCCTGGCAGTCTCACCACAACCACATTGCTGCAAGAGCCTATAGAGTCCTGGGCCTCCTTCGTGGGACATTCGGTGTATTTCCTGGGCCTCCTTCGTGGGACATTCGGTGTATTGATTCTGTCAAACAGAAAAAGATCCTTTACATTTCACTCATCGGTTCTCACTTCCTCTACTGCTCTCCAATCTGGCACCCTCAACTCATCAAAGACAGTGAAGCTAGAGAATATCCAATGAAGAGCAAGTAAGTACATATATACTAAATGATTATACGTCCAACTCCAAGTCCAGACTTATTGCCATTTCCTGCCACTAATAGACTTAACAATATCTTGTACTGCCTTAGCAGCATCAAGTCACCCTCCAACCATTTCACCATTACCAATTGCATCAGCTTCAATACCAACTCCACCAGATCTGCTTCTCAATCGAAAATGTTGCATACTCGCTCAATCAGAAATCACTCAAAACAGTTCTACTTCAACAGACTACTTCGTTTATGGAACTCCCTTACCATTTGACCTAGAAGCATCTATTATCACCACAAAAGGAAAGCTTAAAGATCTCTTCTATAATCATTTCATCATCAACTTTGACTCTAGTAATCCCTGCTCTAACACATCCAATGTCCCTGCTCTAAATATACGTATACACACCCATTACCAACCTTGATTGCATGTAAGGCTGTCAGCTTAAAGCTGCTGTCCTTCAGTAAGCTCTTACACCAGCTGCATCCAAGTTAGGAGCATGCTCTCCTTCAATGCACACTCCCATCACAGGTAGATAGAATACACACCAGCTAAGCTTCACTGCATCCAAGTTAGGAGTTGACCTCCTCCAACTCCCATCACAGGTAGCTAGAATGCCAAGTAGAGGAAGAAGCAGAAGAAAGCAGGCTCAGAAGGAATTCCTTTATTCCTGACTTGAGGAACCTGACAAGGAAACAATGGCCACTGCTAGTTGGCACTCGTGACTCATTTTCCAACGGCACACTCTAGAGCATGGCGTATGCACTACAGGCTTCAACCAACTTCGAGACCAACAGCTAATGATAACCGTAACCCTTCACATCGCGTACCGTCGTCATACTCAGCCGGAATCCGTGGTCATTGGTAAAGGGTCTGGCTAGTGTGAATGTTAGTAGGTAGTGAATGCGAGTTAAGTTCATAAAGGGAGGCGATCCTTTCCTTTTAGCGTAAAAGTTCAGAACCAGTAATATATATATTATACTTAGAAGGTAGTTTGCTGGTGAAGGCTACAAATAGTGCTCAATGCTGTGTTAAAGCAGAGCTATTGAATAGTAATAATAGAAAATATTGGGATGGCTATATAGTCCTACTAGAGTTTCATGCTAATGCAGCAACTCAAGGCATGTGAGCATATATGAGGTGGGGCAGGCAAGTGGGGTGAATTGGTGTTGATGAATGTGATAATTCAAATGCTCTTGAGGAGAAACTTCCTACACTTTGAAAGGAATTCTGGTCGCTTGTTCAATGATGATTGGCTGTCAGAGTAGATAATGTGGAATTTTTCAGCAATGCATAAGTTGCAACGTTTCAATATGGTGGAATATGATGCTGCTTGTGTCGGGTTTTGCTCTTTAGGTTTCCATATGTATTTGGAGAGTTCTGTAGTGTTTCTCTTGTTTTCATGGTTAGGCTAGGGCTAGGGTTGGTTGCCTGTTTCTGGCAGGCTCGTTGCTGGCGCCGATTGCAGCCCGGAGTTGGCTATGGCTTCTGGTTTCTGGATGCTGGTACCAAGGTGTATCTGGTAGTAGTTTTCCCTCAGGTCAGCCAAAGGTCTTTGTATTTGGTCGGACATTGCATCAATGTCTTCTCTCGAACTGCCTTGGCTCATCGGGGGATGGCAAGGGCTAGGTACTTTGGCAGATTAGCAGGTGGACAGAATTTTTTTTTATTAGACTTACAGCAGTGCTATAAACAAATATATTTCGACACTTATGGTTGGTCTTCCTCAGTGTTAGCAACAAGGTATCAGTAAGAGTGGTTTATGTAGATGGGGGTGGTTTTAAATACTGTGAGGGTGGTGTGTGGTTCATGCATGTGATGTCCATGTGTGCATGCTAGGTTATGGTGTTAATTGTTTGCATGCTAGGTTATGGTGTTAATTGTTTGCATGCATGGGATGATATTTTCCTCCAGTCATCCACGTTGTCTGCACGTCTGGGGGCGTGTATTTGGCCAGTCTAAGCGATTTTGACGTGCCGATCCTTTACCCGATATTCAGATATATATTGGTGGGTGGGTGGAGCTCTGGGCGTCCGTTTCCGGTCGCTTATTTTGTCTCGCTTTAATTTTTCCTCGATGCAAGTAGGATTCCTTCATCTTAGCGCCACGTTTTCGCTTTTCTGGTTGATCTCGTTTGATTTTTGGCAGTCTTTTTTCTTTTTTTCTTTTCCCCAAGTAGGTAATGATCGTTGGAGGAGTCTCATAGTTGTGCTTCTCCTCTCGACGACCCTGTGGGTATTCTGGGCAAACTAGGAAAAAGGTGAGTGTTGACATTTCCCCACTTCCTAGGTCACCCCACCTGCTACGGTGTGTGTGTGTATGTGTGTGTGTGTATGTGTGTGTGTGAGTGTGTGTTTGTTTGTTTGTTGGTGGCAGACTCCATCAACACTTATGAACTACTTTTTTGGTAATATGTATATATGTTATCAAGTACTTATATAGATTAACAAAATAAAATATATTTTTTACGTAATATCTTATATAATATATAAAGTAGATATTATAAAGTAGGACCTCAGAGTTATGGACCCCTTGGGAAACTGGGTGTTCCGTAACCGAAACCTAGTATCTTTAGTATGCAATAGAGTTGGGGTCAGAAAACATAATGTAGTATACAAAATCCTGATACGAGGCAGCTATAGGCTCTACTGTAAATTTACCAGGTAATTAGGTAAAGATTACAAAACACCATGATTGAACCCCCCTTTTCAGAAGTCTGGGTACGGGCCTGGGTACGACTAGCCATCCCAATACTCTTCTATTATTACAATATATATATATTTATATATTGTTTTATTTTTTAATTTTGTTTTATATTTATTTGTTGGTGGTTGGTAGCAGCTGCCAGTATAATTATAACAAGCTCACGTGAGTCTTAGCATGTCATTATTCCTGACGAAGGGCACCAGTTATCTCATCCCATGAGTGACATGTCAGCTAGTAAGAGCATGTGGGGTGAAGTTATGAGTGACATGTCAGCTATTAAGAGCATGTGAGGTGAAGTTATGAGTGACATGTCAGCTAGTAAGAGCATGTGGCGTGAAGTTATGAGTGACATGTCAGCTAGTAAGAGCATGTGAGGTGAAGTTATGAGTGACATGTCAGCTAGTAAGAGCATGCGAGGTAAAGGTATGAGTGACATGTCAGCTAGTAAGAGCATGTGGGGTGAAGTTATGAGGGACATGTCAGCTAGTAAGAGCATGTGGGGTTAAGTTATGAGTGACATCCGAGCTATTGACCTAGCCCTAATCCTGGCTATTGACCTAGCCCTAATCCTGGCTATTGACTTATCCCTAATCCTGGCTATTGACCTATCCCTAATCCTGGCTATTGACCTAGACTTAACCTTCTATTGTGAAGAATAGCTATGTGTTTGTGTGTATGTGTGTGCATGTTTGTATGTGTGTGCGTGTGCATGTTTGTGTGTGTGTGTGTATGCATGCGCGGTTAGTCCTAGCTATTGCCACTGGACTAGGCCAATTTGTACTAATGTATTAGAGTAGGAGTCTATGTGCTAGTGTATTAGTAGGAGTTAGTTGGAGTCTGTGCTAATATATTAGTAGGAGTGAGTTGGTTTCTATGTGCTAGTGTATTAGTAGGAGTGAGTTGGAGTCTGTGCTAATGTATTAGTAGGAGTGAGTTGGAGTCTATGTGCTAGTGTATTAGTAGGAGTGAGTTGGAGTCTGTGCTAATGTATTAGTAGGAGTGAGTTGGAGTCTATGTGCTAGTGTATTAGTAGGAGTGAGTTGGAGTCTGTGCTAATGTATTAGTAGGAGTGAGTTGGTTTCTATGTGCTAGTATATTAGTAGGAGTAAGTTGGAGTCTGTGCTAGTGTATTAGTAGGAGTGAGTTGGTGTCTATGTGCTAGCGTATTAGTAGGAGTGAGTTGAAGTCTGTGCTAGTGTATTAGTAGGAGTGAGTTGGTTTCTATGTGCTAGTGTATTAGTAGGAGTGAGTTGGAGTCATTATGCTAGTCACTAGTGTATTATAGTAGGAGTGAGAGGAGTCTATGGCTAAGGTTAGGACTACGCTTAGTATTAGGAATAGGTCAATAGCTAGGGTTAGGTCTACGATAGCTAGTGTTAGGACTAGGTCAATAGCTAATGTTAGGACTACCTCAATAGCTAGGATTAGGACTAGTTCAGTAGCTAGGGTTTGGAATACATAGGTCAATAGCTAAGGTTAGTATTAAGTCAATGCTATAGGTTAGGACTAGGTCATAGCTAGAATAGTACTAGGTCACTAGCTAACTAGGGCTACGACTAGGTCAATAGCTAGTGTTAGGACTAGGTCAATAGCTAGGTTTAGGGCTGCTTCCATTAGTACTAGGTAAATAGCTACCTAGGATTAAGACTAGGTCAATGGCCAGGATTAAGCCTACAATAGTTAGTGTTATGATTATGTCAACTAACTACAGCTATTGACCTAGTCCTAACACTACCTATTGACCTAGTCCTAACACTAGCTATTGACCTAGGCCTAACACTACCTATTGACCTAGTCATAACACTAGCTATTGACCTAGGCCTAACACTACCTATTGACCTAGTCCTAACACTACCTATTGACCTAGTCCTAACCCTAGCTATTGACCTAGGCCTAACACTAGCTATTGACCTAGTCCTAACACTAGCTATTGACCTAGGCCTAACCCTAGCTATTGACCTAGTCCTACATAACTACAGCTATTGACCTAGGCCTAACTACAGCTATTGACCTAGGCCTAACACTAGCTATTGACTTAGTACTAACACTAGCTATTGACTTAGTCCTAACACTAGCTATTGACCCAGGCCTAACTACAGCTATTGACCTAGGCCTAACCCTAGCTATTGACCTAGGCCTAACCCTACATGCATGTGTTGCGGGGTGGATGAATGGCTAGGGTTATGGGGAGGGGGCTTGGCTCAGAGCAGTAGGAGGTTTTGCCCAAGGAACAATAGCTGGTTCAGGGGTGTGGCTAGGCCAGTTCAATGGCTGGTACACCAATGCCCTGGATGCAGGACAAAGACTCGGGCCAGTTCAATGGCAAAACTTTGAATATATACTGCATCTGTTTGTGGTGTGCACTACTGCAATGGGGTACTTGCATGATTACACGTTTATACGTCACCCGCGTTCAGCCCCGCCTACGTATGGTATCAAAAAAACTAGGACCCATAGAGAATGTATTACAAATCATGACCATTCGTGATATTCATGAGCACTGCACCTGCATTATACCGTATATTTCTAAACAATATTATAGGCATAAAATTTGCTACAAGCTGATATTATTCACGTGTTCAGTCGATTGACGGTTAGCGAATTATGGAGAGTAGAAGTCAGAGAGTTGGTGCCAATGTCAGTACTGAGCTTACCTGTGAGCTTGCTGCTAGTTCTTCTCAGAACTCATTGCCAGCCAGCAGTTCTATGGAGGTGAATGCTGATAGGAAGAAATCTTTAAGAGGAGGATATACTTGTTGTGTTCCTGGATGCTACTCCAACACAAAAGGAGACAAGGAACTGTCTTTCCACCAGTTTCCTAGGGATATATCTTTGAGAGAGAAATGGATAAATTCTATTAAGAGAAAGGATTTTATTCCTGGTGAGCAGCATCGTGTATGCTCACAGCATTTTCATGGTGCCAAAAAGCAAGGCAAAGCAGATGTCCCTATTATATTTCCCTTGCTTCCGCAGTCCAAGCAGAGAAAGTCTCCAAAAATGTGTTTGCCACTCGAACCCCCAGCCAAAAGGAAGAAAATTGGAAAATCCAAAGCCCTAGCAACTGCTTTTGTTGAAGAGATTGATTTTCTGTCTCTTCCTTGGAAAAGGAGAAAACTAACACGAAGTTAGAAATAGCTGACATGAAGTCAGAAATGGCTGACATGAAGCAAGAGATAGCTGAAATGAAGTTTGAAAAAGCTGGCATGAAGTTAAAGATAGCTTCGTTAACATTTGGACTACAACGTTTTGCTGGCAGTGATGATACATTCGATTCTACACTGGTTTCTAGTTTTTATGAATTTCTTCTACCTTCTGCCACTCAATTGAATTACTGGGGTTCAGATAATACTGAGAATCGTCCTTTAACTGAGGAAAAGTGTGGCCCCAGTCGTAAGTTACAACAAATAGATGAAATATTTTTGTCTACACTGGTTTCTAGTTTTTATGAATTTCTTCTACCTTCTGCCACTCAATTGAATTACTGGGGTTCAGATAATACTGAGAATCGTCCTTTAACTGAGGAAAAGTGTGGCCCCAGTCGTAAGTTACAACAAATAGATGAAATGTTTTTGGTGCTCTATCGTTTGGGATGTAACGTTTTGGAAAAAGAACTTGGAGATCAGTTTGGTCTAGACTCAAGCACAATTTCACGTATATTAAATACTTGGATCAATTTTTATACTATACTCTAAAACAACTAGCTCTGTGCGCTTCTCGTGAAGTAGTAAAACAAACAATGCCTTCTTGCTTCATGGCTAATTATTCTACTACTCGTATTATTATCGACTGCACCGAGTTATTTATTGAAATGCCTTCTTCATTTCGTGCTCAGACACAAACATACTCCTCGTACAAGAGCCACAACACTGCTAAGGGCCTTGTTGGTATTGCTCCTAGTGGAATTGTGACATTTGTTTCTTGTCTATATGGGGGTCACATATCTGACAAAAAAATTACTCAAGAGTGTGGCCTTATCGAGCTTCTTGAGTCTGGTGATGTGGTTATGGCAGATAGGGGCTTTGATATACAGCATTTGCTTGCATCCAAGTGTGTTACCTTGAATATACCACCCTTTATGCGAGGAAAGAAACAGTTATCACTTGAAGAGGAAATAGAAACAAGAAGTATTGCATCAGTACGTATTCATGTGGAGAGAGCAATTGAACGTGTAAAAAATTATCGTATTTTTAAAGGTATAATTCCAATTTCTCTGCACACACAGTTGGATGAAGTTTGGTTCATTTGTTGTGTACTTACAAATTTTCTTCCTGCCCTTATTCAGTAATTGGTTTTTGTCAGTTTCAGTGATATGAATAAATTATTATATATCATGACATTTCAGTAAATTTGTTTCATCAGTTTCAATGGTCATAAATATTATAATAAATCACAACATTTTTACAAGTTTAGGCAGTAGAATAAAAGAATTTCAACTTAGAAATCATAGCTGTCCAAAATATTTCATCCAAAAATATCCGCTGGATAGAAATCTCAGCATTAGTATATACTACAAAGTCGCACCACTTTTTAGAGCAAATAGCCATCTGTCCTTGGACTTGGTAATAATAATGATGTTGCTCTCTTAAAACAAGCCTACCCTTTTCCAGCCGACAACAAAACCCCTTCTGGGAAGCAGCTTGAAAAGGGCTGATGTCACGATGTTCGTAAGGACACTTTATTTCTAGCAAACCATTAGGATCATCAGTGGAATCTGGATCATGCACTACACCATCCGGACTAGCTCCAAGCCAAGAATGATTAGGGTTGATTACCAGTCCGGACATTGTTACTTCCAGACTGGAGTGTCCCCTCTCATGCCACTCTCGTTTGTAAGCTTTGTCTTCATTGTCCTTCCCCCAGGCACAGGATAGTGGCATTGAATGGTACAATCTTTGATTCACAATAGAATTCACAAGTGAATCTGGTGGTGTACTGGAAAGCCTCCTGCACACTCGACCAAAGAAAGAAGATGTTATTCTGCAGCTACGCTCCTTATACCATTCAGGAGATTTAGATTGACATCTAGTCTTCCTTTCAATTTCTGATGCTTGTTCCTGAGAAACCATAATTCTACTCCATACCCCCTCTTCTGGTGATAGTGAAGGAGTGACAGTAGTCAGTTGTGGGGTCGTTAGGGAGCAACATGCAGGCACTTCTGTCATTACCACCGAGTTAGAATTAGAGCCAACAGAGGGTGATGGAGCACATACAGGATGACAATCATTGCCTCGCATAACGGCAGTAAACAGAGGTGCATTTTGATGCGATTCTAGACTAGTACAAAACTGTCGAATACGTTCCTCTGATACAGATGCAGGACTTGAACGGTACTTTTTGTACATTTCTAATCGAGTAACTGCAACTTCTGCCTTACATTTTCCGTACGAATGGTGCACAAACTGAATTTCAGAAAACAAAACCGGACCATCTGGGGTATTTCTTGGCCTATTCCACTGTTGTTGGGTGTCAGTGCAAGTCTTGTCCTCTGGAATAGAGGTTAACCCAAGTTCAACATAGTCAAGAATGTTGTACAATAATGCAGCAACATGTTTACAGCATCCACCAGCTCCGGCTTTGCAATTACATTGTGCACCAACAACATAGCCCGAGATCTTGCTAAGAGCAACAACAGTGGAATAACTTCCAGTGGTCTTGAACGATGGCTTCACAATACCACGGAAGAGACAATGGCTATCTGTAGTGCAACCAGGTCGAAACCTGACCACACGGACATGGTCATCACGAAACAAGCGATATCCTTCCTCTTTGTGCTTCATTGCACCAGCTCTAAATGTAGCAGCAGCTGCTGTGCTGCGCTGATTCTCCGCAATAGTCTTAGAATCTGTGACTAAGTGGGCATAAAGGCAGCCATAATTAAATGGTGGAAGCTGCTGCAAATTAGATGTCCATCCTTTGGAAGGAAGAACACTTGGTAGTGGCGATACTTGGTTTGCTGACTGTGCTTGTAAGCGAGTTGTGTGTACACCACCATCTGGATCCACAATTTTTGCATCCAAACCATCAGTAATGTAATCGCAAACACTGCATCAAATAATTAACAATGGATAGAATTAACACTATTGTACAGTCTTACAGTCTGCTCACCGCTTCACAAGGTTCTGCTTCTTTCCAGCAGTTGTAGCACCTCTGCACTTCAACCGGCGCTTGAGCTCCACTACATGAAGCTGACTAGGTTCACGCCCATTCAGTTAAGCACCAGGAATGTCTTCTTCCCGTAAACAAACCAGTGAGCTGCCACCTGGCAATTAGTTCTGAGAAGAACTAGAAGCAAGCTCACAGGTAAGCTCAGTACTGACATTGGAACCAACTCTCTGACTTCTACTCTCCATAATTCGCTAACCGTCGATCGACTGAACACGTCAGCTTGTAGCAAATTTTATGCTCTCCATGCCTATAATTTTGTTTAGAAATATACGGAGGTGCAGTGCTCATGAATATCACGAATGGTCATGATTTTTAATACATTCTCTATGGGTCCCGATACCATACGTAGGCGGGGCTGAACGCCATTAGCACATCCTTTATGTGTGAACTGTTGACCATATCAGGTAGACCACTCACTTGTATATCCACCTCACAGATCTGTGTGTGTGTCCACGCATGCGTGTGTGTGAGGCGTAGAGATATGGTGGATGTGAACACAACTAGATAGCGTCACATATTATGTTGCCAAGGTCACCATGTATGCATGACGTCAACACCAATTGCTAGTACAGCCATTAAACTCCCTGAGATGATGACCTCATCTCTACACTGGTAAATCTTATGGCAGCATTGAGCCAGCTCTTTTGTAGCCATTTTGCTGTGTGTGTGCTCAATGGAGAGTAGCACGAGGTCTTGTATGAAGACCACTCTGTGGAGTCTTCATAACTAGGCATGATCTCAATAGAATACTAACTAATATAGATGAAACTCCACCCAGTGTGGTGTTGGTCTAGTGTTTGTCCCCATAGGTAGGACTAGGTCAATATCTAGCATTAAGCTTAGGTCTAGAGTCAGAGTTAAAGCATTGACATGCCAATGGCTATTAGAGGTGCACTATAAGCTGGAGTGTGTGTGTGGTTCATCCTAGTCACGGCATTACATCATTCAAATATGATGAATATGACATCATAGTAATAATAACAACTACAATGCCCCCTCAGTAATCTACTTGAAATTGAACTTAAAATCAGCAATTGCTGAGCATGCATGGGATAATGGACCTCCTATTTTGTGGGAGGAAGCCACCATCTTGGACCAGGCCAGAAGACAGAAGGAACTGCTAGTGAAGGAGTCACTGTACATTATAATTTATAATTTATAATTATTTTATTTCTAATTAAGTATGTATTTTTATTTAATTTTTCCATCTCCGGGTCACGTGCTTGATGGGTGTCAGGGTGTGGTTTGTTTCGGGTGGTGGATAGCTAGCTGCCAGTACATAACCAACTCATGCGTGTATTGGCATCTCATTATTGCTGACGAAGGCTAGAGCATCTAGTGAAACATGGAGAGAGTTGATTATTGAGGTGGCCATTGAAATGTCCTTGTCCACTGAGAGTTGGTTTAAGTGTGTATTAGTCGTCCTCAACCTGTATGCTCTTGCTTTCTCCAGGGTGAACTCTGCACCAGAGCAGCTGCAGGATCCTCAAACCCAAGACATAAAGCCCTGCCCACTCTCGACCTCCCAAGTGACACCATCCTCAACACAAGATGACAAACTCACTAAAGGACCCTGGACTCTGACCCCTGCAGAATAATGTTAATTAGTAGTGCTGTGGCTGCTGCAATTATTATCATCGGAGGATTCTTCTTGTCATTAGTCACCTCTTCAGCCAGTCAGCAGCTAGACACCTCAGTGCTGCCAGGCCCCAGTCAGCAGCTAGACACCTCAGTGCTGCCAGGCCCCAGTCAGCAGCGAGGCACCTCAGTGCTGCCAGCCCCCAGTCAGCAGCTAGACACCTCAGTGCTGCCAGGCTCCAGCTAGACACCCCAGTGATGATAGGCCCAAGTCAGCAGCTAGGCACCTCAGTGCTGCCAGGCGCCAGGCCCCAGCTAGACACCTCAGTGATGCCAGGCCCCAGTCAGCAGCTAGATGAGGCACTGGTCAAGGCCCCAGTCAGCAGCTAGATGAGGCACTGGTCAAGGCCACAGTCAGCAGGCACTGCTCAAGGTCCCAGTCAGCAGCTAGATGAGGCACTGGTCAAGGCTCCAGTCAGCAGCTAGATGAGGCACTGGTCAAAGCCCCAGTCAGCAGCTAAATGAGGAACTGTGTGCACCTCTTCACTAATAGTGTGGTTCCTATACTCTGCCTCCAATTAGCTCGCCCCCAAGGGTTAATTAGCCAGCATGCAATTGACCGGCCATCATGTGCTCTGCTAACACCATGTAGGGTGTCCCTGAACACCAGTGCAGGAATACAGAAGTATTATGTAATGATAAACCAGGTCTCATGACTTATACCCATGGCACGATACTTATACTCCACCCCCTGAAACAACTCTGGCAATGAACCAGTCCTCGATCTTTAGAAGAGAAGTCCTAGCCAGTGGCTAGAGTTGTCTCTGGGCAGTCGTTCTAAACTCTTCAGGGACTTCATATCTTCATCTGTCTCTCTGTCAACACAGACAAGTGCTTCAGCCACCTCAGGGAAGAGGGGGACCTGGAGTTCAAGAAGAAGGGAAGGATGTGCTCACATCATTCATTAGCTATAAAACCACAGAGGTACACATCACATTTAGAGCCCACTTCCAACCTGCCTCAATCCAGTGTGGTGTTGGTCCAGTGTGTCCCCAGAGAGCTCATGTCGGCCTACTTCAACCCAGTGTGGGTGTGGTCCAATCTGTGCTCCATAGGAATTAGTATCGTTATTACAAGTGGGAGTGACTAAGTCCCGTCCTACGTCAGTTCAATTACTGGCAACGTGATGTCATGACAACCACCACAGGAAGTTTTGCTGACATTGTAAATATTTGCGGGCTAAGTAGTGGTATTGAAATGCAAAAAAAAAAGTCGACTCCTCCCAGCTGGCATCATGGAATCAGATCACTCAAGACATGTCCCACACACAACACACTGGAGCTGGCATCATGGAGTCAGCTCACTCAAGACATGTCCCACACATGACACACTGGAGCTGGCATCATGGAGTCAGCTCACTCAAGACATGTCCCACACACGACACACTGGAGC
The DNA here is from genome assembly GCA_028752905.1 of Cladorhizidae sp. MBARI D1340-BT2. Taxonomy (NCBI): domain Eukaryota; kingdom Metazoa; phylum Porifera; class Demospongiae; order Poecilosclerida; family Cladorhizidae; species Cladorhizidae sp. MBARI D1340-BT2. The sequence continues at coordinate 5,844,894 of JAQNBH010000010.1, forward strand.
TGGCATCATGGAGTCAGCTCACTCAAGACATGTCCCACACCACCACACACTGGAGCTGGCATCATGGAGTCAGCTCACTCAAGACATGTCCCACACCACCACACACTGGAGCTGGCATCATGGAGTCAGCTCACTCAAGACATGTCCGACACACCACACACTGGAGCTGGCATCATGGAGCCAGCTCACTCAAGACATGTCCCACACAGCACACACTGGAGCTGGCATCATGGAGTCAGCTCAAGACATGTTCCTCACACCACACACTGGAGCTGGCATCATGGAGTTAGCTCACTCTAGCATGAGCTCAGCAAAGATGCTTCATGTAGTGCCCTCCTACACACGCTAATGATTTGGGTTTACGAGGGGCGTTATCTGCGGAGCTCGAAGGCTGTACCCACAGGTGTTTAAAAAAAGGTATAACAAACCACACCCTCAAAAACCAACGGGACGGACCATCGTCTTGCCCCCAGCAGCACATGTGGAGGGTGCACTTGTCTTACGATAAACAAGAACTTTATCCTCCTGCACAACTCGTCAGGTTCTCTGGGAGGCTGCACACACGCCCACACATGGTAATTATGAGGTACCCCAGGCAACTCCCCACCAAGGCAGGTTCTGGCACGTGCTTTGATGCCTCCCAGTGGCCAAGTATAAAGTATCTGGCTAGGAACTTCGAGTATTTGAACTTGGCACAATATGTAGCCATTCCCAGAAAACTTCTGACACCACTAGTGGAATTTGGTGGGCTTGCATTGTGTATGGATTTGACCTTCTTTGGGTCAGGAGATACTCCTTTAGCTGAAAACACAAAACCAAAAAATTTCGGTGACCTTTTATTAAACTCACACTTTCCTTGGTTTAAAGTCAAGCCAACGTCAGCAAACTTCCGAAATACAGACTGTAAAGCTCGGTCATGATCAGCTTGTGTAACACCAAACACAATAACATCATCACTGATATTCAACGCCCAGGAATATCACGAATTTGCTCATTGACAACTTTCTGAAACATCTCACTGGCAGAATTCGTACCAAAGTTCAATCTGGCATACCTGCGCAATCCTTTGTGTGTGGCAAATGTCGTGATATATTCGGCTTTCCGATGCTAGTGACAATTGATGATAACCAGCTCTTAGATCCAATTTGGAAAACACTCTGGCTCCATTTAGAATGTGTATCAAGTCATAAACTGTAGGACTTGGGTGTCGTTCACGACTGATAGCTTTGTTTGCCATCCTCATGTCCACACAGATTCGAACATCTCCATTTTTCTTTGGGATGATAACCAGGGGAGATACCCATGGAGTAGCTCCTTCCACTTTCTCAATAATTTCTTGATTCTCTTGCTCTTGAGCTACTTTTTTTCTCAGGTGAAAAGGAATTCGACGAGCACATTGAGTAACTGGGGTTACGGTACGGTCGATGTGGAGCTTGATATTGGTGTTTTTCAAATTTCCGATCCCTTTAAAAATGTTTGGGTATTGCTGAACTAACACATCACTCCCAGTTGATAGATCCTGAATTTGATTTATCTTGATATCAATGAGACCAAATTTTGTGGCTGTCTTGTAGCTGAGAAGAGATCCATGGTTTCCTTGTAGCACATGGATTGTAGATGTGATGTGTTTCTGCTTGAATTCAAGAACAGCTTCAAATTTCCCAACTACCACAAGCTGGAATTTGGAACCATAAGCATAAAGACGCTTGGTTGGATTCTCGAGCTTAATTTTCTTGGATTCATTAATTTTTGCAAATGTGCTCTCATCGATGATATCTGTCGATGCACCAGTGTCAACAATCATCTTGATGGGAGCACCGTTCATGTTAATCTGTACTTCAGGTGTTTTGGAATCACATGAATCTTTATACAAGGTGTATAAGTACTCATCATCAGTGCTACTGTCCTCAATCTGCTGCTGAGACACTTCTATTGACACATGATGCAAATGTGATTTTGGAGGGTGTGGTGATGGGCAGTGATGTCAGTTGCTATGACTATTGTCATTAGTCTGTTTGGATAGACACACCTTAGCGAAATGATTTTGTTTTCCACACTTCCGGCAAGTTTGACCTTTGACAGGGCAGGGATTGTTTATCTGTGGCCATGTCAATCCACAGTTTCGGCATTGGGTGTTCTTCGTTGATAGTGGCTTACTCCTATGAAATTGCTTTCCTTTGCGAACATAATTTACTGATTCAACTGAACCTTGAGACAATGACTTCTTTATTCCAGCTGCTTGTGATTCACTATTTTCTAGGAAACATGCTCTGGACAAAAGATTAGCAAGAGTGAGTCTTTCTTCACGTAGAGCAAAGAAGAGCAAACCTTCTGAGACGCTTTGACTCGCAGTTCTGAATTATTGTCAATTTCAATTCTTTGTCCAGATCATTAAACTCACAGTTAGCTGCCAACCTTCTCAGTCGTGTGGCAAATTGAGCTACAGTTTAACCCTTCTGTTGAGCTGCCTGTCGAAATTGAAGTCCACCTTCTTTGGTGAGAAATATTCAGTTAGCTTAGTTATGGCTGTGCCATAGTCATCTCCAGTATCAGGGATGGTATCAAATATTTCTTGTGTTGTTTGTCCAGCTTGATACAGGAGGAGTGCACGCTTCTGTTTGTCATCTGTGACGTTCAAGGCTACCAGGTATGTCTCGAAACGCTTTGTCCAACTCTTCCACCTCTGACTTAGTGAACTAGGTTCACGCATAGGGTCAAATTGGGGTAACGGTGACAACTCGATCCTGGCTGCCATAGCTAGCTACAATAGAACTATCTATCCCATCCTCGTCGCCAGTTGTGGTGTTTAGGTGGCTATGGTATTAAGAGGCAGAGATAACTTGTGAATCAAGAGACAAGATATATTCGAATCACGTGCATATCACACACTAAAACAATCCATCGTGACGTAACAACATATGACGTAATGTGACATATATATTAACTAAACATTACAGCAGAGAGACCACACTCAGGCAATAAGACATTGTCAAAGATTCAACACCTTATTGATTGGTACTCTATACATAATAGCATGGAGATTCCTGTCGACACCTGGCCTCCATCACGTGCTGCCACCTTCATTAACCTCGCCCTCATCAACAACAAGAACCAAAGAACTGCTGATTACAAATACTCCCTTCGAAGAGATGAGGATGACATCTTGGCAAGTAACATATGAAGCCGTGTTTGGCCAGTACCAAAGCCAAGCTCTTGTGCTGGTGGAGGGGCGGCCCGGGAGTGGCAAGAGCGCACTGATGCACAAGTTGACCAGGGACTGAGCCACGACAGACCAGGTACTGAGCCACGCAAGTATGGTCTTCCATATCACCCTTCGAAATCTACCTAAACGGCATGAGGATAGCTTGCCCAGAATCTTTGCCACCTTCTATCGGCGCAAAGAAGCAGACCTTGATAAGGTGTGCAAGGACATAAGCGGCTCTGATGGCAAGGGAGTGTGCTTCATCATTGATGGCCTGGATGAGTACATGCAAGCAAATCCGTCATCTACGACTTGATACACAAGGAATATCTGCTAAACTCTATGGTCATTGTGGCCTCGCGCCCTGTGGCTACTGCAACACTTCGTGAGGAATATCCTGTAAACAAATGGATTGAAGTGATTGGCTTCACAGGAGAGCAAATATTCGAGTACATCAACAAGTTCCCATTCAAGACCGATGCATCAAGTCTGGTAAAGTATTTATAATCCCACCTCAGCATCATGCATATGTGTTACCAGCCACTGCACGTGGCAATGATTTGCTGTCTCTATCAAGAGCATGGGAATATTCCACCAACGGAGACTAAAGTATATGAGCACTTCACCAGATATATTGTCATACGCCAGCTAAGACGCACCAACAAACTTCGCTCACTGGAAGATCTTCGTGGAGAGAACAAGGAGTACTTCAAAAATGTCTGCCACCTTGCATATGACATGACCATTGACCGCAAGCAAGTCATTCAGCAGGACGAGACTGAAGTGCCCCTCTCTCATGACACTGATCCTGATGACACACTTTCCCATCCCAATGACACACCTTTCCTTGGCTTGGTTACCATCAACAACACAGCTCAAGACTACGGATACGACAACACATACTGTTTCCTTCACCTCACACACCAAGAGTATCTTACTGCTTCATACATAACCACACTTAATGATGAAGAACAAGATGAGATAATCAGCTCGCATGCAAGCAAGGAACACATGGTTTGGAAATTCTACAGCGGCATGGTGGAGTTTGAAGGCTGACTAGCTCAACTACAACTCATCATGAGCTCCACAGATACTCTGCATAGAGCTCAGTGTGCATTGGAGTCTCAACAAGCTATAGTCTGTGATCATGCTATACAGGGAGACACTGGTGCTCTTAGCTATAGTCACTACAACCTCACACCTGCCGACCTGACTGCCATTGGCTATGCCATCTCCACTACTTCACACCCTGTTACAGAGCTAGCTATGAGTAGGTGTGACCTACATGATGATATGGTAGTGCTTCTGATGGAAACTAGCAACAACAAGCTAAATAGTATACACACACTGAACCTCTCAGGGAACAAGATTGGTGCTAATGGAGCACGTGCTCTAGCTGAGGACCTAAACTCTACTACCACTACGCTACATACACTGAAGCTTACAGGGAACAAGATTGGTGACGATGGAGCATGTGCTCTAGCTGAGACCCTAAACTCTATACCACTGCTCTACATGCACTAGGCCTCTCATACAACTGGATTGGTGATGATGGAGCACGTGCTTTAGCCGAGGCCCTAAACTCTATCACTACTCTATATATACTGAGCCTCTCAAGGAACAAGATTGGTGCTGATGGAGCACGTGTTGAGGGCCTAAACTCTACCATTACTCTAGACACACTGAACCTCACAAGGAACAATATTGGTGATGATGGAGCATGTGCTCTAGCTGAGGGCCTAAACTCTACCATGACTCGACACACACTTAACCTCACAAGGAACAAGATTGGTGCTGATGGAGCACATGCTCTAGCTGATCTCAAGCATCGTATTCTCAACCTTCTCTGCCTATACTGACATTCGCACACACATCACCAGTCAAGATCTCTGCTCTACAAACTGAAGTACTCACAAAACTTGCACTGCATCTTCCTCACCTTGCACACTTTTTATTGGCCATATTTGATGCACTCTGATTATCTATACAATTCCAAACTGAAGTACTCACAAAACTTGCACTGCATCTTCCTCACCTTGCACACTTTTTATTGGCCATATTTGATGCACTCTGATTATTATCTATACAATTCCTGTAATGTACACACTTTTGTATTGGGCATATTTTGATGCACTCTATTTCTATACGTCATTATCTGTACAACTTCTGTAATGGACGCACTTTTGTATTGGCCATATTTGATGCACTCTATTTCTATACGATCATTATCTCAACAAACTAGACGTATCCAAATTACACCACCGCATAATCAACTTGACATTTACTAGAAAGAGTAAATTTCAAGTTCATTATTGAAATAGTGAGAGGTTTTCCACGGGATGCTATATACTAGAGAGTAAATTTCAAGTTCAGTATTGAGGCCATTGTAATTATAACCTGAAATTGTACACCACTTCTGGGGGGATGGCTAGTTATGTGAACAAGGACCACCAACATGGAAACTCAAAACTGGCAACATACAGGACCTGGAGATGCTAATAATGGCCATCTAACAACCCCTCCCATGGTAACAGCCCCTGCACTAAGCAACTCTGTTGTGATAACAACCAGTTGACCAACACAAGTCAGTCACCTCACTAACAGCAAATGTGCTAAAAATAATACTGTGCTACAAACTAGAGTACATTAGTTGAACTCACTTGTTTATTCATCAGGTCTATAAGAATTTCACTCTATAACTGGTTCACCAGCCTCCTATATAGTCTAAACAAGTCACCCTCTAGCTCACAAATAATTCTCCTAACTCTCCAAGTCTAAAGGAGTCATTTTTAAAGCTCATAAACTGTTTTACAGTACAGTTTCCAAGCGGACTTTTGTAGCTCTCAACTTCTAGACTGGAGCCAAAATTAGCAATGTCGAGTAGTTAGATAATGATGTGCGCATGTATAGAGCTAAGATATGATATTTTATCAGTTGCAGCATCAACTCGGCTTTCTGTTTTTAGAGCCAACGTTTAAGCTGAGAGGTGATAAAGACTGAAGTATATTTTAATCTTCAAAATGCTGACTCCCTTAGGAACATCGCACCCCAGTGCAGTACAAAAATAGAATGAGAGTATTAAAATGAGGTAGGATGACTTGTACTGTAATAAACACTATGACATTCATATATATCTGATAAAATTCAGTTAATGTTATACACTGTGCTGCTTGGTTAAGGTGGAGTGGGTGGGGTGAGGCCATCAATCAGTCCCTTCACTACACACTTCAAAATGCACCCAGACACTTCCACCATCACCTGATCAGTCACACCCTCCACCTCCTTCCCAAGCAAGAATTCCACCTTCCCCTTATTGCCCACCATCCCAAACTCCTCTAACCATATTCCAGCTCTCTCTCCATCCAGCACATTCATTAACATTTTCTGTTCCTTCCCAAATTCATCAGAGTGTAATCCTCATCTTCCACTTCCTTCCGGTCACACAACACGCATCTATCATCACTACACAGCCTACATCTCTTCTTGTCCTGCAGTAGACCTACTGACCCTGTCCTCAGTCTATACATCAACTTGACTCCCTCACATCCCTGTAATGACCTTGTATACCTTTCTGCTCCACCACCTTTTGTCAACCTATACCACTTCAAACTGTCTCTTACTCTCAATATCCTCCTCCCAATCACACACACATTTCCCTTCTTCATCTTTACCTTCCATTGCCTCACTGACCCTAGCTCAGCATTCAGATCGTATTTCCTTCTCAACATATATATTCTTCCCACCATCCTATCCCTCCTATCCCTCCATCCATTCTTAGCTTCTCTGCCACAATTTTTATCAGTCTACCTTCCTCCACCTGTGCAAGTCTCCTAGAATAGAGAATTTTTTCTCCTCCCTCCTCTCTGCGAACTTCTTCCTTCTTGCAACTCCACTGCTGTGCCAGCCAAAAGCACAATATCATCATCATAGAGGAATGCACCACACATGTACCATCCAACTTCAATCCCAGTTCAGCTCCCTTGAGTTTATTAACCATTCCCGACACATATATGTTGAACAATGTTGGTGACAAAGGGCTTCCCTGCCTAAGTCCCCTCTCTATCCTAAACCACCTCGACTGACCTCCGTCTAATACTATCCTAGCTTGCACCCCATTGTAGAGGCCTTCACACATTCTTACAAATTTCTCCTCCACTCCTGCTTGTCTCATTGTATACAACAAACCATCCCTCCACACACTGTCATAAGCCTTACTGATGTCTAGAAAAGCTAGGTTAGACGAACCCTTGTCCCTTTTCCGAATCTCACATTACCCCGTAGGACAAACAATTGGTCTGTGCATCTCCTCTTCCTTCTGAAGCTCCCTGTGCCTCAGTGAAAACTTGATCCTCACAAAACTTTAACCTCTCTGCCTTCAAACTAGTAAAGACCTTCGCTACACAACTCCCCAATGATAGCCCTCTATAATTCCCAATCACTTCTGCATCACTGTCTTTATAGAATGGTACCAACAAACTCCGCATCCAATCCTCCGGACAGCACTCCCTCCTCAGCACCATGTTCAGCAAATCTATTTCTACTTCTAGCATCCTCCTCCCTCCATGCATCATCATTGCATTCAGAATATCATCTGGTCCTGGAGCTTTTCCCCTCTTTAAACTCTTCAAGATATCCACCACTTCTTCCCATCTTACTTGTTCACACATACCCATCCTGACCTGAACCAGGTATTGTAGATACTCCTCTCTCTCTGCCAAGCTCCTCCCAGTACCTTGCCACCTCCTCTAAAACCTCATCTTCTCCCTCTATCACACCACCACAGTTGGTCTTCAATCTTCCTATCTTTCAATTTTTCTTCTTTCCCCTCAGGTCTGACCAAAACAGAGGTCTGACCAAAACAGCTTACAACTGGTTCCACCTCTTCTCTTTAGGGATCACTAATAAGAAAATATTTATATAACTTGATAGAAGATAAACATGATTTGAACAAAGGGTGAATGATAGCGCAATCTCTGATGCGCCATTTATCTCATGAGCCGCACAGAATATCTATATGTTCTCAATTAACTCTCACTTAACATAACAATAACCTTCTCAATAATCAACTTGAAATTTTATTCTTGAACTGTTAGACCGGATACTCTATATAGCCAGCAATAATTGTTCCTGATGAAGGGTAGAGCATCCATTGTTAAGCAGGTTATTGTAATCTACTATATGGTTCATAGCTATATACCAAACTTTCATTCACAATTCACACGAGTATTGATAATCTTCCATACGATTCATGACTAACCACTTCTATAAAGTGCTGAGCCTGTTAAGGCCACCACATAATTTTATACTACAGCACGGTGTTAGACTATGTAACAGTAACTAACACAAAACATTATCAACGGGTATAATAATATTATATATTATATGTTAATGCCATCAGCAAAAGTTTTGATTTCTTCAAACCAAGCATGGAATTCTGCTTCACAGTTTGTTTTTAACAGTTCCAACTCCAGTTGCACATCAGAAATATGTTAACATACATAACATCATGAGTCCTCTTTTGAAGGTGGATTGTAACGTATCGAAGACTATTAAAGATTCTCATTGTAGAAACAAGAAATACAAAAGAAGTAAGTTGATGAAGGCTTTTGTCAAGGTTTCTGAATCCCAAGACCAATTGCCCACACTCTGAACTACTGGTACTAATAGTCTTGCATAAGACCAAATAGGAATCTATCCTCTGAACCCAGAATGTTCGGGGCAAGTCCTTGAGTTTAACTCTTTTCTCTGCAGGTGAAACTGATGCAATAACATGTTCAAACAATGCTGATGCTTTAGGGAATACTTTAAAAAAATAGGATTTCTGAAATAACACCATAGGCATTTCTGATTTTAGAAATAATTATTGAGCATGCTGGTAACTCTGGCAGTGAGTATATAAAGCTAAAGGGCATACTTGACAGATCCTTGCCTGAACACACACATTGCTGGAAGATGTACTGGCTGCACCATCATAGCCTATGTATATATGTCATGTGCTTGAAGCCAAGAAAGATGGAATCACCTGTACGTTCTACAGTAATAAAATCATGAAATTCTTCTCAGATTTGTTTCTCAGCATCAACAAATTATGTTAATATTGAACCTGCTCTAAATTAGCAGATTGTGCTATATAGTTAGAGATAATTTCATTTTGGATGGTCTTAGAATATAAACTGCATTTCGAGGTGCATTTTCCAGATGTATGCACAGCACCTTGTCCGTCTTAGTCCTAAATTGGAACAGTTCAACCTTTATTATCGAATTCAGTTGCTGTAAAATCATCTCTATGATCTCGAAAAGAAAGACCTCGCATTGCACAAGAGCAAACACACTCCAACAGTGACTTCACCACCATTGTATTTCTAGCCGCTTGCTCTTCACGATGCTTGCTGAGCATGCAAGCAACATTCTGGGTTGGTGCAGCAGAACACGAACCTCTGAAAGTAGCTATACTTATCATCGAATCATGTGGATCTACAAACTAAAGACTGCTTAGTCCAGACCTGAAAACGCTCGGAGCAAACAAAGAAATGAGTGCAGTATCTGTTAAACATGTGCTCAAGAAATGAGTGCAGTGTCTGTTAAACATGTGCTCAAGAAATGAGTGCAGCGTCTGTTAAACATGTGCTCAAGAAATTAGTGCAGCGTCAGTTAACCATGTGCTCAAGAAATTAGTGCAGTGTCTGTTAAACATGTGCTCAAGAAATTAGTGCAGCGTCTGTTAACCATGTGCTCAAGAAATGAGTGCAGTGTCTGTTAAACATGTGATCAAGAAATGAGTGCAGTGTCTGTTAAACATGTGATCAAGAAATGAGTGCAGCGTCTGTTAACCATGTGCTCAAGAAATGAGTGCAGTGTCTGTTAAACATGTGCTCAAGAAATGACTGCAGTCTGTTAAACATGTGCTCAAGAAATTAGTGCAGCGTCTGTTAAACATGTGCTAAAGAAATGAGTGCAGCATCTGTTAACCATGTGCTCAAGAAATGAGTGCAGTGTCTGTTAAACATGTGCTCAAGAAATGAGTGCAGTGTCTGTTAAACATGTGATCAAGAAATGAGTGCAGTGTCTGTTAAACATGTGATCAAGAAATGAGTGCAGTGTCTGTTAAACATGTGCTCAAGAAATGAGTGCAGCATCTGTTAAACATGCGATCAAGAAATGAGTGCAGCATCTGTTAAACATATGCTCAAGAAATGAGTGCAGTGTCTGTTAAACATGTGCTAAAGAAATGAGTGCAGCATCTGTTAAACATATGCTCAAGAAATGAGTGCAGTATCTGTTAAACATGCGATCAAGAAATGAGTGCAGTAAATTAGTGCAGCGTCAGTTAACCATGTGCTCAAGAAATGAGTGCAGTGTCTGTTAAACATGTGATCAAGAAATGAGTGCAGTGTCTGTTAAACATGTGATCAAGAAATGAGTGCAGCGTCTGTTAAACATGTGCTCAAGAAATGAGTGCAGTGTCTGTTAAACATGTGCTCAAGAAATGACTGCAATCTGTTAAACATGTGCTCAAGAAATTAGTGCAGCGTCTGTTAAACATGTGCTAAAGAAATGAGTGCAGCATCTGTTAACCATGTGCTCAAGAAATGAGTGCAGTGTCTGTTAAACATGTGCTCAAGAAATGAGTGCAGTGTCTGTTAAACATGTGATCAAGAAATGAGTGCAGTGTCTGTTAAACATGTGATCAAGAAATGAGTGCAGTGTCTGTTAAACATGTGCTCAAGAAATAAGTGCAGCATCTGTTAAACATGCGATCAAGAAATGAGTGCAGCATCTGTTAAACATATGCTCAAGAAATGAGTGCAGTGTCTGTTAAACATGTGCTAAAGAAATGAGTGCAGCATCTGTTAAACATATGCTCAAGAAATGAGTGCAGTATCTGTTAAACATGCGATCAAGAAATGAGTGCAGTGTCTGTTAAACATGTGCTCAAGAAATGAGTGCAGCGTCTGTTAAACATGTGGTCAAGAAATGAGTGCAGTGTCTGTTAAACATGTGCCCAAGAAATGAGTGCAGCATCTGTTAAACATGTGCTAAGAAATGAGTGCAGTGTCTGTTAAACATGTGCTCAAGAAATGAGTGCAGTGTCTGTTAAATATGTGTTCAAGAAATGAGTGCAGCGTCTGTTAAACATACGATCAAGAAACGAGTGCAGTGTATGTTAAACATGTGCATAAGAAATGAGTGCAGCATCTGTTAAACATGTGCTCAAGAAATGAGTGCAGTGTCAGCAGTTTTAAGTTGTCATGTCTTTTAACAACAGATAGTGCAAGATAGCAGACAGAGAAATGTTAGGCCAAGTTTTCATCTTTTTGTAAGAGACAGAACAGACTAGCAGCTGCAGTGACAGACTATTGACTACTATCATGTTTGGTTTGGTGTTAATGACCGAGTATCAGATTGCTGCTAAGTACAGCACACAGTGCCTACAAATTCTCTAGTGGCAGGCTTGGGTTGGGTTTATGAGACTTGCTAAATTGAGAAACCTGTGGGAAGTGGTGATTCTGCTCGGAGTTCCTGGGTACGCTGCTTCACACATGTGCATGTGTATGCCCCTTACACCTCATGCTTCACACATGTGCATGTATAGGCACTTTACACCTCAGGCTTCACACATGTACATGGTGCTTGAGCATGCCAGGCTTCACACATGTGCATGTGCACGCCCTTTACACCTTGGGCTTCACACATGTGCTTGAGCACGCCCTATACACACCTCAGGATTCACACATGTGTGGTGCATGAGCATGCCCTTTACACCTCAGGCCACACCCTCATTTGCTAAATTTTGGTCAGGCCCTGGCCTGAATGGTTGCTATGCCCCTAGAACGATGAAGCTCAAATGAAGTTATTAAGAGCTCTTCCAGCAAGTGCCCATAACTGGCTGGCTCTGTTGCGTACCCAGCATAAAACTATAAACACACACCCTTGGCCAACTCTTGGATCCCCTCTCCGTGCAGCCTTAAATATAACCCTCCCAGAGTGGCCACTCTAATACCTGATGATCATAGTCTCTTGGAATTGTCCCAAAGCCTTCACCCAGCCACACTCAGCCACACCTTAGCCCTAGCCACTAGGTAGCTTGCTACATGTAGATCCGGACCTGTTGTCTTTCATACTTCCTTATATGGATCAAGACCTGTTGTCTTTCATTCCTTATAATTATGATGTTCTCTCTCAGTACTTCCCTCAACTTGAAGTCAAAACTTTCATCAACTAAAACTGAAAGCTTTTAACTGCTGCAGACACTGGTAGTGCAACACTGCTCACTGCTGCAGACACTGGTAGTGCAACACTGCTCACTGCTGCGGACACTGGTAGTGCAACACTGCCCACTGCTGCAGACACTGGTAGTGCAACACTGCCCACTGCTGCAGACACTGGTAGTGCAACACTGCTCACTGCTGCGGACACTGGTAGTGCAACACTGCCCACTGCTGCAGACACTGGTAGTGCAACACTGCTCACTGCTGCGGACACTGGTAGTGCAACACTGCCCACTGCTGCAGACACTGATAGTGCAACACTGCTCACTGCTGCAGACACTGGTAGTGCAACACTGCTCACTGCTGTGGACATTGGTAGTGCAACACTGCCCACTCCTGCAGACACTGGTAGTGCAACACTGCCCACTCCTGCAGACACTGGTAAGTGCAACACTGCCCACTGCTGCAGACACTGGAAGTGCAACACTGCTCACTGCTGCAGACACTGGTAGTGCAACACTGCTCACTTCTGCAGACACTGGTAGTGCAACACTGCCCACTGCTGCAGACACTGGTAGTGCAACACTGCCCACTGCTGCAGACACTGGTATATAGTGCAACACTGCTCACTGCTGCAGAGTGCAACACTGCTCACTTCTGCAGACACTGGTAGTGCAACACTGCTCACTGCTGCAGACATTAGTAGTGCAACACTGCTCACTGCTGCACGATATAGGAGTTGGGAGACATTGCTGAGTAGTTTCTCTGGCTATCACTTCCAGCATCCATGAATCCTGCAGCGCTGGTGTCTATACATGAGTAAAGCTCCAGCAGATGCAACTCCATAGAACATCCACAAGCATAGCCAATGAGCTTCCACCAACTCTCACATCCATGCACAGTGCATGCCAACATGGGCCCACAAGCATAGCCAATGAGCTTCCACCATCTCTCACATTCATGCACAGTACACGCCAGCAGGGGCCCACAAGCATAGCCAATGCGCTTCCACCATCTCTCACATTCATGCACAGTACACGCCAGCATGGGCCCACAAGCATAGCCAATGAGCTTCCACCATCTCTCACATTCATGCACAGTACACGCCAGCAGGGGCCCACAAGCATAGCCAATGAGCTTCCACCATCTCTCATATTCATGCACACTACACGCCAGCAGGGGCCCACAAGCATAGCCAATGAGCTTCCACCATCTCTCACATTCATGCACAGTACACGCCAGCAGGGGCCCACAAGCATAGCCAATGCGCTTCCACCATCTCTCACATTCATGCACAGTACACGCCAGCATGGGCCCACAAGCATAGCCAATGAGCTTCCACCATCTCTCACATTCATGCACAGTACACGCCAGCAGGGGCCCACAAGCATAGCCAATGAGCTTCCACCATCTCTCACATTCATGCACACTACACGCCAGCAGGGGCCCACAAGCATAGCCAATGAGCTTCCACCATCTCTCACATCCATGCACAGTACATGCCAGCATGGGCCCACAAGCATAGCCAATGAGCTTCCACCATCTCTCACATTCATGCACAGTACACGCCAGCAGGGGCCCACAAGCATAGCCAATGAGCTTCCACCATCTCTCACATTCATGCACACTACACGCCAGCAGGGGCCCACAAGCATAGCCAATGAGCTTCCACCATCTCTCACATCCATGCACAGTACATGCCAGCATGGGCCCACAAGCATAGCCAATGAGCTTCCACCATCTCTCACATTCATGCACAGTACACACCAGCAGTGGCAGTGCACGAGATCTGCCCCCACCTCATCCCACTGTGGGCGGCTTTCCGAGAGACGGGTGGCAAGTCCCCTTATATAGGAGGTGGTCATGGGTGGGAGGGGTCTCTCAAGACTTGTATAGCACAGTACAATGCATTATTATATCACATTCAAATGCTGTAAAACATTACACACACTCTCCCCCTTGAGGGACGTCTACTAGCAGCACATGAGCTCTACATTATTGCCAGATAAAATAGGCCACTGCCGAGAGTGCATCTCAGGTCACATGGAGAACACAGGCTGGGAGGGGCTAGTTTGTGGGAGGAGCCAGTGGTTGAAGCAGAGAGGGAGGAAATAGACCACTAGCCACAGAGTCATCAACTACCTCCATATAACAACCACACATTACGCACAACCTGTCAGTACAACTACATCCTAGCAACAACAACCCATGTGCTACCCCCACCTAACCATGCATGTGCTATCATCACTAGCCCAACCACACAGGCAAGCTATCCCAACCTGTACTAACAACCACCCATATACTAGTCAACCTGTATATAACAACCACATTACGCTAGATTACCTGTATATAACAACCACATAGAGATACACTGTTGTAAGGGAGAGACTAAATCATTTTGTTGTTATTTTTTTTAACTTGTGGTGACCACTTTATAGCGCCATAGATTCTGTAAACTTCATGGTATGGACTTGATATATAGCTCAAAAGATAGGCCTCTCTGTGTGCTCTATTTTGATAATAAAATATTTTTCATAGGTATAACTATAGCCAAGTTACTAGAGCTAAAGTGGTGGGAACCACAAAACCTGAATGCCTGATTTTGCCGCATAAATATCTCCAGATTGCCAAGTGCTAGAGAATTGAAATTAGCACCAGTGGCTACTCGATACAATGAGTGTTTTGATTAGGCGCTAAAACGTAAGTACGTGGTCAAGTGTGCTGTGTAAAAGGAATTTCGTTAAAATTCCATAAAACTCATTTTCCACCCACCGCGACTGCGTACTTACATTTTAACGCCTAATAAAAACACTCATTGTATCGAGTAGGGCTTCCTAGCCACTGGTGCTAATTTCAATTCTCTCCACTTGGCAATCTGGAGATATTTATGCAGCAAAATCAGGCATTCAGGTTTTTGAGGTTCCCTCCACTCATAGCTTCAGTATTGTGCAAATGTTTAGGTGGTTATACACAGAACCAAAATGAGAGTTTAATTCTGTTGTGTGGAGTAGAGCGGGTAAGACAGAACATATGAGTGCAACAAGTGTCAGGCTTCCCGTTGAGAGGCTGATGAAGACTAGAGCATCTAGTCGAAACTTCGAGTGAATAAGAATTGAAGTTGATTATTGAGAAGGTGATTTTAATGTTATTATGTCACCCGAGAGTTCATTGAGTCCCCCCATAAGGTATTGCCTAAGCTCATGCCTTCAAATTGACTGCACTAATTAGTAATTGACTTCATAATAAATTATGCTAGCGAGGATGCATGTGCCCTTTGAACTCCACATGTGCTCATTGAAATAAGGCGTGCCCTCGATCTCCTCACGCCTTGTTTAGCATGCACTGTTCAGAATGAAGAGTTTATGCATGGACTACATATTCAATGAGATTTGGTATATAAATATTTTTATCTGCTGGCCTCTACCAATATATATAATGATCTGCTGGCCTCTATCATGCAACTGGTCTTCACCAGCATGTGCTGGAGATAACTTCTTGATCCTTTTGCAGGCACAGAAGACTAGCTAGCAGTTGTGTAGGAAGATAACAGTGTGTGCAGGTAGAGAAGA
This sequence comes from Cladorhizidae sp. MBARI D1340-BT2, assembly GCA_028752905.1. Lineage (NCBI taxonomy): Eukaryota > Metazoa > Porifera > Demospongiae > Poecilosclerida > Cladorhizidae > Cladorhizidae sp. MBARI D1340-BT2. The sequence continues at coordinate 5,860,874 of JAQNBH010000010.1, forward strand.
CTAGTTAGCAGTGTGTGCAGGCACAGAAGACTAGCTAACAGTGTGTGCAGGCAGAGAAGACTAGCTAACAGTGTGTGCAGGCAGAGAAGACTAGCTAGCAGTGTATACAGGCACAGAAGACTAGCTAACAGTGTGTGCAGGCAGAGAAGACTATAGCTAACAGTGTGTGCAGGCAGAGAAGACTAGCTAACAGTGTATGCAGGTACAGAAGACTAGCTAGCAGTGTGTGCAGGCAGAGAAGACTAGCTAGCAGTGTATGCAGGAACAGAAGACTAGCTAGCAGTGTGTGCAGGCAGAGAAGACTAGCTAACAGTGTGTGCAGGCAGAGAAGACTAGCTAGCAGTGTGTGCAGGCACAGAAGACTAGCTAGCAGTGTGTGCAGGTAGTGAAGACTAGCTAGCAGTGTGTGCAGGTAGTGAAGACTAGCTAACAGTGTGTGCAGGCAGAGAAGACTAGCTAGCAGTGTGTGCAGGCAGAGAAGACGAGCTAGCAGTGTGTGGAGGCAAAGAAGACAAGCTAGCAGTGTGTGCAGGTAGAGAAGACTAGCTAGCAGTGTGTGCAAGCAGAGAAGACTTGCTAGCATTGTGTGCAGGCAGAGAAGACTAGCTAGCAGTGTGTACAGGCAGAGAAGACTAGCTAGCAGTGTGTGCAGGTAGAGAAGACTAGCTAGCAGTGCGTGCAGATGATGCTGTGTAGAGGGTTGGGCTGAGATTAATACCCGTGGTTTTCACGGTTGGAGTCTGATCTGTTACACACCCATCAGCAAATTTTACGCCCACACAATCAGCAAATGTTATGCCCACACAATCAGCAAATGATACACCCACACAATCAACAAATGTGCCCACACCCTCCTCTTTTAGTTACCATCTGCGGACATTTCAACAGTCCCAGAGAGCCCTCCCTCTACGTATCTATGGTTACAACCCAAAGTTCACCCCGGGTGAATGTATGGCAATTACCTCTCTCAGTAACTGCAGGGTTGGTTTAGGAGTGGCATAGATGAACCCTGACCTCTCTATCTTGGAGCCATCCACATGCAAATGTTTGTTGCAGAAAAGCTCCCGGTCCAAGTAAGGGGATGTGGGAGTGTTGGAGATGCCGTCTCTAAAGCAGGCCTATGACCACGGGGTCAGGTGCGGCACTGGCATATTTAGCTGAGAGAAGACAACACCATCAACATCAGGACAAATACAAGGTAATGACCTGAACACTTCAGACATAACATCAGGACAAACACAAGGTGATGACCTGAACACTTCAGACATAACATCAGGACAAACACAAGGTGATGACCTGAACACTTGAGACATAATATCAGGACGAACACAAGGTGATGACCTGAACACTTCAGAGCATAATATCAGGACAAACACAATGTGATGACCTGAACACTTGGAACATCAACATCAGGACAAGTACAAGGTGATGACCTGAACATTACAGACAACATCAGGACAAACACAAGGTGATGACCTGAACACTTGTAACATCAACATCAGGACAAATATAAGGTGATTACCTGAACACTTCAGATCAGGACAAATACAAGGTGATGACCTGAACACTTCAGACATAACATCAGGACAAATAAAAGGTGATGACGTGAACATTACAGACAACATCAGGACAAACACAAGGTGATGACCTGAACATTTGAAACATCAACATCAGGACAAATACAAGGTGATGATCTGAACACTTCAGACATCAACATCAGGACAAATATAAGTTGATGACCTGAACACTTCAGACAAAACATCAGGATAAACAAAAGGTGATGACCTGAACAGAGACGTCAACATCAGGACAAATACAAGGTGATGACACCTGACATTTCAATATCAGGGAGAGCCTCAAAACCTCTCACTGTCAGCAAGTCAGAATCACACTAAAGTCCGTAGCAACCATATATCGACCCCGACTGAGAGAGAACCACACGGGTCGTCAGACCTACAGGCCAGCGGAAGTGTCTCGAACGTTGATGAACCACACAGGTTGCCAAATGGCTCAGACAAGTCAACTGAGGAGAAGGATGCTGATTGGTCAGAGACTCATGCCGGAAGGCCACTCCAGAATACCAAACATGGTCATTTTGGGAGAGATTGCGGACACGTCTGACGAGGGATGATGTGAAGAGAGAGAGAGACGAGTGAGAAATAAGAAGAACTTTGATAGATTTATGTGTGATTAGGAACTGAGAGTAGTTGCATTATTGTTCAATTAAAAGGCGGCGCACCTCATTTGTGCCTTGTTTGTAATTAAAGCTATTTAACTCGCTCTCAAATTGTAACTACAGGAATACTGTAGGCTGGGTTGGTCTAGTGGTAAATTAGAATAGCATGGTTCTAATTTCTAATTTGGACTAGGCATCAAAGTATTCCTCTACATTGCCAAGCTAAAGCAGCTGGAGTGTAGGAAGCGGGACGCTTACAATCACCAAGACCTGAGCACAACCTCTACTAGCAACAACAATGTATAGCCCTACCTCTAGCTGTTGAGCTAGGACTAACCCTAGCTATTGACCTAGTCCCAATACTATTGACCTAGTCCTAATAATAGCTATTGACCTAGTCCTAACACTAGCTATTGACCCAGTCCTAACACTGGCGATTTACCTAGTCCTAATCCCAGCTATTGACCTAGTCCTAATCCTAGCTATTGTACCAGTCCTAACACTAGCTATTGACCTAGTCCTAATACTAGCTATTTACCTAATCCTAACACTAGCTATTGCCTAATCCTTAACAGTAGGGCACACCAAAAACAGAAGCAGACAGCCCTAACCATTACCCTAGCTAATGTTCTAGCCCTAGTCATTGCCGTAACCATAGCCCTATCCATGTCCCAGCCATTGTTCCTTGTCCAAACTCGAGGATTTACCCTATTCCGTCCCCAAAAACAGAAGCAGATAGGTTAATCCTAGGTCAATAGCTAGGATTTGGGTTAGGCAAGAGGCACACACACATGCAGGCATAGCTATGCTTCGGGCTAGGTCAATAGATAGGAAAATTACTAGGGTTAAGCCTAGGTCAATAGCCAGGATTACAACTAGGTCAATAGCTAGGACAATAACTAGGGTTAATCCTAGGTCAATAGCTAGGATTTGGGTTAGGCAAGAGGCACACACACATGCAGGCATAGCTATGCTTCGGGCTAGGTCAATAGATAGGAAAATTACTAGGGTTAAGCCTAGGTCAATAGCCAGGATTACAGCTAGGTCAATAGCTAGGACAATAATTAGGGTAAGGCCAGTTGCCCATAAAAACATATTTATGTAAACGTGCATACGTTTGCTGTCCTTCACCCCCTACAGCTAATTTTGTTACCAGAATACAGCTCTCTGCAAGAGCTTTCTAATGATATGATTTATAAGAAGTTTTAGTAAAGTATAGAGGCTTGGAAAAATTCTGACAGAATCACAAGAAGAATTCCTTCTCCTAAGCTATGCACTATACACACTTCCCTTTTATGAATGTAGTAGAGAAACCTCTAAAGCACAATTTAAGTTCAAAATTTTTACCTCTAAACTAAGGAGTTTTCATGACAAGGTCAACCAATATATGGGCATATTAGGGTATATACACACAACTATAAAATTGGACTAGTACTTCCAAATTGAAAAACTTCCAACTTAATATATAGGTAGAGCAAAGATAGAGCTACAAAATGATATATAATGAAGCAGGTATACATAAATTTTTCCTTGGGACATCTTTCTTTTCCTTCAAAAAAACATGTTTCTGAGAAATCGCTGTAGAAGTTGGGCTAATATTATATTGGGCCACCACTAGACCATAAGTCTATTTTTTTTCACCTTTGCACTTGTCTATTCTTCTGAGTAAGTAATTACCACTAGAATACAAGTATCAGGTGGAATCTCTTGAAGGTGGTGGCTCTGAAAAGAGCCGGGAGAAAAAAAAGGCTCTGAAAAGCAAAGATGTGAGCGATCAAACTTTACTGAAGCTGAACTAACCTCCTTCTTCAATTTTCAAGGTGAATGTAAGTGAGAGCCTGGATAAAATCCACCATAACTAGAGACTTGTACATCCAAATGTTTTCAAATTTGAAAGACAGTTTGTACAGATGTTTAGAAAGCCACAAATTTTTTTGGTCAAAAAAATTAAAAATAACGGCCTAGGTCAATAGCCAGGATTACAGCTAGGTCAATAGCTAGGACAATAACTAGGGTTAAGCCTAGGTCAATAGCCCGGATTACAACTAGGTCAATAGCTAGGACAATAACTAGGGTTAAGCCTAGGTCAATAGCCAGGATTACAACTAGGTCAATAGCTAGGACAATAACTAGGGTTAATCCTAGGTCAATAGCTAGGATTTGGGTTAGGCAAGAGCTAAAGCATTGACATGGCCAATGGCTAGGATTAGGGCAATGTTCTAACCAAAGCTATTGACCTAGTCCTAACCCTAGCTAGTCCTAACCCTAGGTATTGACCTAGTCTTAACCCTAGCTATTGACCTAATCCTAACACTAGCTATTGACCTAGTCCTAACCCTAGCTACTGACCTAGTCCTAACCCTAGCTATTGACCTAGTCCTAACCCTAGCTATTGACCTAGTCTCCCTGGCTATTGACATAATCCCGGCTAAGGTTAGGGCAATAGCTAGGACTAACAACACACACAAACATCTGTGAGGAGGACACAAGTGAGAGGTCTACCTGATATGGTCAACAGTTATCACATAAAGGATGTGCTAATTGTGTAAATGCCAGTAGAGCACCCACTAACAGATGCATTCACTGTTCTGACCTAGCCATTGAACTGGCCCTAGCCACTGCCCTGGCCATTGCTAGTCATTGTCCTAATCCTAGCCATTGCCCTAATCCTAGTCATTGTCCTAATCCTAGTATTGTCCAATCTTAGACATTGGCCATGTCAATGATTTTGCCCTAACCTAGCCCTAAACCTAGATATTGTCTACTCCAAACCCTAGTTATTGACCAAGTCCTAACTCTAGCTATTGACGAAGTCCTAACACTAGCTATTGACCTAGTCCTAACACTACCTATTATAGTCCGCTATTGACCTAGTTCTAAGTCAAGCGATTGACCTACATGTAGTTCTAACCCTAGCTATTGACCAGTCCAAAGCTTAGCTATTGACCTAATCCTAATCCTAGCTATTGACCTAGTCCTAACCTTAGCTACTGACCTACTCCTCACCCTAGCTATTGATAGTCCTAACCCTAGCCATTGACCTAGTCCTAACACTAGCTATTGACATAATCCTAATCCTAGCTATTGACCTAGTCCTAACCTTAGCCATTGACCTACTCCTAACCCTAGCTATTGACCTAGCCCTAACCATAACTATTGACTTAGACCTGGCTAAGGATAGGGCAATGGCTGGGACTAACAACACACACATGCACGCATGCACACACATGCACACAGACACGTGCACGCACAACACATAGCTATTCTTCACAATAGACAATAACTAAGGTTAAGTCTACCAGGATTAGGGCTAGGACAATAGTTAGGGCTATGGCTAGGTCAACAGCCAGGATTAGGACTAGGTCAATAGCCAGGAGGGCTAGGTCAATAGCCAGGATTATGGCTTGGATGTCACTCATAACTTCACCCCACCTTACTAGCTGACATGTCACTCATAACTTCACCCCACATGCTCTTACTAGCTGACATGTCACTCATAACTTCACCCCACATGCTCTTACTAGCTAACATGTCACTCATTACTTCACCCCACATGCTCTTACTAGCTGACATGTCACTCATAACTTCACCCCACATGCTCTTACTAGCTGACATGTCACTCATAACTTCACCCCACATGCTATTACTAGCTGACATGTCACTCATGGGATGAGATTACTGATGGCCTTCGTCAGGAATACTGAGATGCTAAGACTCACATGAGTGCAAGAGGTGCTTGTGAGTGAGTGCAGGAGGTGCTGGTGAGTGAGTGGAGGAGGTGCTGGTGAGTGAGTAAGTGCAGGAGGTAGGTGCTGGTGAGTGAGTAAGTGCAGGAAGTGCTGGTGAGTGAGTGCAGGAGGTGCTGGTAAGTGAGTGAGTGGAGGAAGTGCTGGTAAGTAAGTGCAGGAGGTGCTGGTGAGTGAGTGAGTAGGTGCAGGAGGTGCTGGTGAGTGAGTGAGTGCAGGAGGTGCAGGTGAGTGAGTGAGTGGAGGAGGTGCTGCTGATTGAGTGAGTGGAGGAGGTGCTGGTGAGTGAGTGAGTACAGGAGGTGCTGGTGAGTGAGTGAGTGCAGGAGATCCTGGTGAGTGCAGGAGGTGCAGGTGAGTGAGTAAGTGCAGGTGAGTGAGTGAGTGTAGGAGGTGCTGGTGAGTGAGTGAGTGTAGGAGGTGCTGGTGAGTGAGTGCAGGTGAGTGAGTGCAGGAGGTGTGCAGGTGAGTGAGTGAGTGCAGGAGGTGCTGGTGTGTGGGTGGAGGAGGTGCTGGTGAGTGAGTGCAGGAGGTGCTGGTGTGTGGGTGGAGGAGGTGCTGGTGAGTGAGTGAATGGAGGAGGTGATGGTGATTGAGTGGAGGAGGTGCAGGTGAGTTAGTGGAGGAGGTGCTGGTTGAGTGAGTGAGTGGAGGAGGTGCTGGTGAGTGAGTGAGTGAGTGGAGGAGGTGCTGGTGAGTGAGTGAGTGAGTGAGTGGAGGAGGTGCTGGTGAATATAAAGCAGAGGTATATAGGAATTATTAAGGTTATGATATTTGGTAAAGGATGGCTAGCTGTATTGCCACACAAGCTCCTACTACACGTTGTTTTATGTGTAGGTGTATTTCCTGGAGGTCATCAATCACACATAAAACAACCCTTGACCTAGTCCAGCAGACCCGACCCTTGAGTAGCTGATGGTGACTCCTGTGGTCCTTCCTATCCAGCACTGAGGCCAGTGACTAGCAGCTAGCTGATGGTGACTCCTGTGCTCCTCTCCACTGAAGCCAGTGACTAGCAGCTAGCTGACGGTGACTCCTGTGCTCCTCTCCAGTACTGAGGCCAGTGACTAGCAGGTAGCTGATGGTGACTCCTGTGCTCCTCTCCAGCACTTTCACATGCGTGGAATGCAAACATCAGGAATACTGCAATCCGATTAGCATGTAGCTTTAGCTGCGATACTCAAGCTAATGTATGAGGCTAATGTATGAGAGACACCACTCCCTTTTCCCGCCCTCATCCTGCCCTAAAGGTAAGTCAGGTAAAAGGTTGCTTTATGACAAACTAGTTTACCTACAAACATTTATCTCAAAACTTTAAGCTTACGCCTTCACAAACCTGAGAAGCCTTCTTCAACACATGTGAATCAGTCAGGACCAACACATGAGGCAAGGAGTTCCACTCTCACCATGACCACACCAAGCCAGTGTTTCAAGCAGAAGCAGAACTCCTAGTTCAGGAGATGATGATGCAGGGCAGGGCAGAGCACAACGTGTAACCAGTCACCTGCATGGGGAGTGGCGGTGCAGAGTGACAGGATTGTGGAGCGCGGACTTGGACACAAGGTTGCTGGTTGTCTTAGGAGGCTAGGACCCGCTTCCAGAGGGACGCGTTGACGTCTCTGAGCAGCCAGTGGCAACCCTGACAGAGTGAAGGAGCTGTAAAGAGAAGGAGTGAAGAAAATAACGTGTTATCTCCCGTTGCTGACCTTTTACCTGAAAGGAAAGGATCGCCTCCTTTTCCGAACCACAAATAGGATGTCATATCATTTTATATTGAGTCAATGGTTTTCATTACCAACTAACATTCCTATGCCAGGCCCTTTACCAATAACATTAGATTCCGACTGAGTGTCCGAGACGGGTTGTAGTTGAGCAGTTATCGCAGTTGGTTGAAGTCTGTACAACCTACGCCATGTTCTAAGGTGTGCCAGATAAATTAATATTGGAAAATGAGTCGTGATGGCTGTCCCAGAGAACAACCCAACAAGCAGTGGTCATTGTTTCCTTGTCAGGTTCCTCAAGACAGGAACAGAGGAATTCCTTCTGAGTCTGCTCTCTTCTGCTTCTTCCTGTCACTCTACTTGGTAGCATACTCCTAACTTGGATGCAGTGAAGCTTAGCTGGTGTCTATTCTAGCTACCTCTGATGGGAGTGTGTAGTGTGAGCTGATGTACACCAACAAACTTAAGGGAAAGCCAGACACATGAATAACATGGTTCCCATGGAAATGCATCCACCACATATAAATGTTTCCAAGGTTTTCCCTTGGCTCATCATTATTATACCATCTGAGTGCTCTTTCTGTCTGGTGTTGATGACTCTTACCTGCCAGGCCAGTTTGTGTGCTCACCTCACCTGCCATGTATGAAGATGAGCTAATAGGATGGACAGAAACATTGTCTGTGGGCACTCAAATAGCACCATAATTGTTGCTGACCCTTGACCTGGTTAATTTGGTGATGTTTTAGTTGTCTGGTGTTGATGACCCTTCGTTCCAGTGAAGGGACTGCCATGTCGTGGTGTGTCTGACTTGCCCCCTTAATGGACTTAAAGTTGGAAAAGAAAAATGCTCAAGTATGTGTTTATAAAACTATATTTTTATTAATGATTTGTTTATACTTTTAAAATGCAGTCAAGGACATCAGATATGCAACTAGTGAAGCAAGAGGATAAGAACAGGGTTGACTTAATTGATATTAAATTTTGAGAGGAGCAAATGTACAATAATGTAGCTGGTGATAACACATTAGTTTTTAAATTTTTAATGATTTTTTTAAACTTTTAAAATGGAGCCAAAGATATAAAATTATATGCAAAAAAAAACAAGGGAAATAAATGAGAACAAGGTTGACTTTAAGTTGGAGAAGAAGAGGATTTGACCAATAATGCTCAAGTAAAAACTTTTTTAAATTTTTATTTTTAATGATTTGTTTATACTTATAAAATGCAGTCATCGGCATCAAATATGCAACTAGTGAAGCAAGAAGAAGCGAAGAAGTTTGACTTGATTGATATTGAATTTCGAGAAGAAGAGAGGAACAATAATCCTAAAGTATATATGTGGTATTAAAACTATTATTTAATTTGTTTATACTTGTTCTTACTTACTTTTAGGGTTTTTCTTCTGTTGATTCAACTGGAGAGCGAGACGAGGTAGCAGTATTTATATATCCTTTTTCTATAACTTCAGTCTGGACCATGCAGGTGAAATATTCAACAGCATTTTCACCTACTTTATTTCCTGCAAATGTTTCATAATAGAGATAATGGGGAAGTCCCTGCAGGATTAATATAGCACAGCTTATTATTGTGTGGCTACTGAGATAGGTTATAATTATGTGGTATTAACCGTTGATGAAATTTGAAATAATTATCAGCCCTGCAGGTTTGTTGAGAACAAGACATCTCAAGGAAACAGAAGCAGCTCTAGAAGCAGCAGACCTAGAAGGCTGAACATTTTTGGGGAGAATCATTGATATTTTATTTTATTAATGGTGCATTATTAATGGTGCATTATAACATATTTTTCCTACTTAAATAATATATTATTTATTTCATCAATTATACATAAGACAGCTCTATATTTGTGCATATAATTATTATACAGTTGTTATCTGAGATTTTGCTGAATAAGTATTTGTCAACTATAATCTCACTATTTAATATTTGTCAGACATGTATAGCAGCTGCAAACAAGAATAATATAAATTGTGTGGAGTTGGATATATACCAAGTTAAATTTTATTCTTCCCAACAATCTTATAGCTATCACACATACATCAATAATTAACAGGTCAGTGTATAGTGTTATGTCGAGCTTGGGGTAAGCAATAACTAGAGAAAAGTTATCGCAGTTTTAAATTGATGTCTTATAATATGGGTAGTAGATACCTTAAAGTTATCAGAGGACCAGCTCAATATTAACAGTGACATTCATTCCTAGTCTCGCAACAAAAATGTTTGTCGTATCCTATTTTGGCAAACGCTAGAGTTTGTTGATGAATAATGGTCAAGTCAGAATGAAAGTTCACCGGAGCCTAAGGAAGCTTCTCCACTGTGGGCTGCTGTGCTACTGCCACGTTTTTTTACACCGCGTTCTTCGCCCACCCCCCTGATCTAATTCTCTTTGTTCTGCTCAATCAGAAGCTTGATTTGACTTTTCTCTTTCTCTTCTTTTCTGAAGTCTATTTTCCTTATCCATCATGGAAAATAAAGAGCTAGCTCTTCGGCAAAAAATATATAAGAATCTGCTGCATGCTCATATATAGCTATAGTTTTAACATGCAAATTTTGGCAATAATAAATATTTCGAAATCAATCACACCTCCATGGCTGGATATCGGCGAGTAATATAGCAGCTAGTACTGTAGGTTCTCATCAGTACACTTCCATCTTTGATCCTATCCTAGATCAGTGCAGCTGCTTATAGAGATGTGATTTGTAGCTGTATATAGTTCCTTCACAGCTCTCTAGAGCAGTATTGAAAAACTTCTAGGTTGCATCTCTCAAGCTAACCTATGCTGTAGGTACATATAAAATTTGTATTGGATTCTTTCTTTGGATTAAGCTATAATATAGTAGATAGAGCTATAGGTGCTTTAACTTGCTCACAGCTATTTCAAGCTCTCCATTGTGTATAGTGTGTCATGTTTTAGTGTCAGTTTGAAACTTCTGGATTTCAAAGGGCTCTCTCAGAGTCTTAGCTAGAAATAGCCATGTTTTGTCGACTGATTCGAGTTAATTGTGATTCTTATTCCAGAATCATTGTCCAAACCATTATGAATGAGCCTCCCATCTACATTAGGGCTATCAAAATTGGTATTTAAGATAATATCTCACACACACACATAATAGATTTATCCTCTGCCACCAGCAGTCATCATTATTTCTAGCCAAACTTAGCATTTCTGGCAAGCAACTGGGTCAGCAGAATGTGCAGAGAGGACTGCTTTTTATTTGAGGAATATTCTCTGTGAAATTAAAATCTATTCATTTTACCACTGTATATTCTGTTAAGATGTCATGCAAATATTTTCAGATATTTGTACAAAACCATAAACATACCAGCAGTTTCCGGAGTAAACTCACTGCATACTGAACCATGTTAGTTTCTTTATAAGCATATTCTATGTTCTGCATAAGCAACACCATCCTTACTTGCCCCTCATGCCAAATCTTACTCCAGCTAAGTAAATTCTTTTCGCATACCTTTCCCAATTTAATAAATACAATATTTAAGGTAAGTTTCCCGTGGCAGTATCAAGTTTTCATTCCAACTCCACTGTGAGGCGGAGCGAAACAACTCATTATTCATAAGGAAGCCCAACGAAATTAGTCGAAATGACCAGGATTGAAGTTCAAGTTTATCATTAACAAGGTTCGTTATATCAACTGTGAATTAGTTGAGAATAATAATGTTAACTAAAACAAATATTGGGAAAATTTCACAACTCAAGTGCCACCTAAGTTCAAATTCAGTAAATTTCTGGAACACATTGGAGAGAACTGTATGGAGAACTAACGTATAATATATCCTTAATTTCAAGAAAAATAAATGGTTTTAATTACACATCAGCTATGACTATTGCATTGTTACATAGTTTATAGTGCATTTAATAAATAAAAATCCACTATAAATGACCAGTTTAGTGTACACTTCCATCCTGCAATTCACAGTGTAAACATTTCGCCATTATCATTAAAAAAAAATTCTCAGAAATTTTATTTCTTAATTAAGATGTAAAGTAAATGCCGGTGTCCTGGCAAATTTACTCTCTTGCTTTATGAGTCTACTAGACCAAGTTTACTAGCAGCCACAGTAAATAGAGCGAATTATCATGTGCTAATTTACAAACCATGCGGGTTTGGCCATCTAGCTTAGTCTGGGTATTTCAGTCTTTAAATGATATAAAGTATGCCAAAGGAAGTTCAGAGACCAGAAGGAGGTTAGTTTACAGATTTTCTGAAAATATAGTGCTTGAAGGTGGTCTTCTATTATAATTTACTAGGACTTTAAAGAAGATGGATTTCTGACAATTCAGCACCAAATTTTACAAGCTCTTCATAATATCCCTGTAGTGAGTTGTTTTTTGGTCAGATAAGACTAGAGACAAGTTTGTTGAAAGGTATTTTTGGTATGGTCAATACAAAGATGTTGATTGGTATGTCAAGACATGAAAAATATCAGAAGGTATTTCAAACTAGACTTTAGTTTATTCTTGCTGATATAGGTCAATCCCAAGTTTCATAAGTCAGTGTTACAATTAAGGCTGATTCCAATTGCTACTACATAGAATTGATTTAATAGAACCGCTTCCTATTACTGCCAATGGACACAAGTAAGATAGTAAGCATATTAGCTACACAGTGACATTTTAATTATGAGAGAAACAACTATACTATCTTTATACTTATTAAACACTGGTCATCTTACCTTTAATCCTTATAACAGCTACATCATTATTGTATTGATTATTATTCAAAGTCGATTGAAGTTGGAGAATTGACCACTAAAGAGAGTAGGGGGGGGGGTGTCCAACAAAGGGATTATACTCTCCTAGAGACCAAGTTCGCAAGTTGGAACAAATTCAATGCTACACTGGTTCACAATAGGATGGATGGCAATCTTTTCTGTTGAATCCATTTCTGTTGCATGTACTGCAAATCTGTTCTGTTCCTATGGTTCATAATATTTGCATTGAATCCTTTGAGTCCACTGTGGTCCAACTTTTACCAATACAATGGATGGTAGTACTAGTACTGAAAATAGTTGAATTTGATTGGCTAGCAGGAGGAAGGCAGAAAGAAATTACTAGCTAACATATTTTTATAACTGGTATTAGCTAGCTAATTACCTGGATCTTAGGCCTTACGATAATTATTATAGCTAAGCCTCTAGCTGACGGTAAGCTCCTCATGCTTCTAGATGACATCATGGAAAAAGTGTAAAGTTCAACATGTGATATGTTCTAGGATTCTGAAGCACAGGTTGAACTAAATCTTACTCTTGCGTTTCATATCCGTTTCCGTTTGTTATGTCCACACAATATCATTCATATTGTGCATGTAAAAAATATGCTTGTAACCAAGTTAATCATGTTAGATGATCCCATCAACATCAAGGGCTAGGGTGGGGGGTGCCTGCTCATCCAGAAACTGCGCAACGGATCAGAAGGAAACGTATTAGCTTGCATCATATTTTGAATCGTGTGGCATTGAGAAGAATGGACACTTGTTTGGTAGCAAATTTTAGTAAGGATTCAATCACTGAGGAAGAATGGACACCTGCAAGAAGCAGATTCTATAACAGGTACTTTGTCACCATTGTGAACATGTTGTTCTTTATAATTGGAACACCATTCAATTGCTATGTCATCGTAAGTATCTTCAGAAAGCATCTATCTACTGATCCTGCTGTGATGCTGCTGCTAAGTCTTGCTACAGCAGATCTTCTCATTTGTATCCTAGTTATACCCATCACAATAATCACTGGCATTGCAGATAACTTTTTGTTCGGCGACACTGATTATGTAAGATGCCGAATATGTCAACTGGGACTGCTCTTCAACATCTTCACTCTTGCCGCTGGGTATACTATTGCTCTCATATCAGTGAACAGATTTGTGTTCATCTGGAAGCCATTGCAGTATAAAAAGTACATGACAGTCAAGATAGTGCGGTCACTGATTGTAGCAGCATGGTTACTGAGCACTGCAGTATCCATCACACCATTGTTTGGATTTGGTGTTTTATCTTTTAACGAACGTGTACTGATGTGTATAATAACTTTCAGTGGCTATAGATTAACTAAGAACACTTGGTACTTATTACTGTTGTTCCTAGTAGCAATGGTACCCTTCATAATAATGGTTGTGACCAATGTGTGGCTGTTTTGTATAGCACTGAAGTCAATCAGAAAACACTACAAGATGATGAATCAGCAAAAATATGTCGACAACTTATTAAGGAGAATCAATCAAGAGAAAAGCAAACAAGAAATGAGGGTAATAAAAACATTCATCACAATTGTGCTCATCAATGTTGTCACGTGGATCCCAATACTGGTGGTATTGACATTAGGAATGACATATGATTCAATAGAATCCTCATCTCCTTTAGATGCACTTGTCTTCAAGGCATCCTTCAGCTACCTAACTCTACTGTCACAATCCGTAGTGCATCCTATCATAGAATCTCGCACACTTTTCAACGTCAAGAAAGAAATGCCGAATGTCCTCAGAAGAAGCTGTGATAAATGTTGCTGCTGTGATGAAAGTTACAGCACTCAATGTTGTGGCAAACATTGCTGGATGTATGCAATGCATTTTTTTTTACCTCCAGCAATTGAAGAGCCAGACAATCCTCCCACTAACATTTAACAATGAAGACTAAGCTTCACATATAGTATATATGTACCAATAATTAGCATGGCCATTGATGTACTACAACTACTTGCCTTGGCCAGCCATCATTTATTATTATGATGTTTAGTATTCCTCAGATATATTCACATTTAAATAAATAATATAAACCACAACATGTTATTGATTAGTATTGTAATAGTGGTAGTACTTGTTTTATTACATGTCTCAATCATAGACCTATCGGGCACAGAAGAAGAGTACTCGCCTCATTGGTCAGATTACTCGAGCTCTAGGCTCCATTGCTTTTCAAATCACAACTTTATTGGGCCTGAGCCACACGTGTCACAGCAGTTGCTTGGTGGCCATGATGAGCCAAGGCCTGCTTTGACCAAATTGCTTCATTCATTGTCCAGTGACTCCCACTAAACCACCTTCCCGATCAAGACATAACTGTTCAAGACATACAAATTATTGCCATAAGAATTTAACTGGGCAATATTGCTGGAATATTTGAAAATGCCACCTGTACACTGTCACAAATCTATACCTCTCTATACCACAAGTGAATAAATTATTGCTGTGTCTAGCAGCACTACCAGCAATACATGAAACAAGTATAATTGCACCATTAAACAATACAAATTACCATGTATCATTCATCTGCTGCTGCAATGTCAGTAAAAGATGAGGAGGAAGTCCGAGGCCCTGGGTGGCAAGCATAAGCAAAGTGCTCTCTATGGTGTATGTTCATTAGCAAAGAGGAGACTCAACTTCATACAATTAAAAACACTGTCTGGACAAAAGTCAGCTTGGCATAATGCCACACTACTGTGTGTCTCTGCCGAGATATTTTCGATCTATTTCACTCTGTCACAACCCAATGAGATGTTATCTGATGAGTGGCCACAAAATGTCTGAACATATGGTTCCTTGAAACCCAGCCATTGATTACTTCGACATTAAGGCGAACATTCTATAATACTTCATAGGGGCTACATTTACTTGCAACTTCCTTAACCACTGCTATGCCTAGTAATCACTACAACATGCATCATATAGTTTACTACCTGGCAACCTGCACCAAGTCCACAAAAAATCACTCTACCATGCATCAGGCCACGTGTATTTTAGTTAATATATATTAAGAAAGAGATATGAAGTTGATTATTGAGAAAGACATTTAGTTCTTGTTTTAGTGATTGTTTTTGTAGTAATTTTTTTCTATATAGCATAGTTGTGCAGTGGAGATTTCTGTATATCTGTAGGACATAACAGTATAAAAATACATGATAGTCAGCATTGTGTGCTCATTGTTAGTGGTGGCATGGTTACTAAGCACTGCAGTATCTGTCACACGGATTTAGAGGGTTCATTTTCATATTCTGGACTTTACATGGAAACTAGTTAAGAACACTTTGTATTAACCGTTGTTTCTAGTAGGAATGTACCCATATGAATGTTCATCATGACCAATATGTGGGTGTTTTGTACAGCTAAATTGTGTTTTTCATGGAATATATATGCCGCATCTTCGTCAGTAACTGTCTGTGGGAAAACAATTGTCAGTGACTAAAATAATAAGCCAACATAGAGAGGGATATATTCATTCAAGGTGTTAAATATCTGCAGATAATGATGATTTACACGAGGAAAATTTTGTGAATTGGAAGCTAAATCATTCTACTCTGTTCTTTTAGCACATATTTCACCATCTAAATATCATTTTATACCAGGAGTTCTCAACTGGTTGTCTGTGAAGCCATGGTTGTTCATAAAAGCGGGCATAGCATCTGTGTACTAGTGGGCAATCTAATTATCCTTTCACATCTTTTTATAAAAGCTTATATATACTTAAAAATAAGTATAACGTATAGATAGATGGATATCTCCAAACTCCAACACTTGGCATTGCAATGAGTTGGGAAGACGTAAACAAGGGCTGCCTAGACATGGCCATGAGGATGAATTCTGCAAACACAGCAGCCTAACTAAAGGAAATCCACTGTGGCTATTGAAATAGTAAACATGAAAAATTAGCAGAGAGAAGATAAAGTTCTGAACTCGTTCATGTTTTTGTTCTGAATCATTGTACCTAGGTAGTCACCTTATCTGGACCAAGGAGGTAGTTTAGACTCTGTTAAAAAATTCACACTCTAAAAGCACAAGAAGCATATTTAGTTGTTATTTGCTCTGATCTCAACTGGAGGGCTTCTTTCATTTTCTTTATCATGATTGCACTATTCAGTAATGCTTGGTGTCTGTGATATCCTACATGTCTCTTGGGTCCACATAGACCTGTTGTAAAGCTATATATCTCAAGCCACAGCATGGCATTTGTCCCATGTTTATCACTACTAAACTATTGGCAACGTATTTCTACCTTCCTCAGCTCAGTGTAATATTTATATAGTGCATCACCTGAAATCTTCTTGGAGCCACTTCTAATGAGATGTTTCCTGCAGTGCTGTCAGTGAGTAAAGTGACTGTCCTCTATGTATTTGTTTGCGTTCATTATGTTTTGGTAAGCACTTTTTCTTTTTCCCCCATTGCTAACCTTTCCACATGTCTGCAGCATAAGACAAACTCCTTTAAGATACTCCATAAAAATGTGTTTGTTTGAATTAAAGTGTAAGACCTGCAGAAAGATAAAAATCAAAAAGATTAAATACAGTCCCAATGTTATGTAACTAATACTGATCCTCTCTTTATAACCATTTCCTAGGTTGGTCAAGGTATTGACTCTAAGATATTAGAATTTACTCTGGAGCTGACATGGCTTCTCAGTTCAATGAATACCTGACAGTTTATTGTTTGGTGCGTGAAGCCTACTTCTGCTATAGAGTTGTCAGTGTTTATTTTGCCACAATTAGTGGCTAGATTGTTTTTTCTTCGTGTAAATATTTTTTTGAAGAAGTCGCTAAATCATCTGTCAGAACAGATCTGATGTCACAATTGAACTGTCTTGCGAGTTATCGGTTCCAAAAAGGCATTAGCACTCATGTAGTAAAGAATCTTTGGACACTGCTGATATTTGTGTCCAGGAATTCTGCAAGACTATGTAGCAACCTAGGTTTCCTCAGAAAGATTCAGAGACAAAGCTGTTAAATCTTAGCTATTGAGATATATACACCATCAAAATCATCATCATTACGTACACAAAACATTTCTATTGGTATATAAATGACACATTGCCATCTAACTGGCTGTGGTCTATGTCGGTAGGACCTGATTGTTTTCTTCTTAACACGTCAATCTGATATAATTTTTGTTGTTCAATTAAAATGATTTCAAATTTGTTTTGTTTGTGTGTTTGTTTTGTCACTTCTGTATATTGCAGCTGTGTGAGTGGATGGCAATACCAAGTCACATTCTGTTTGTCCAGTGCTTTAGAACAACATCCAACTTGTTTATTGCCATTATGCCAAAAAGAATATATCACCATATGCCATGTAATGTTTGTATTACAACTATACCCATGCTACAACCTCCTTCAAGGATTTGATAGCATTTTCCAGCAGATATATATATTGGTAAGTAAAGCATTGGATATAGCCTATTGAGGAATCAGCAAGCTGGATATGGTGTCGACCTTATAAGGGGAGAAATTATGTGGGATGGGAGAGAGTTACAACTGGGAAGAGAGCGATATAAATTGTGAGTTGACAATAAGCTGGACTGGGAGGAGTGTCAGGAGGCAGGGCAGGAAATGTTCATAGAGTGGGAAGAGGGGGGAGAGAGCTTGAGTTTGAAGGAAACACATTTGAAGAGATGTGGTGTAGGGGAAGGAGAAAGTTTTGGGAGGATGAAGATTACAGACAGGTCAGATGACTGGTGTCAGAGGATGTGGAGGGTTAATTGGTGTCAGGAAGAGGAAATGTAAGAAATTGAGGAATGCAAGCAAGAAAGAGAAGGGGGAAGGTACATTAAGACAACTATGGAATGACTATAGAGAAGCAAGAAGGAATGAAAAAGACTATTAAGAAAGAGAAGAAGGAATTGAGGAAGAGAACTAGAAAGAAGATTACAGAGCAGATTGGGACTAGTTGTAAGCTGTTTTGGAATAATTTAAGAGCAAAGATGAAGGAGAGAAGGATGAAAGGAGTAAAGATGATGGAAAGTGGTGGAGGAAGAAGAAGAGGTGTTGGAGGTGATGGCAGAATACTGGAAAGAGCCGGGGAAGAAAAAAAGAGGATGCCATAGTACCACAATTAGAGATATGAGATGTGAGTGGGCATGAGTTGAATGTGTGAGGAAGTAACTTGGGAAGAAATTGTAGAGGTAATGGATTGTTTGAAGAGAGGAAAGGATCCAGGTCCTGATGGAATTTTGAATGAGATGCTGAGCATGGAGGTATAAGGTTGGTGGAGGTGATGCTGCAGGTGATGAACGTGGTGATTAGGAGAGAGTACTGCCCAGTGGACTGGAAGAGGAGTTTGCTTCTACCTCTCCACAACGATGGCAATGAGGACCAAGTAGGGAATTAGCTATAGAGTGATTGCATTATGTTGTAGTGGTGTGAATGTTTTTGTATTGGTGAGGAAGTCGGGAAGGTTTGCTAAGGATAGGATTTTGATGGAAGAGCAGGAAGGATTTAGGAGTCAGAGGGTATGTTCAGACCAGTGATAGGTATTAAGAGGAGTTTGTGAAGTGAGGAATAGATAGAAGAAAAGTTCATATCTGGCCATCTTGGACATAAGCAAGGCATATGATAGTGTGTGCAGCGAGGGAACATGGCACAAGTTGAGGCAGAATGGAGTAGAGGAGAAATTTGTGTGGATATGTGTAGGATTGTATAGTGTGATGGAGACAATTGAATGGAAGGAGTCAAGGTGGTTCACTGTTGAGAATGTACTTAGGCAGGGAAATCCTTTCTCTCCACTTTTCTTTTCAATATTTATTTCATGGGAAAGGTATAGGAGTTGGAGAGAGCTGAGCTAGGAGTTAAGGTGGATGGGTGTTGGTGTGGGGTACGGATGTATCCAGATGATATTATTCTTTAGGCACAAGCAGTGGTGGAACTATAATGATATTGAATGTGGTACAGGCTTGTGTGTTAAGGTGGAAGATGGTAAGAAGAGCAATGGCATGGTAGATGGAAGAAGGAAGCAGGGGTTAATTATAAGAAAGGCAGCCTATAGGTCACAAATATTTAGATCTAAAAAAAGAGATGCATGGATGATTGATATGGTGGTATTGGAAGGGGTCGAAGAAATCAAGTACTTGGGAGTATGCTTTCATATGAAAGGGGTAATGTTCAGTTAGAAGATGGCAAAGAAGGCAGAAGAGTGGGATGGGAAGGTGTCAGGGGCCGCCTGACATGGCCAAGCTTGGACATAACCTGTAGCTAGAGATAGCTTATTATTATTATTATATCTGTAAGTTCTAATTAGCTAACCATGGTTAATTGATGGGGTTCACACCTGGATTTATACAGGCTTATGTGTCTCTACCTGTCATCTGTATGTTTGACTTTGGGACTGTGCATTGTATGGTGTTAGCCATATGTCACTTACTGTGTGAGGCTGGGAGGGGTTATAAAAACCCTGCCAGCCAAAACTGTTTCAGCCTACTGTTGTTGCTTTGAGTAATAAAACTTGGTCTAAAGTTAAACCCTAAATTTCTCTGGGTAGACTAGGTAACTTACTCCTACCTGTTAGGCTCTGGTGGCAGCAATACCTACCATATTGGGACTAGGTAGTAGTTGAACCCCAACAGAAGGTGACATGGATGGGTATAGTGAATGGGTAGGTGTAAGTAGACAGAGAAAGAATGTTGTTGGAGTTTCTAGTCAAACTTAGTATTGAGTATGCACCTGAAATTTGAGGACAGGAGAGCATAATCCTTGCAGGAAGTTGCAGGCAGCACAGATGACAGTGGGAAAGAGATTGTTGGAGTCAAGTCATACAGTAGCAAGAGTGGAAAAATGATGGGGGGGGGGAGAGATGGAGTGTAGTGAGCTGGAAGGGAGGAGGGAAGAGATAAAGGTTTCATTTGGTAAGAGATTGGAGGTGTTGGAACAGAAGAAATTGGTGAAAATAGTTGTAAATAAATTAAGGGAGGATGGATGAATTGGTTGGTTGGAAGGGTATGAGATCTTGAGGAAGAAATGAGGAGGTTTAATCTGGAAGGAAAAAATCAGCTTGAGAAAATAGAAGGATTGGGAGGAGGAAGTAAATGGCAAGTGTATACTGAAGTTATATAAATTGGCAAAGAATGATGCAGGAGGGATTACGGGATTTAAACCCCCCCCCCCCCCCCTTCCCCCCTCCCCTCAAGAGATTAGTTATCATAACGTAGGTTATAATTGCCAAGTGCTTGCAGTTGCCAGCCTACTGTAAATTATCATTTAATACAGGAGCACTTACAGCTCTTTTGACTAGCACTACAAACCCATCTAAATGGATGTATGTAAATATACTTGTGTAGTGCTAGCAATCTACTTACAAATTATTACTTTCAGTAATCTGAAAAAATTCCAGTAGATTGAGGTCTGTATTAGTGAGGGTCCTGACCTCTACTGGACTGCAGGTAGAGATCTCTATTTTTCTGTGACGGGCAAAACTCAAGGGTGGTTCTTACTTCTTTCTTCAAACATTTTTGGTGTTATAAAGACCTACAGTGCTATATAGTCTGATCTCCTACAGCCTTCATTTCAACCTACTCCCTCAGTCTCAAGACTTAGTTGTGCATTGAACCACCAGAAAAGAAAGTGAAGCAGCAGTCCATTGCATATTTCTTCAGGTATATATACCACAGCAAGACACAGTAGCTAAGACATTGTATAATACTAAGTATTATATGCCAGACTCCACCGGTCAGCAACCAAGATACATGTAACTAGAGAATCACTCACAGCAAAGGATTTAGCTCAGGACCTGACCTAGTTCAGGTGCATTTTATAATTAGCCAATTCCATTCCAATTATATTTGTATGGTTAGGTAGGCTTCTGGTGATGGTTCTTCGGATAATACTTCTGCTCTGGCAGCCCAGAACTCCTTGGTGAAGGTACTTAATTAGTGAGTGCATCTCTACTAAACTCTCTTGTTTTGATGCTCCAATTGTCCTCTTCCATATGTCATAGAGGCAATCTATGACAGGTTCATATGAGTATAACTCCCTCACACATGAGTAGCATGGAATGACTTTGTTACTGATGAAGTGACAAAGAAAGAACTTTCCAGGCTGCTTGGTTGAGTGGCTTTCTTATTCATCCTCCTAGGGTGGTTGCTACACTAAGTACTACCCACTGATGCTTTTGAGTTCCACCACGATGCTATGATAATTGCAAAATCAGTTATGAAAACTTATACCCAACCTGAAACCAGAGACAGCGCCAGGAACTGACAGATAAAAACAAGCACATCTTGTCAGTAAAGCAGACACAGTGAGTCAGGCTATCTGAAATGCAGGGTTACCTTAAATGGGACACAGAGATGACTGAACAGCTGACTGTGAAAATAACAGGGGCAATTTCATTCATCATTCTGCCAAGAGTGACCTATCTAGCAGACCATTTGGAACAGTGTGAGAAGAACCTGCATTACACGTCAAAAATGACGCAGAATGAGTTTATTGGCATCATTGCTAACAACTTGCAAGAGAAAATCCTGGAGCCTCTGAAAAAGGTGTGCTACTGCAGTATCATGGTGATGAAGTAACATATCCCCATGGAAATCAGGAGGTACTGTCTGTCTGTTTGATGTATATTGATCTGACTGGCATAGAGTCTCATACCAGGGAAGACTCTTTTGACTTTTTCCATCTAGAGCAAGCTAGTGGACAATACATGGTTAGTGCTATCCTGGAGCTTCTCGCCAAACAAGGCTTGAATGTGCAGCACATGCGAGGGTGTTCATTTGATGGTGCTTCAGCCATGCCTGATGAGAAAAGAGGAGCCAAGGCATTGATCAGGGAGAAAAATCACTTCATAATATATACACACTGTCAATCTCATGTTCTAAGTCTGGCAATTGGAAAGTCATGCTTGAATAACATTATTAACCGTGTACTCTTGAGCTTTCCCTTTGTTTGGTGTGTGCGTCTGCTCGTGAAAGTAGAGTTTCCAAACTTAAAGGTCTCTGTAAAACAAGATGGACTGAAAGACATGATTGCTTAAAAACATTTCACATGCTCTGTATGAGTGTGTCTTCACCCCTGACAATCTAGTTGGTGCATTGCCATAGTGTATGCATGCTCAATATAGACACTTCACGCATTCAGAAGAAGACTCGTTTGTTAGTTTCTGCTAGCAGATTGTTGTTGTTTAGTATTGATGATACTTTTTCATCATTTTCCCTGCTTAGTGGTGCCTGCACTTGCCAATTAGCATCCAACCGCCGTTCAAATTGCATGTGCATGATGCCAATTGGCGTCAATCACGTCCTCTAGCGTTTAATATCCGTTCCCGTGTGTTACATCCGCACAATATCATTCATAAAGTGAATGTAAAAATATGCCTCTAACCAAGTTAATTATGTTAGAAGATCCCTTCGACATCAGGGGCTCTGGTGGGGGGACACTGCTCATCCAGAAACTGCAGATCATGAGGAAGGAGCGTATTGAACTGTGTCATATTGATAATATTTTTAATCGTGTGACATTAAGAAGAATGAACGCTTGTTTGATAGCAAATCTTAGTAAGGATTCAATCACTGTGGAAGAATGGACACCTGCAAGAAGCAGATTCTATAACATATATTTTGTCACCATTGTGAGCATGTTGTTCTTTATAATTGGAACACAATTCAATGGCTATGTCATCATAAGTATCTTCAGAAAGCATCTATCTACTGATTCTGCCGTGATGCTGCTGCTAAGTCTTGCCACAGCAGATCTTCTGATTTGTATATATCCTAATTATACCCATTCAAATAATCACTGGAATTGCAGTTAACTTTTTGTTCGGCGACACTGATTATGTAAGATTCAACTTGGACTGCTCTTCCAGATCTTCATTCTTGCAGCTGGGTACACCATTGCTCTCTTATCAGTGAACAGATTTGTGTTCATCTGGAAGCCATTGCAGTATAAGAAGTACATGACAGCAGTGTCCGTTACACCATGCTTGGATTTGTTCTTTTATCTTTTAATAATCATACTCTCATGTACAGTGGCTAGAAATTAGCTAAGAACACTTGGTCTTGTTCCTAGTAGGAATGTTCCTTGTTATAATATCTGTTGTGACCAATGTGTGGCTGTTTTGTATAGCACTGAAGTCAATCAGAAAACACTACAAGATGATGTAATCAGAAAAAATATGTCGACAACTTATTAAGGAGAATCAATCAAGAGAAAAGCAAACAAGAAATGAGAGTATTAAAAACACTGATCGCAATTGTGGTCATCAATGTTGTAATATGGATCCAAATACTGGTGATATAGACGTTAGGAATAGCATATCAGTCAATAGAATCTTCATCTCCTTTAGATGCACTTGTCTTCAAGGCATCCTTCAGCTACCTCACTCTACTGTCACAATCTGTAGTGCATCCTCTCATATAATGTCGTACACTTTTCAATGTCAAGAAAGAAAGGCCGAATATTCTCAAAATAATCTGTAATAAATGTTGCTGCTTTAATGAAAGTGACAGCACTCAATGTTGTGGCAAACATTGCACTTTTCTGGATGTATGCAAAGCAGTATTTTTACCGCCAGCTATTGAAGAGCCAGACAATCCTCCTACTAACATATAACAATGTAGACTAAGCTTCAACTCGCATAGAGTATATGTACCAATAATTAGCATATCCATTGATGCACTACAACTACTTGCCTTGGCCAGCCATTATTTATTATTATGAGGAGTAGTATTCCTCAAATATATTCACATTTTATTTAACAAACTTATAGTTAAATTATTATTGTATAATAGTCATCATAATTATTACTGGACCTATCAGGCACAGATGGAGGGTGCTTGCCTCATTTTTCAGAAGCGACTCGGGGTATATAGCACAGCATTTCTAATCACCAAAGCCACACATACCACAACAGTTGCTTGGTGGTCACAACTACCCAAGGCCTACTTGTTACCAAATTGCTTCATGCATTGTCCAGTGCCTCCCACTGAACTACCTTCCTGATCAACACATAACTGTTCAAGACATACAGTACAATCTAATTATTGCCATAATAATTAAATTGGGTCTTATATTTGCAACTTTCCCCTGTACACTGTGACAAATCTATATCTCCTCATTCAAAATGGACACTTGTGATGATCAATTCCACTGCATCACAGACTATTATTGCTGTCAGTTATCATGGCTAGTACATCACAAGAGATCGAAAGAATATCTCTGGCCATCACCAGCCAAGAATTATTTGTTTTCCATTGAGATCTTTTGGTAGAAAAGGAGAAAAAAGAAGCTTCAAACCTGCATGGTTTGCAGCATGATTACCCGCTGGTAAAATATTTTATGACTGATTTACTTTGTGACCTATGTGTATGAGGGAGTACAAAAATACCACAGTGTTTGATAGGTTTTTTAAAGTGCTGGCTAGGTGTGCAGGCCATACCAAACAGCTCGCAAACCAAGTGATGGAAGAGTTGTTAAGGGTGTGGGCTCTAAATGATGCAGCAGGCAGTGGCCGGGCATAGGAGGTAATCTCTGATTTTTAGAAGGTGGTGTTCATGATTTGATGGAAATCTCAGTTAAAGCAAGTGATAATTGGTTACTATAAGATATAGCCTTGCGTCTGCCTCATTACATCAAGTGACTGCAGATGTCGCATTAGTGCAGTGGGTATTACATAACCAACCAGAAAAAATACTCCAAAAAGACTCCAGCTTGAATTAGCCAGTCAGCTGTTGGGAAAAATTGCTGCATTACAGATCCTAGAGAAGATACTAAACTTAGCATTGCCTTCAGGGACCATCAAAGGCAGTTTTTAAGCCAAAAAGAGTCATTTGTTGTGCTTTATTGGAATGGAGAAAGTGGCTTTTTAAACTATTTGTGACCAACAATGGAATTTTGTTTTTGGAAATACCTGCCATGTGTTTTTCACATCCTTGACGATAACACAAAAACAAATGCAATATGGCCGCATTATGACAAACTGTATTAGCTACATTAGATCTCACATGATGCAAGTGGGAGGCTATCTCTAGCTCTACTCTATTAGAAGAAAACACCACAGTTGATGAAGCATTTGTAATTTAGAGAGAGCAGCATAAACATATAAAAATTTGGCCAGCCACCATTGAAGTTAGTGAGTATTAACTGCGAGAGAAGCAAGACTGCCATTAGCCACTCCATGGTAGGCCTTGCAGCACATAGTGTCACTCTGGTGGGCCATGCAGTACACGGCATCACTCTGGTGGGCCATGCAGCACATGGTATCACTCTGGTGGGCCATGTAGCATATGCTCTCACTCTGCTGGGCCTTGCAGCACATGATGTCACTCTGGTCGGCCATGCAGCACATAGTATCAATCTGGTGGGCCAAGCAGTGCATATTCTCTGGTAGGTCAGAGTGCAAGCATATTAACAGTGTAAAATGTCCCTTCTTCACCTCCCTGGATATGCACCTGTTAATAACTAACAGGATGAAGTTTATTGAAGTTTTACTGACATAAATATTTACTCAATTCATGCTCTAGCTATTGAGGTGGAATACATGAACTATCCTTTACTACCATGCCCTATTTATTAATGCCTGTTAGCTTAGAATAAGTTCAAATATTAAAGGTCATTTGCCTCAATGTCCAAGCAATAATTTAATCATACACTTATGCTCCAAGATGCCATCGCTGGGTTTAGATATGTGGGGACATATAGGATTAGTATCTCATCGGGTTCTGGCAGATTGAAGCAGATCAAGAGCAGCTAAGCAGGGACACACATTGTAACAACAACATACCATGCTGACGGTTGTTCAGTCAGTGGTTTTAGTTGTGGGAAGGGGAATATCCCTGCTTCGCAGCCCTAGATCTGCACCTGTCAATAACTTACAGGCTGAGGCTGATTGAAGTTTTACTGATATCATTATTTACTCAATACATCAATATGCTCGAGCTATTGAGGTGTGATACAAAGAGCACAAATAGCTATTCCTTACTACCATACCATATTTAATAGTGCCTTTTAGTTTTGAATAAGTTGAAACATTAAAGGTCATTTGCCTCAATGTGCAAGCAATCATTCATGCACTGGCAATGTGAACATTCATTGTTCCCTCAGGCATGACATGGGTAAGACATTTGTATGCCATTAAAAGCACTACTTCTACTGTGAGCTGGATGTGGACAAATAAAATAAAGATAATAATAAAGTTAATTAAAAAAATTAAAATTAAATTATTCCTCCCCCCCATCCTTCATAAAAGGTCATGCTTCCGGCCCCAATACACCAGAGATCTCTACTGCAAAGGAAACAAAGAAATGGTTGCTCTCGAAGTGTGTGAGTCTTCTTCAATTCCTCTGCGTGTTTAGCCGATAATCATGCACCTGGTAGCCCTGGAAATGTATGATGGTGCAAATGTATCTGGGCAATTAGCATCCTACACCAATACCTTGCCAATTTTCAAAGGCACCATACTCACTCAATCCTGTCTTTTTCCCATCTGAGTGGAAGAGATCATCAGGTTCCAGTCTACGACCCAGCCATCACTGAAGCGGCAGCTTGGACCATGTCTATTCCAGCAATCACATTTTCAACACAGTGATGGCAGCAAGTGGCTGAAAAATAGGTGTTCCCAAACGAAGGCCAACTGAAATGTGCACTAAAACTTTATTCATGCAAAGACCCAGAGATGGAATTGGGAGAGCACTCAACCTTGCATCTGCTTCAGGACATGATATAGCCAGAATTCTTAGGACACCTCATCTCTGGCACCATCCATAAAGCATGCAGCATAGCACGTTATGTGTCCCATGTCTTTTGCTGACAGGCTGATGGAGGAGGGAACTCAAGGACCTGCTTCCAAATGGATAGAGAATTACTCAGAGACAAGGTGGGTGGGGGGAGTTGGGGGGTGGCAGACTAGTAATTAGTGTGGTAGAATATGGTGCCCAGTGCAGATAATCCACTGGCAGAGCAGGGGCAGATCAGCCCCCCCACCCCCCTTCAGTCTATAAATGCATAAAATTAATTATTTTCTTTAATGAACACATTACATGTGCTTAAGCTTAAATACTTTTTTGGTCTATTTAGTGTAGGGACAAAACATTTTTGCATGTAGGATTAATAATAAAGTTGGGTAGAGTGCAATGTGGTTGGTGGTCTTAGGCTAACAACCACATGATGAATGTGCTGTGGCAATTGGCAACTGCATGGTTTAATATGTGCTACATTATCAGATCAGAACTCAGAGGCGAGACTATGTTAGTGTTCCTTGTCATCCTTTGGAGTTACTTCTGGCTCTGAACATGACCATTCCATAAGTGATAGTTTGTCACCTAAGAGCTCTTCTTCTGGAGATACTTTAGGACCACATCAAGAGGTAACAAAAAGTAGCATTTCTGGCCCTGCTCATGCCAGTTCAGATATTGAATTGGATTTAGTGGGATGTGAGGTTATCATGAGACCTGAAGAAGGTGTTAAAGAAACTGACATTGTGTGCCAGTCGATTCCTTCAGATTCTAATGATGCTAGTGCTTTGCAAACAGCTTTCATGGAAATGGGAAGTAGAAGTACAGGTATCAATGATATTGAACTTGTTGCTTCTGGTAGTATAGCAATCAGTTCCTTGTCAGATAGTGACAAACATGAATTTTTGAAGAGTGAAGGCAAACATTCAAAGTTTGCAAGTGATAAAGAAGGGAAAGAAACTACCATTAACATTTCAGAAGTCATGGCTAAAAGAGTTCGAATGGTTGTCATATTCACCCTCACATGAAGGAGGTTACTGTAAAAATTACGAAGGGTTATTTGGTAATTCTAGAGGAAAAAAACTTTCAAAAATTTCAGCAAAGCAAAGGGTAAGAATTTAACTAATCATGAGGATTTTCAATATCACCAAGATGCTTTACATGCTGCAAAATAATTCCTGACGACATTCAAAAATCTAGAAACCAGAATAGATTGTCAAATCCAGAAAATGTCTAACACAACCTCCAACCGAAATAAACATATCCTCTCAGCTATTGTTGATGCTGTTAAATTTTGCAGCATGCAGGGGCTTCCTATGCAGGGCCATAGAGAGCATGACATCAAATCTTTCTGGAAAGAGAGGTATCTTTCTAGCTTTGCTAGAATATGTTGCCAAGTACGATCCAATAATATGGGATCATCTTCAACTAGGAGAGAAGAACCAGCAATACACATCTAAAGTAATAAAAAATGAAATTATAAGTATTATGGCAGATTTATTGCGTGAAAAGCTTTTAAGTCCATTAAAAACCTCAAAATATTACAGCGTTATGGCTGACGAGGTCACAGACACAAGCATGCAAATCAGGAAATTTTGTCTTTATGTATCCGATTTGTTGTTCTTGGTCAAGCTAAGCCGCATATCCATGATTGAACTTTCTCCACCTCGAAAGGTCTACTGGAGAAAACATTGCTGCTGGTATTATTGATTTCTCAATAAGCATGGTATTGAAGTTGATGTCATAAATTTATTTTAATCTGATTCTTGAGTTAATTTTGTACACTTTTGCTCCAGAAAATAGAGTGCATAAACTGAAGGGTCTATGTAAAGCTAGGTGGATAGAAAGGCATTAATATCTAGAACTATTTCTCTCTCTTTATCAATATATAGTAACATGTATGGATGCCATGTTACATTTCCCTCAATTGCAAACTCATGTCCAAGAATAAACCCCCCCCTTACTGATACTCTAGATCTGCCCCTGCAGAGGCCAAATAAGCAGAAAGGGTCACCTGACAGTGCAATCTTAGAGAAGTGATTTTGAAGATTATGAGGGAAAGGTTGTAATACCTACTTGCTCAGTATGCTCTAGCATCATTCTTTCTTCATTCCTAAGTTGCTATACCTACTTCATACTGAACCGTCACAAGCAAACTATAAGGTTTTGATTTCACACTAAGGGAGATAATTAGTTCCATTACCAACAATTATTTTCATGTTCTAGACTCAACATGGAACCAAGCAAGCCTAATTATCAAGTTTGGGATTTTGGTAATTAGGATTGCAGCTCAGGTGACCCTTTCTGCTTATTTGGCCGTGGAGGTGTTAGGCCTATTGCTGTAGGTTGTACATAGCGTCGTCTAGTTGCCAACTGGGAGATTTGAGAGGAAGGAGATGGGGAAATTCAGGTGGTGCAGAGGCAGTTGCGCATACTGCTAGAATTTATCTTTGGAGTTTGATGGATGATATGGCCATGGTCAAGTTAGATATCCTCTTGTCGCAGGGTGACCTTGTGGTCAGGCGATAAGAGAATGGAATGTGTAAATTAATGTAGTGGTTAAAGACTAAACCCACAGAACATTTGTATGTGTGTTAGGGTACTGTGGACAGTTGCGATTGGTTGTGGTTAATGGTGTTACATCTGTGTTGTGACCATATATGGTAATGTTAAGGAACTGCTTGTTATGACTGTCAACATGCAGCACGACAACATCAACCACCAGCACCTCTGCCAGTTATCGAGACACCATTCACTCGTATTGCAATGGACATGATTGGTCCCCTTCCAACCACAAATGAAGGGAAGAGGTTTACATTAGTCATCATGGATTATGCTACTCTGTGGCCGGAGGCGTTTCCACTACGTGTTACGGACAGTGTCACAGTGGCTGATGAACTAATGATTTTATTCACTCGTGTAGGAGTACCTGATGAAATCCTAATGGATTGTGGACAGAATTTCGTGAGCAGGCTAATGAAAGAGCTGTACAGATTACTGGGAGTGAAGAGCATTACTACTACCCCATACCATCCTGCTACAAACGGAATGGTAGAGCGATTTAATGCTACGCTAAAAATGATGATGAGAAAGACTAGCAAGAAATGGGATGGACCATGGGATCTGGCATTGCCTTTCCTTTTGGGGGTGTACAGAAATCACCAAATGACAGCACTGGGTTCACCCCATCAGAACTATTGTATGGACGTCAAATACGTGGACCGCTGCAAGCACTCAAAGAAAAATGGACTGGAAGTGCAACAACACCCAAGAATGTAATTGCCTACATAATGTTGATACAAGATCGATTGGACGGAATTAAGGACTTGGCAAGAAAAAATGAAGAAACCAAAAAGAAAGATCACAAGGAACGCTTTGCTAGAGAAAGAACATTTCGAAAAGGAGAGTTGGTAATGCTCCGAACACCGATACTTTGTCCCAAGATGGACACAGAATGGGAAGGACTGTATATGATCGAGGAAAAGATTGACGACACCACATATCAACTCAACATGCCGGATCATCCAAGAAGGAAAGTACAGAGACACATCAACCTTCTCAAGGAATTCATATCGCCTGTGGCTGGATGCACAGCACAAATGAAGAAGTTGATAAGTTTGGACCACAGGGAGAAGAAGAGAGGGAAGGCATGCCCCTCATAAGCAAAGGTTTGACAGAAGAAGAGAAGAAAGAAGTTCAAGGAGTGGTCAAGAGGCATTTGGGTTTGGTACAAAGCCCTCCTGGACTTACAATGAAAACAAACATAAAAATTGAGATGGGAACAGCGTATCCCATCAGCAGACCACCTTGCAGACTGGACAATCATGAAAGCAAGGTTAACGGATGACGCAGTGAAGGAACTCCTGGAATTAGGAATCGTGCGTCCATCGCAAAGCCCATGGGCTTCACCTGCTATCCTTGTTGCAAAAAAGGATAGAAGTAAATGCTTATGCGTTGATTACAGACGCCTCAACAGTATCACAGTGTCGAATCCGTTTCCCTTGCCACTAATCAATGATCTGCTGGACAAGTTGGGGAAGGCCACATTTATCTCAACTCTGGATCTTGAGAAGGGCTACCATCAGGTACCTGTGCACAAGGAATCTATCGAGAAAACAGCATTTATCACACCACGAGGTAAATGGGAATATCTACGTATGCCATTTGGGCTAAAGAATGCTCCATCAACATTTCAGAGACTCATGAACACCATCTGCAGACATGGCTGACTTTGCCTCTGCATACATTGATGACATCGTCATTTACAGTCGCACTTTCAAGGTTCGTAAGGTTGGAGGAGACAGGATTAAAACTCAAAGCAAGCAAATGTGTGTGGCTGAGAGTCATTGCAAGTATTTGGGACATTGTGTGGGAGAAGGAAAAATTAGACCATTACAGGTGAAGGTGAAAGTGGTGTTGGACTACGCGCAACCCAAAAAGAAGAAGGACATGAGAGCCTTTTTAGGTCTCACTAATTACTATCGAAGATTTGTACCTGACTGTCTATCGCTATCCCACTCAATGAAGTCACGAGAAAGTGCTCACCGGATAAGATTGAGTGGACAAAAGAGAAGGTGACGGCTTTTGAGCAGCTGCTCTCACGTGAGACCCGATACTGGCTAGTCCGGATGAACAGAAGCCATTCCTGTTACAAACAGATGCCTCGTGGGTTGGGATTGGTGCAGTCTTGAGTCAGATAAAGGAGGACGGGAAGGAACGACCTGTAGCCTATTATTCGAGGAAGATGAAACCAGCGGAGACACGATACTCCGTTACAGAGCAAGAGTGCTTGGCGGTGGTGGAATCTGTCCAGCACTTCAAGGTGTACCTAAGTGGAGCACCATTCACCATCATGACTGACCACAGAAGCCTCATATACCTGGACCGGATGAAGGATGTGACAGTGGACGCCTAACGTGCTGGTCTCTCTCTCTACAGCCGTACCTGTTCAACATTGTACACAGTCCAGGAGTCAATTACCAGAACGCTGATGGCCTCTCCAGGCAATCCTGGAATGGAAGGACAGAGATGGTATGTGAAGGGCTCTAAGGAGAAGAAGGAAGGGATGTCGCAGGGCGACCTTGTGGTCAGGCGATAAGAGACCCAATGGAATGTGTAAATTAATGTAGTGGTTAAAGACTAAACCCACAGAACATTTGTATGTGTGTTAGGGTACTGTTGGACAGTTGCGATTGGTTATGGTTAATGGTGTTATATCTGTGTTGTGACCATATATGGTAAGATCCAGACTGAGCTGTGAGCCTACTTAAGGGCAGCAGTTATTACAGGCTGGGTCGGTCCATCAGTGAGTCGTTGTGCTGGAGTTGTGAAGTGTCTGACTGTAATAATAAATATTGTGAGCTTGTATTGATGAGCATATTGGTAGTGAGTGCACTACTTGGTGGCAGTGTATTGAGTACTGCTTGCAAGAGACAGTTCTGACGGCATTTGAGAAGAGTGCCCTTGGAAACCTCTGAAGAAGTGTTGGACGACATTAAGTCTGTTGAGGAGTTGGCAAGTGAGCTAGGCTTGCAGTTGAATATTGCCAAATCAGAGCTGGTATGTAGTAGCCCTTTCACTAGAGACAAAATACTATCTTATGCTGCCGGGTTACAATACACTGAAGTATCAGATGTCACTTTGCATGGTTCCCCTTTGGGAAAGCAATAGGCCTCACACCTCCACGATTCTTCTCTAGAGCAACTAGTGTAGCCCAAACAAAAATGGAGCACTAAGGCAGGAGTCTTGTCTTCCAGGATCATGTTAAAAAAATCAAACAGGGCATTAAGAAACTACTCACTTCCCTTCTCTGAAAATGCACAAATCATCCTACAGGTGCTGGTAGTGCAAACCATCAGAGCTACCAGCAGAACCACCGGGTGAATGACAGGATTGCCTGAGCCACTTTTTCTCTGGACACCCTCACAGATATATCTGGTAAGAGAGGTGTCACAGAATCTGAGTGTTTGGTGGGATGCTTCTTCTGGAGGGCCAAAAGTGTTGTTTCAGATCCATCAGCCAGACAGTCACCCGAGCTAGTCTGCCAGCCTCCCCTAACATTCTTAGGTGACCTACCTTGACCCTACACTGTCCAAGCAGTACAGGTTGAAAGTGGTTGTTGACTATAAGCTACTCATTCACAAGACTTGTCCGGCACTTGTGGTCACCCCTCTCTTTAGAACCCATAGCCTTCATGCTGCAAAGTGGAGTAGCTTGGCCCAAGAGCCTAAGTTATTAGATATGACCAGAGTCTGGATCAGCTGCATCAACTTCCTGGCTGCAAGCTCTCCACTTACCCTGGGAATCCGCTTGAGAATTCTAACAACCCTTCTGAATGGTGGAAACTCTGCTTCAGTCATATCACATTCGACATGTGGTTGTCAGGAAAGCCTTTGCTTCAGCACAGCCCTGACATAGAACTGCAAGATGCAGAACTAATTAAGACATTGTATATGTTAATTAGTTGTGGTGTAGCATTGACATGTGGTTGTTGTGTGGTGGTGTATATTACCTTGCTGGGGCTGGCAGCTTAATTAAGAGCACCGGTTTTTACTGGTAGAACAGTTCGACTATGATTGAGTTTTGTGAAAGTTGGGTTAAGAAACTGTAATAAATCTTTAACAGTAGAATTCGTATTGTTAATGCTTGGGTTAGCTAAATAAGAGCTTAGCAGGAGCATAACAGTTGGTGGCAGCGGTAAAGCGATTCGTAGATATAGCTATTTTTGGTTCATTGTTTGACTTCGGGCAGTGTGTGATCTGTCCGAATTTCAATTTGAGTTCACTTGCTGTGTGTCCAGCAAGACTTCGTTCGACATAGTAATTCTGCTATCTACAATATCGACCCAGATATTTTCGACCAGTTTTTCACGAACTAAAATCTCCAACGAAAGTACCACAATGAGTAGACGACAAACGACAAGAGGAGAGGGGAGAGCTTCTCACCGTAGATGGGAGCACGATGATGATGACTCTGAAGAGGAGAATAGTAGTCAGTCTCCGAGCACCAACACAGTAGTACCCCGCACAAACATAGAGGAAGCTACTGGAGGAGAGGAATTGCCAACAGGGGAGTTGACACCCCAGGTAATGTTACAATGGATGCAATAATGAGAACAGATGTTCATCCAGACGATCGCTAAATTATCAGACAAGACAGAGAAGAAAGTCAAGATAGCGAGATGGGAGGATGGTCAGGACCCTCATCTTTATTTCAAGCTATTTGAGTCAGTGATGGAAGATCATGATATACCCAGAGCACAGTACATCAAAAAACTCAAGCCAGAACTCAAGGGAGCTCTGCTAAGAGAATGGGAGAAGCTATCCCTTGAAGGAAGGAAAAGCTACAGTAGCATCAAGGCCAGACTTACCAGCAGGCTAGGTAAGAATGAGGCAGAGATCAGACGTTTTTGGTGGCAACTGGAACCCAAGGATGGAGAAAAAGTGCCAGACTGGTTCAACAGAACTCAGGAGACGAAGGAGAAGTACATGAAAGATTTCAAGACTGTCGATGAATTGATGGCACACCTAGGCTTGGAGGTATTTCTAAAAGGACTTCCAGGGAATGCAGCTGCCTGGGTGAGGGAACAAGCAGTAGATGAGCCAGACATAGCAGGAGACGTAGCCATTGAATATTTCACAGACAAAGGCTGGGATCTTTCACTCAGACGAAGACAAAATGAAGAAGGAAGACACAGAGCTACAAATCCCTCTTGACACAGGCTACACAAGATCGACACAGGTTAGAGACACCCTTTGCAAAACATGAAGAGAGGCCAGCCAAGAGAACAAGGCAAAAGTAGATGGGAAATACTTTGACCCTTCTTCTTTCGTTTGCTCTCTCGTTGGGGTCGCTGTGAGCGGAGTGAAGACATTAGTTTCTCTGTCCGTTGATGCAGGCAGGAACGAGCAGGTACTTGTGGAGGAGACCACGGAGAGGTTGTCTTCTTCTCCCCTGAGAAAGGTCCTACGTGTTTTAGGTGTAGAGAGTGGGGACATCGAGGAAAAGAATGTCCTAAAAATGTATGTGCAGTTGAGGCCAATCACAGTAAAGAAGAACCATTAAAGTTCAATGTCATGGAAGGACTGATTGGAGACAACAAGTGCAAAATCGAGCTGGATGCATCAGCAGATATCTCAGTGGTTCACCAGGATCTGGTCCCAACATCAGCTTACACCGGAAAAGAGATTAACATCTCAGGCATCAGCTCAAGGGAACTCAAGGCACCCGTAGCCAAGCTCAAGGTGAAGATAGGAACCAAACGATTTTGGGTAGAAGCAGCCGTTCTCGAGAATCTGAGCAAGGATATGTTGTTAGGAACCAACTACGAAGGGTTCTTAGACTTGATGGAGGAGGCCATCAAGAGCAAAAGAGAGAAGGAAACTAATGTGCATACTACTGTGACAACCAGGAGTCAGTCAAAGCAAGAGAAAGAAAAAGGGGAAAATGACAAAGTGGCTGATGATTGGTTATTACAAGAGGCACTAGACTTCGAGGATGACTACTTTGAAGAACCTAGGAGAGAGAAGAACAAACAGACCAGGATGAGTCGTCATCAGGAAAGAAAAGCAGCTTTTTGACTTTGGCTCAGAAAAGATTCAAGAAGAAGAACCAACAGGTCGACAGTAGTTAGAAGATCAACTGGCAGACGAGACTTTAGCTCCATTATGGGAGAAAGGCAAAGAACCAGATGACCCACAGTATGAGATCAGCGATGAGGTGCTTTATCACATCAGCAAGGGAGAAGATGAAGAGGAACTAAGGCAGGTAGTAGTTCCAACCAAGAAGCAAGACAAGCTAGTGAGACTCGCTCATGGCTCACCATCAGCAGGACACTTAGGACGGAAGAAGACGACTGAAAGGTTACTTCACTCTTTCTACTGGCCAGGTATGAACCGAGATGTGAGGAAGGCAGTAGATCAGTGTGAGAAGTGTCAGAGATGAAAGGAGTGCAGGGAACGAGAGCTCCTTTGATCAGCGTGCCAGTCGTGACGGAACCATTTGAGAAAGTTGCAATTGATGTTGTAGGACCATTGCCCATGACTCAGAGAAAGAATAGATTCATTTTAACAATGATGGATTGTGCATCTAGATATCCAGAGGCTATTCCTATGCGTCGAGTGGATTCTGCTTCGGTGGTTACAGCATTGATGGAATTCTTCGGAAGGTTTGGATTTCCCAAAGAAGTATATACTATTAGATTGAGGTTCGAACTTTACAGCTAAATTGATGGAAGATCTTTTCAACAGATACAAGATCAACCATATCAAGGCATCACCATACCACCCTCAATCAAAGGGTATGCTTGAGAGGTGGCACGGGACTCTGAAGGCGATGCTGAGAAAGTCAGGTGACGGCCGGAAGGAATGGGATACCCTTCTTCCACTACTTTTGTTTGCCAGTCGAGATGCTGTCCACAAGGCAACGGGATTCTCTCGGTTTACTCTGATGTTTGGCAGGCATGTGAGAGGGCCTCTGAGCATGGTAAAAGAGCAATGGGAAGGAAAGGAAGCACTACCAATCTAATTCGTCGAATACCTACACAATCTCTACAACACCATGGAAGATATGGCAGAGTTAGCCGGGAAGCAAGATACCAAGGCCAAGAAGATATCGAAAAAACACTATGACATTGGTACGAGGGACCGACAGTTCAAAGTAGGAGACCCAGTTTTAGTGTTGGTTCCAGGAAAAAAAAATTCATTGTCAGCAGCGTACCAGGGACCTTATCTAGTTCTCGAGAAGGTATCACCTGTTACCTACCGGATAGACATGCCAAGACATGGCAAGTCTGGACGAACCCATGTTAGCCTTCTGCTGAAGGGATGGAATACTCCAGAGGCACGAGTGTGCAG
Organism: Cladorhizidae sp. MBARI D1340-BT2; assembly: GCA_028752905.1. Taxonomy (NCBI): domain Eukaryota; kingdom Metazoa; phylum Porifera; class Demospongiae; order Poecilosclerida; family Cladorhizidae; species Cladorhizidae sp. MBARI D1340-BT2. The sequence continues at coordinate 5,897,826 of JAQNBH010000010.1, forward strand.
TATTTCTGTCGTGGAAGAATCGAACCAGCAGGATGAAGGACAACTAGTTGTCTGGGATTCTGACGGAAAAGATCAACCACGGTTGGATGACAACCTGAACAAGAAGCAACAAACCGAAATGGGAAAGCTCTTGAAACGTTTCGATGGCTCAGCCATAGACCAGGACGTACAACACTGGTGGAACATCATATCCCCACGGGTGAGGCAACTCCAGTGAGGAAACCACCATACAGGATTCCGATAGCACTCCAACAAGCAGTAAGAGATGAACTTGAGAACATGCAACAGATGGACATAATCGAACCTTCCAACAGCCCGTGGTCATTCCCGATTGTTACAGTGAGGAAGCCATCAGGACAAGTTAGGTTGTGCGGTGATTACAGATGCTTGAACACCCTCACCTTGGAAGACCACTACTGCATGCCAAGAGCCGACGAATTAATTGACCGGATAGGAGGAGCCAAGTTCATTTCTCTTTTTGACATGACAAAAGGATTCTACCAAGTCCCATTGGCAGTAGAAGACAGGAAGAAAACATCGTTAATGTGTGTATTGGGCAAGTTTCAGTATAAGAGGATGCCTTTTGGATTGAAAGGAGCACCAGCAACTTTTAAACGCCTGGTGGATGGACTATTGTGCAGCACACAAGATTACGCAGCAGCATACCTCGATGATGTGGTGGTGTATTCCACTACCTGGCAAGATCACAAGGAACATGTGAAGGAGATCTTGGGTAGGATCAAACAGGCCGGCTTGACTCTGAAAGCAGACAAGTGCTGTCTAGGTGCAGGAACATGCACTTACTTGGGCCACGAGGTTGGAGGAGGTGTAGTAAAACCGACTAATGTGAGGATACAGGCTCTGGAACAATTCAGGCGACCAAGGACGAAAAAGGATATCAGATCATATCTAGGACTCACAGGATATTATAGGAAATTCATTCCTAACTACACAGACCGTGCACTGCCATTCTCAGACTTATTAAAAAAATCTCAACCAGACAAAATCAAGTGGACAACACAATTGGAAGAAGCTTTTATCGACCTGAAATCGACATTGACGAGGAAGCCAATACTCAAGACACTAGATTTCCAAAGAGTATTCATCCTACAAACGGATGCATCTGGGACAGCAATTGGTGCAGTATTGTCCCAGACTTTTGAAGAGGGGGAAAAGCCAGTGGCATTCTATTCCGAGAAAATGCTACCAGCACAGACTCGGTATACTGCTACTGAAAAAGAGGCACTGGCGATCATCAAGGCCATACAACATTTTGCTGTATACTTATACGGGAGAAAATTTCAAATTGAAACTGACCACAGCGCTTTGACGATGCTCACAACTATGAACAACAATAACAGCAGGCTCATTCGTCGGGCATTAGCATTACAGAATTACGACTTTGAGGTGAAGTACAGAGAAGGATCCAAAAATGGAAACGCTGATGGTCTTTCGAGACAAGCACAAGAACCTCAGGAGGAGGGGAGAGATGTCAGGAAAGCCTTTGCTTCAGCACAGCCCTGACATAGAACTGCAAGATGCAGAACTAATTAAGACATTGTATATGTTAATTCATTGTGGTGTAGCGTTGACATATGGTTGTTGTGTGGTGGTGTATATTACCGTATACGGTCATGTTACTGCTGGGGCTGGCAGCTTAATTAAGAGCACCGGTTTTTACTGGTAGAACAGTTCGACTATGATTGAGTTTTGTGAAAGTTGGGTTAAGAAACTGTAGTAAATCTTTAATAGTAGAATTCGTATTCTTAATGCTTGGGTTAGCTAAATAAGAGCTTAGCAGGAGCATAACAGTGGTCGACTGCCATTACTGAGATCTCCAATGCTTTGAATCCCACAAGAACTTGGACATCTACTACCCATCGAACTAAGGACACGAAGAGTACCAGTAATAGTTAGCAAATATAACAACAACAGACAGCACATCTGGCACTGTGACCCAATCTAGCATTCATTTTGGTCTCAACCTCTTCAGGAGGAGTTTCTGCTCTAACCACAATGACCCATAGACCTACTTTGATGGGTGCCATTCGGCATTGAATTTTTCCCGTTGGATAGTTCGATCCATTTGTTAGAGTCTCCAACCACAAGAGACTTAACAAATGCCAACCTTGGTAATTCACTGCCACCAGTGTTTCTCTCACTTCTTCTAGCTAAACTCCAAGCTTGACAAAAGAGTTTTAGACCTTAAGTAACTTATATTAAAACAACAGAGGAGAAGCAGAATATGAAGATAGGATAAGACGCCAAAGCCTGGACTGCAGAAGGGTTTAAATACCCTTACAGCCAGGCTTTCACAGCTTATGGTGTTGATAACAGTGTGAGAGTAGTAGAATTACTGCATATGCCTACAGGACTTATCTAAGATTGTGAGGTGATATCATGATTGTCCTATGTGTTGGGACATGAAGAGTCCCAGGAATAGTTACGACAACAGACAGCACATCTGGCACTGTTCCCCAACCTAGCATTCCTGTTGGCCTCAACCTCTTCAGGAGGAGTTTCTGCTCTCTAACCACAATGTCCCATAGACCATCTTTAATGGGTGCCATTCAGCATTGAACTTTTACCCATGGATAGTTCGATCCATTTGTTAGAGTCTCCAACCACAAGAGACTTAACAGATACCAACCTTGGTAATTCGCTGCCACCAGAGTCTCTCCCTAACTTCTTCTAGCTAAACCCCTAGCTTGACAAAAGAGTTTTAAATCTTAAGTAGCTTATATTAAAACAACAGTCAAGTAGCAGAATATTAAGATAGGATGAGACTGCCCAAGCCTAGACTGCAGAGGGGTTTAAATACCCTTACAGCCAGGCTTTCACAGTTTATGGTGTTGATAACAGTATGAGAGTAGTAAAATTACTGTATGTCCCTACAGGACTTATCTAAGAGTGTGAGATGATGATTGTCCTATGTGTTGATAGTCTGAGGTCATGAGTTCTAGCTCTATATATAAATTATATCTAGCACTAGTTTGATCTTTGCAGGGCTCTACTCTGCAGCCAGTCAGGGCTGAGGACTGACATCACGCCCTCCTTTGCCGTACTTTTCTTCTTCCTGCTCTCCATCCCAAGCCTCATTGAGAGAGTCGGTTGCCATTACCCTTCTTCAGGCCAGGACGATAGCGGGTGGTGAAGTTAGCAGTAATGCCCACAGCATTAATCTGCCATTGAAGTGAGTTGAAGAGTAAAGATGTGTTAAAGCTTCCCCACCAGGTAAACACAAAAATGTTGGATGGTTCATATGATGGCCAAACATTTGATCTCTGTGGCAGAGTACCTCATCACTGCTGGACGCAGCTTCCTGGAGTAGAACCTCACCACTGGTAATTCTTCATCTTCCCTCACCACACTCAGAACACTAGCAAACCCTTAGTGGATGTGGATGTCTGTAGGATAAATGTGTCTGTGGGAGTGGGGATGGTAAAGGAGGACACTCGGGAAAGGGTATGGCATAGTTATCATTCATAGCAGTAGACCAACATACAACATTAGCTGCGCTCTTCCACATTGTGTTGGTGAGTTCTATGGACTTGTGGGCGTAATTGGGGATAAATTTCCTATAGTGTCCTGTGGTACCTAGGAAGGATTGTACATCTATAGGCCTCACATAGTTTCTGATCGCTTCCACTCTCTGGTCTGGTGTGGATACCTTGCCTCTTCCCAGAAATGTAAGGGTTGCTGAGCCCCACTGGCATTTCACTGGCTTGGCAGTTAGTCCAGCCTTCCTTAGTCTGTCTAGCACACATTTGATGTGTGCCGCGTGGTCTTCCCAGTCAGACTAAATATTCTAATATCGTTAGATAAATAGGGACAACTCCCATTTGTGTGCCTACGATTAAATGCTCATAGACCATAAATGATAGTGAATGACATAACAGCTGAGGGGTCCTTATACTATAGCATATCACATTAGTCTATTATTCTCTATCTCCCCCAAGTCTTTGCTACATCTTGTCTGGAGATTTGGCAATGACTGAAATCAAGTAGCAATCATGTGTCATTCGTCAAGGAGCAATCAAATGTTGTGCATCAGTGGTTGGGAGCATATATCGTATAGGACATGTCGTAGTCCCCAGTAGTCTGCCATGCGGGTGGTTTGCTTTCACGTGTAGAGCATCTAAGTAAGGTTTCCAGGGGCGGCGAATGGTGTAGTGGTGCAAGGGAAGGTGGAGGTGGCTGGAGTAGTGGTTGAACGGATGTCGGTTATGTTTTTTGCCTTAGGGAATTCCATAATTGCTTGGAGGTATTTCTTGCAGGGTCGAACGCTGTCGATGGTGATCTCTAAGCCAGCAAACTCTACTATGTCATGGCCAAACTGCAACTTTTTGGGGTTTAGGGTTATACCATTCCTGCCACAAATGTTAAGCCACGGAACTGCCTGTTGAAAGCATCCTTCCAGGTCATCTGCCCAAAGTAGTATGTCGTCGATGCATTTGTATTGTTGGGTATGTTTGACACGACCTCATCGTAGCGTCTTGAGTAGCCGTCTCCTGAGGCAATATACCCTTGGGGTGCAGTGCGGTATCGATATCTGCCCCATGGGGTGATGAATGTGGTCAGGTGGCGATCTTGCTCACAGATGGGGACACTGTGATACCCATTCCAGGCATCGAATACAGACTTTTTCTTGCCGTGGGGGACTGATCATGCTTGGTGAAATGGCAGGGGTGGATCCAGGGAGGGGGGGGGGTTTGGGATTGCAACCCCCCCATAACGTTCTAAATGTAGCTCCACCTCCAGTTTCTCCGACACTTTGTTAGATATAGACACTTGTTAGATATAGACACTTGTTAGATATAGACACTTTGTTAGATATAGACACTTTGGTTAAACTACAAACTGTTAAATATGAATGAAATTCTATTAAACCCACACTCCTGGAATATGAGCACCCAGGGATTGCACCCAGCTGACAACTTTTCTTAAAAGGTAAGATATAATATACAGCTAGTATATGAACAATAAGGGTTAAGAGTTGAATGCATAATAGCCTTCTAATTAATGTAGAATCGAGTCTGGGTCCCTGTCAATGACTGGTGATGATGATAACTCTAGTGCATCAACTGTTATAGTTCAATCACCATCAATGACAGTCACAGTCACACCACTACGTCGAGCATTTCCTTGTCAATGCCAACTACCATTTCTCAGTTATGCTCAGCAACAATTGATACGATGACTAACATCACCCAGTGTAGTTCCGTCAACTAGTGGACAGGTGGACTTAGGGACAATAGTTGAAGCCACTCAAGGTAAGCTTAGGTCATTAGCAAATAATATCCCAGATGATCATAAGAAGCAATATCTTTCTCATCATTCCAAACCTTCTTCTTCTGATGATCTTCATTCATATCAGGTTACTAAACTAGGAAAAACCTGGAGTGTATCCTTACAGTTTGGATGATTAGTACAATTTCCTTGGCTTTCATGCAGCACTGTTCTTGCAGGTGGTCTTTGCAGATATTGTATAGTTTTTCCTGAGCAGAGGCAGTGTTTCTGGAGTTGGCAATCGTTCTGGTTTGTTAGTTTTGTCCCCATACCAGAACCCATACTATAAAAGCACTTGGCAAGGATGTTGTACTTGTATGCCATGATCAGACTCAAATGCATTGCCGTGCAGCTGAGAGGGTAGACCTTTTTCTAGTCCTTCAGTTTCTTTAGATCCCTGTAGAATTAGAGGGCAATCTTATGATGGAGCATCTGTGATGTCATCCGGCATTGCAGGAGTCCAATCTAAAGTCAAGGAGGTCAGCCCACTAGCTCTGTACACACACTGCTACTCACACTGCCTTAATCTTTCAATTGCCAGAGCATATCTTGTTCAGGAAGTACGAAACTTGATTTTAGTTATAAATGAAGCACACCTCTTTTTAGCTCACAGCCCTAAGAGACAAAACCTTTTTGAACTTACAGTCAATGAATTTTTGCCTTCTTCAAAAGCAAGAAAGCTTCCTGGAATGTGTAAGACAAAATGGGTGGAGAGACATACATGCTTTGAAGTGTTTCTTGAAATGTATGAGCCATGGCTCATCAGATGGGAGCTGGAATTGGGATACTGAGACAAGAGTGAAAGCATAAGGTCTGAAAGCTGCTCTCTCTTCTTTTCAAACTCTTGCTGTTTTTATAATCACCAAGAATGTTCTTGATGAAGTGAAAATACTTGCTTCAAAATTTCAGAAGCAGGATCAAGATATATATGAGGCCTTTAACAAAGTTACTGAAGCGATTGAATTCTTGAAAATCCTCAGAAAGACTATTGACACCATTTTTAGCTAGTGTTATTGTGAGGTACTTGAACTGGCTGAGTCAATTGGTTACAAACTTACACACTCCAGCCTGACCATGGAGGCGAGTGCCAAAGGCATGTATTGGCTTGTCGTGGTCTTGTTGCATGTTGTGTTGGGTCACAAGTACTATTGAGTGGAGCACTTTCCACTTTCTGTTCAATGAAATATGGTGAACCTTATTGCTTACTTAAAAATGGCACAATGTACTGTCTAGCATTGTGTTTCCAGCTTCTCTGTGTTTATAGGTGTGGTATTGTTCAGGTCACGCCAGCCATCCAGCTAATTAGAGTATATATATATTTCTCACCCTGGCCACCATCGTGTTCTCCTCCCTGACAGCGAGGATCTTTATGGCTGCAAGGACCTCCTCCTCTGTCTTACCAGTATGTGTGCCACCAGCGGTTTGGGTGAGATCCTTTCGTAGCTGCTCATCGCAGCATTCTAGTAGCTGGATTACCCTGTCCATCCCGGACACCTTGGTAGCTCCGACATAGTCTCCCCATTGGGATTTGAAGTACGACCAATCTTCGCTTGTGCCCGCAGAAGAGATGGTTGGTCGCTTCACTTTCTCCACCATCGCAGCAGCCGCATTTGTGGTGGCAGGACTGTGGATGGTGGCATATGCAGTGATGTGGGCTGCAGCCAGGACAGCTTCGACATCCTCGGTCATATAGGGGCACGCAGCGACAGGGCAATGAATAATCGGCATCTTGAGGCAGTGGTGGCACCAATTGGATGTCAATGGAGTCAACGACGCAAAGTAGGCAAATAACTAAGCTAAGCTGTTCTCAACTACGACCTGGCTGATGTGTCGATTTTCGGTATTGAATACTATCGTAGATAAATAGGGTGTACCTATGATTAAATGCTCATAGACCATAAATGATAGTATTCGATATGAATGACATAACAGGTAAGGGGTCTAGTATATCACATTAGTCTATTATTCTCTAATCGTCCATATATTCACCACTAAAATCTTGGATGTCATCTTGGAATGAGTCCATGATCCTTTGGAGAGATGCCGAGGCATTCCTCAATCCAAAGGGCATCATAGTAAAATGGAATTTACCCCATGGCATGCAATAGGCTGTCTTTTCCAGATCTACTTTGGCCTGGGGAATTTGATAAAAACCTTTGTTGAGATCTAACTTTGACAAATAATGGGCTTCCCCAAGCTGGTCGATCATATCGTCTATGCGGGGCATTAAATAGGGTCTGGTTTTGTGATGCAGTTAACCTTTCTAAAATCAATGCACAGATGAACAGTGCTGTCATCACGCTTACGAACTGGGACCATGGGTGAGTTACCAAGGGCTGGTGGATGGTACCACTGTGTCAGACTCTTGTAACACCCGCACCTCCTCCCACAGCTGGTACCTCCATGCCGGAGCTAACCTATATTATGTCCTGATGGGCTTCTCATTGCCAGTATCAATCTCATGACATATATCCTTGGTTCTACCAACCTCCTGCCTTACTACATCATTTTATTCAGATAGCAAGGCTCCCACCTCACTATTCTGCTTGTCTGTCAGAGCTCAAAGCTCTGTAAATACTTTACCCTGCTCTTGGCCCTCGTCTTCCTCTTCTGCTACTACAACCATACCTTGTAGCGAAGCATCAGGAGGGCTCCAGGCTTATAAAAAGTTCAATGCGCTATTCTTCTCTTATCTCTCTTTCAGGTACGGCTATTATATATGTAACATAACTGGTTTTCTTAAAATGGGCCATCCCACAGGTCGTCTAGCTTTCAGCTCAGGTTAGGGGTTCTGACCAAGACTAGCATACTAACTTCAAGTTCACGGGCTCGTGCCTTTTTATCATACTGGGCCTTCATGGATGTTTTGGCTGACTTCTCTCTGTCCAATATACTCTCCTCTGAAATGGTTCCTCTATCATTGGCAAGGGGACATGAGGTATTTTACTTGCGCTGCAGTGACTTGTTCTTGAGGTTGTCTTGTTTAGGTGGCTTAAAATATAGTAGCACTTTTACTTTTACTTTTGGAGGGTCTTTAAACCCACTAATTAGCAATACAGTATTTGTGTTTAATTAAACCACTTAGCAACATAGGGTTTGTGTCTAAATATACCACTACTTAGCAATAGAGTGTTTGTGTTTAAATCATAACCCCATTCTAAAACATACACACAATCACGATAATTGCATTGGCTAGCTAGCATGGCAGATGCTAATGATAATGGCTGGCCAGTTCCTCCTACCAATCTGTGTGACCTTGGCACTCGAGCTGCTGGCATTATAATGGCTCCACCTACTTCAAAATGTAAGATTCACCACTCGAAAACTACTGGCTAAATTCCTAGAACAGCCCCCCAATAGTTTTAAGCTTTTTATCATAAATACTCTGTCAATATGTCTGGTTCAGGCAATGAATCCCAGTCATGTTGGACAAATCCATCTAGAATGCGAGCATGAACTACTGCAGGTGCCAAGACTGGAGGAGAATCAAATTTGAAGAAATATCCACGTTTTGTGAAATGTTCAGATCAGATCTTTCCCATGCATGAAAAGTTTTGACATTGCAAGCAAGGACTGCCATTTCCACTGCTGTGAAGAAAGAGTTTTAAAAAATAATCATATTAATCATGAAACTTATATCATACTACGGTGACAGTGCTCTCTAGCAAAATTTTCCATGACTTCATTGATATGACTGTCAATAGCCATGTCCCTGTTTTATGCATGAGAACTAATCCAGCAAGTCTATCTTCAATCATGGTACTTCTCATATAGCTATGTCTTTAACCGATGTAAATAAGAAATGTTTCATTCCGGCTCACAAGTTGTTAAAGGCATTACTTCCAAAACAGAAAGCAAATAATGTACCGCTATTAAGAAAAGTAGAGATGATGCTATTGTATTTGGAACAGCACCTTTCTTCAGTTCGCTGAGTTCCTTGACAGAAAGGTTCATGCTCATTCCTGCTGCTTTAACATTCTGTTCTTGAATCAGCAGCCATTTTACACCACACCTGTCTTTCCACATCTATTTCCAAATTTTAAACTCAGTACTTAGATAGTGATAAGTAGGAACAGCATCATGAAACAGATCCCAAATGGCAATCTCCCAGTTGAATTCAGTGTTGGTAGATGCAGGCAGCAACATGATCCCCTTCATTACAATATCTTGCCTTTAAGAGAATCAATCACGTAGACGTGCACCATTGTAGAAATAGCTAGATTACATCTATAGCTATATTCCTCCACTTGCTGTTCATGAGGTCCTTCAATAGTAATGGGTGCAGCATTCTGCCAATGGATTTATCTCTTATGCATCAGTGATTTCATGATGTCGAAATCAATCTTTCCAAGTGCATTGCAAGATTTGTATAACTAGCTGAATCTGGCCACACACAGTTCCCATGTCTAAGACTTATTTGTAAATGTCAGAAGCGTGTTCTCTTGAACCTCTCTCTTTTAGGTTCCGCCACACTTGCTGCGCCAACTAACTCATTATTACCTCTGACCTCACTGTCCCAGTAATAATCTCGTTAGCCCATCAACCACAACTGAGACTTCTCTCAGCCTTCCTATTCAACAATAGATATCATGGTTAAATACTACCTGGAAGTACATCAATTGGGCAATACACCATGTACATTCCAATCTCAATAAACACAATATACATCAAGGATAATTATAGTTCTTTCAGTTGTCTATCTTGTTAGGCGATAGTTCCACTGAGGAGCCGAAAAACTCTCTTATCTACTACTAGTTCAGCTACATTTATACTCAGTCAGTTGCACACGAATATGCACACGGTCCTTGGTCTTGCACACGGATCTTGTGGTCTTGCACACGGATCTTGTGCTCTTGCACACGAATCAGCTCCCGGTCTTGCGCATGCAGCTTGTGGTCTTGCACACAAATCCTGTGGTCTTGTAGTACTGTCAGAATCATTTCTGACACTCCCCCACCATTCAATCGTGAACTATGTTCACGAGAAAGCCAATCAGCATTGGTGTTCAAACGGACTGGTTTGTGCACCACAGCATACTGATATGGTTGCATGAACAGTGCCCATCTTCCAAGTCTCCCATGACTATCTCTCAGGTTAGCCAGATGTGGTAGAGGGTCATGGTCGGTTTCAATTGTGAACTTTGTACCCTCCAAGTAGACACGAAAATGCTTGGTTCCATCTATGATAGCGAGTGCTTCCTTCTCAATTGTTGAGAACTTCTGCTCACGTGGCAATAACTTGCGTGAACCATAAGCAATCGGGTGGTCTTCACCGAAAGAATTCCTTTGGGCCAATACATACCCAATGCCTGAATCAGAAGCATCTGTCTGTAAAATGAAGGGTTGGTCCCAGTCTGGAGTGGTTAAGACTGGATAATCCGTCAGAGCATCCTTGAGTTTTTGGAACGACTCTAAGGCTTCATTTTCCCAGACGATTATGTTGGGTCTGTCCTTCTTGGTTAGGTTGGTCAGGGGTGTGGCTATTGTGGAGAAATTTGGTATGAATCGTCTATAATAGCCACATAAACCTAGAAAAGTACGAAGATCCTTCTTCGTAAGAGGTTGAGCAAAGCTCTGTACAGCTATTATTTTTGCTTCAATAGGCCGTACTTCCCCATTTCCCACGTTATGTCCCAGATATTGACACTCATTGCAAGCAAACTTGCACTTAGACTGTTTCATCGTTAGCCCTCTTCATGTAATCTTCTGAACACTTCCCTCAGATGGTCGAGATGTTCATCCCAAGTAGTGCTGTGGATGATTATATCGTCCAGATACGCAGTGGCAAACGACTGCATTCCATTCAAGATTTCGTCCATTAGTCGTTGGAATGTTGAGGGTGCGGTCATCAGTCCGAAGGGCATTGTTGTGAACTGATACTTCACCTAGGGTGTAACGAATGCTGTCTTCTCCTGGCTGGATTTTTCAACGGGAATTTGCCAGTATCCCTTGGTAAGGTCGAGAGCAGTGATGTAGGTTGCCTTACCGATGCTGTCAATCATATCCTCGATTCGGCGGGTGGGGTGGGGGTTAGATAAGGATCAGGCTGTGTAACCAAATTCAATTTGCGGTAATCAATACACAACCTCTTACCACCATCCCTCTTAGGAACAAGTACCACTGGGGCGGCCCATGGACTCTTAGACGGCGTGATGATCCCCATCTCCAGCAAGTCCTTGATATCCCTACGTAAAAACTCATGCGACGTATGTGGTAAACGGTAAGGGGGTAAACGAATTGGGCTTGCTCCCTTAGTCTCAATCTTGTGACTTACTAGTGTGGTTCTACCTGGGTCATCATTGATGATGCCAGCAAAAGTCCTCTTTAACTCCGAGAGTTCGACTTCTTGCTGGTGAGTGAGTGTAGTTTCATCCTGTGTGGTCTCCTTCTCACTTCCAGGATCCTCATCAACTTCATTATCGACTGCTAAAAACACACCTGGTGTGGGTGTGTACCACTTTTTGATGCCATTGATATGGAAGGTACGTAACCTCTTAGGTTCTTTCCCCATATCAATCTCATAAGTAACATCAGTGATTTTTCTCGTGATGGTCACGGGCCCTCTCCACTCACTATGTAACTTATCTCTCCTCCTCGGCTGGTATTTCAGTACATAATCCCCTACCTCAAAACTTCGTTCTGTTGCTCTCTTATCATGATAGGTCTTATGTTTTCCTTTCTCTTCCTGCTCATTAGCGACTGCTAAGTCATGATTGATTGCCATCCTCTCTTGAAGAAGTCGCAGATACTCGACTACATCTTGGGCATCGTTGTCATCCTTTTCCTTCCACAACTCCACCAGCTCATCCAAGGGCATGTTCATCTCCCGACCAAAGAGAAGCTTGTATGGCGAGTACCCTGTCGACCTGTGGGTGGAGCCTCTGTACGCCCATAAAAGATATGGTAAGCATTTGTCCCATTATAACATACCCTTTTGAGTAAGCTTCCTGAGAAGACGTTTGAGTGTGGCATTGAATCTTTCAACCATCCCGTCTGTCTGGGGATGATAGGGAGATGTTTTGATTTGGTTAATCCCAGTCTGTTCGCAAAATTGTTTCATTGTCCTTGAGACAAAATTGGTACCATTATCTGGTAGTACCTCTTTAGGGATTCCCAGATATGATATCTAATAAGCACTCAATCACACATTCCGAGGTAACATTACGTAGTGGGAAGGCCTCTGGCCATTTAGTGGCATAATCTATGACCACTAACACATATTTGTTACCAGCTTTGGTTCTTCTTAGGGATCCAAAGACGTCCATAGCAATTCTCTCAAAGGGTGTACGGATGATGGGTAGTGGATGGAGGGGGGCTTTCTTCAGAGTTGCAGGTATAGCTAGTCGGCAAGCAGGGCATGACTGACATGCCTCCTTCACATCCACTGTCATCCTAGGCCATGCGACTCTCTTTCTCAGTGCGTCCAGAGTCTTGGTCTCCCCAAAATGTCCTGCAATTGGTGAACAGTGTACCATGCGAATGATTCTCTGCCTACAACTCTGGGGGACCACAATCAAATTTTCACTTCCCTCACCATATAGGGTTTCCTGCACAAAATTCCCCTCTTCCAACAGAAGTCACCACTTCCTTCTCCATCAGCCTGTCTTCTCCATTCATCCAAGGATGAATCTAACAGCTGAAGAGAGCGGAGCTGGTGAGGTGAAATCTGAGGAAGTGGGGTGTGGCAGTCCACTGTCTTCTCTGCTGATCCTTTCTGTATAGGGACAACAAACATATCGTCATCAAATGGATATACATCACCTATACTTTGATTTTGATCCAACTCAAGATCATGGATCTGGGCTCCATCTCGTTCTTGGATGTCTTCCGCCTCTTGTTGATCTTTCTCCTTCCTCCTACCTTCTGCTCGGGTGGTTATCATCACCACCTCCGGTACCATTTTCTCTTTCGAGGAGTCTTCTTCTGGTTTCTCTTCTGATAGAGTTTCCTTGACCAGTGCTCGGAACCTTGGCACATCCTGTCCAAGTAGCATGTCCACCGTAATGTGAGGTGACACTCCCACTGTAATGTCATGGCTTTCTCCGTCGGTGTTGAGACATATCCTTGCGGTGCGGAACCATTTACTCTTTGTACTCGCAGTGTTGTACAGGACTTTGCATTTCAAATGGTCCTCTGGTTGGATGCAGCGAGGGTGTACTATTGACTTCGTACATCTGGTGTCTAGGAGAGCGGTGATTTTGCTGTCATTGATGAGGACTTCTCGATTCCATAGGGAGTTATTCCTTCGAGTCAGCTCTGCACCTCCAAAGTTGGCGTTTTCCATCTTCACATGAGAGTCTCTTCTTATGTGTCCCTTTTTCCCACAGCGGAAACATTCTATCTTCGACAGATCCTTGGGCGGTGGGCGAGTGCGGACCCCACCCCTTTGTTCCTGTCTCGAATAGGCTGATCCGTGTTGCTGTTGTGGTTCACGGTACTCCTTCGATTGGAATCTCTCCTTCTCTCCAGGCTTTTCCATTCTCCTGGGTGTATCCATTTCTCTTCTTGAGAGATTCTGATTGGCCAGGTGTCGGACGATCGCTTCGGTAAGTTCCTCGTAGGTCTGCGGGTTCAAATTTCTCATCTGTCCCTCCAGCCACCTAGGTAACCGTTTTAGGGTAACCTCAATTAAGACAGTGGTCGCAATATCCTGGTCAGACGCGACTAGCCACTGCTTAAAATTCTGTTTGTGACATCCCAGCCAAACATCTGGGTTGGTATTATCGAATGGGGTCTCGAAGGTGTGTTTTCTGAACGTCTCAGAGGTGAGTCTGTATTCTTTCATTAATACATCCTTTACTTCCTCATAGTTGGCTTGTTGGTCCGCCTCCATTGCTGCTACGGCGACCAGTCCTATTCCCGATAATGAACTTCGTAAAAATATGGTCCATTGGTCCTCGGGCCAATGACCGGCACGTGCAGTTGCCTCGAAGGCACTCAGGAAGGCACCCATGTCGTCCGTTCCTTCCTGAAACTTATGCAGTGTCAGTTTCAGCATAGGAGGGGGTGGAGGTGGGAGTTCCACTGCTACCGGTCTTTGAGCTGCCATTATCCGTTGTATCATCTGCTCTTGTTGTTCCCTCATTTCTTGGCGCTCCTCCTGCCATTGTTGGGTCTCTCTCTCGGTCCTGGCTTGTTCCATTTGGATCCATTGTATCATGAATCTATCCATAGGTCCTTCCGGAGTGATATTCCGGCCACGTCGCCCCTCATGTATGGGTGGTGTCTCCTCTCCTCGTAGTGCCATCCCTTGTACACAAAATAACACAATGAATCAATAGATATCCAACTAGTATCACTATTGATACCGTCCAAAATAAACTAACTAGTTTTTCCTACTCAGGTTCTGGGTTCTCAAGTCACTTCACTTGATGTGTGACTGTCTCCCATGAGTAGGTTCTAGCTGTAGCACAACCAAACAAATTCCTAATTGAGTATACAACCAATTAGTCCAGGATCTCACTCCATTGTGTTGATCCCACCGCTGCCACCAAATGTCAGAAGCGTGTTCTCCTGAAACTCTCTCTTTTAGGTTCCGCCACACTTGCTGCGCCAACTAACTTATTACCTCTGACCTCACTGTCCCAGTAATAATCTCGTTAGCCCATCAACCACAACTGAGACTTCTCTCAGCCTTCCTATTCAACAATAGATATCATGGTTAAATACTACCTGGAAGCACATCAATTGGACAATACATCATGTACATTCCAATCTCAATAAACACAATATACATCAAGTATAATTATAGTTCTTTCAGTTGTCTATCTTGTTAGGCGATAGTTCCACTGAGGGCCAAAAAACTCTCTTATCTACTACTAGTTCAGCTACATTTATACTCAGTCAGTTGCACACGAATATGCACATGGTCCTTGGTCTTGCACACGGATCTGGTGGTCTTGCACACGTATCTTGTGTCTTGCACACGAATCAGCTCTCGGTCTTGCGCATGCAGCCTATGGTCTTGCACATGAATCCTGTGGTCTTGTAGTTCTGTCAGAATCGTTTCTGACAGTAAACCTGTTGTAATAAACACTAGTGAAGGCAAGTACATTCTGGGTGATGACCATTGATGATAAAATCAAAATCAATGCTTTTGAGAAATAAGGCTGCTTGTGATACAGTATCATGATTCCATTCATAATTTTCATTGAATTCCATGCAAGCATATAGAGGTGTCTAGAACACTTTCAAGTAGGTCAAGCATTACTTCTAAACAGCTAATTCTATATCTATAGCAAGTTTTCACTCTCTAATTTTTTGCTTTCTTTTGTGGAGGAGCCTTTGAACAAAATTTCAGCAAGAATAGATGTCAGTTCATATTTCAGTGTGCTCCAATTGGAATACAAAACGTGTGAGTGTGCTTCATTTAGATTTTCTTTTGCCTAGTTCCTGGAAACCTAGATACCACCCTAAAACTGCCACTGACTCTAAAGTGTGCTCTACACACATTATGTAAGAAGCATGTGAATCTATAGGAGTCAGTATTTGACCAATCAAAAGTCTCCTATCTTTAGCAAACAATATATATATATCGAAAAGTCACAAGTAATATTATAGTATCGATCATTCAGTGCATGTGCATGCTATAGTTATATCATGAGTTCAAAGATTGTGGGGGAAAGCCAAGGCACTACAGGTCTCCCCCCAGTGGCTCAAGTCATGGGAGTATGCTTGGCTGGAAGTCTGATCGCACATCCTACTCTACTCCTTCCAACGATGTGCGGTCATCTGTCATGTGGTCGGCAGGCGATTTGCAGTCATCCATGAATTCTCGGCTCCTGTACTCTCATGCAGTCTGAAATCAGCATTCAAAAAGGCAGGTTTAAGGCAGTCAACTGAAACTGTATCCCATCGGCCATTGATGTCGGAGTAAAGTATTTAGTAGCCTTCTCAAGGACTCTGAAGGGTCCATCGTAGGTACAATGTAGAGGGGGGAGATGTGCATCATGGCAAACAAACACAAACATATAGCTCTGTAGGTTGACAGGCATATGAGTAATATATTGTCTGTGGTGCGTAGTTTCTTTGGGTCGCAGTCCAGCCATGGTAGTACGTAGGCGTCAAGAAGGTCAGATACATTAGGCTCAGCAGAAGATGTAATTTCAAAGAAATCTCCATGTAGACGAATTGTTGTACCATAGACAAGTTCGGAAGGGGCACATCCAAGGTCCTCTTTGGGAGCTGATCAGCAGAAGCCGAGCAGGACCAATGGAAGCTCATCCACCCATGAGGGCCCTATCAGGTGAGCGCATAATGCTGCTTTCAACTGCCTATGGAAGCGCTCGACAATGCATTAGCTTGTAGGTGATAGGCAGTTGTGCGGTGCAGCTCTGCTCGGAGTAAAGCACTCAGGACTGTCCATAAGGCTGAGGTGAGCTGTGGCTTTTTGTCAGAGGTGATATCCATTGATACCCCAAATACCAACTGCACAATATGTTGAGAAAGGAGGGCATGGGCGCACAAGGTGGCTGTAGCATCTGCCATAGGTATGACTTCTGGCCACCGTGCGACCAACGATGGTAAAGAGGTAAGTTTTTTCTTGTGAAATGGGCAATGGTCCCATCAACATGAATTCTCTGGAAGCATCGGTCCGGGAGCTGGCCATGCTCCATTGGGACAGACACATGTCGATGGACCTTTGTTTTCTGGCAGGCCACACATGTCTTAGCCCATTGACCCACTTGCTTTTTCATATCGTGACACACAAAACGTACTGCCACCATCTTCCAGGTTTTTCTAATGCCTGGGTGTGCCAGGCCATGGATGGCATCAAAGACAATATACATCACCAACGAGAAGGACCACAGGTTGCCAAGAACCAGTTGAAGTGTCACACAGCAAGGTCATGTTTGTACCTGGAATTGCTAGGGTGCAAGCACCAATTGTGTGATGGCTGTGATGCTTGAATCCCAACCTCCTCCTGTTGTGCACATGCCATAGGATGGTGGTGGATATCAGTTGACCCACTGCCATTCACACTAGATCTACACCAACTTCCACACATGAGGGACTTCATTATCTCGACCATGGCACATCTGTGGAATATTCTGCTATGCTGGAGAGGTATCATAGTTGCCTCGAAGACCAGCATTCTGAGCTGCTGGCAAAGGTGAATGTGAGTGGTTTGTGATCAGTATAAATGTGAAACTGATGCTCCTTGATGAAATAACCAAAGTGCTTCACTGCAAAGTGAATGGCAAGGAGTTTGCGGTCAAAGGTGCTATACTTTTTCTGTGTATTGTCCAGTTTCCGTGAGAAGAAGGCTAGCAGCTTCCAGCTACCATCAATAAATTTTTCAAGGACTCCTCCCACTGCCAAGTCGGATGCGTCCACAGTGAGGCATGTAGTTGCAGAGTTGCTAGGATGGATAAGTATGGTTGCTGAGAATCAAGCATGCTTCGTTGCATCGATAACTGAAGCTGTGCAGTCCACTGGAAGTCCTGACCTTTTACATACGACATGCTGTGTAATGGACCAATGAGGGTGGCAGTGTGGGGCACAAATCTATGCTTAAAATTTACCATGCCCCAAAACTCATAAGGCCTTGACATCTCGTGGTTGTGGGAACTGACGGATGGCCTCGACTTACTCGGGTATTGGCTCAGCACCTTGCACCATGACTCCGTGACCAAGGAAGTCAAAGGCATCTATATCAAACGTGCACTTTGCTATGTTAACTACAAGGCCTTGTCCAGCCAACCTCTTGAAGAGCAGATGCAGATGATGCCGGTGCTCACTGGCATCGGAGCTGGAATGACTAAGTACACAAACAGGTATCCTTCCAGTCCTCCGCAGATTTCGTCCTGCTGGAAGGTCTGTGTTTCATTCTTAAGGCCAAATGGCATCCGGAGGAATTCAAATAGGCCGAAGGGTATTATCACGGCAGTCTTAGGTATATCAGCAGCTGCCACCAGGATCTGGTTATACCCACATACTAGGTCTATGTTTGAAAAAATTTCTTTACCTTCCAGCTATGCGTGAAGTCCTGAATATGCGGGACGGGATACTGATTGAGTGTTGTGTCCTCAATCAAGTGCCTGAAGTCCCCGTAAGGATGCCAAGAGCCTGGTGTCTTCTTCGGAACCATGTGAAGTCGCGATGCTCAAGTGCTGGAAGATCGATGGACAATTCCTAGTCTTTCCATTTCAGCAAACTCACGTCGAGCGATGGCCAACTTGTCACGGGACAAATGGCATGCTATGGCATGCATTGGAGGGCCTGTTGTAGGGATGCAGTGCCATGCTTCACATCTATGCTGGAGAACTGCAGACAAGTGACTGATGAAATTCTTTGAGGATATCAGCAAATTTATTACATGCAGAGCAAGTTTTGAGGTTGGGGGCCAGTGCTGCTTCATGTCGAACGGGTACATTCTCATTTATAATGTCTTTGGGTCGATGACATGGCTGGTATAGACATCAATGAGGAGATGGTTGCTGCAGAAGAAGTCAGCAACCAGCATCGGGCGATTGACATCAGCTAGGATAAAGGGCCATTTGAATTTGCAGAAGCCCAAGTTTATAGCGATGGGTCTCGTACCAAATGTGTCAATTTTACTGCTATTGGCAATGACTAGGTGTTCCGTCTTCTGTACAACAATCCTGGGAAGAGATTGGAAACACATTGACCTGAGCTTCTATATCCACAATGAACATGTAGCCAGTATTATGATCCTACACAAACAATAAATGGCTCACATTCTGGCCAGCAACCTGAACCACTAGTTGCTGGCCTGACCGTTTTCCGAGGTAAGTGGTTAACCGCTACTGCAGTAGAATAAGAACAGGGTGGTCTCTACAAGCCTTGGATCTAATGACAAACTTGGCATGGTACCAACAAAGGTTGGTTTTCCCAGACAACACATTTAGCAAGATGTCAGGGGTAGCTCTGATGATCCAGCCAGTCTGGCTTTGAGTGGACTACTTCCAGAATGTTACTAAATTTATTGGTGGTAAATACTTCCTTGGTGGTCAGGTAGACGTATTAATCATGGATGAGGTACGTTTGGCAGCCAGGATGATGTCGGCCTTGTGTGCTAAACTAAGTATGTTTGATGCGACGAGTGTGACAACTTGTACCTGGACATCCTCTGGTAGCTGGCACAAGAAAATACATCAGATGAGTACTTCCTGGTTAACTGTGATATTTAAGATTTGCAGACAAAGCTCAGAAGGTTTCTGATGCCCGAGTCCTGCTAGGTCAAGGAGCTGGTCTGTCTTCTGATCATCTGTGAGGCCATAAACTTCCATCAATTTGGTTTTAAATTATGTGTACTTACCATCTGGTGGTGTTAATTAATGCTACATCCCTGGCCATTTGCTCCACAGCCACTGGGTCCAAGGCTGTGAGAAGATAGAAATACCGATTGGCGGAATCAGTAATGTTTTGCAGGGAAAATTGAGCCTCGGTCGGTTGGAAACAAATGTCAGGCCTGGAGACTAAGAACTTGAGCAACATGAGGGACACAGCATTGACTGCAGTAGCTGCAGCCATAGCAGCAGCAGTATCTGTCATGATGAAGCTCACTCAGTGGGTGTGTTAAAGCAGATCTTCGAAACCATGAGGGGAAAATGCCAGTTGACGAGAGAATTGGTCAGTAGGAGGTTCTACTTAGGTTCGCTTGTCGGGGTCACCACTATAGGAGCCAGTAATAGACCATTCGAAAGACTCCTATCTTTAGGAAATTATTCATATGTATCGAAAAGTCACAGGCACAGTATCGCTGATTCACGTGCATGTGCATGTACAGTTAGAACATGAGTTCAAAGTTTGTGGGGAAAAGCCAAGCCGCTAAAATACCTATTGCTTTAGACAACACACTTAGCAAGTACTTCAGGGGTAGCTCTGATGGTTCAGCCAGTCTGTCTTTGAGTAGACTACTTTCAGAATGTTACTAAATTTATTGGTGTGGTTGACAAACAAACAGGAGTGAACAATCATTCACAGCAGTGCTCTGAGTGAAATTGAATTGCACATCACGATGTCACCAGAAAGACTGAATAACTCTGTATTATCTACATGTTAAAAAGACATATATTCTCGATTAGAATGTGCTCTAATTAGACCATGCAGCTAGGTAGCTCTTATATAGCTTTTAAATAGAGGAAACATGGTAATTTGTCGATGTTGCCAATGACTTTGTAGGTAAGGGTGCTTGAGAAAACAAGTGGCAGATTTTAATAATTTAATAACTTCTTTCCGTTTCCTCAGTACTAAACTATTATGTCGGCAATTGTGCATAATATATCTACAGTGGCGGCTCAGGAAATTTTTAAGGTGGTCTGGCCAAGAAGTGGGTGTGCCATTAGTGTGGCTTTTAGAACACCATGACCCACCTACTTCCTGGCCAGACCATCTTAAAATTTCCTGTGCCGCCACTGTAGGTGTATTATGCACAATAATTTCTGCAGGTTGTGTGTGTAGCTAGTAAGTTAGTTACAGCAGCAGCACACCGAGAGTGTTCTAGGCATATACATGCTCTAGTTTTTTTCAGTGTACTTACTTCTAAATGATGGAGTTACATCTTAGTATAGAATTTCATTGTGCACTCAACCGACAACATACACTACAAATAAGCAATCATTTGTTAAATTCCTTCCTGGAAGTCTTCACTCACTATGTTATCCATCATTCAAAAACACTTTGTCAGATATCTGTATTTCACTAGTAGCAAAGTAACGCTGTTCAAGAAAGAATGTTCACTTGTTTGATAGAAAATATTAGTGAGGACAACATTACTCTTGAAGAATGGGCACCTAGAAAAAGCAGTTTCTATCACAGATATATTTTCACCATTCTGAATGTGCTTTTCTTCATGATTGGAACACCATTCAATGTCTATATTATCAAATGTATCTTCAGGAAACACCTCTATAATAAACCTACCATGATGCTACTGCTAAGTCTAGCTTCAGCAGATCTTCTGATTTGTATCCTGATTATTCCAGTGACAATAATCACTGGTATTGCAGGCAGCTATTTGTTCGGTGGCAGTGATTATATGAAATGCCAAGTCTGCCAAATGGGACTGCTCTTCACTTTTTTTACAATTGCGTCTATCTACACTATTGCTCTCTTATCAGTGGACAGATTTCTATACATCTGGAGGCCATTACAGTACGAAAACTACATGACAGTCAAGACTGTGTTTTCAATGATTGTAGCAGCATGGTTACTGAGCATTGCAGTTGCTGTCATGCCACTCTTTGGATTTGGGACTTTGTATTTACAAAAAATTACATTTACGTGTTCATTGTCTTTCATCGGATATAGTAGATTAGCAAAGAACTCTTGGTATTTATTACTAATCTTCCTAGTATGTATGGTACCTGTAATAATACTGATCGTAACCAATGTGTGGTTATTTTGTATAGTACTAAAGTCAATGCGAAGGAACTACAAGAGGATCAAACAGCAAAACTATGTCATTAAAGAATTATTATTGAGAGCCAAACTAGAGAAAAACAAACAAGAAATGAGGTTGATCAAAACCTTCATCATAATTCTGATCGCCAATGTTGTCACATGGATCCCATTACTGATGGTGATAATAAAAACTGTAGCATTTGGGTTATTGACATCTTCAGATAATTGGGACATCTTCAAGATATCCTTCACCTACCTAACACTTCTCTCACAATCTGTAGTGCATCCTATTATAGAATCTCGCACACTTTTCAATGTCAAGAAAGAAATGCCGAACGTCCTCAGCTGCTGTAATGAAAGTGAGAGCACTCAATGTTGTGGCAAACATTGCATTTTTCTGGATGTATGGAACACAACATTTTTACCGCCAGAAAATGAAGAGCCAGACAGTCCTGCCACTAACATTAACAATGTAGAGTAACTTTGGCTTTGCATTGAATGTATGTACAAATAGTTAGCATATCAATGAGTTCTTGATGTTTCTGCTAGAATCTAGATGTTCTAGACTTTATCAGAATTAATTGATAATGGACGGCCCATGAAGGCTGGAGAACTTTGAGTGATATTAGGGTCCACGATAGTGAAAGTATTTATTATATATATTTTCTGTCTTTATCATGGATTTATCAGGCACAGATGGAGGGTTCCTGCCTCATTAGTGGGATTACTCAAGCGGTCTATAGCTTATCATTAATTGGGCCACCTACATGCACAATACACAGTATCTGACTTCATGAAAGACAAGCCCACAAACAGTTAACTAATGAGATATTACAAGCAAATTATTACACTATACACACTCGTACACATTAGGGGAGACTAAACCTAAAAAAGTATAAAAAATACAACAGCTGTCCAAACTGTTATTGTATGTATCTACTATCTATTTGTAATGTTCTAGAGGCATTTGTGTGCTCCAATTCAAAGTTATGTGATTGAAGATGTAAGTTCAGTTTCTGATTACATACCTTCCCCATCAGCACTTTTCACTGTCTCTTGTGATAGCCGTTTCATCTGGTTTGTTTGCTGCAGCTCCTTGAATGACATGATCTGACATATTTTCATAATTCCTTTTATGTGTGCTGCACTTCTCTGGTTCCATCTTCTGTTGAAAATGTTCAAGATTGATTTCATTTTCACTCATGAGCTGGTAACATTTGGTTTTTAGCATTGCTAAGTGTCACTCATGACTGCTTTGTAGCCCTTGGGTCACTCCTTTATTTGTCTTTGTAGCTCACCTGGAATCTTGAGGTCTGACTGAAGTTGTGACTTAGCCACCTTCGGTTCTTCACCGTTTCTGTCAATAGGCCACTGAAGGTGCAGGCATATAGAGCACCCTAAATTTTACAGGGGAAAGAGCCTCCAACTTTTGCTCCCACTTATTGGGAGGGGGACTAAAACTCAAATTAAACGGGATTTTTTTTTGCAGTTCAAACTGTTGTTGTATGTATCTGCTATATACCTATTTGCAATGTTCTAGACACATTTGGGTTCTGCAATTCAAAGTTATGTGAATAAAGGTATAAGTTCAGTTTCAGATTATTACCTTCCCAGTCAGCACTTTTCACTGTCTCTTGTGTTAGCCTTTTGATCTGGTTTGTTTGCCATAGCTCCCTGAATGACTTGATCTGACATATTTTCTTAACTACTTTCATGTGTGCTGCACGTCTCTAGTTCCATCTCCTGTTGAAAATGGTCCATACTGATTTCATTTTCCTTCGTGAGCTGGTAACATTTGGTGTGTAGCATTGCTAAGTGTCATTCATGATAGTAAAAGTACTTGTTATATATAATATTATTGTGTTTTTATCATGGATTTATCAGGCAATATGTAGGGTTCCTGCCTCATTGGTTAGATTACTCTAGCTCTATAGAGTGTTTATAGCTTATCATTATTGGTCCACACACATGCACAATACACAGTATCTGATGAAAGACAGGTCTTAAAACAGTTAACTAATCACATTAGGGGAGAAAACCTTTAAAAAATACAAAATACAATAGCTCTTTTTTTTTTGCAGTTCAAACTGTTGTTGTATGTATACGCTACCTATTTGCAATGTTCAAGGGGCATTTGAGTTCTTCAATTCAAAGTTATGTGAGTGACCAGTTTCAGATTATATACCTTCACAGTCAGCACTTTTCACTGTCTCTTGTGCTAGGCCTTTGATCTGGTTTGTTTGCCATAGCTCCCTGAATGACTTGATCTGACATATTTTCTTAACTACTTTCATGTGTGCTGCACGTCTCTAGTTCCATCTCCTGTTGAAAATGGTCCATATTGATTTCATTTTCCCTCATGAGCTGGTAACATTTGGTTTGTAGCCATGCTAAGTGTCATTCATGATAGTAAAAGATATAATTATGTGACAGATCTGCGAAAACGTGCCTTATGACATTTTTGGGGTTTTTCATTTTATTCTTTTATGTGAAAGAGCTATAAAAAATACTTTTAAAAATCTTAAAGTGACTTAGTAAAACATTATGACTTGGGCTTTTCTTTCATCCCGTCAGGGACGCTGATTGTGAGAAAAACGCCTCAAACAAAATTCAATTAACTTCCGTATACTTCCGCGCGTATCTGACGTCATAATTAAAATTTTTGGGAAAGACGGATGTTTTGGTGCAAGTTTACTTCGAGCGCTTCGGGTGAAAGCGCTACTCAAACGACTGCTAAAGTGAGGAGAAGGGTCTTGAAACTCTACATGTAGCTGAGGTAAGTCTTAGTATGCATAGCTAGATAGCTACTAGCTGTGGTCGTAACTTTTAAAAAAATAACAAGAAAAACAAGGCTAGCTAGCTAAACCTGTATTTTTTCCTAGGTTGCTATAAGCTTTGGGATAGAGACTAGCATCTATAGCTTACATGATTGTCATTGGTTAGTAACTAGCAAAAGCAACTAGCTAGCTAGCTAGTCCTCTAGCAAGCAACTGGTCATCTAACTAGCTAGCAAGCAGTCTAGTAGATAGCAAGCAATAACTACCATACATTACTAGCTATATGGCAGATGGCAGTTAATTCATAGGTACTAACTAGGTATACACTGAACATGGCCATGTAAAGCTTTTATTTGAATAATAAAGTCAGTGTATTATACGATGATCTTCATAACCCCCATTCCCATCATGTCCACAATCCTCAGTATGGTGACCTTCATCCTCCATGTGGCAGTCCCAATCTTCCTCCAAGCTTGCTAATGTATGTTGTGATTGTAATGTCCATGTGATTGTAATTATAAGAATTGTATTTTGTATGTCTTCTTACTGCAACATTCCAACTCATCAAAATTCTCTTCATCAAGCTCATCAAGAGTGGGGAGAGTGAAGTAGTCTGCAATAACCTCCAGCATAGGTGCCTGGTCCTGTGCATCCAGTTTCATGACCCGATTGATAGTCAAAGCTATCTCATTAGCTTGTTCTGTGGACATTATCAAACCTTTGGAAAATTGCACTGTTGACCCTTTCCAACTACAAACTATGAATGTTATTATAAAAAGGGAAAGTCCCTATTACGTAATAATTATAATTCTCCGCTAACGTTTGGTCAGACCAGTTCTAACTGCTGTTACTTCTGAGTGAGAGGGATTCAAGGCTTTCTGACCAGTTAGGAGAAAGACCCTAGATAACAAATACCCCAAAAAGTCAAATTTCATAGTGTATGACAATAGGCTCTAAAACTTGTATTATTGAGAAAAGTACTATTTGGTCATAAGGCACGTTTTCGCAGATCCTATCACATATATTATGTTTTTATCATGGATTTATCAGGCAGTACTAAAGTCAATGCGAAGGAACTACAAGAGGACGAAACTGCAAAACTATGTCATCAAAGAATTATTATTGAGAGCCAAACTAGAGAAATACAAACAAGAAATGAGGCAACATTCATCATAATTCTGGCCACCCATGTTGTCACATGGATCCCAATACTTGTAGCATTTGAGTTATTGACATCTTCAGATAATTGGGACATATTCGAGATATCCTTCACCTACCTAATACTTCTCTCACAATCCATAATGCATCCTATTATAGAATCGTGCACACTTTTCAATGTCAAGAAAGAAACGCCGAATATACTCAGAAGAATCTGTGATAAATGTTGCTGCTGTAATGAAAGTGACAGCACTCAATGTTGTTGCAAACATTGCACTTTTCTGGATGTATGGAACACAACATTTTTACCGCCAGAAAATGAAGAGCCAGACAGTCCTCCCACTAACATTAACAATGTAGAGTAACATTTGCTTTGCATAGAATGTATGTGCAAATAGTTAGAATATCAATGAGTTTTTGATGTTTCTTCTAGAATCTAGATGTTCTAGACCTTATCAGAATTAATGGATAATGGAGCCACACAATGGCCCATGAAGGCTAGAGCAACATTGAGTGGTATTAGTATCCATGATAGTGAAAGTACTTGTAATATATATTATTGGTCTTTATCATGGATTTACAGATGGAGGGTTCCTGCCTCATTGGTTAGATTACTCGAGCTCTATATAGGGTCTATAGCTTATCATTTATTGGGCCACAGACATGCACAATGCACAGTGCCCAAGTTCATGAAAGACAGGCCCTAAAACAGTGATATTACATGCAAATATACACACTCATACACATTAGGGGAGAATAACCCTAATTTTTTTTTTTAAATACAACATTTTTTTGGCTGTTCAAACTGTTGTTGTATATATAATATCTACTACATATTTGCAAAGTTCTAGAAGCATTTGCGTGCTCCAATTCAAAGTTATGTGACTGAAGAATGTAAGTTCAGTTTCTGATTATATGCCTTCCCCATCAGCACTTTTCACCCTCTCTTGTGATAGCCCTTTGATCTGGTTTGTTTGCCATGGCTCCTTGAATGACTTGAGCTGACATATTTTCTTAACTACTTTCATGTGTGCTGCACTTCTCTGTTCCATCTCCTGTTGAAAATGGTCCATTTGATTTCATTTTCCCTCATGAGCAGGTAACATTTAGTTTTTAGCATTGGGAAGAATCATGATCGTGAAAGTACTTGATATTGTCTTTATCATGGACACAATTGCGGTGAATGTTTTTATTACTCTCATTTCTTGTTTGCTTTTCTCTTGATTGATTCTCCTTAATAAGTTGTTGACATATTTTTGCTTGTTCACCATTTTGTAGTGCTTTCTGATTGACTTCAGTGCTATACAATACAGCCACACATTAGTCACAACAGATATTATAACAGGGTCATCAATGTTGACCCAATATACTGGTGATATTGACGTTAGGAATAGCATATCAGTCAATAGAATCTTCATCTCCTTTAGATGCACCTGTCTTCAATGCCTCCTTCAGCTACCTCACTCTACTCTCACAATCTGTAGTGCATCCTCTCATACAATCTCGTACACTTTTCAATGTCAAGAAAGAAACGCCGAATATAGTCACAATAGTCTGTAATAAATGTTGCTGCTGTAATGAAAGTGACAGCACTCAATATTGTGGCAAACATTGCACTTTTCTGGATGTATGCAATGCAGCATTTTTACCGCCAGAGCCAGACAATCCTCCCAATAACATTTAACAATGAAGACTAAGCTTCACCTTGCATAGAATTATGTACCAATAATTAGCATCTCCATTGATGTACTACCTTGGCCAGCCATTATTTATTATTATGAGGAGTAGTATTCCTCAAATATATTAAGGGGGGAATAATGTCAAAATGCTAACTTTCACTTTTTTTAACAACTATTTTAAATGGTGTCTCTGCTCATATAGAAGTCATATTCCAAGTTTCAGAACATTTGAAGATTCTATGATGCAGTTACGACAGCTTTTGCACTCACTATTTTCATTAGAAACCCAGCAAGTGTGAAGAAGAATCGCGTCGCATTAGATTAGAAGAATTTCCACATATTTCCACAAATTTCTCCCTCATTTCTCACCCAAACTCCATAATTTATATATCACCAGAATGCTTATTGTGTGCTCTTTAACCTAAACTATTTTATTTTCACTGTTATGAGAATGTGTTGGGTATAGACCAGCATATCTGCATGTGGTTTGTATGGGATTTCCCCCCCTCTCCTGTGGTGCATTATCATACCTATTCAAATAGTTTAGGTGAAACTACTACATGTACTCTTACCATAAACCACCTAGCAGCCACTTAGCATTATTAATGGCTTTTTAATTTGTGGACTGGATTTCCTGGCTGACACTTTGGCATAAAAAATATATATGACAAAAGTTAAATACATCATTAAATAGCTTATCTTCTAAGCTACATTTTGGTACAAAAATTATGTTGATAGAGGGTAGTGGGTGGAAAATATGATTGGTATTGTCGAGGTGTATTTTTTTGACATTATTCCCCCCCTAACATTTTATTTAAATAAACTACATAAATTATTATTGTATAGTAGTAAGATTTGTCTTCACCATAATTATTACTGGACCTATCAGGCACAGATGGAGGGTGCTTGCCTCATTTGTCAGAAGCGACTCGAGGTATATAGCACAGCCTTTCAAATCAAATTATTAGACCAAAGCCACACATACCACAACAGTTGCTTGGTGGCCACACTCGCGCCCTTGCGTTCCAGTTGGGTCCTTCTAGCTATCTTAGATAGACAAGTGTGATAAAGTTAAAGCTATATTTAATTCACAAGAGCATGAATCAAAACACCCAAACAATACAACTCAGCAACTCTGTTGGAATCCTGACATCTCCCCTTTCTTCAAGTGATGGTCCATCCTCGGCTTGACGTGATAGCCCATCGACATTGGTGTTGTCTGCTCCTGGCTTGTGTTCAACTGTGAAGTCATTGCTCTGTAGTAACAGGGACCATCTTATCAGTCGACCGTTGGTGTTCGTCATTGTCTTGATATTTTTTTGTGCTGTGTGGTCGGTTTGCACCTTGAACGGACGTCCGTAGAGATAAAACTCGAAGTGCTGGATAGCTTTAATGACCGCCAATCCCTCCTTTTCGGTTGCTGTGTACCATGTTTGTACCGGTAGCAACCTTTTCGAGAAAAACACTACCGGCCTCTCCCCATCTTCAAAGTTTTGGGTCAGGACAGCAACTATCCCACGTTCAGATGCATCGGTTTGGAGGATGAAGTCTTTCATCAAATCTGGTGTTCGTAAGACTGGCTTATCCACGATTGCTTGTTTTAGCTGCTCGATCTGTTTCCTCGTTCCATCGTACTCGGTCTGGTAAACTCTTCTTCAACAGATCGGTGAGTGGGAGAGCGATTGTCGCATAATCTTTGTTAAACTTCCAGTAATACCCGGTAAGTCCCAGGAAGGATCTAACATCCTAGTGGTTGAACCGTTGAACTGCTTCAATCTTTGCTTGGACTGGAGCCACATGACCTTGGCCTACTTCATGTCGAAGA
Organism: Cladorhizidae sp. MBARI D1340-BT2; assembly: GCA_028752905.1. Classification (NCBI taxonomy): domain Eukaryota; kingdom Metazoa; phylum Porifera; class Demospongiae; order Poecilosclerida; family Cladorhizidae; species Cladorhizidae sp. MBARI D1340-BT2. Next base: position 5,926,921 of record JAQNBH010000010.1, read on the forward strand.
AATATGCAGCGGACTGCACCGGTATTACATTTTTCCGCCCGTAGCGTCAGGTTGGCTCATTCAATCCGTTGTAGGATTTGATCCACCCACATGTTTAGTTGTTTGTCCGATGATTCCGAGTAGACAACTAGGTCGTCCATGTAAGCGGCTGCATACAGATGAGTTCCATCGAGTAAAATGTCCATTAATCTCTGCAAGGTTGCAGGTGCCCCTTTTAACTCAAAAGGCATCCTCGTAAACTGAAATTTTCCCATTATGGACATAAAGGCTGTCTTTTCCTTGTCCTTGTAACCGACCGAGTTCAGTTTATTCAACAAGTAGCTACTGCTATAGCTAGCTATTCAACTTACTTCTATAGCTAGCTATTCAAATTCAATAAATGTTCAACTGAGTACAATTCTAGATAACTAGCTAGACTGTTAAGAGTTCAGATCGGTATAAATATATTAAGTGGATAAATAAATAAGATATAGAAGACACAGCAAAAGACAAAACAACTCAACTGTTCTCAAACAAGTTACTCTGACTACTCTTATGACTACTGTTCTGACATTCATACAATTTGAATAATCATACATCACTAAGACTACAGGTAAATACACGGTATTATACATGTTATAGCATGCCCGTAGCTAACTAATTTTTACTACATGCCACATACAGCTGGCTAGTATTGGACTAATGCACTTGTCTCTCTGGCTCTGCCACATTTTCCCCTCCTTCTAAAGTGTGCAGCATATAATCTGGCATCCTTGATAAGGTGTCTGCATTAGCATTGTCCTTTCCTTTCTTGTGTTCAATTGTAAAGATGAACGGAACTTGATAAAATCCCTTCCGTAAATCGCAAAGACAGAGATAAACTTCGCATTCCCTATCCGATCCAGGAGTTCCTTAGTCCGTGGCATCACATATGGGTCTGGGAGAGTGTCCACATTGATAGGTCGAAAATCTCCCCACAGACGTACTTCCATTGGTATAAGTAGTCTTCTTTTTGACAGTCACAAGTGAGTGTGCCAAGGACTGGTTGAAGGCTTGATAATTCCTTGCTTGAGCATCGACTTGAGCTCCTTGCGTACAAGGTCCTGAAGTGCTGCTGGGACTCTGTACATGGGTCTCCTCACTGGTATTGTCTGTGACAGTCGAATGGAGTGCTCCACCAGGTTGGTCTTCCCAGGTACTGGATAAAAAGCATTCTCTCGTATCTTTGTAATCTCCTTCATCTTTCATTTGTCAAGTCATCACTGAGTGTTGGCTGATTAGGGCCATTCACTTCCCAGGTTATGATTTCACCTTCTTCATCACTCATTTCGGAAGGTTCAGCTTCTACCGAGATAGCCATGACTGATGCTGAAGGGGTGTTCCATTTCTTCAACATGTTCACATGTAGTTGCTGTTCTCCCAGGAACATCAATCAGGTAAGTACTGGCCTTATCTTCTCAAAAATCTGGTATGGTCCCTGGTATGATGCTTCCAGCTTGCTGTGACATTAGGGTGCTAATACCAGTACTGAGTCTCCCACCTCCATGTCTCGGGTTCTGGCATTTCGATCATGAAAGTTCTTGTTTCGTTCTTTCGATATCAAGTCTCTTTCTGCCACTATCTCTGCAATGTGTGTCATACGCTGGTAGAGGTCATTCATATTATATTCTGCAACTTAGATGGACAAGTCTTCGGTTCCTTCCCATTGCTCTCGAATGATGTCCAAAGGGCCTCTGACAGTTCTTCCATACACCAGGTTAAAGGGTGCAAAGCCGGTGCAGTCATGTATCGCTTCTCAACTTGCAAAAGGTATCATTCTGTCCCAGTCATTCTTGCCTCTTCCTGACTTCCTAAGCATTGGCTTAACCGTAGCGTGTCAATGCTCTAACATGCCATTTAATTGAGGATGATACAGCGAGGACTTTCTGTGCTTGATTCCGAGTCGTTTGAGTATCACTTCCATCAACTTCGACATGAAGTTACCTCCTCGATCTGAGAGGATCTCCTTAGGGAATTCATATCTGAGCATGAACTGTAACAAGTGATCTGCCGTGGTTTCTGCATCTATTGACCTGACTGGTATCGCTTCAGGAAAGTGACTGGCAAAATCCATAATGGTAATCAGATACTTATTTCCTCTGGGTGACTTGTGGAGTTTCCCTGCACAGTCAATTGCAATTCGGTCGAATGGAGTTTTGAAAACATGCATGATGCTGAGAGGAGCCTTGTTATTTGGAACCATATTCACTCTTTAGCATTCCTCACAGTGTTCAAGCCAGTCTCGAATGTTTTTGTTGAGAGTGGGCCAATAGAAGCTTCTCAAAATCTTGTTGGACGTCTTTCTTCTACCCATATGACCAGCTAAGGGTGCGAGGCTCAAGATGCCTCTTTGTCTGCCCTCTGGAACCACAACTTCCTTCAATTCAGTTCCGTCTTCTGCTGTGCTAATGTGATAGAGCATTTCATTGATGACCCAAAATGGTCCTCCTGGGCTAGCTTTTCCCCAAGCATTTGTAAGAGTCTCATCCTCGTGCTGTTCTTCGATCAGCTGCTCTCTTGTTGGAGCAAGCTTGTCAGGCAGGTCTGTCAGGCTGTCTTTGAATGCGGCCAAGCCTTCATGCCGTCTCTTTGCCTTTGCCTCCTCAGTGCGAGATGGTCTCTCTTCTAGGAAATCATAGTTCAAATTCATCAGCTCTCGAGTCTCTTCTTCTGCATCCTCCTCCTCTTTCTTTCTTTGCATTTCACTGGTCATGACAGCAGTGACTTCTGCACGTTCCTTTCGCTCAGCGTCTACTGCTTCTGCTAGCAGCTTGAATTGGAGATTGTTGTCTCTTCCCAGTAGAACGTCTTTGTTAGTGTTCTCGAGCACTGCTGCTTCCTTTCGGTCGCCCAATTGGAGCAGCACCTTGGCTATCGGAGCTTCCACTGTCTCTCCTGTTACCCCTTCAATATCCACATGCCTGTCAGTATAGTTGGCTCAGGGCACCAGGTCTTTTGCCACTATAGAGACGTCTGCTGCAGAATCAATCTCAACTTCACAGTCATTGTTTCCAATGCGACAGTGCAAAACATTCCAATGCAGGTTACTGTACTAGGCCGATCAATTTCCCGGCTCCTTGCTGAATTTACCTTCTTGGTACATTCTCGACTTTTATATCCCCATCCTCGAAGTACATTGGGCCTTGGTCGGAGAAGAACTCAGGCTTTATTCGACCATCTTTGTCTCGGAATTCTTCTTTATTACTGCTCTTGGATTCAGTCTTGTGTGTCAGCTCCATTCTTGAATACTTGGGAGTTCGCTCTTGATCTCGGAAGTCAGCCCCTTTTCGTCGATCACCATCTTCTGGACCTCTTCCTAATTTTAGGTTCCCAACCTCGATCCAGGTAATACTTGAGAGCATCCTCGCAAGCATACTCATGGTCTCCCTCACAGTGTTGCCTGACCGATGTGGCTATATTGGCTGGTAGACCTCCCAGAATTGTCTCGATTATGAGCTGGTCCACCACCTGTTCTCTCGATTGAAAATCCTTCAAATATCTGGGTGTCGTCTCAGCTACTCGTCTGTACCATGTACTCAATGATTCCTTGTCTTCGGGTTTAATTCACCACCATTTATTCCGCCTCTCTGTTTCACTGTACCCAACTCGAGTGATAATGAGTTGTTGAAACTTGTCATAGTTCCTCTTGTCTCATCTGGGCATAGATTCCCATTCAGTGAGCAGTCTTCCTGTCAGAGATGGCTTGATATGCTTCATCCACTGACTTTTATCGATCCAGTAGTCATCCATAACGGATTCGAAGAGCAGCAAAGAATTTTTCGGGGCATTGTCCTTCCTCTCGCTTTGCAATCCTTGGCTCCTTCTTGACACTTGCTCCTAATGTTAGCAAACACTTCTCCATCCTTTCATCTCTTTTGGCATTCTCTAGTGTCATCCATCTCAATAAGTAACAAGTTGATAATTCTCCCTCTGGTAATCTATCCTCGACTTCTGCAACAGTTCTGTCTTCAGAACGCTCACCGACCGGTTCGTGATTCAACTTGTCATGAGAGCGACTGTAACCACACCTTGTTCTAACCGTGCCTTCCAGTTCTGATCTGACTCATTATGAGAGGAACTGCGGCTACGTTGGTCTTCTCTTGTTCTAGCCATACCTTCTCTCACTTGACGGTATCTTCGGGGTCTTTGAGACATGCTGTCTGGTTTCAATGAGTGAGTTCGTTTCAGGGATCCTTTGGCCATTGAAGAATCCCACCGCTGCCGCCACTGTCGCACCCTTGCTTTTCCATTTGTGGTCCTTCTAGCTATCTTAGCTAGACAAGTGTGATAAAGTTAAAGCTTTATTTAATTCACAAGAGCACGAATCAAAACATCCAAACAATACAACTCAGCAACTCTAAGCAAAGTTAGTCAAAAAGTCTCTACTCATAAATTACCTGACTGGCTCACCTGATGGGTGTGTCAGTCTTATTTAACAAATCATTACATCATTCATATTACAACACATTAGCCACATCTATTGAGAATGTTCCTTTGTTCTTTTGTTGTCTTGATTCCACTTGAACTAGGAATCCTGACAGCCACAACTACCCAAGGCCTACTTGTTACTAAATTGCTTCATGCATTGTCCAGTGCCTCCCACTGAACTACCTTCCTGATCAACACATAACTGTTCAAGACATACAGTACAATCTAATTATTGCCATAATAATTAATATTTGCAACTTTCCCCTGTACACTGTGACAAATCTATATCTCCTCATTCAAAATGGACACTTGTGATCAATCCCACTGCATCACAAACTATTATTGCTGTCAGTTATCATGGCTAGTACATCACAAGAGATCGAAAGAATATCTCTGGCCATCACCAGCCAAGAATTATTTGTTTTCCATTGAGATCTTTTGGTAGAAAAGGAGAAAAAAGAAGCTTCAAACCTGCATGGTTTGCAGCATGATTACCCGCTGGTAAAATATTTTATGACTGATGTACTTTGTAACCTATGTGTATGAGGGAGTAAAAAAATGCCACAGTGTTTGATAGGGTTTTTTAAGTGCTGGCTAGGTGTGGAGGCCATACCAAACAGCTTGCAAACCAAGTGATGGAAGAGTGGTTAGAGGGTGTGGGCTCTAAATGATGCAGCAGGCAGTGGCCGGGCATAGGAGGTAATCTCTGATTTTTAGAAGGTGGTTTTCATGATTTGATTGAAATCTTAGTTAAAGCAAGTGAGAATTGAGTACTCTAAGACATAGTCTTGCATCTGCCTATTAAATCAAGTGACCACAGATGTAGCATTAGTGCAGTGGGTATTACATAACCAACCAGAAAAAATACTCTGAAAAGACTCCAGCTTGCATTAGCCAGTCAGGTGTTGGGAAAAATTGCTGCATTACAGATCCTAGAGAAGATACTAAACTTAGCATTGCCTTCAGGGACCATCAAAGGCAGTTTTTAAGGTCATTTGTTGTGCTTTATTGGAATGGAGAAAGTGGCTTTTTAAACTATTTGTGACCAACAATGGAATTTTGTTGTTGGAAATACCTGCCATGTGTTTTTCACATCCTTGACGATAACACAAAAACAAATGCAATATGGCGGCATTATGACAAACTCTATTAGCTACATTAGAGCTCACATGATGCAAGCAGGAAGCTATCTCTAGCTCTACTCTATTAGAAGAAAACAACACAGTTCATGAGGCATTTGAAATTTAGACAGAGCAGCATAAAAATAGGCCAGCCACCTTTGAAGTTAGTGAGTATTAACTGCGAGAGAAGCTAGACTGCCATTAACCACTCCATGGTGGGCCATGCAGCACATAGTGTCACTCTGGTGGGCCATGCAGCACACGGCATCACTCTGGTGGGCCATGCAGCACATGGAATCACTCTGGTGTGCCATGCAGCACATGGTATCACTCTGGTGGGCCATACAGCATATGCTGTCACTCTGCTGGGCCATGCAGCACATTATGTCACTCTGGTCGGCCATGCAGCACATAGTGTCACTCTGTTGGACCATGCATCATATGGTGTCACTCTGCTGGGCCATGCAGCACATGGTATCAATCTGGTGGGCCAAGCAGTGCATGTTCTCTGGTAGGTCAGAGTGCAAGCATATTAACAGTGTAAAATGTCCCTTCTTCACCTCCCTGGATATGCACCTGTTAATAACTAACAGGATGAAGTTTATTGAAGTTTTACTGACATAATTATTTACTCAATTCATGCTCTAGCTATTGAGGTGGAATACACTAACTATCATTTACTACCATGCCCTATTTGTTAGTGCCTGTTAGCTTAGAATAAGTTCAAGTCATTTGCCTCAATGTCCAAGCAATAATTTAATCGTACACTTATGCTCCAAGGTGCCATCGCTGGGTTTAGATATGTTGGGACATATAGGATTAGTATCTCATCGGGTTCTGACAGATTGAAGTAGATCAAGAACAGCTCAGCAGGGACACACATTGTAACAACAACATACCATGCTGACGATAGTTGTGGGAAGGGGAATGTCCCTGCTTCGTAGCCCTAGATCTGCACCTGTCAATAACTAACAGGCTGAGGCTGATTGAAGTTTTACTGATATAATTATTTACTCTATGCTCGAGCTATTGAGAGCACAAATAACTATTCCTTACTACCATACCATATTTAATAGTTTTAGTTTTGAATAAGTTGAAACATTAAAGGTCATTTGCCTCAATGTGCAAGCAATCATTCATGCACTGGCAATGTGAACATTCATTGTTCCCTCAGGCATGACATGGGTGAGACATTTGTATGCCATTAAAGCACTACTTCTACTATGAGCTGGATGTGGACAAATAAAATAAAGATAATAATAAAGTTAATTAAAAAAATTAAAATTAAATCATTCCTCTCCCCATCCTTCATAAAAGATCGTGCTTCAGGCCCCAATACACCAGACATCTCTACTGCGAAAGAAACAAAGAAATGGTTGCTTACAAAGTGTGTGAGTCTTCTTCAATTCCTCTGCATGCTTAGCCGATAATCATGCACCTGGTAGCCCTGGCAATGTATGATGTGCAAATGTATCTGGGCAATTAATATCCTTCACCAATACCTTGCCAATTTTCAAAGGCACCATACTCACACAATCCTATCTTTTTCCTATCTGAGTGGAAGAGATCATCAGGTTCCAGTCTACGACCCATCAATTATGTCATTGATTGATGTATGTCTAGGATGATGGCCATCACTGAAGTGGCAGCTTAGACCATATGTCTAGGATGATGGCCATCACTGAAGTGGCAGCTTAGACCATATGTTTATTCCAGCAATCACATTTTCACCACAGTGATGGCAGCAAGTGGCTGAAAAAAAGGTGTTCCCAAACGAAGGCCAACTGAAATGTGCACAAAAAATTTGTTCATGCAAGGACCCAGAGATGGAATTGGGAGAGCACTCAACCTTGCATCTCCTTCAGGACATGACATAGCCAGAAGTTTTAAGACACCTCATCTTTGGCACCATCCACAAAGCATGCAGCATAGCACATTATGTGTCCCATGTCTTTTGCTGACAGGCTGATGGAGGAGGGAACTCATGGCCCTGCTTCCAAATGGATAGAGAATTACTCAGAGACAAGGTGGGTGGGGGGAGGTGGGAGGTGGCAGACTTGTAATTAGTGTGTAGAATATGGTGCCCAGTGCAGATAATCCATTGGCAGAGGCCAAATAAGCAGAAAGGGTCACCTGACAGTGCAATCTTGGAGAAGATGAACCTTTTGAAGATTATGAGGGAAAGGTTGCAATACCTACATGCTCAGTATGCTCTAGCATCATTCTTTCTTCATTCCTAAGTTGCTATACCTACTTCATACTGAACCTGGTTTTTTGTCACAAGCAAACTATAGGGTTTTGATTTCACCCTAAGGGAGATAATTAGTTCCATTACCAACAATTATTTTGATGTTCTAGACTCAACATGGAACCAAGCAAGCCTACTTATCAAGTTTGGGGTACCAGCAATAGTTAGCAAAAATAACAATAACAGACAGCACATCTGGCACTGTGACCCAATCTAGCATTCCTGTTGGTCTCAGGAGGAGTTTCTGCTCTAACCACAATGACCCATAGACCATATTTGATGGGTGCCATTCAGCATTGAACTTTTACCGGTGTAGTTCGATCCATTTTTTAGAGTCTCCAACCACAAGAGACTAAACAGATACCAACCTTGGTAATTCGCTGCCACCAGAGTCCCTCCCTAACTTCTTCTAGCTAAACCCCAAGCTTGACAAAAGAATTTTAAAACTTAAGTAGCTTATATTAAAACAACAGTCAAGTAGCAGAATATGAAGATAGGATGAGACTGCCCAAGCCTAGACTGCAGAGGGGTTTAAATACCCTTGCAGCCAGGCTTTCACAGTTTATTGCAGTGTGAGAGTAGTAGAATAACTGTATGTTCCTACAGGACTTATCTAAGAGTGTGAGATGATGATTTTCCTATGTGTTGATAGTCTGAGATCATGAGTTCTAGCTCTATTTATAAATTCTATCTAGCACTATTTATAATAGTTTGATCTTTGCAGGGCTACTCTGCAGCCAGTCAGGGCTGAGGCCTGACATCACCCCCTCCTTTGCCATACTTTTCTTCTTCCTGCTCTCCATCCCAAGCCTCATTGAGAGAATCGGTTGCCGTTACCCTTCTTTAGGCCAGGACGATAGCGGGTGGTGAAGTTAGAGGTTTGCAGCAGTAATGACCACAGCATTAATCTGCCATTGAGGTGAGTTGAAGAGTGGAGATGTGTTAAAGCCTTGTGATCGGTTATGACGGTGAAGGGCTTCCCCATCAGGTAAACACCAAAATGTTGGATGCTTCCTATGATGGCCAAACATTTGATCTCAGTACCTCATCTCTGCTGGACGCAGATTCCTGGAGTAGAACCTCACCACTGGTAATTCTTCATCTTCCCTCGCCACACTCAGAACACCAGCAAACCCTTAGTGGATGTGAATGTCTGTAGGATAAATGTGTCTGTGGGAGTGGGGATGGTAAAGGAGGACACTCGGGAAAGGGTATGGCATAGTCATCATTCATAGCAGTAGACCAACATACAACATTAGCTGCGCTCTTCCGCATCGTGTTGGTGAGTTCTATGGACTTGTGGGCGTAATTGGGGATAAATTTACTATAGTGTCCTGTGGTACCCAGGAAGGATTGTACGTCCTTTTGGGTTATAGGCCTCACATAGTTTCTGGTCCCTTCCACCCTGTGGTCTGGTGTGGATACCTTGCCTCTTCCCAGAAATGTAAGGGATGCTGACCCCCACTGGCATTTCACCGGCTTGGCAGTTAGTCCAGCCCTCCTTAGTCTGTCTAGCACACATTTGATATGTGCCGCGTGGTCTTCCCAGGTCAGACTAAATATTATAATATCCTTAGATAAATAGGGAAAACTCCCATTTGTGATTAAATGCTCATAGACCATAAATGATAGTGAATGACATAACAGCTAAGGGGTCCTTATACTATAGTTTATCACATTAGTCTATTATTCTCTATCTCACCCAAGTCTTTGCTACATCTTGTCTGGAGATTTGGCAATGACTGAAATCAAGTAGCAATCATGTGTCATTCGTCAAGGAGCAATCATATGTGTGCATCAGTGGTTGGGAGCATATATCGTATAGGACATGTCGTAGTCCCCAGTAGTCTGCCATGCGGGTGGTTTGCTTTCACATGTAGAGCGTCTAAGTAAGGTTTCCAGGGGCAGCGAATGGTGTAGTGGTGCAAGGAAAGATGGAGGTAGCTGGTGTAGTAGTTTTGTTGGTGGGTGGGTCTCTGATGGTGGAGTGTTCTCGTCAAAGATAGGTTGGGGGAGCCTAGCATTGAGTGTGGGTCTTCACGTAGTGGGGGAGAGCAGGCCAGCTGATACAATGATGACGGGCATTGGTGACATGGTGGGGGGTTTCACAGGAGGTGTTGGCATATTGTGTTGTCCGTGTGCAGGCTGGGGGGGAGACTTAATGACGTGGCTGAGTCTGAGGGCACTGTTACTGAGGTCATCGCTGATGGTTATTCTCGGTTTCTGTGCGTGGACTGGGAAATATTTATGCAGGAATTTCCTTTTGCGCAGGGTCACTCTGCCTGAGCCATCGACCTTCACGACATATTGGTCAAATTGGCGGACCTCTACGACTGAGCCAGTCTTGTCCCATTTTGTGCAGTTGTGGCCAGTTTGGTTCTGGATCCTCACTTGGTCTCCAATGATGAGAGGTGGCAGTCGCTTTGTGTGCTCCAACCATCTTTCGTTAGCTAGCATGTGTCGGTTCCTCAGGGCCTCTTCTCTTGCAATTAATGTAGCATGCTAAGTGTCAGGCGGGTGGTATTTTCCTGGGAGTATGGTGATAAAGTCTTTGATTGGGCGGCCGAACACGTACATGGCTGGGGACAGTTTAGTGTCCTTGTCTGGGGTGTTGCGGTATTGTAGTAAGTACAGGATGCTGGAAGGTGTCTGTATCGAGGTCACCATTTGGTCCAGTGTTGTTGGTGATGAGTCTTTTCACTGTTTCACTGCTCAGCACGACAGTTGCTATGAGCAAAGGCGACAGAGGAAAGGCAGTGGTGGAAACCCCAGTTCTTCAGGAATTCACTGGTCTGTGCAGCGGTGAATTCAGGACCACCATCAGACGATATTTCATCTGCTATCCCATATGTCACAAATGACCTTCGTAGGCTGTCAATTAGCCCGGTAGCAATGCCTGAGGTCCTTTCAACAATCGGCCAGTTGGAATATCTGTCAACGAATACTAGGTAGTTGACACATTTGTAGTTGAAGAAGTCTGAGCAGATGCATTGGAAAGGGTACACTGGAGAAACAGTTGGGGTAGGAGGAGCACTAGGTTGTGAGGGAGCCATACGGTTGCAGTGATTACAGCTGTGTCTGAGGGCTTTGATGGCGGGATGATGCCAGGCCAAAACAGGGATGCTTCAGCCCTCGCAGTCATTGAGGATATGCCTTGGTGGGCAGCATGGAGTGTGGCTAAGCAGTCTTGTCTGAGGGAGGGGGGATCACACCACGGTCTTTTTAGATCACAGCGCAGTCTGCGGTGTAGAGATGCTCACGGAATTGATGATACTCACCAAGTGGCACTGGTAGTTCATGGCGAAACTCTGGCATGCCTACCTCGATGATCTTGACCAATTGTGACATGTCCTCATCGATGGTGGTTGCAACACGGACTCAGTCCCAGGTGATGGATTGAAGTGAACTTAGAGATGATATGGCAGAAGCATGGGCGATGTCCTCGATTGCATCTTGTGGCTCCTCAGCACATCGTATACCGGCAATAAAGTTATGGGGTATATACGGGTGGGATAGTTGCTGAATGTCTCTGATAGCTGTAATGTCAACCGCTAGGTACATCTTGGGGGGGTAGTGGTTGCCGGTAGGGTGGCAGGATATGGTGTCATAAGCTTTATTTTTCGCTCCTGGTATGTGGACCATGCGGAATCTGTAGCAGAGGGTCTTCTCCTTGAGGTTTCTGAGCTGAGAGTTGCTGATGTCATTAAGTGACATATCTCCAAATAGCTTGAGGAGCGGATTGTTGTCAACTGCGATGATAAGATCCTCACATCCCAGGACGAAGTGTTTAGATGTATCTAGAGCACCGGGTCTTCACCCTCAACTGGGGCATAGCGTGACTCAGCAGGGTGTGTAAAGCGACTCCCAACCAGAGTGATTTTCCAACCTGTGTGGCAGCAGAATAGATCAGTACCAGGGCATCCACAGTGTTTCTGGAATAGCCAGAACCTAATGCCTGTCTTGGACCAATCAGTGGCTAGGCATGTTGGCCTTGATTTGTCAAAAATAGGGACACCCTCTGTGATCTCATCTACTATGACCAGTTTGGACTCTTCAAATATGTCATAGAGGTTATCGTCCCAGTGGAAGCAGGTGCTGGTTTTCAGTAGTTCGCAAAAGGGGAGCATCTTCTCTGCCATCCTGAACGCATATGACACTTGGTGATGAGACCGAACCATGAACGGATGTCGGTTATGTTTTTTGCCTTAGGGAATTCCATAATTGCTTGGAGGTATTTCTTGCAGGGTCGAACGCTGTCGATGGTGATCTCAAAGCCAGCAAACTCTACTATGTCATGGCCAAACCGCAACTTTTCTGAGATTTAGGGTTATACCATTCCTGTCACAAATGTCAAGCCACTGAACTGCCTGCTGAAAGCATCCTTCCAGGTCATCTGCCCAAAGTAGTGTGTTATCGATGCATTTGGTCTTGTTGGGTATGTTTGACACGATCTCATCGTAGTGTCTTGAGTAGCCATCTCCTGAGGCAATATACCCTTATCGATATCTGCCCCATGGGGTGATGAATGTGGTCAGGTGGTGATCTTGCTCTCAGATGGGGACACTGTGATACCCATTCCAGGCATCGAATACAGACTTTTTCTTGCCGTGGGGCACTGATCGTGCTTGGTGAAATGGCAGGAGGAGGATCCAGGGAGGGGGTGGGACGGGGGGGGGGTTTGGGGTTGCAACCCCCCCATAACGTTCTAAACACTAGCTCCACCTCCAGTTTCTCAGACACTTTGTTAGATATAGACACTTGTTAGATATAGACACTTTGTTAGATATAGACACTTTGGTTAAACTACAAATTGTTAAATATGAATGAAATTCTAGTAAACCCACACTCCTAGAATGCTATATAGTCATTTTGCATTCATTTTGCATCTGCCATCTATTGCCAAGTCTGGAAGTAGAAAGAGGCCAGCACCCATGGATTGCACCCAGCTGACAACTTTGTTTTAAAGGTAAGATACAATATACAGCTAGTATATGAACAATAAGGGTTAAGAGTTGAATGCTCAATTTATAATAGCCTTCTAATTAATGTAGAATCGAGTCTGGGTCTCATATCTCTGTGTCAACGACTGCTGATGATGGTAACTCTAGTGCATCAACTGATATAGATAGATTTGTTCAATCACCATCAATGACAGTCACAGTCACAACCCCTACGTCGAGCCCTTCCTTGTCAATGCCAACTACTGTTTCTCAGTTATGCTCAGCAACAATTGATACGATGACTACATCACACAGTGTAGTTCCGTCAACTAGTAGACAGGTGTACTTAGGGACAATAGTTGAAGCCACTCAAGGTAACTGGGATAAGCTTAGGTCATTAGCAAATAATATCCCAGATGTTCGTAAGAAGCAATATCTTTCTCATCATTCCAAACCATCTTCTTCTGATCATCTTCATTCACATCAGGTTACCAAACTAGGAAAAACCTGGAGTGTATCCTTCCAGCTTGGATGATTAGTACAATTTCCTTGGCTTTCATACAGCACTGTTCTTGTAGGTGGTCTTTGCAAATATTGTATAGTTTTTCCAGAGCAGCCAGGTAGAGGCAATGTTTCTGGAGTTGGAAATCGTTCTGGTTTGTTAGTTTTGTCCCCATACCAGAAACCATACTCAAAAGCACTTGGCAAGGATGGTGTACTTGTATGCCATGATCAGACTCAAATGCATTGCCGTGCAGCTAAGAGGGTAGACCTTTTTCTCAGAAATTGTAACCAACCAGATGAAAGGATAGATACATAGCTATTGAAACAGAGTAACCAACAAGCTGAAGAGAACAGGCATGTTCTCCAGCAGAGAGTTTTGGCTGTAGAGTTTTTGGCAAAGCAAGCACTTCCATTCAGAGGCCACTCTGACTACAGAGTGGATTTTTCAGATGAATATGTCAACAGGGGCGATTTTGTAGCCACACTTCAGCTTTGGACTAAGACAGATAAGCTACTGCACAAACACCTTCTCTCAGCTAAAAGGAACGCGAAGTATACCAGCAAGACCATTCAAAATGAAGTATTCACATATATGCATCTAAAATTAGAGAGCATATAACTGAACAGCTCCGAGAAAAAAATTGCCTTTCACCATCATTGCTGATGAAGCCACAGATCCTCAAGAGATTCTTTCTGTGTGCTTCAGGTATGTTGATCTGTCCTCTCCCATTGATACTCATATCAAGAAGTGCTTGATTAGCTTTGTCTACTTGGACCGAGCCAATGCTTCATTCATTTCAAGAAAGATTCTTGAAACAGTTTCTAGTCCTTCAGTTTCTTTATATATCCCCGTAGAATTAGAGGGCAAGCTTTTGATGGAGCATCTGTGATGTCGTCCGGCATTGCAGGAGTCCAATCTAAAGTCAAGGAGGTCAGCCCACTAGCTCTGTACACACACTGCTACTCACACTGCCTTAATCTTTCAATTGCCAGAGCATGTCTTGTTCAGGAAGTACGAAACTTGATTTTAGTTATAAATGAAGCACACCTCTTTTTAGCTCACAGCCCTAAGAGACAAAACCTTTTTGAACTTACAGTCAATGAATTCTTGCCTTCTTCAAAAGCAAGAAAGCCTCATGGAATGTGTAAGACAAGATGGGTGGAGAGACATACATGCTTTGAAGTGTTTCTTGAAATGTATGAGCCACTTATCATTTTCTTAGATGCCATTTTGTGTCCTACTGATTACCCAAATTTAGGCTCATCAGATGGGAGCTGGAATTGGGATACTGAGACAAGAGTGAAAGCATAAGGTCTGAAAGCTGCTCTCTCTTCTTTTCAAACTCTTGCTGTTTTTATAATCACCAAGAATGTTCTTGATGAAGTTAAAATACTTGCTTCAAAATTTCAGAAGCAGGATCAAGATATATATGAGGCCTATAACAAAGTTATTGAAGCGATTGAATGCTTGAAAACCCTCAGAAAGACTATTGACACCATTTTTAGCTTGTGGTATTGTGAGGTACTTGAACTGGCTGAGTCAATTTGTGTGAGTGAGAGTGTTCCAAGAAAGACAAGCATTCAACGGAATCGAAGCAACACTCCAAGTCAATCAGCAAAAGAGCACACAAGAGAGTCATTGCTATACCAGTGCTGGATTCATTCATTAACCAGTTGGCGGAAAGATTTCAAGGTGAGGGAAAACAAAATCATATGCTTTTGTGGCTTGTGCCTTCAGTGCTCAACTGCAATCCGAGTGTTCAACTATCACAGCATATATGTGACCTTCTGTACTGGGAACAAGATCTTCCATGTTCCTTGTCTCTCAAAAGTCAACTAAGAAGATGGCAATCATTGTGGGAGCATAAGCGAGACAAAGATGAGGCTACCATCCCAAACAATCTTCTCCTAGCTCTTAACTCTTGTGAATCTGACTCTTTCCCTAACATTCATTGCTTACTAGTCATTGCTTGCACTCTGCCTATCACTAGTGCTGAAGCAGAATGATCATTTAGTTTGCTCAGGAGGATAAAGACATATACAAGGTCGACATTGACTGAACAACACTTTTCTGATCTTGCTGTAATAGCCATGAACTATGGAGTGAGAGTGTCAGTTGATGATATCTGCCATGCTTTTGTGCAGTGTCACCCAAGAAGGCTCTTTCAAGCTTCACTATTTATTAACTGAAAATAGTTTCCTGTTTATCTTTAGTTGCTGTTCTTTTAAGCTGATAAATATTCTTATTTATTCATTACACAGTACAGTGTGCATGGGCACCCCTGCAACCCCCCCCCCCCCCCCCCCCCTGTACCTTTCTAAAATTCCTGGATCCACCCCAGCATCTTCCTTAGGTTGTTAGTAGGCAGGGAGCCAGGACCATAGCCAGGAATAATTAAGGGGGTTTCCTGAGCACTTGCACTATCACTCACAATTTTTTTAAAGGATACCATGTTCAATTTTACATTTCTTGTTATAATAATGTTGGTGATGATATGTCTTGTTATATAATTGCCAAGAGAAATGCAGGACGGTGCTTTCTTGCAAAATGATTAATGATCTTATCATGATTCAGTAAATAGGGGGAAGGATTTCCGGGCAACATGGAAAACCCCTGGCTATGGCCGTGAGTAGTTCATCAACCCCCCCAATCTAAAATTCCTGGATCCACCCCTGAATGGTGACTGGGTGTGATGAGTCTCTCTGGTGGCGTGGGCATTCAGTGGTTGAAAATCAATAGTGCGGCATGGTTTTCCATTTTTCTTGGCACATACAACCAAGCGGTGGCACCAAATCACTGGCTCATCAACAGGGACTGGCTCTATCACACCCGATCTCACGTCTTGGTCGAGTCCTGCCTTGACATCATCTTGCCAATGATTGGGACTGGTACAGGGGAGTGGTAGGCTACAGGTTCAGCATCAGGGTTGATCATTAGCTTCATTGGGGGCGCCTTCCATCAGTGGGAGTGGTTGTTGTTCGCATGTGTTGAGTGTGCTTGACTTGTAGTAGTAACCAGGTACTGTTGGAGTTTCTCACGATTCTCTTCTGTTGCAGGAAATGGTAGCTTTGTTGGGGGTGGAGGTGGTGATCTACGTCTTGGGCAGCTACAATCTGTTGTGAGGCCACTGTCACTGTGGGTGTATATGCCATGCTCAGCTCTCATGACAGTTAGCCCAGCGCCAACTGCATTGGTATGGCTCTTTGCAGTCTCTCCTATAGTGGGAAATTTCTCGGTGATCATGCCAAGAGCGATGCATGCTTCCCTACTGAGGAAGAGTTTATCTGAGTTGTTGGGCACATATGTGATTTGGTGAGTCTCTACCAGGTTGCCCAAGTTGTCTATCCCGGAAAAGCGCAAGATGGCGGCACCTAAGATGGTGATGCCTTTGTTGTTGGCAGCATGCATCTTCATTGTGACAGGGATGAGATCATTCCTTTTTAGGCCAAGTCTGATGATTTTGATGCTGGTTAAGCAGCTCTGGCAGCCTGTGTCAGCCATCGCATGGAGGAGGGTGGATCTAGGTGTGGGGGTTAAGGTGAAGCCAAAATGCTCATAATAGTCCTCACGTAATGCCTTCACGGTGAGCTTGATGAATGGCTGGGGTCTGGAGGACTGTTTAACCCACGTGTCGGAGAGCTGGTTGTAGAGGTGATGGTCGAGGGCTATGGACCTCCTACCCCAGATTGGGCCAAGGGTGGTGAGTACACAGAGAGAATCAAAGACTGCGCTCTCACGCTCGTAATGTGCCACTGGTGTCTCAACCTTTGCAGTATCCTTGCTCCTACACATACTCTCAGAATGGTTGTTGCGACCACAATGACTGCAGGTCGTACCGTAGGCTGGGCACTCCTTTCTGCGTATCCTGGTGGGCGCACTCTTCCCATGTCCCTTCTTGCCACAGTACGAGCATACCTCACACTGGTCCTTAACTCCCGGGTACTTCTGGTGAGAGGGTAGGTTCTGGTGGTGGACCTTCAGCTCATCGTTTCTATGGTACCTGTAAGAACTGCTGGCGATTGCATGAGCACCCTGATAGGCCAGGAGGCATAAAGCAGAATGCTTTCCGGCTTCCTTGGCCTCAACAAACTGGAAGACTTGTTCTAGGGTCATGTCTTGGTTCTTATCGCCCAGTAGGTCAAACTGAATCTCAGGCTCGGTTAGGCCACAGCACAGCACATCACGTAGGATGGCTTCAGTGTAATTCCTTGTCTTCCTCACAGTTTGTGCATTTGGTTACAAACTTACACACTCCAGCCTGACCATGGAGGCGAGCGCCAAAGGCATGTATTGGCTCATCGTGGTCTTGTTGCATGTTGTGTAGGTTATTGGGTCGTACAATGGTGGTATTGGGTCGTACAATGGTGGTATTACGTCGTACAATGGTGGTATTGGGTCGTACAATGGTGGTATTGGGTCGTACAATGGTGGTATTGTCATCATCCTGGCCACCATCGTGTTCTCCTCCCTGACAGTGAGGTTCTTTCTGGCTGCAAGGACCTCCTCCTCTGTCTTACCAATAAGTGTGCCACCAGCGGTCGCGTGAGATCCTTTTGTAGCTGCTCATCGCAACATTCTAGTAGCTGGATTACCCGGTCCATCCCGGACACCTTGGTAGCTCCAACATAGTCTCCCCATCGGGATTTGAAGTACGACCAATCTTCGCTTGTGCCCGCAGAAGAGGGCTTCACTTTCTCCACCTTCACAGCAGCCGCATTCGTGGTAGCAGGGCTGTGGATGGTGGCATATGCGGTGATGAGGGCTGCAGCCAGGAGAGCCTCGACATCCACAGTCATATAGGGGCACGCAGCGACAGGGCAACGAATAATCGGCATCTTGAGGCAGTGGTAGGCACCAATTGGAGGTCAATGTAGTCAACGACGCAAAGTAGGCAAATAGCTAAGCTAAGCTGTTCTCAACTACGAGCTGGCTGATGTGTCGATTTTTGGTATTAAATACTATCATAGATAAATAGGGACAACTCCCATTTGTGTACCTATGATTAAATGCTCATAGACCATAAATGATAGTATTCAATACTGAATGACATAACAGGTAAGGGGTCTAGTATACTATTATTCTCTAATCGTCCATATATTCACCACTAAAATCTTGGATGTCATCTAGGAATGAGTCCATGATCCTTTGGAGAGATGCCCAGGCATTCCTCAATCCAAAGGGCGTCATAGTAAAATGGAATTTACCCCTTGGCGTGCAATAGGCTGTCTTTTCCAGATCTACTTTGGCCTGGGGAATTTGATAAAAACCTATGTTGAGATCTAACTTTGACAAATAATGGGCTTCCCCAAGCTGGTCAATCATATCGTCTATGTGGGGCATTAAATAGGGGCTGGTTTTAATGCACAGATGAACGGTGATGCCATCACGCCTACGAACTGGGACCATGGGTGAGTATCAAGGGCTGGTGGATGGCACCACTATGTCGGACTCTTGCAACACCCAGACCTCATCCCACAGCTGGTACCTCCATGCCAGAGCTAACCTATATGGGTATGTCCTGATGGGCTTCTCATTGCCAATATCGATCTCATGACATATATCCCTGGTACTACCGACCTCCTGCCTTACTACATCATTTTATTCAGATAGCAAGGCTCCCACCTAACTTTTCTGCTTGTCTGTCAGAGATCAAAGCTCGGTAAGTACTTTACCCTGCTCCTGGCCCTCGTCTTCCTCTTCTGCTACTACTACCATACCTAGTAGTGAAGCATCAGGAGGGCTCCAGGCCTTTAAAAAGTTGTATGCACTATTCTTCTCTTACCTCTCCTTTCAGGTACGGCTAGTTTATATGTAACATAGCTTACTTTCCTGGTTTTCTCAAAGGGGTCATCCCACAGGTCATCTAGCTTTCAGCTCAGGTTAGGGGTTCTGACCAAGACTAGCATGCCAACTTCAAGTTCACGGGCTCGTGCCTTTTTATCATACTGGGCCTCCATGGATGTTTTGGCTGACTTCTCTCTTTCCACCAATACCTCCTTCTACCTACATTCGAGGATATTGCGACTATGCTGCATGATGCAAAAGTGTTAGTGATCCTCGATGTGTGTAGTGGCTTTTCGCATGTAGTACTTGACAGGCATCATCTTTTCTGACAAACTTCCACACACCTTTAACTGTGCCCCTGAAGTCTTCCAGTTGAAGTGCCATGAGTTGATTGAAGGCCTGCAGGGAATTGAGGTGATTGCTGAAAATTTCAGTGCTGTTGGTATGGTAATAATCTGCCTAAAACGATTGCTTACCATGACAGATACCTCATTTCATTCATTGAGCGCTGTGAAGAACGTCACTTTACTCTCAATACTGAGAAATTTGAACTGAAAAAGTCAGAGCCACCTTTCATCGTACATGTTCAGATGTAGGTGCATGCTCTTGAGGTCTGAGGCTGTGGTATCGAGTGTTCTGCCAATGTCATTGATGCTTGGTACAGATGTTCCAGAACTTATGACATATCACTCCTTACAAATGAAAAAAGGAAGTCAGCGTAAGGTTCCATGGTCATCTCTGTGAGATCACAAGCAGAGTAACAGAAAATGGAAGAATTGGAGCATGAGTAACAACAGGAGAATTTGGAGGTACAACAGCCTTGCCAGTCGAGGGAATGACCAATTAGTTCCAAAATGGTGATCATGCAGAAACCTATGGTATGTTCATGTCTCATCGCATAGATGATGAGAAGTGTGCAGAGCACAGGAGGAGGAGAAAATTACCAGGAGATGGAGAGATAAGCAACTACAACCTTATATGTCACAAGCTGAGCTGTGAAAGTGCAGGACTCAGACAGCATACTGAAGTCACCCGAAAGTCAGCAGATGATCATCTTTCAAAGTCGAGTTTAAGATTTTTTTCTGGAAGGATGGACTGCTGTACGGGACCCATGCAATGAGCAGTGACAATTCTCATCCTTCTGAAACAGTGTTCAGTGACTATACTCAGGAGAAGAGGTGGCCAGTTCTTTTGCTACACACTTAATATATAAAGGAAAGCCTCAGGCATAATCATGTACCACCAGAATATATCTCCTCTAGAGTGATTCCAGGGCAGTGGACTCAATGTGTCCAATACTCTCCTCTGAAATGGTTCCTCTATCATTGGCAAGGGGACATGAGGTATTTTACTTGCGCTGCAGTGACTTGTTCTTGAGGTTGTCTTGTTTAGGTGGCTTAAAATATAGTAGAACTTTTACTTTTACTTTTGGAGGGTCTTTAAACCCACTAATTAGCAATACAGTATTTGTGTTTAATTAAACCACTTAGCAACATAGTGTTTGTGTCTAAATATACCACTAATTAGCAATAGAGTGTTTGTGTTTAAATCATAACCCCATTCTAAAACATACACACAATCACGATAATTTCATTGGCTAGCCATTATCATTAGCATGGCAGATGCTAATGATAATGGCTGGCCAGTTCCTCCTACCAATCTGTGTGACCTTGGCACTCGAGCTGCTGGCATTATAATGGCTCCACCTACTTCAAAATGTAAGATTCACCACTCGAAAACTACTGGCTAAATTCCTAGAACAGCCCCCCAATAGTTTTAAGCTTTTTATCATAAATACTCTGTCAATATGTCTGGTTCAGGCAATGAATCCCAGTCATGTTTGACCAATCCATCTAGAATGCGAGCATGAACTACTGCAGGTGCCAAGAGACTGAGGAGAATCAAATTTGAAGAAATATCCACGTTTTGTGAAATGTTCAGATCCTCATTGTGCCAGATCTTTCCCATGCATGAAAAGTTTTGACATTGCAAGCATGGACTGCCATTTCCACTGCTGTGAAGAAAGAGTTTTAAAAAATAATCATATTAATCATGAAACTTATATCATATTATGGTGAGAGTGTTCACTAGCAAAATTTTCCATGACTTCATCGATATGACTGTCAATAGCCATGTCCCTGTTTTATGCATGAGAACTAATCCAGCAAGTCTATCTTCAATCATGGTACTTCTCATATAGCTATGTCTTTAACCGATGTAAATAAGAAATGTTTCATTCCGGCTCACAGGTTGTAAAAGGCATTACTTCAAAACAGAAAGCAAATAATGTAAAGCTATTAAGAAAAGTAGAGATGATGCTATTGTATTTGGAACAGCACCTTTCTTCAGTTCGCTGAGTTCCTTGACAGAAAGGTTCATGCTCATTCCTGCTGCTTTAACATTCTGTTCTTGAATCAGCAGCCATTTTACACCACACCTGTCTTTCCACATCTATTTCCAAATTTTAAACTCAGTACTTAGATGGTGATAAGTAGGAACAGCATCATGACACTGATCCCAAATGGCAATTTCCCAGTTGAATTCAGTGATGGTAGATGCAGGCAGCAACATGATCCCCTTCATTACAATATCTTGCCTTTCAGAGAATCAATCACGTAGACTTGCACCAATGTAGAAATAGCTATATTACATCTATAGCTATATTCCTCCACTTGCTGTTCATGGATTTATCTCTTATGCGTCAGTGATTTCATGATGTCGAAATCAATCTTACTGGCTAAAGGACAAACTTCATCAAAAGAACCATGATGCAGCTAAACTCGGTAGCTACACTCTGCCAAGTGCATTGCAAGATTTGTATAACTAGCTGAATCTGGCCACACACAGTTCCCATGTCAAAGACTTATTTGTAAACCTGTTGTTATAAACACAAGTGAAGGCAAGTACTTTCTGGGTGATGACCATTGATGATAAAATCAAAATCAATGCTTTTGAGAAATAAGGCTGCTTGTGATCCAGTATCATGATTCCATTCATAATTTTCATTGAATTCCATGCAAGCATATAGAAGTGTCTAGAACACTTTCAAGTAGGTCAAGCATTACTTCTAAACAGCTAATTCTAGATCTATATATAGCAAGTATTCACTCACTACTTTTTTGCTTTCTTTTGTGGAGGAGCAGTTCTCGCTAGATATCTTTGAACAAAATTTCAGCAAGAATAGATGTCAGTTCATATTTCAGTGTGCTCCAATTGGAATACAAAACGTGTGAGTGTGCTTCATTTAGATTTTCTTTTGCCTAGTTCCTGGAAACCTAGATACCACCCTAAAACTGCCACTGACTCTAAAGTATGCTCTACACACATTATGTAAGAAGCATGTGAATCTATAGGAGTCAGTATTTGACCAATCAAAAGTCTCCTATCTTTAGCAAACAATATATATATATCGAAAAGTCACAAGTAATACTATAGTATCGATCATTCAGTGCCTGTGCATGCTATAGTTACACCATGAGTTCAAAGATTGTGGGGGAAAGCCAAGGCACTACAGGTCTCCCCCCAGTGGCTCAAGTCATGGAAGTATGCTTGGCTGGGAGTCTGATCGCACATCCTACTCTACTCCTTCCAACGATGTGCGGTCATCTGTCATGTGGTCGGCAGGCGATTTGCAGTCATCCATGAATTCTCGGCTCCTGTACTCTCATGCAGTCTGACATCAGCGTTCAAAAAGGCAGGTTTAAGGCAGTCAACTAAAACTGTATCCCATCGGCCATTGATGTTGGAGTAAAGTATTTAGTAGCCTTCTCAAGGACTCTGAAGGGTCCATCGTAAGTACAATGTAGAGGGGGGAGATGTGCATCATGGCAAACAAACACAAACATAATTATAGCTCTGTAGGTTGACAGGCATATGAGCAATATATTGTCTGTGATGCGTAGTTTCTTTGGGTCGCAGTCCATCCATGGTAGTACGTAGGTGTCAAGAAGGTGAGAGACATTAGGCTCAGCAGAAGATTTAATTTCAAAGAAATCTCCAGGTAGACGACTTGTTGTACCATAGACCAGTTCGGAAGGGGCACATCCAAGGTCCTCTTTGGGAGCTGATCAGCGGAAGCCGAGCAGGACCAATGGAAGCTCATCCACCCATGAGGGCCCTATCAGGTGAGCGCATAATGCTGCTTTCAACTGCCTATGGAAGCGCTCGACAGTGCATTAGCTTGTGGGTGATAGGCAGTTGTGCGGTGCAGCTGTGCTCGCAGTAAAGCACTCAGGACTGTCCATAAGGCTGAGGTAAACTGTGGCTTTTTGTCAGAGGTGATATCCATTGATACTCCACTGCACAATATGTTGAGAAAGGAGGGCATAAGCGCACAAGGTGGCTGTAACATCTGCCATTGGTATGACTTCTGGCCACCGTGCGACCAACGATGGTAAAAAGGTAAGTTTTTTCTTGTGAAATGGGCAATGGTCCCATCAACATGAATTCTCTGGAAGCATCGGTCCGGGAGCTGGCCATGCTCCATTGGGACAGACACATGTCGATGGACCTTTGTTTTCTGGCAGGCCACACATGTCTTAGCCCATTGACCCACTTGCTTGTTCATATCATGACACACAAAACGTACTGCCACCATCTTCCAGCTTTTTCTAATGCCTGGGTGTGCCAGGCCATGGATGGCATCAAAGACAATAAATCGCCAACGAGAAGGACCACAGGTTGCCAAGAACCAGTTGAAGTGTCACACAGCAAGGTCATGTTTGTACCTGGAATTGGTAGGATGCAAGCACCAATTGTGTAATGGCTGTGATATGCTTGAATCCCAACCTCCTCCTGTTGTGCACATGCCATAGGAAGGTGGTGGATATCAGTTGACCCACTGCCATGCACACTAGATCTACACCAACTACCACACGTGAGGGTGTATCTTCAACTGCATTATCTCGACCATGGACATGTTGCACATCTGTGGAATATTCTGCTATGCTGGAGAGGTATCATAGTTGCCTCGAAGACCAGCATTCTGAGCTGCTGGCAAAGGTGAATGTGATGGTTTGTGATCAGTATAAATGTGAAACTGATGCTCCTTGATGAAATAACCAAAGTGCTTCACTGCAAAGTGAATGGCAAGGAGTTTGCAGTCAAAGGTGCTATACTTTTTCTGTGTATTGTCCAGTTTCCGTGAGAAGAAGGCTAGCAGCTTCCAGCTACCATCAAGAAATTTTTCAAGGACTCCTCCCACTGCCAAGTCAGATGCGTCCACAGTGAGGCATGTAGTGGCAGAGTTGCCATGTTGGATAAGTAGGGTTGCTGAGAATCAAGAATGCTTCGTTGCATCAATAACTGAAGCTGTGCAGTCCACTGGAAGTCCTGACCTTTTACATACGACATGCTGTGTAATGGATCCATGAGGGTGGCAGCGTGGGGCACAAATCTATGCTTAAAATTTACCATGCCCAAAACTCATAAGGCCTTAGCATCTCGTGGTTGTGGGAACTGACGGACGGCCTCGACTCACTCGGGTAATGGCTCAACACCTTGCACCTGCTGGAAGGTTTGTGTTTCATTCTTAAGGCCAAATGGCATCCGGAGGAATTCAAATAGGCCGAAGGGTGTTATCACGGCAGTCTTAGGTATATCAGCAGCTGCCACCAGGATCTGGTTATACCCACATACTAGGTCTATCTTTGAAAAAATTTCTTTACCTTCCAGCTATGCCGTGAAGTCCTGAATATGTGGGACAGGACACCGATTGTGTGTTGTGGCCTCAAACAAATGCCTGAAGTCCCCGTAAGGACACCAAGAGCCTGGTGTCTTCTTCGGAACCATGTGAAGTGGCAATGCCCAAGTGCTGGAAGATCGTGGACAATTCCTAGTCTTTCCATTTCAGCAAACTCACGTCGACGATGGCCAACTTGTCACGGGACAAATGGCATGCTATGGCATGCATTGGAGGGCCTGTTGTAGGGATGCAGTGCCATGTTTCACATCTATGCTGGAGAACTGCAGACAAGTGACTGATGAAATTCTTTGAGGATATCAGCAAATTTATTACACGCAGAGCAAGTTTTGAGGTTGGGAGCCTCATGTCGAATGGGTACATTCTCATTTATAATGTCTTTGGGTCGATGATATGGCTGGTATAGACATCAATGAGGAGATGGTTGCTGCAGAAGAAGTCAGCACCCAGCATCGGGCGATTGACATAAGCTAGGACAAAGGGCCATTTGAATTTGCAGAAGCCCAAGTTTATAGCAATGGGTCTCGTACCAAATGTGTCAATTTTACTGCTATTGGCAGTGACTAGGTGTTCCGTCTTCTGTACGACAATCCTGGGAAGAGGCTGGAAACACATTGACCTGAGCTTCTATATCCACAATGACCATGTGGCCAGTATTATGATCCTACACAAACAATAAATGGCTCACATTAACCTGAACCACTAGTTGCTGGCCTGACCGTTTTCCGAAGGTAAGTGGTTATCCGCTACTGCAGTAGAATAAGAACAGGGTGGTCTCTACAAGCCTTGGATCTATTGACAAACTTGGCATGGTACCAACAAAGGTTGGTTTTCCCAGACAACACACTTAGCAAGATGTCAGGGGTAGCTCTGATGGTCCAGCCAGTCTGGCTTTGAGTGGACTACTTCCAGAATGTTACTAAATTTATTGGTGGTAAATACTTCCTTGGTGGTCAGGTAGACGTATTAATCATGGATGAGGTACGTTTGGCAGCCAGGATGATGTCGGCCTTGTGTGCTAAACTAGGTATGTTTGCTGCGACGAGTGTGACAACTTGTACCTGGACATCCTCTGGTAGCTGGCACAAGAAAATACATCAGATGAGTACTTCCTGGTTAACTGTGAGATTTAAGATTTGCAGACAAAGCTCAGAAGGTTTCTGATGCCCGAGTCCTGCTAGGTCAAGGAGCTGGTCTGCCTTCTGATCATCTGTGAGGCCATAAACTTCCATCAATTTGGTCTTAAATTATGTGTACTTACCATCTGGTGGTGTTAATTAATGCTACATGCCTGGCCATTTGCTCCACAGCCACTGCTGTGAGAAGATAGAAATACCGATTGGCGGAATCAGCAATGTTTTGCAGGGAAAATTGAGCCTCGGTCGGTTGGAAACAAATGTCAGGCCTGGAGACTAAGAACTTGAGCAACATGAGGGACACAGCATCGACTGCAGTAGCTACAGCCATAGCAGCAGCAGTATCTGTCATGATGAAGCTCACTCAGTGGGTGTGGTAAAGCAGATCTTCGAAGCCATGGGGGGAAAATGCCAGTTGACGAGAGAATTGGTCAGTAGGAGGTTCTACTTAGGTTCGCTTGTCGGGGTCACCACTATAGGAGCCAGTAATAGACCATTCGAAAGACTCCTATCTTTAGCAAATTATTCATATGTATCGAAAAGTCACAGGCACAGTATCGATGATTCACGTGCGTGTGCATGCATCATGAGTTCAAAGTTTGCGGGGAAAAGCCAAGCCGCTAAAATACCTATTGCTTTAGACAACACACTTAGCAAGTACTTCAGGGGTAGCTCTGATGGTCCAGCCAGTCTGGCTTTGAGTAGACTACTTTCAGAATGATACTAAATTTATTGGTGTGGTTGACAAACAGGAGTGAACAATCATTCACTGCAATGCTCTGAGTGAAATTGAATTGCATTTCACGATGTCACCAGAAAGACTGAATAACTCTGTGATATTATCTACATATTAAAAAGGATCTCACAGACATATATTCTCGATTAGAATGTACCCTAATTAGACCATGCAGCTAGGTAGCTCTTATATAGCTTTCAAATAGAGGAAATATGGTAATTTGTCGATGTTGCCAATGACTTTGTAGGTAAGGGTGTGTGTGACCACAAGTGGCAGATTTTAATCATTTAATCACTTCTTTCCATTTCCGCAGTACTAAACTATTATGTCGGCAATTGTGCATAATATATCTACAGTGGCGGCTAAGGAAATTTTTAAGGTGGTCTGGCCAAGAAGTAGGTGTGCCATGTGTGTGGCTTTTAGAACACCATGACCCACCTACTTCCTGGCCAGACCATCTTAAAATTTCCTGAGCCGCCACTGTAGGTGTATTATGCACGATAATTTCTGCTGGTTGTGTCTGTAGCTAGTAAGTTAGTTACAGCAGCAGCACACCGAGAATGTTCTAGGCATTTACATACTCAAGTTTTTTTCAGTGTACTTACTTCTAAATGATGGAGTTAGATCTTAGTATAGAATTTCATTGTGCACTCAACCGACCACATACACTACAAATAAGCAATCATTTGTTAAATTCCTTCCTGGAAGCTGGAAGTCTTCACTCACTATTTTATCCATCATTCAAAAACACTTTGTCAGATATCCGTATTTCACTAGTAGCAAAGTAACGCTGTTAAATCGAACAAGAAAGAATGTTCACTTGTTTGATAGCAAATATTAGTGAGGACAACATTACTCTTGAAGAATGGGCACCTAGAAGAAGCAGTTTCTATCACAGATATATTTTCACCATTGTGAATGTGCTTTTCTTCATGATTGGAACACCATTCAATGTCTATATTATCAAATGTATCATCAGGAAACACCTCTATAATAAACCTACCATGATGCTACTGCTAAGCCTAGCTTCAGCAGATCTTCTGATTTGTATCCTGGTTATTCCAGTGACAATAATCACTGGTATTGCAAACAGCTATTTGTTCGGTGGCAGTGATTATGTGAGATGCCAAGTCTGCCAAATGGGACTGCTCTTCACTTTTTTCACAATTGCGTCTATCTACACTATTGCTCTCTTATCACTGGATAGATTTCTGTACATCTGGAGGCCATTACAGTACGAAAACTACATGACCGTCAAGATTGTGTTTTCAATGATTGTAGCAGCATGGTTACTGAGCATTGCAGTTGCTGTCATGCCACTCTTTGGATTTGGGACTTTGTATTTACAAAAAATTACATTTACGTGTTCATTGTCTTTCATCGGGTATAGTAGATTAGCAAAGAACTCTTGGTCTTTATTACTACTCTTCCTAGTATGTTTGGTACCTGTAATAATACTGATCGTAACCAATGTGTGGATCTTTTGTATAGCACTAAAGTCAATGCGAAGGAACTACAAGAGGATGAAACTGCAAAACTATGTCATCAAAGAATTATTATTGAGAGCCAAACTAGAGAAAAACAAAAAAGAAATGAGGTTGATAAAAACATTCATCATAATTCTGGTCACCCATGTTGTCACATGGATCCCAATACTGATGTTATTAATAAAATCTGTAGCATCTGAGTTATTGACGTCTTCAGATAATTTGGACATCTTCAAGATATCCTTCACCTACCTAACACTTCTCTCACAATCCGTAATGCATCCTATTATAGAATCACGCACACTTTTCAATGTCAAGAAAGAAACACCGAATATACTCAGAAGAATCTGTGATAAATGTTGCTGCTGTAATGAAAGTGACAGCACTCAATGTTGTTGCAAACATTGCACTTTTCTGGATGTATGGAACACAACATTTTTACCAACAGAAAATGAAGAGCCAGACAGTCCTCCCACTAACATTAACAATGTACAGTAACATTTGCTTTGCTTAGAATTATGTACAAATAGTTAGCATATCAATGAGTTCTTGATGTTTCTTAGAATCTAGATGTTCTAGACTTTATCAGAATTAATGGATAATGGAGCCACACAATGGCCCATGAAGGCTAGAGCAACATTGAGTGGTATTAGTATCCATGATAGTGAAAGTACTTGTAATATATACTATTTGTCTTTATCATGGATTTACAGATGTAGGGTTCCTGCCTCATTGGTTAGATTACTCGAGCTCTATATAGGGTCTATAGCTTATCATTATTGGGCCACAGACACGCACAATACACAGTATCCGAATTCATGAAAGACAGGCTCTAAAACAGTGATATTACATGCAAATATACACACTCGTACACATTAGGGGAGAATTTTTAAATACAACATTTTTTTTGCTGTTCAAACTGTTGTTGTATATATATACCAACTTGCAAAGTTCTAGAAGCATTTGGATGCTCCAATTCATAGTTATGTGACTGAAGATGTAAGTTCAGTTTCTGATTACAAACCTTCTCCATAGGCACTTTTTACTGTCTCTTGTGATAGCCCTTTGATCTGGTTTGTTTGCCATAGCTCCCTGAATGACTTGAGCTGACATATTTTCTTAACTACTTTCATATGTGCTGCACTTCTCTGGTCCATCTCCTGTTGAAAATGGTCCATGTTGATTTCATTTTCCCTCATGAGCAGGTAACATTTGGTTTTTAGCATTGGGAAGTATCATGATAGTGAAAGTACTTGATATTGTCTTTATCATGGATTGATAAGGCACAGATGAAGGGTTCCTGCCTCATTAGTTAGATTACTCTAGCTCTATAATATAGTGTCTATAGCTTATCATTATTGGGCCACAGACATGCACAATACACAGTAACTGACTTTATGAAAGACAGGCCCCAAAACACATATTACATGCAAATATACACACTCATACACATTAGGAGATACTAAACTTAAAAATACAGCAGTTGTTTTTGGCAGTTCAAACTTGTTGTTGTGCATATCTACTGCCTATTTGCAATGTTCTAGAGGCATTTGGGTGCTCCAATTCAAAGTTATGTGACTGAAGAGGTAAGTTTTATTCTAGCATATATCAGGATCTCATTTCTTGCAGAGAGGAAGTAATTTCACACTGAGTCTGTTCATGACATGTGCAGTTGCCCTTAATAATTATGATTGGGTAGCTTAATTTTCCAGTTAAAAGTTTCCTTCGTGGGCATGTCATCTCAAGTTTCTAATGCCATGCAAACTCTAACATTTCATTGTCCCAACTTTGAGCGTTTATCAAGTTTTCTCTTTTCAATGTGATTATATTCTATGTCATTTGAGAACTCCTTTACTAATATGACTGTGTAAGATTTTTTTCTAATGGAAATGCAAGCATTGCCAAGTTATAGTCATTTGAAAAGGTTGATTCTTCATTGATTTTGCACATGCCATGATTTAATTACTGGAATAGTGAAGCCAATTTGAATTCATTCACACAGAATAAGCAACAATATAAAGACATAATAATTACCTGCAAACAGGAAGTGGGGATGAGTTATATATAGTGATTCCAAATTTATCTCCCCAACAATTTTGAGGGTTTGAGGTATATTCCCCCTTAGCTAACAAGTTTGTCCCAGACTACTATGACATATGAGAGTTTTTAATGTCGTTTATTGTGGTTATAACTGTAATGTTCCTTGTATGTAGGTGCCAGATTTTAGAATTGCTATATTATTTTGTGGCTGAATGAGTAATTATAAAATAGCAGCAGTGAGCAGCCAGGTTTGTTTAAATCGTTAGTCAAGTGAAGTTGTGTGCACAGTGAAGAGACTGTGAGTGGTAGTTCTGATGACAGCACTGACTAAAGTGAGGTCAAGCTGGAGACCGAGTTAGATGAAGAAATGATGTCAAATGATCCTCAGAATCTGGTTCAAGACACTGAGAATGCAGAATCTGTGATACTTGATGTCAATTCAACTCGGGCTGTCTTTCTCTCTGTTGTGTATGAATAATGATAACCCTTTTCAACAATGGATTCAAGAATATTCTTTCTGGTTTTTCTAAAAAGTGGCAGTAACTTCATAGCTGGCTGGTATAAATCTCCTCACCCTTGGCTATATAACAGTTTACACATCAAAGAAGAAAGTTTTCTGTTATTATTGCAGGTCTGTTGAAAGCGAAGGAAGGTTAACTCTCAGTAAAAGAAGTGGATCTACATACACTACTGTTACTGTGACAACTGGAAGAAATCAATTGAAATTTCCATAATCATGAAAGTTAGGGAACTCACCAAAGAATCTATGTCGGATTAGATGGCTTTGAATTTTGGAGTTTGGATCTGAATACCAGCCCAAGTTTGGACTCCTCAAGCTGCATCTTTTTAATATCCCCAATGTAGTTGTGACAAAGGTGACAATTTCTCAGTGGTTTTCACATCTGCAATGACAGCATGGAAGGTGGGACAGATAGTCTGCATTGTTATGCTTCCTTTCTTGCCTTTGAACTATGTTAAAGTCAAACTCTTGCAGTTGCGCCAGTCATTGGGCCATTTACCTGTCAGTCCCTTTGAAATTCCTCAACAATGTCAAAGACCCATTGTCATGTGACAAGAAGAAGGTTCTAAATTGATTGAGTGAGCACTACTACAGCAAGCAACTCACATAGTGTGACACAATATTACTATCAAGCTAATTTAGTAGCCTACTATCATATGTAATTGCTTTCTCTCTTCCCTCATAATCTGCGTGGGATCCAATGCCAGTATATCACTGGTATCTGTGTGTTGTATAAAAGGCTTATTATAATCTGGGTAGCCTAAAACTGTGGAGGAAGTCAGATATTGCATGGCTCTTCCGATGCCTTCTGTTACAAGAGTCCACTTGATGTTTGTCGAGTTAATGGAGGGGTGTGGCAAACTTTACAAAGTCTTGAATGAACTTGTGGTAGTATCTTGCAAAACAAAAATTTATTGTCCTTCCTTAGGGGCTGCCCAAGTATATAGTCACTTTTTGGGTCGTAG
This sequence comes from Cladorhizidae sp. MBARI D1340-BT2, assembly GCA_028752905.1. Taxonomy (NCBI): domain Eukaryota; kingdom Metazoa; phylum Porifera; class Demospongiae; order Poecilosclerida; family Cladorhizidae; species Cladorhizidae sp. MBARI D1340-BT2. The sequence continues at coordinate 5,958,550 of JAQNBH010000010.1, forward strand.
TGGAGTCTGGTTTACTCGAACATCTGAAACAATATGCCCCAGGTAATGAATGAACCTTATGCCTTAGGAAGTCACATCCTTTAGCCTTTAGCTTCAATCGAGCTCGATTGATATGTTGAAAAACTAGTATGAGGTTAGCAAGATCACCATAAAAGGCAGATCCCAGGATGAATCCAAATAGATTAAGCAGTGAGAACATCGTAAGCAAGCCATAAATAGATCCATCAGCTTTTGAAAAGTAGAAGGGACATAGCAGAGTCAAAATGGCTTAACCTGGAATTCAAATGCTAAAGTGAAATACTAGAACTATGGGGGAATCCTGAGGACTTCAACAATTTTATTTGTCAACATCTGTGTAAGAGCTTCTGTACTTTTCTAACATGTAAGGGAAATGGTTATAAAAGAGTGCATCTCCTACACATATTTTGTATCGAAGCTTGCTGTCTGTCCAAAATCAGAGTTTAGGACTGAAAATATGTTTCCATACTCTTTAAGAAGAGCCAAAAAAACTCTTCTTTTTGTAAGGATGAAGCTGCGATACTCCACTATGCTCCAAAAAAATTCAATTTCTTCGTCAGATATTTTTTTGGTTTGGGTACATTTGCAATAGTTGTTTGTGGAGGTATTTGCACTGACTCTATGGTGCAGAATGAGTGTTCATGGTTAGCATTATCATGTCTGTTTTGGGGTTTAACAAACAAATAGGCACCTTTCCATCTTTTGCTAGCTAGGGCACCAGGAAGGAGGATTCCCTCTCTACTTTCTACAAGGCATGATGCCTGTCTGGTAGGTATCTTGAGCACCTACTTTCTCAGAGAAATGAGGTAGCTTAATAATGTGTAACTTCCCCCTTGAGTCACGTGTTAAAACTTTTGAGAAATGGAAACAGGTTCTTATCTAGGTTAAGCTGTTACTCTCCCAGATGAACTGTAGCATTGTACTTTCCTATGCTCAATAAAATTAACACCACATGGCCATATACCTGCAGTGGTGTACCATTGATGCCCAGAGTGACCATTCAATTTTGCTTCTTCTTTTTTTACCTTCCCTTCAGCGCTTATCGTATTGTATCCCACATGTCGTTCCACAGGAGAGTAACTGCATCTGTATCCAAAAGGAATAAGGTAATCGCATCATTGACTAAGTCATCTATGCAAAATCCACCTGTAGGGTTAATTGATCATGCCATTAAAGATTTATCAGTAATAGTCATCTCTCTTCTATCCTCCAGCATTTGACTCCGCCTACACAGGGTGTCGAGTTTTTTTGCTGCTTCTTTTGTTGAGAGTGGTATTATCTTACCAAAGGTCTTGGCTTGTCACAGTTCCAGCAGCAGGTTCTCTGCTGCCATCTGAGAGGCTCCCGTAGCAGTCCACCCCTCCTTCTTGAGCCATGTGTGGGAGCTCTATTTAAGTTTCCCCTATCATCTCTCATTTCACCTTTGTGGTAGACTGCCTCTAATTATTCGAATCTCCTAACTAGCCTCTCAAACATTGCGGTCGGTTTATCAATACATCATGAGATGCATGAAATTGGGCACTTACAGCACCAATGCAAGGTTGTTACAGTTCACCAGGCATCAGTTTCACCCTGGATACAGTAAACTTTGTGGTCAGATAGGAACCCACTCCAGTGTGGCTGTTACTGCCGTATCTCATGTTTCTGGGGTCATTTGCTTGACTCCAAACACCACATGAGGATCTTCCTACTCTGTGCAGTAGACATTCAACGCAAGTCTCTCTCCCTCGCCATGTCTTCTATTTCTAGATGTGCATTGTCTGAAAGAAGTTGTAGGGTCTCAGCTATATTCAACCAACCTTCATTCTTCTAGTGCTTCCAGGTTTGGAGTTCAGCCTGGCATCCTGTTTTTTGGCTAGAGGGCTAAAAATGTTCATTCAATGCTTTCACTTATCTATGGTAGTCACTGCAGAGCATTTTGCTTCTTTGTAGAATTGGGAGATAAGATGAGCAGACAGAGAAGACTCAAGAATGGCCTCCCACGGGTGAGTTTGCTTGCACCACTCTTCTTTAACATCTACACTAATGACCAACAAAGAAATTATGACACCATCACTTCATCTATGCAGACAACCTAGGTATAGGTGCACAAGATGGTGGCTTTACATTGGATGAAGAGAGACTCTCCAGCATCCTGGATGAACTAACACTATGCTATGAAGCAAACCAACTTCATGCAAATCCATCTAAGACAAGGGCATGCGCATTTCATCTGAACATGTCCATACAGGGGATGCCTTTTATTTTTATCTGTAGGCCAGTGGCGGATCTAGGGGGGGGGGGTTTGGGGGGTCAGAACCCCCCCCTCAAGAATATAACCACACCCACTAAATTATACTCAAACTCTGTGCAAATGCACAACACATGCATAGGACATGAGAATGTGGCATGTTTGTTGGTGAAGTATTGAGTGATTGATAAGGTGTGAATGAAGCCATCTTAAACCCAGCTGCTTATGAATGAGTCTATGTTACTGAACTTGAGGGTGATGAATCTACCTTCAATGACTGGAGTTGGGACAGGGAAACACGTATTAAAGCTCAAGGACTATTGAGAACTATGCAAACTCCATGCCATGCTATTTGCTTAACAACTGTGATGTTTGCTCTTGAATCAATAAAGCCAATAACAGTCAAGCTTCAGAAGAGAAATCAAGATATCTATCAAGCCTATAAGCAAGTGGATGAAACTATTGACTTCATCAAGTCTAGACGTGCTGATATTGACAATGTATTTGATCAGGTATAAAGAAGCAAGTGCTTTACTAACATTTGTTGGAGTTGAAGAAGTAACTCTTCCAAGGAGAGTGGAGAGGCAAGCCCATAGAAATAACCATCCTGGTGGTTCTGCTCAAGAATATTATAAAAGGATTATAGCTATTCCCTTCCTTGACACCATCATCTGTCAACTGGAGTCACGGTTCAACAAGGAAAGCAGAATTTGTGCTGAGCTTTTGCTTCTCACTCTTAGCCATTTCTGTCACTGATAAATTTGACCCAGTGTCCGAAGTCGCTCACATGCTTACATGGGAGTGCCATCTTCTTTCTCCAGTACAGCTCCAAAATGAGATGTCAAGATGGAAAATATTCTGGCAAAGAAGATTGGATGCAGGTGATGAAGTTCCTAACAGCTTGCTAAATGCAATTAGTGCTATTCGCAGATAAGATTTTGCTAGAGTAGTAAACCAGCAACACAACAGACCATTGAAAAAAGTTCCTTGGCTTTCAGCTATGTGAAATTCTCTCTCCTTTTTGTCCTCTTGCATAATTTGCATACAATTGGTCCATTTATAGAAGTTTGGTATTACAGGACTCCAAATCTTCCTAAGTACAACCATGACTACTCTGTTTCTCAATTCTGGTATATAAAACGTTGGGGTAGCAGTGATTGTTGATGAAGCAAATCTAGGATGCAGTTTTATACCATCAAGACCACTCAAGCGGTATTTATAAGCAGAATGAATGACTCACACAGAGTTCTACTGTTGGTTTGAGTTCTTGCTTCTGAGAAATTGTTACCATGTCCAAAGCAGGCTGTAGCTAATATTTTATGTAGACCACAAACAGTTACCGATTTCTGCTCTATTAAACTGTAAATGGATAGTCATTGTTACCTTACTTGTTGGTTCTACATATAGTGTACTTCCAACGCTTTCTACTTGTGCTCAGATGGTCACTAAAAATTGCATCGAGGGAACTTACTAAATGGTGAGATGGAATAAACAAAAATGAAAAAAAAATATGGAATGTGTTGTCAGAAAAGAAACTGTACCCATATAGACCACAATCATTAAAACTGTACTCATGTAGAGCACAAACCGGTTAACGACCCTTTACCATTTTTAAAATCTGTTAATATACATTTATGATTTCAAATTGTATAGGGTTATCAACTGGTCATGATCTTCATATATATATATATAGATAGAATCTTATTACTTCTTTTTCAAATTAAAAAAAGTTTGTTCTTGTATAATTTGTCATTTCTGAATAATATAGTTGAGCAGTGGAGTATCAACTTTGACCTTCAGGATATACCGAGCTTTTAAAAAAAAATCTAACTTATTTATTGTCGTTATGCCATGCCTTGTTGCTATTGCCATTTGGGATCAATTACAACCTCCTTCAAAGATTTGATTTGATAACAGTTGAACAGGATAACAGCACCAACCAAACAGTGAATCTTCAGTAGAGGATCAGCTACAAAGACCTTTAAGTATGGTAACCGTTTCTCAGGAGTGAGAACTCCACGAATTTAACATCAGAACAAATTTAACATCAGAACAATGCACAGTTCATTCTTTTTTTTTATAATGCAGCCCATGTGCTAGCTTGATAGCATTACCCGGCTAGCTGATCCTTACCCACTCCCTGCCCCCTCCTTCCATGCACTCTCCTTGTGATGTGGTTTCTGCAAGACCAATTTTTTTTATGTGGTGTTGTAGTTTACTATACCTATCCAAGGTCAGTTATTATATGCGGCTGCCTGAGAAAAGGGTGACCTCTTTATTCTGCTATCGAGAAACGAATCAGATATTGGAACTGTGGGAGTCCTGTGCCACTAAAAGTACAATCGATATAGTATATGCAAGTTATGTGAGAGGGAAAAAAGGGTTCATGGACGAGCCTTGAAGAATTTCAAAGCTTTTTCGCATTTCAAGATTATTTTGGTCTGCCAGTTTGCTACCTTAGCCATTCTGGCGGTCCTTTTTGAGTTATGAAGCTAAGAATCTGCCGATGTTAATTTTAGATGCTTTATTTTTTAGAGACAGGATCTGCCATTTTGAAATAAGGATCAATAAATTCTCCAAGGCCAGTGGAGCCAGCACTCCCATATGCTAGGCCAGCATTGCCATGCAGCAGTTCTTGTAGTGTTCGGTTGACCAACATAACTAAAGTTCGGAAAACTGACTTTCCACTGCAGTTTACAGCCAGGCAAATTTCATGCAGGTCATTTACACAAGTGAATATATGTATAATAAAATTATTATTATTAACAAAAGAAAAGTTCTGATTTGTACGATATGCTAGGTATGGAGGTTAAGTAATTAAGCTGGACATTTATACTTTAACTGGGTGGAGGAAGGAAGAATTATGAGGTCACTCTTCTGATCTGCCACCATTCCAGTATATACACTCTGCAATACCAAAATCAATTATCCACCGTTCCACCCTATGCTACTCCTGCTCCTTTTGGTGGTGAGGTCAGAGACAATGATGACGAGATCACTCTTCTTACACACTCCCCGCCCACTCCTTCCATGCACTCTTCTTGTGATGTGGTTTCTGCAAAGACCAAAAACATTTCCTGTTGTTGTTGTTGTTAATGTTATTATTATTATTAATTTAAAGATACATGGTGCTATAGAAAAGCAAGAGCGGCATTATGAGAAGGGAAAATAGAGCTACGCTCTTGCTTTTCTCTAACTTGAGCATAGCAAATATATGACTAGAGCACAGTTTCTGCCTACGAGTAAACATCAAAGTTCGTGCGAGTAGTCCAGCATTGCCTGCCGATATTCGAGAACTGCTCAGAGGCATTCTGGTTCCGGCTGAGCAGCCGTACTTTTTACGTAAACTGAGAGTTGGTTTATTGAGAATCTCAACCTTTTATAGAAAATAAATAGAGTATAAAAAGGCATCCTGTTTATGGATATAAGATCCTTCCAGGTGGGTGGATATAACGATGACAATAGTTATAGTGAGATCTCGAATTAGGCAAACATCATTCAGTATGTAAACACAAGAGGTAGGCAGGTATGTGCTACAGTTAAAGAGAAGAGGAAATTGGTACTCTCTGCAAATGAGTTAGGTTGGGGGGGAGGAAGGGATGGAGGAGAGAGGCTGAAGGATTATAAGTTTGGTAAGATAAATATATAGAATCACAAAACACTTAGGTTGATCAGTGGTGGCAAGAAAAATTACACTTTAGTGGATTGCTAAATTACACTTGATAAGAATTCAAAACGGCATGAGTGAATTCCATTGAGGTGAATGTCATTACCTATATGCAGAATATCAATCACCTGATTGTGGTGTGTGGTGGAATCACCTGATTGTGTGTGTGGTGTGATTACTAACTTCATGATGTAATGTTTGGTGTATGACAACAGTTATTCATAAGTTCATAAGTCCACTACACAACTCCCCAGAACCTCAATGAGTAGGCTTAATAGTTCTACCATATCTTGTGACATAGGGAGGTGTATGGCTTGGTGATGCGAGTGTAGGGCTTGGTGAGGCGAGTGTAGGGCTTGGTGAGACGAGTGTAGGGCTTGGTGAGGCGAGTGTAGGGCATGGCGTGGATGAGGAGGATGGAGAATTGGTAGGAGAAAGTCCCACCTGTAAGGGTGTTGTAGGAGGGTAGACATGATTATCTAGGTAGGCAGGTTTAAGTCTGTCTATAGATATGACGTCTTCCTTGTTTTTCCTCGCAATGGTAACTGTTTTATCACACCTCCCAACCACTCTGAAGGGACCCTCATATGGTTTGCACAGGGGTGTTTTGTGCCTGTCCACTCTCACAAATACAAAGGCAGCCGTATCCAAGGCTTTAATGGTTGCACACTTAGAGTTACCGTGAAATTCGGTATTGGTAGGCAAAAAATTTCTAGTAGGTGAATCATGGCGCCTATGAGTTGGTGATATAAATTCTCCAGGGACAGTTATTGCTGATCCAAATACCATTTCTGCAGCCGAGCAGTTCAAATCCTCTTTAGGGGCAGTCCTGATCCCTAACATAACCCAAGGTAAAGCCAGGACCCAATCATTATCCAGCAACCTGGCTTTTAAGGCTTCCTTCAGGTTTCTGTGGAACCTCTCCACCATACCATTTGCCTGAGGGTGGTAAGCGGTGGTATGGTGGATGGTGCATCCTAAGCTTTTAGCAATGCCAAGCCATAGTCTAGATGTGAATTGAGATCCTCTGTCAGAGGTGATGTGACTAGGCATGCCAAACCTTGCAATCCAACCCAGCAGAGCTTGGATACAACTGTCTGCTGAGGTATCTTTTAGAGGAAACGCTTCAGCCCATCTAGTGGTTCTATCCACAACAGTGAAAAGGTACTGAAACCCCTGTGAGGGAGGTAGTGGTCCTACAAGGTCCACGTGAATGTGGTCAAACTTCCTGTCTGGAACTGGAATGTGTGCAGGGGTAGTTTTGGAATGTCGGATGGTTTTGGCTTTTTGGCAGGATACACACGTCTTGGCCCATGTTCCAACCTGATTGTTCATGTGAGGCCATACAAACTTGGCAGATACAATTCTTCTAGTATTTCGTATAGATGGGTGGGATAAACCATGAACCAAGTCAAAAATCCTTTTTCTCCAAGAATTTGGTACCACGGGTCTAGGGTTCCCTAGGGAAGTGTCACATAAAAGCTTTGCCTCCGAGTCACCCAATGGTACCCAGTCCAGCACCAGACTACTATCAGCCACTTCAGCAGCTACATTTTCAGAAATCTGATCTCTAGCCATGTCTGTAAAATCAATGTCTGTGCTGCTCAACATGTTCACACTGTGTCTAGACAGAGCATCAGCCACAACATTGTATTTTCCTGCAACATGCCTGATGTCTGACGAGAACTCAGCTATGAAGCTTAATTGTCTCTGTTGTCTAGCGGGTCCTGGCTCAGATATTTTGGTTAAGCTGAAGGTGAGCGGCTTGTGATCGGTAAAAATGCTGAATTCTCTGCCCTCCAAGAAGTACTTGAAATGCTTAATGCCCAAATAAATAGCTAACAGCTCTCTGTCATATGTGCTGTACTTCTGTTCTGCAGTTTTAAGTTTCTTGCTCAGGAAAGCTAAAGGTTGCCAATCTCCCTTAATCTTCTGCTCTAGAACAGCACCAATGGCAGTATCCGAAGCATCAGTTGTAAGGGCTATGGGTGCTGCTGGGACAGGGTGGTTCAGCATGGTGGCACTAGCTAGCATCTCCTTGGCCCGATCAAAAGCACCATCCATGTCATCAGACCATGAGATCTTTCTAATGGATTTACTCTTTTTCCCAATGGCTTGGTACAGCGGAGCAAGAACATTGGCAGAATGTGGTAAAAATCTATTATAAAAGTTAATCATTCCAACAAATTCTTGCAACCCTTTGATGTTCATGGGTTTTGGGAACTCCCTGATAGCTTGTACCTTTTGGTCAAGGGGACGGCTTCCCTGCTGTGTAATATGATGACCTAGGAAATCAATCTCAATGCAACCAAACTGGCACTTTGCAGGGTTTACCACCAATCCCTTCTGTTCTAGTCTGTCAAACAGAATTTTTAGATGCTTCAAATGCTCAGTCTCATTCTCACTAGCTACTAACAAATCATCGATATAGGTGAACACAAAAGGAAGGTCTCTGCAGGTGACATCCATCAACCTCTGGAATGCCTGAGCAGCATTCCTGAGGCCGAAAGGCATCCTCAAGAACTCAAACAACCCAAAAGGTGTTATGATTGCTGTTTTAGCTATGTCTTCCTGTGCCATGGGGATCTGATGGTAGCCCCTGACCAAATCAATCTTTGAAAAAATGGTTTTCCCAGACAGGTGTGCTGAAAAGTCCTGTATGTGAGGGACAGGGTACCTATCTGGGAGTGTGACCTGGTTGAGCCTCCTATAATCCCCACAAGGTCTCCACCCTCCTGAACTTTTAGGGACCATATGTAAAGGCGAGGCCCATGGGCTGGAAGAGGGTCTGATGATGCCCAGACTGACCATGTTGGAAAATTCTTTCCTAGCTACCTTGAACTTATCAGGAGGTAACCTTCTAGCCTTTGCAAACAAGGGAGGACCATGGGTGGTGATAAAGTGCTCTACTCTATGTTTGGAAAAGGGTTGGTGGAACCGAGTTGTTGTAATGGCTGGATAATTAGCAATTACCACCTTGGACTTGTTGATGGGGTGAGTAATTGTACCCAAATGTGGAGCTAACATGGAGGTATGTCCAAGAGGTGAGGTGCAAAAGGTGCTAGAATCCACAAGTTGCTTGTTGGCCATGTCCACTAGCAATTTATTGGCCCTTAAAAAATCCGCCCCCAACAATGGCTTGCTCACTTGAGCCACAACGAATTCCCAGTGGTAAATACCTGAATTGAAGTGTAGGGTGAGTTTCCTGGTTCCAAAAGATTTGATCCTGCTTCCATTGGCTGCCTGCAGAGATGGTCCAGGTTTCCTTGTTCTGCTTTCCACCCCCGTCACAGGCACCACGCTAACCTCCGCTCCCGTATCCACCAAGAAGCGCCTTTTCGTCGTCTTATCCAGTACAAAAACCAAGCAGTCTTTTAGGCCAGCCACTGCTGCCATTACTTGTGGCTGGCCTGCTCTTTTACTGGCCACGCACAAGGCTCTAGACATCTCTTGGCATCCTTCCCCCACTTCCAGTGATAAAAACAGTATTTTGGTTTGAAGGTAGTAGGGGTGGCAGATGTCTTCTTCTTGGAAAAAACAGAGTTCGTTACTAAGGGTGCCTCCAATGTGTTGGTGGTGGCTACTTCTTTTGCGGACCAGAGCAGGTCTGCATGTTTAGCCATAGCCCTGCAATTCTCGTGTTTAACTGCAACCAGTTGGGTCCTGATATCTTCGGGCAGTCTCTCCAGGAATAATTGTCTGAAGAGTAAGCAAGGTGGGTGATTGCCTAGTAAGGATAGCATCTCATCCATGAGCTCGGATGGTTTGGTAGCCCCCAGGTTGTGGATATGTAGCAGTTGAGAGGCTCTCTCCATTTCAGATAACCCAAACGTATCCAGGAGTCTTGCTTTGATGGTTTGATATTTTCCTTCCCCTGGTGGGTTATCCAAGAGGTCCAGGAGTCTGGAAGCAGTGTCTTGGTCCAGGGAGGCTATGATGTAGTAGTACTTGGTGTCATCATTGACAATTCCCCTGATGACAAACTGTGCTTCTGCCTGTGCAAACCAGCTTCTGGGTTGAGTGGTCCAGAATGGAGGCAACTTGAGAGAAAGAGCATGCTCATGCGCCATGAAGATCTACTTCACAAACGTCAGGGTCACCAATTTAGTGGATTGCTAAATTACACTTGATAAGAATTCAAACCGGTGTCATGCCATATTACTCGCACTGCCATATTACTCGCACTTTACCTACTGCGCATGCGCATGTATTTATTTCCTTATGTTCCGCGGGAAGTGCGAGTAATATGGCATGGTCTCCATGCCATATTACTCGCACTGCCATATTACTCGCACTTCATCCAATGCGCGTGCGCAAATCTTTAAATGAACTTACTACAACAGTGTTTGTTTTGGGGGCGGGGAGGTGCCAAAGACATAAGGACATGGGTGTTTCCTCTTCTCCCACCACTTCAACACATTTTCCATTACAATTACAATTTGGTCTACCATACCCAACACCTCCTCACTTCACCCCTGCTATATGCTCACCTACCCAACATTAGACCTACTCTCCATCATTTCTCCATACCACCCACTCCTCAGACCCTTCAATGCTCTTGACCATATCCAATAATCTTCCTCTATCACCAGCAAACTCCCCACAGTACAACAAGAAGCGCACAATCTTTCACAACACCTCTTCCATAATTATCAGAATAAGGCATGAAATTTGCAGTTGAATATCAGTAAAAATTCCCACAGAACTCATTAGCAGGAGTAGGAGAAACACATGATCAATTATTGCATCTTGCAACCATGGAAATTGGAGCCCTTGGTCACTCACTCCATAAGACCCTGGGTTTTGGAATCCAGCTCTTAGCATAAAATTATGGTGATTGTGGGCAAGTGGCAATGTGTGATGTCCAGAGCTAAAGATGAGCAGAGTATATAATATAGTCAGCTCTGCCCATCAATTCTCTCTCCATATTAATACTTATCAGTCACTATATATAATTTATATATATTTTATTACAATTAACTTCTGTTGCCTTTGCAAGCTCTGTGGGACTATATGTCCCAAGTAGGGTGGGTACCCATGCTGACCCAGGACCCTCGTTCATTTCCGTTTCATCTGGTTGTTAGATATTTTAATTTCACTTGGAATTGTTTTTCTCTTCTCTATCTAATACCAAGTGTGAATTATTCTTAATATATTTTAGTTAGCTATCGCACCTGTCAAGTATTGTGGTATAATTATAGGAAAACCCATTCTATGAATTCTCATTGACAACTGACCATGAATTTCATAATTGCCAAATAACTCGCAATATATTTCACAATTCAAGAGATGCACTACATTATATACTTGTTGACAAGCTCATAGATTACTCTTTAATATTTTACAGGTTTCTCTCTTTGCATTGCTGGCAATTCCATTCTTCTTGTAAGTTTGCAATGGCTGATGAAGGAATGTTAGCACAAGATTGATGGAACCATTCCTTACATGAACAGCACTGTGCAACCGTAAGGGCAGAGTCATGGGGCTGCCTACATATGCAGATAAGTGGTATTCTTTCGTCCAACCTCTTGTACGTCACAGTCCGTCTAAGACCTTTCAATGGGAAAGGTAATAAGATTCGTTCCTGGAAGGACATTGCTAGATGGTGTCGCATCTTGCTCTGGTCAAAGGTGATGAGTGATGGGTTAATCCCACCACATAGAGCTGTTGCAATTGCAATTGCAAATAAGCCACAATCATTGCCTCCAGCCTGTCTCTGTATTTTTGGTTTCTGAATGATAAGGCAGGTTCCAGCGTAATGCTCCATCCAGGCAAGGCCTTTCAACGTATCCAATTCTGCATCAATGATAAGAACATATATTATATTAAAGCAAGTATTAAGGTGTAATATCAAATATTACTGTACATAGTCCTCATAGTCCTCAATTCCATTCACCCAACTTGAAGAAAACATGTCAAACAAATAATAACAAATAAAAATCACTGGGTTTTAGCTGACATAGTTTAAACATAATGACTTACTGGTTCTGGTAGGGAGGCTGTCATAAAACAACACTGTGCCCTTGGATACTCCTATATTTGATGCACAAACCCAGTGGCCGCCAGTATTCATAATCTGCACATAATTCTCTACTGGAGTTCCAGTAAGTGAGCCTCCACTGCCTGGTGCCAAATATTGAACTGGCTGAAGGCCACCCATCTCTGGAAACTGTACATGAAGTAGGGCCTGAGCTTCATTAATGTGGGTGTCCTCCAACCATGCTCCAGATTGGAGAGTTGTGAGAAAGTCTCTGGGTAAATCTCTGCAGTTGACAAGCTGTTGGCACGGTAGGCATTTGCCATTTACCCTCAGTAAAGTCTGGGTCGCACCAGTCACAAAACAATCTGTCTCGGTCTGTGAAAATTCCGTGGAAATGCACATCTTTTCTGGTTGTCGTTGGTCCTGGTCCACAGTGCGTGTGGGTGGTTGGACTGGAGGTAGAATAATTGTGCTCTGTTTCTCAGTATAGGGTTTGTTGGGTTGCAGGCCAAGAGTTGACACCACACCAAGGTTTGCTGTGCATTGCCTCTTCCTTGGTGGACTATTCTCTGCAATATAATCTGGTATACTACGGGTCAAGTAAGGCTTTAGGTGTCCTGAGTTAATCTTGCTTTTTATGGGATTGCCATTACCATCCTGCAATGTGCAGAGGCCCATAGAAGTGATGTCAGTTATTTTGTAAGGCCCCAACCAGTCTTGTGATAACCTATCACCTTTCCTTGATGCTTTTCGCACATTCCTCTTCAAGACATGGTCACCTGCAGCAAACAACAAATAATTTTGAAACTTTTAAAACATATGCATATCTTCAAGCCAAAACTTATGTCTGCAATTTATTAAGAACATAAAATGTATTTGAAATATAAAGTTCTATGCAAAATGTCTTTTTATTGAAACTGATTTCCACTCAACAATTAACTGCAAAGAGTAGTATATATATGGCACCATAAATATCTTAATTTTGGTCATATCAATTATCACCCTAAGCATACCTATTGCAAACTGGAAGCGTTTTAAGCCTTTCTTTTGCTTGGCATCAAAATACAACTTGTGCTTGGCCTTGGCTTCTTCAATTTTTTCTCGTACCTGTTCATCCAGGGCCTGTACCTAAGTGAATACGGAAGGAGTTGCTGTGGATTATTTTACATACATTAATATGAAAACTGCCAATAATTTCATTCACAAATAAAATATGCACAGCGAATTAGTTTCTAAATCATATTTGGTTAATTATAGTCTGCCACTAGACGGTCTTTACCTTTGCTACACGATCTTCCAAGTCTGTTTTAATCTCTTCAGGAGACATGTCAGTGTGTATATTCACATACTGTAACTCTTCTTCACAATCATGTTCTGCATTAATGGCTATGGCACCCCGAGCTGTGCGATAAAACATCAGTACAAAGGGCTGCTGCTTTGTTGATGCTTGTATGCTAGTGTTGATGCCATAAGTGGTAGAGAGCACAAATCTAAGATATCAACAAAATGCAAAGCATGAGAAGAACTAAAGACATGTACATAGTAAGCCTATACACCAACCAACAGTTACAATTGCTATAGTGGAACTCTAGGTCATATGATGGATCACAAAATCCATCCAGTAATAGCAAGCTGCTACAACAGATACACTGACCACCATTGATGCATAGTAGCTTCAAATATAGTAACTTACTTGTTCCAGTCAGTTTGGCTGTCATTGGTGTATTTGGACAGTGCCCTCTTAAGTGTCTGGTTTGTGCGCTCATCCTGGCCATTTGTTTCTGGATGGTATGCAGAACACATCATTCGCTTCACCCCAAAGGCAGCAAAGATGAAATCATTTACCTGAGTTGGAAAAGCATGAAATAGATACAAGTACACACTATACTATGTTACTAATAACATCACTATAAAAGAAGCTATCTGCGTAGTAGTTATGGAGAAGAGATGAGTTGTCTGACCACCACAGCTAACTACATTGAGAAATCCTGAATTGAATTCGTATTTAGAATATTATGCACCTTGAATGTTAAAAACATTTAAGACTTGTCACTAACCTGGTTAATAAATTCACGGCCCTGGTCCATGATCATTTTCCTTGGAGGACCATAGCTGTAGATGAGCTCAAGTATCACTTTAGCAACATCTGCGGCACACTTTGACTTAATGGGACGAGCAAACACCCACTTTGTAAAAAGGTCAGTCGCAGTGCAGACATATCTGTGGCCTTTATCGGTAGCTGCAAATGGGCCGATCAGGTCAATGCCCAGAGTCTCCCATCTTTAATATAAAACATTAAAAATTATTCTACCAAGATACAAAAAACACAGCTATTATATATACTCAAACTCCTCTTATCCAAACTCCTCTTATCTGGATAGGCACTGTCCATAATTCTGAAACAGCCACATCTGGGAACACACCCACATTTCCCCCAATATTGATGATTTGTCTTGAATTTTGTACTTGCACTGTACATGTACATGCTGCACATGTGCAATGACTGAAAACAACATGAACACAGTTATTTTTAAAATAAATTGTGGTATTTGCCTCAGTGATTCCTGTCTCATCGAAGCTGCAGTGTCATGCCATTCACAAAAAATAAATTGAGGACCATGCGATACACATGACTTGATTGTGCAATGTGCAGGTGCCTAGTAGGCAGACGTTCCCAGATGTGGGATGTGCAGATGAAGGGAGTTTAAGCATATATGTTCATGTGATTTGCATGGGACATGCAGTATAAAATCAGTGACCTGTTGGAAACTTTGATAGGATGTAGCTCTGTTGCAATGGTCTTAATCTGCTCCAATTTTTGGCACCGCTGACAAGTGGATATCTAAAAACACAATAAAACGACTGTAGTTTCATGAGGCAACATTTTGATATATTACATGTTATGAGCAAACCAGGATTTGAATAATTCACAGATTGCCCACACTAATACTGGTCCACACATTGAGCAAGCAACTCATAGATTGTCCACACGAACTATACTTTAAGGAGAAACTTATCAACTGTCTGCTCAAAACACGTGTGTTGGAAATTCCCAGAGTCAAAATTCCCCTAATATAAAGCGTTATGTAAAAACAACAACATAACGCAATGATAGTTCCAACCTGTAGGACTACTCTCAGCCGACCTCATGCCTGCTATGGCTACTGCTAGAATAGCTAGGTGAAGCTATGTACACAATATAATATAGCTAGTTCTACATCATTTTGATCAACAATCTATTGGCTTACTTCACATGCCACTTGCTTCTAGGCATTCTATCATGCCTTTATGTCCCTGTACGATTGCTACATACTTGCCATAAGGCAAACCGCTTCTATCATTCTTCATTTATCTTTAAATAAAGCACACCAACACATTGTGTTGCGATCCGACACTTGAATAAAACTGAAGTCTATTTGAGCGTATGGGATGCAACCTCATGTTCACAATCGACGCATCGTGTTGTGTCTATTGTGAACCAGCCCTTAGATTATTGAGTATACGTATATATAGCACACTTTGGAATGATGCACTCAGCACTGTGATTTTAATCAACACATTACCTCTTGATTTACACCATGTTTACAATTACATGCTATGCTTGTCATTAGATGCTTATAGGGCCTGTCATAATGTTGAAGATGCAGTAAAACCTCTCTGGAGCCATATATTATCTTGGATATTGATAATAGTGATGAAGATTCATGGATGTAACATTTGCTGGCAGTGCATACTACAGATGTGTACCATACACCAGAGTTTTAGTGTTTAGTGTTGACCTGTTTTGTTCTAAAACATGTACTGCATTACCACATCCCAGAGAGCACCTATAGTTACTTCAGAGAAAACATAAATTCATTTATGCTCTTTAAGGAATGCTGCCCCCTCAGTTCATTATAACATTGCTTTTTGTCCTGTACCTCCTGACACCCTTATTCGAATTTCTGAAAGAAACATCGATATTGACACAATATCGAGCATAAACGATCATTACAAATTCTATAACGTGTTGAACAAAGTTTCTTTTTTTGACTTTGAGTAAAAATAGTCCAGCTTGTTTCATAGACAAAGGGAAGCTGTCTTCTGGATCACTTGGTCCATCACCACTTAGAGATGACAGCTGCATGCAGTGATAAGCCATGAACAGCTGCAGTGCAACACAAGCGATACAGCTGCATGCAGTGACTGAGGTATCCATGGGTCACCACAAAACTACCATTTGTCAAGCTGGGCCACTTATTATATCAGTAAACAACAAAAGGGGCACTTAAAACTGAGCAACTACATGACAGCGAGGGTACAGAGTACATGCATAATATGAAAACCCTGATTGTTATTTGTTTGTCTACTGTTTCTGCAACTGTGTGCATTAGAGCTCGAGAATTAGCCTCCCAACCTTCAGGAGTTCTGGCAGAGCACACCCTGAACAGTGCTGTTTGAGGTAATCATATGCATGGAGATTTGGTGACCATATGATGGAGAAAGATCAAGTGTGGGAGAGACAGGAGGGTGGGCTTTGGGTGAGCAGACGGCCGAGCTTAATAAAATATATCTCAGCTAAGTAGACACCTAACAAAAAACAGGTAACTTAATATAACATATAGACCCCATCTTATCAACCAGCTTTTACGATATTACAACATTATGTATTGATATATCACTATGTACAAATACTTACCCAACTATAAACATCTTTTGCCATAGTCGTCCAATAATAGTCCTGTGTAAGACGTGCTAAGGTACGCTTCTGACCTTGATGTGCACCATTGATGTCATGGGCCTCACGCAAAACCTTCTGCTGCTCATCAATTGAGAACATGACCAAGCGCTTAACCTTCTCATTGGGATTGTTTTTTGCTGGTTGTGTGTAGAACATCGTCTCACCTATAGACAAAATAGCCATGACACAACCTTTATAACAAGACACCTTATTTCATTTTTGGTCACTTCGAAAGAAATCTGCCAAGTTCTATGAAATCATGTACAACACAAGTATCAGGAAAGCAATGGTTTATGTAGGCCTAATTTGTTGTGGAGAATATAGACCATGTATTGGAGGCTTATGAAATCATTGGCATTGATCAATTTATGTCCATATGACAACCACAATCTGAACCAGTAAAGCTGTAACAAGCAGGTGGTGGATTATTTACATACCAATGACAATGAAACTGATGCTGCTCTTCCGAATACCACTGCGTTCTCCTACCACTGTGTCACAGCTATATGCACCATTCTGTAAATAGTACTCGACCTTCCGCAGGAACACACGTGGGTCTTTCTCTGTTCGCACCATGACTGACCTGATATCAACCTATATCTGAGGGATAGTTGTTAGATCAACATCATAGGGAAATTAAATTATCGGTACATACTTATCTGTAGATATCTGTCTCCCAGCAATGGCTTAGCTACGCGAATAATACTATCTGTAGATATGTCTCCCAGCAATGGCTTAGCTATGCGAGTAATATGGCAGCGGTTTTCGGACTTGCGTGGGCGGAAGGGCAAATGTATACGCGCATGCGCAGTGGGTGAAGTGCGAGTAATATGGCAGTGCGAGTAATATGGCACGACACCGGCATGAGTGAATTCCATTGAGGTGAATGTCATTACCTATATGCAGAATATCAATCACCTGATTGTGGTGTGTGGTGGAATCACCTGATTGTGTGTGTGGTGTGATTACTAACTTCATGATGTAATGTTTGGTGTATGACAACAGTTATTCATAAGTTCATAAGTCCACTACAACACCATAGAAGCAAAGAAGATAATCTGACAAACGTGTCTAAGCAAGTTAGCTGCAATCACAGGTCAAGCTATAATGTGTTTACCAAAATAAGAGGTCACCCAATCTCCAAATGTGGACAAGGGCCAAGATTAAGAAGTCACTTCCTCCTTCCTAAGCCCCCCCAAGGAGTTTCTATTGTGTGGCTGCTGAAGACAAAAAGCATCTCATGTGGTGTTGTAGTTTACTCCCAGTCTTCCTGGCCATGTGATACTGCAAATCAGATTATTGACTGATGTATAAAGCCATATGCATGCGAAAAGGTGACCTCTTATTTATACATCAGTCAAAATACTGATTTGCAGTATCACATGACCAGGAAGACTGATAGGTTCCACACATCAAAGAGGAGGATGTATTGGACACTAGTAAATATTGAATTTTTACCTTTGAAGAGTTTTTCACCTGCTTTATTATATATTCTCAGGATGGAATTAGATGTGGTTGGCACTAGTTGGCTGACAACCAACTCTGAAGAGAGAATTAATGAACCGTAGTTGATGGCTAATGCATATATAGCAAGGGGTTTAAAGTTGATTTCTTTCTATCAGCAATAAATAAAAATAATTTGACTGGTATTTTGACCAACATACTTTGGCCTTCTTCATGGTGATATGAAATGTCACATAAAGAAGGTGCTTAAGATTGGCCACCATGGATATATGAGGAATAGCTTATGTATCTCTGGAATGCTCAATAATTGAAGAACAAAAGTTATCCATTCTTTCTAAAAAATATGCAAATGCTTAACCCGTTGTGTGTATAATGCATACTTATCATGTATTCATATCCTTTGCAGAATGATAACCCAATTCTTTGATTTTTTATTTGTGCTAGTCGATATTTTCACACAAACTTTATGTGGCGAGGTGAAAAAAATGTTTGTTCACAGTCATCTGAACCTTTAAAGTTGCCACACATCTATCTTGCTACTTACCATAGCTACAGCCAGTGCGATTGAAACATGAAAGAAGGATAAAAAATAATCTGAGAAAAATTATTCACCATTGGATAGTTTTATGATCTTTTTAGTGTGTATGTTAGATAGACTGCAGAGGCCTTCATGTTATATTGTTGTTCGCATAGGCTCCTGCAAGGTTGAACACTCTTATGTAAAGTAACTAACAAGACTAATGTGCTGGATTATTTTCTATGCCATCTGCCACTCACTTGTCTTCTCTCTTCCTTCCCCTAGGTGACTTTTTTGAAGCTTAGTGGATGAAGGCCACTGGGTATTGGGTAGCCATTGTAGCTGAATGCCTAGCGGAGGTCATTACTCTCTCTGTCTTTTTTAACATGCTGGTAACCCTAAGCTCTTGACAACTCCTCTTTTGATGTGGAATGGGTGGCTTGACCCATAATTAAGGTTGTGGTGTCTAGCATCCTCTCCCCCCCCCCCATGCAGTAAGCAGCCAAAGAAGGACAGTTTGCCATCCTCCATCTCCTTGGTAAACTGGGGGGGGGGGGGGGGGGGGGGGGGGGGGTGTGCTGCATTGTTCAGAAGGTTAATGGGACCATTTTCCTCACAATGCAGAGTTAGCTACTATTAATGTACCTCTGATAAAGAATTAGTTTTGTTGGTGCTGACTGAATACAAGGCCAGTTCCTCAAAGGTTTTCATAAACAAATTGACTTCTATGGTAGAGATAGTGAGAGCCATAACATCTCCCTTTCTCTACTCATAGGTTCTCCTTAAGGGGGGACGATGCTAAATTTAATTTATTTATTTTACCCGTGGTTACAACTTTAGAGCTCCGTAGATTCTGCAAACTTCATGGTATGGACTTGATATATAGCTCAAAAGATAGGTCTCTCTGTGTGCTCTCTTTTGATACTAAAAATGCTATAACTATAGGCAAGTTACTAGACCCTAAAGCGGAGGGTCCTCAAAAATCTGAATCACTGCAACCTCCACAGAAACCACTCCGAGTTGCAAAGTGCAAAAAAATTGAAAATGGTACGAGTGGCTAGAGGAAGCTCTAGAGCACGCACTAACACATTTGAATAGGCCTCATTTGAATAGGCGTTAAAATTTTATTACTGGTCAGACACGTGGGTGCAAAATTGAGGGCGTTGAAAAAGTCAAGTGTCCCCTGAGTCAACCACACCCACCTAATAATATGCACGGTCAAGAGTCCCCTAAGTCAACCACACCCACCTAATAATAATACCTAATAATAATATGCATGGTCATTGACTCACTGGATAATCACTGGATTGACTCAAGGAATTAACTCAAGGAATTATCTCGCTCATTGGATTGACTCAAGCACCGACTCTTTTTATCAGATTCTAATAATAATTATTTGTGGGCAGTACTAAATGGACCCTACCTTTCCTGTGACAGAACAGTCTGTGAGGTTGTGATTACATGCATAATTATTAGCCATGTTTATATGGGGACCGTAGTTGGATTGTGATTATGTCATGGAATATATATGCTAGTTACAGACCCAAAAATCCAGATGATATATAGAAGTTCTCAATAAGTACAGTTGCATATGGCTCCTGTCTATAAGCCATTGAACTCTTGTTGGGATCCACCAACATTGCAGCAAACCTTGACATCAGCTCTTGCCAAATCCAGAACTTATCAGAACAGTGAAACTGTGAACTAAGTATGCTTGAACTATTATGTATGATGCATGGTGGCAAACTGTGTGGAAACACCAGATTGGTCAGAGGTTACATCATTGTCATAGATATTTCAATATATTATTATGTATGTATGTATGGGCTGAGAGACAGAGACTAGTTAGACTGCTCTGGGACATGGCTCTCAGTCTGTAAGTCATCTGAACTATTGAGAATACAGCCTTACAACAAGGCTGTATCAGAACAAGTCCAGGATAGAAGTGTTGACGTTTTCCTAGTAGTGAGCACTTAAAACAGGGCTGCACTGACTAAGATCATCATAATTATGAGCCTTCATTAAACTTGGGGTGTGTGGGGGGGGAGGAGAAGGAATCAAACTTTTTTTTCATGGGTGGGAAACTAGATACATAATATTATAGCATACAAAACCAGTTCCATCCACATTCCATCTATGTGATATTGACTATATTTTATAAACAATACAATAATATAAAATAAAAAGTAAAGAGAAACAGACCTATCACCTCACCTGCCAGTAGTGTGTGTGCTCACCTCACCTGCCAGTAGTCTGTGTGCTCACCTCACAATGTGTCACAAGTTTGCACATAATATTATGACCTCTAACACCAAACACGTGGCTAGACCATTTTTACACGCGAAAGGGGAGAGACCAAAAGCCTTCCGCGTTTTCCTCCCAAACGGCGCCTACAAAAGGGATCAGAATTAGCGAGAAATGGCTTTATGACATGTTTGAGAGGAAACTGGGAGGCAATCCTTGCTTCAAGCAAGAGAGCAAGTAAGCAGTTTTATGGGGTTCATCGTTGTTTTTAATGGAGTTTTAAATCACATTTATTAGCACGAGTACATAACTTCACAAACACGGCTACCTACGCGGCGATGGCTTGGCAGCCAACACTTTCAGCACACTATAAATATATTCAGGGAAGATCTTGGGCGGAAGGTGGGTATATATGTAACCTAGTAAGCATAGCAGTGCAGTGGAAAACGTGCTCGCTCGCTGCGACGGGCGTACTAAATAGGAGGAGTGGCTGCTCGCGCAATCAGAAAAAGGTCAACGGGATAGTGAGAGAGGTGAAATCGAGTTCTAGAATCAAGGGTATCTGCAGCCATTTTCCTCCTCTACAATTCTATTGTACTAAGTGTGCCCAGACGCAAACTAAAGTCATAGTATTTATACAGGTTTGTTACTTTGTTGCGCTAGGCTGCACGCAAATGCATGTTATTTGTGTATCAGCTATTTATGTAGAGTACCTGTTGTTACTACACAAGTAGCTGCACTGCATAGCTGTGTGAAACAGGTAGTTATGAAGCTTACACCACAAGTGTAGCTGTGATGCATTGCATCATCCTAGCTTAATTCAGTCTGTACAGTTCTTGGTTATATATGTTATGGCACTTTTTAATGTTACCTTGTAAGTTAAATTAGGACGAGTCTTGAATTCTGTGGCAGATTAAGTGGCATTACAGTCACTTAAATTAAAAAAGTGACACATTACATAATATAGAAAACAAAATTATTTGCAAAATGAAGACATTCTGACATGCATTACATATAATTATACACTGCAACTGAGAGTGACCTATCTCCATGGATGTACTGAGCTACTTGACTTACTACAAAGCCATGCCCTTATGTCAGCACGAGGCATAATTTCACAAGCAATTATAAATTTTTGTGTGTGTTGTAGTGTAGTTGTATTCTAATGAGGAGTGACTAAAATGGTAGCCTTCACTAGATATAATTATTCACTTGTAAAAAATAAAAATAAATAACTCTAAAGTGAACTTCCACAAGAGTTAGCTATGTGTCTGCTTAATCAACATCATATTATTACATGTTTTATGTAATCAACAAAAATAATGTTAAACATTACCTTTTATTAAAATTGTTGATTGAACTGATGTTTCAGGCTTTAAGCTTTGCCTGTTCTTCAGGGTAAAACTGAAATGGCCAACAAACTGAGTTGTTCATAAATAAGGTATATATTAACTAGCCTACCTAAACACTTCACTCATGTGTCAATGTTTAAAAAAAGACCGTGTGTTGCTGGCCAAAAACGTTGCTTCAATAATTTAAAAAAAGGTCAAATTTTTTATCAAGCTCTTCATCACCTCATAACTATCATTCTAGTATGTTCTCTTTGAATGTAGTGGATCGTCATGACTGTTATACTTTCATTATCGGTGCAAGTTTTTTTTCCTGTTCCTATGGAAATAATGATATCCCTTCCAGGTAAAGTAAGGGAGATACGTACTTGTGAACAAATAATCTACCAAAATATAAAAATCCCAGTGTGTCCTTCACAACAGTGTATCTACTTTGGCAGGAACCTAGCCTAGACAATTGTTCTATAAAATATGTAATTATTGTTGTTGGTATTGTTGCATTTGTTATTGTGGTAATAAAAAAAATAATAACAACAACAACTACAATAATAACTATAATTAAAAAATTATCACCATTATCATCACCATCATCATCATTATTGTTGTTGTTGTTGATGTTGTTGTTAGTTAATTATTACCTGATGAAATATAGTCGACTTTTTTTCTTATTTACTTATTAAATGAATTATTAAACATTTCAACCAAAACACTTAAGTCCTCATTACATGAAGAAGACTAAGGTTTGTTTGGTGAAATGTTGGTGGAGTAACCAAATGCTAGTAGCAGGTATATCCATGCAGCATTTGAAGACATGAACTAGCTAAAGTCAGAGAGACAATTGCAAACTCTATGATTATCGTCTAAGAGAAAGCCTAAAGATCTAGAATATTCTAACCAAATAGGTACAATTGTTTTAAAGTTTAAATTTGTGTTCTTTTAGTTTTCTGGTTGTTTCTAATGCACAAGCCTCTACGCTTATATGCAGTCTGATCATGCATGAATGGATATTTTACTCAAATCCAAAGGGAATTCTTCATGGAGTCAATGAGCAGCTAGTCGAGTTAAGGAGAAAAGAGTTCTCACACATTGGAATTGCTAATGTATGTACTGACACTGTCCACCCATAGCATATGTGGATGACTTGTCCATTTATGACACCTACATGTGTTAATACCCGCAAAGTTGAGTATTTTGGGAAAATACCAAATTAAAAAGTATGAGCAGATGATTGGGTAGAGTTCCATGAGCAGCACTTAAGTGATGCCAGACACTAAGAATGTTTTGGGAATCAGTCACACCAGCATTAACTCTTCTCACTGTCGGCTTTTCTTAAAAATCAAATCAATTAAACCTTTATACTAAGTCAGAAATTCACTACTAAAGTCCCTAGCAACCATATATCATGGGATAGCATTATTGTTGGTAAACATTGTGGTTATGTTTTGTGACCACGTGCTGACCACAAAATATGAATATCTTATCTTAATTAGAACTTGTTTATTTTTGCGTATAATGCAGAACCCATTACTTACAAACATTCAAACATAATTTATAATCGTTAATAAACATTGTGGTGAGGTTTTGTGCTGACTTGGTGACCTCAAAAATATGAATATCATTATTTTATGTTATTTATAATAATTATAGTTCTTTTTGCCTGTAATCAGAATCTAACATTCAACCATCATGTTATGTTGTTTTCATTGATGAAATACCAATTATTCATTATAAATACTAGCCATTTAGCTAGATAACTAATGTTCCTTGTTACCATCGGACACCACAAGGAGGTAAGATCCAACCACAGTAGCCAAAGTTTCAAATGCTCCAGCACTAGATCTGCGTTCTCCTAGATAGGCATGAATGCCATCCTCTTCTTCACTGGAAGATTCGCTAAATTGTCGCCTGTGATAAGGGCAAGAACCTCTTCAAGAGAAAGACGTTCTTGCATTTCATGAACACTTTTTGCGATAATTAACGAAATTGTTTTCCTTAGTTCCAGATATCTACGATCACGAGATTTAGTGCATAAATAGAGCTTAAAGAGGGCTATTTTATGGTATAATTTTTAGGTGTTGTTGATTTTTGCAACGCTATAGCACTCTGTGCCAAAAAGAACTTCCGATGGTTGGAGGATTAATACAACTAGTACAATGTTTAAACATCACAACCTAGCATTGTATATATACATTATTATATATACGTATATATATGTATGCATATGTATATGTACATATATATACATAAATATTATATGAATGCATATGTATATGTATATACATATATATTATATATGTATATATGTATGTATAGAGACAAAGTGGATTATTACAAACAGGCTTTGTTATCCTCCAGTCTATATATGTATATATATATACACATATGTATGTATAATTTATGTAATATGTGAATATACACTAATACAGGCAATTTGTTGTTCCTCAGTCTTTTTGAAGTGGTGACTTTCCTTCTCTTGAGTCTTTTTCCTTCAGCAACTGGAACTATAGGTGCAGTAAGCTCAATGGCTAAAGGACTCTCAAAGTATCCTGTAAAACCTAAGGGCCAGTAGCTCTTCCAAGTATGCCTGCAGGGTAAGAGTAGCTATATGCACATGTTGCTTATAAACAGCTAAACTGAGGAATACAAATTACGTGTACACAATTCATTATCCTTCTTCTCCTTCTCCTTCGTTCAGTTATTTTTTTCTACAGCCACATAGAGCAATGCTGGACAACAGTAATGCAGAAGTTAATAGCCCCAAAATGTCACTCTCCTTTCCGAGGCTTGCTAATCTATTGTAGGGAAATCTTTGTCAACATTTATGAATGCCAGCTGATTCATAAAGTGAGAAAGAGGAACATCTCTGGACCATATAAAATGTTGTTGGTATTTTTCAACAAATGGAATAACTATCAAATCACTCTGTCACACATATTTGCGCACATGATACATTCGCAACAATTTCATACCAGAAGTATTCCATTGTGTGTCCATAACTAATTTGTTTCTCGATTGCAGAAAAATCTGTAGGTGAAGAATTTTGGCTAGTTTATGGTTGTATTATAAGCATAACAATCAAACACTCAGCTCAGCTATTTGGTTTGTGGAATTCGTGCTAATTTGTGCAGTGTAACTATGTTCTATATGACTCCATTCAACCATAGCAATGAGCATGGCATGTGCTGATTTTTGTTGTGCCCATCAGGAAGAAACACATTTGAAGTCTTTATTATATTTATAATAACATGGTCAGAGAGTATAAGTTTAGCAAGGTTATGCTTTTGATGGGTTGCATTATTGTTGTTGTGTTGTTATTATTATTATTACTATTATTATATATGGGTAATAAATACAGAATAATCCCCCATTGTTATATGCGGACTATAGAATAACATTTGTATAATTATGACAGAGATCTGCTATAGATTTACTAACAATTGAGTAAATGGGGCTCATTTTTCCTTTAAAAACTACAATTATAAATGTTTGGTGGGAGAAGGGGAGGGGAAGAGGTTTGGAGTGGAGGTAGGAGCGAGGGGGATGGAAGTGAGGAAGGAGGGAGGGGTTCACAAAGACATATTATGTTAACTTGGCTTTAATCCTTTTTAAATTTAGACTGTGGATCCGTTAATCTTGCTTGGCTATTTGGCTTGGTCTTTGAGCAATGTAATTCCTACCACATGAAAAGTTAGTTTTTTTATCGCAAACAAACCTTGAACTGAACACAGACTGTAGCTAGCTATTGGTTAGCATGCATTCAGCTAAGATAATTAGAAGGGAAATTAATGCTCAGGTCCTCGGAGATGATGATTGCTAATGCGTAGATAAAATGTAGTGAAGTTGAAATGATGAATGCCACCAAAATCACCCAGGACACTGGTATATACATCTATTATGGTTTAACCTCTGTTAGCTTGTAATACTCCTTCATTATAAGAATCATTCCTTGGCATGATCGGAGCACTACATCAACCTTTATTGCCTATTGGATTGCAACAGCTGAAGTACTTTACTACTTTTGTATATGTGACTATCATTTCCTTCTTTATGTATGATGGATGTAATGATTACGATCACCATATGTCATTTTAACAAATACATTTCTTGCTAACTTTTCCCAGCTGCATCATAACCCACATGGTCAGATATAATAACTGGCCAATTGTGGATGAAGTCTGTCAATTATTTTGCCATTGCCAACCTTTTTTGCATCATTTTTAGCAATCTCTTTATAGAATCACTAGATATCTAGATAAGAAAAGTATAAAAAATTGCTCATTGCCACATAATAATACTATACACTAACCACAATTTACTATATATGCATCTTGCACATAACAAGAATGAGAGGTCAGGAAAACCACAACAGCTTGTGACCTTTTCTGGAAAGTATGTGTCCTATTGTAGAGGAAATGATGGAAGATAAGCAAGTTGCTGCCAGCATTGCTTTGTGCTCTATGGAGGTGGCTACACCTATAAACAATATACTTTCATGAACTAATTATCTGCTGGTTTCAATACAAGGAACAGAGATTGAGAGTAACTGGGTTTTTTTAAATAGTGAAGGGACGAGAAAAAACTTTTTAGAATTTATTTCATCATATGAACTTGACCTTTCCATGTGGTTTTCTAGATCACAATATACTGGGAAAGTTACTACCAGGTCATACCTCAAGTGTTCTGTGGAAAGCTAAGTGGCCAAAGGTGAGCCTGACCACAAGGTTCGTGAAGTGAGAAAACCGATCATGGGGGGGGTGGGGGGGGGGGGGGGGGGGCCCTAACAATATTATGACACAAAGAAAGCCTGTGTCTAGCAATGGTGGTGTACTTGTTAAGCATAAGTGTGCAGTGTCGTGAATACAATTTCTTTCCACATCAGTATGGAGGAAGCTAATTTTGACCATCAGTGGTGCAGAAGTGAGATTCTCCACCCCTATGCAGTGCTTGGAGCTAAAGTTGATGGGCATTTCTAATTCAAGTCCATCAAGTAGATTTCCTAATGCCTATAAGTCAGATATTTGCCATCTGCGACCTTCCAAACCAGCTCTTTTGTTTGTCCCACCATGGTTGTTGAGGTTATTGGGGCAGAAGTAAAAGAGAGAGAGAGAGGTCATGTGTTTTTGTGGTTGAGAAAAACCTCAGAAAACAAGTGTACAAAGCTGCTAAAGATATGCTAAACAAATTGCAGGGTGTGTGTGTGGGGTGGGTGTGGGAGGGGGGGGAAGTGAATCCTCCCGATTAGTATACCCTAGCTCGCTAGCCAAACACTGATTGTAGATTTTTGTGTAAGATGAGCATATACCTTGAACCATACTTGAAGTTACCAGTTGAAGCTATGTTACCTTAATTTAAAAAAAGAGCAACCTTGTTCAGAGTAAAGACCTCATTTAAGTGCTTCTATTTTTATTGGGGGATCCCTCAGACTCTGGAAAAACCTTCGAGTGTGTTGTATAAAATTATACATAAAGTTTGAGTATTCTGCATTGCAAATTCAACACCATTACCTGATAATATTTCACTAAGCTTTGACAAAGAAAGTATTCTATTTCATAGATAAACGTGCTTTCCAAATGCATTTCAAAATGAAAACCCCCAGATGGCTTCAAAAGTAAATCTCATATCTCAGCTAAACACACTGTAGCAGTTTTGTTTCTATAAAAGAGAAAAAATTAATCCACCTCTCCCCCCCCCAAATCTTTCATTCCACACATAACTAACCATCAGCAAGAGAAACTGACTTCTTATGTGCGGCATTCCACATCTACATGCACTCGACATCTCGGGAAAAATTGCAATATGCATTTCTTTAACTTCATGATTTCATGAGCCTCGCAATCTCTATTTAAATTATTCTTTCATTTCGGAATTTTGTATTTTCCTTTCCTCGTGTATTGGTTTATGATTAATCTGTCCTTATAGTATTTGACAGTATTATTCCATGCTTCCCCAGAAACATGGCTGTTCGTAGTCTGGGGCGTCTGGTGTCAACCTCCAGTTACTTCTTCCTCTGTGATTTACAAGAGAGCTTTCGGCCAAACATCAAGTATTATCCCGAGATTATTACTGTGTCTAACAAAATGGTGAGTAGAGGGTCTACTTGGGGAGTAGTGGGGTTTACTAATTTAGCACCATTCTGAGAATATAATCATTGCACACTTAATCATGACGACGGTGACAATGATCATAAAAATTCTGAAAAAGTAATATGCTAGATTGACTTGTCATCAAAGAAAGTGACTCCAAGCGTCAGCCATGCTAGCTATCCAATTGTGATAACCATGCTCTACTATAATTATTGTTGTCTTGTTGCATATTTTGTGAGCTATCATTGCCAATGCAAAATATGCAGGCGCAGGTACATTCATAAATAAAAAGGCCTACAATGCCAAGTGCCATGCCTTTTCTGGTGATTGTAACTTCTAACAACATGTACCACCACCAAAAGTAACGGATTTTCCTTGACCTATGCAAATTTCGTAAAAATGCATCCGTAAGTTTTTGTCTAAATCTGCTAACAGACGAAACAAACAAACTGGGTTGGAACAGCATTTCCTTGGTGGAGGCAATAATATTAAAATGTCTAGTTTGTGAAATGGGCATGTCATCCCTCCACTCATACACTCCAAAGCCACATCCTAATTTAGAAAACACAGCATAGGCATACGCCGAAATATTGATTGATCTTAAGTTTTAACAAAGTGTTACGGCTCTCAGTTAAATAGCTATTTGGCTTAGCTAGCTAGCTCTCTAGGCCTCAATAATTTTGGTTGGTTAACTAGCAGGTCACTTCTTTCCATATTCTACATGGCAAAAAAGTATTGTCAAAGATTGATTAGCACAAAAGGCTTCTATCCTCTGCTCATTGTGGAATATTTATTAATGCCACAGAAAATAAGCCTGAGATTTTTTCTCACCTTTAAACACAGCAGACGACACGGAATATGTCACTGAAAGGACATATTATATAATGAAACTGTACAAACATTGATAGCTGTGATAGCTAGACCCTAAAACAAAATCATGGTCATGGCTTAACAAAATCATGATGTCTGGGCTAGAATTGAATAATATATTTTGTTGCAGGTGCAAGTAGCCAATACACTTAATATCCCACTGATTGTGACTGAACATTATTCTAAAGGTGAGCATATTTTAATTAAGGTGAACATGTTCTACACATTTGTGAGCTATTTTACTGCCTAGTCCATGACAGTTGTCATGTCCATTCTACTTTTAAGAGTCTTCGTCCAAAAAAGGGAATAGCTGCTACTCTGACAAAAAATTAGATTTAAAAATATAAGATGGAAACAGGGAATTACCAATACCACAAAATTTTTGAGGAGGAGCCATTGCCTATTTACAATTAATATAATATCACTATATATAACAGCAGAGCAGTGTGTGTCACTATATATAACAGTAGAGCAGTGTGTGTCCACTATATATAACAGTAGAGCAGTGTGTGTCCACTATATATAACAGTAGAGCAGTGTGTGTCCATTATATATAACAGTAGAACAGTGAAACAGATATTGGTGTTCATTATTTAAGTTCGACTGATAAGTTTTCTCTTGCTTTTTCATTTTCTTGCTCGCATATAAATGTCATAGTTTAGCAGCTCATGTTCAAGCTCTGTGTAAGACTTGCTCTGAATATCTCTAAAACAATCCAATGCTAGCAAGTTATTCTCTTTAAAGCACACGCACATAATTATGCATATTGACCTGCTCTTTTCTAAGGCCTGTTATTTTAATTATTGTTTTAAGAGAGAGTTACCCAATAAATCAAGCTGTTGCAGCTGTTGCAGCTGCTGAATTGGCTTGGATGGCCACAATAATTATTACACATGCATAAGCATAATGATGATCTTGACCAACTTTCATGTTTAGTGAAACAAGAAACAGGTTACAGGATGCTTAAAAAGTGCTTGTTTATTCTGAGAGAATGACAACTCATAATTATAGCATTAAACTGACTATATATTTGTTGAAAATAGACACCATGAGATTGCCTAGCCATCACAGAGGCTTGGACCAGCTGTCTTGATCAGAGTGGGTCAAACTTGTTGGGTAATCATGAGTAGTAGGGGGAAAACTGGGAATTTTCCCCGATAAAGGATGAGGCTGCAGGGCAGCTGTTCTGTGCTATATCCTACCTAGGGGGCCAATACTCTGGAAACAACATTATGTCACCATTTCTGTTTGGCAGAGAAGGAAGGAAAGGAAACACACATGTGATGTGAGATGAAAACATGGCGAAAGCTCAGTGACATATATTAAAATGTGTAGAAGTGGTGAAGTGTTTCAGAATGATTATATGGAACCCCAAACTAAGCTGTAAATATTCAACTGTGGTCCAACTGAACTTCTTTGAAACATCTCTTCCATAACACTCATATTATATTTGATGAGAATTTTTTTTTTAAGACCTCGAAAATAGAAGCAGAAGAAATGTACAATGCTATGTAAAAGCACTTCAAATCCTGGAGCCTCCAGCTGATTATGCAATTAAATACCTGCTCCCCACACACACCCTCAAGATCCCCAAACCACACACCCACCCCCACAAGATCCCCAACCTCACCCCACACCCTCAAGAATCCCCACCCGACACCCCTAATTAATTTGTCTGACCCAGCTATCGGAGAATGTGGGGAATACTAGCGACACCAGTAGGAAGCCTACACAGCCAGAGGTCCAGCAGGTTGAGGTCGGGGCTTTTGAATGACCATTTGTTGCTGGTGCTGAGGGCAATAAGGCAGTTGATGAAGAGCTGGTTCAGATAAGCAATGGAGTTATTTCGAGTCTGAGGTGGGGTCCCATCCTGCTTGAACCAAACCATGTGGAGTTGGCCTGCAGTTAGGGTTGCACTCAGGTCAGTGTGGAACTGCCCTATGCCTCAAGGTAACATTCTGTATTGATGATGATGACAGTCTGGCCACCTTCTTCTAACCAGTATGGACTCAGTAGCCCATGCCATGCTCAGCCACAAAGACATCTTCCTCTCTGTGAACTCCTATGGAAGCTTAGAACCCCAGAATATGTTGTATGGTTGTTGAAGGTGCCATTGATGTGGATGTGTGCCTCATCAGAGAACAAGATGTGGTGATCCAGCCTAGGATGTGTTCCAGCTTGTTGCTAGTCCAATCACATATGACCTGCCTCTTCTGTTGGCTGTTAGTGTATGCCTCACAATATATATGATGTTGAAGAATAGCTTGAGCTCCCTGGTCATAATACGCAGCACACTTGAGGGGGAGAAAACTCTTGGGAGTGGTGGTGGTGAGACTTATTGGTGCTTGTGATGGTGAGTCGTGCACAGCAGTAGGTAAACTATAAACTTTGTGTGTATAACGGGATTATTACTTTATTAATCTCAATACAAAACTTCCTGACCATAGTGTGGTATAGTAAAGCTCTTAATTCCAGACATTTTAACAAACACAAAATTAGCAGTTACAAAGTTACATACCCTATTTGTGACACAACTCAGTGATACATTTTAGCCACTGGAGTAGGCCTGAGTACAATATGCAGGCATAATTTTTAGAATAATAGGTACCTCTGAGAATTAGCATAATGCTGAGAATAATAGGAAATATTTTAGCATAATTATTATGTGAACTTTGAGTCTACTGGCTATTTGTGTACATTCCATTAATTATCACAACCACATGATTTATGGTGTTAAATCTAACATCATGAGTCATGATACAACAGTGACTTGTCAGCATCCAATTATTAGCAAAGTCTTTAACCGGAGAATATGAGCTTATCAAAGTTCTTTCTATCACATATAGCATTGAACCAAACATGCTATATATTGGCCAGCATGCGTGATGGAGCCTCTTCAAATGGTGTTGCTCTACATATTTTTAAGATAGTTTATCCCAAATTATTGGATGTGCTTTGCTTCTCCCATACACTTAACAGGGTTAGTGAACACTTTGAAGTTCCAAACCTCCTAGAGTTTGTGAGTGCATGGATAACAATGTTCTCGCACAGTCCTGAGGCCAAGTTAGCCTGGAAACAAAAGACTGGTCGGTCAATGGCTTCCTATAGTGATACATGATGGTGGAGCAAGTGGGAGATAATCATCAGATAATGGTACATTACAGTGATATCGAGCCCTTTCTTTTGGAGAATAGTGATACAGCTCCAGCCTCAAAAAAAAAATTCTTACTTTCTTGCAGGACAAGCAAAAGTGCATACATTTTCAGTTGGAGCTTGCTATTGTGGACTGGGGTGAACACTTCATCAAAGTACCGTATTTCCTTGAAGGAGATGGACCCCTAGCATTGAAGTGCTATGAACAAATAAACACAATCTTAGCTGCAATACATTCAGCACACTGTCCCAATATTCAAGCAGTGTCTAAAAAAATTGCCAGACAGATAAACACTCTTCAGCCACAGCAGATGATTCAATATTCTCGAAATTGTGCTAAACCTACAATCGATACTTTCAGCAACAGTTGTGTGGAAGCATGCAAACACCCCTGGAAGGTTTTAAGGCTGCATGTCTTTTTCATCCACAAAAAGGACATGAAATGCAGCCAACAGCACTGGATCTTGATTCTCTTTTTGCTTCTCTAGAGATGATATTGAGGAACTGAAAAAACCACTTTATTTGACGCATGATGACATTGATGAGAACTTCTGTCCCAATAAATGGTGGAAGGAGAATGCTCAGGCACTTCCTCATTGGGTTTCAGCTTTTTCAAAAGCAGTGCTTGTACAACCTACTTCTGTAGCATCAGAATGCATTTTTTCTATTCTAAAGGCACCCTTCAATGAGCAGCAGACCAGCACACTTCAAGATTGATTACATTGAAACATCCCTTATGTTACAGTATAATAATCAGCATTAATCACTGAACTATCCTTATGTTACAACTTCAAGTTTTATAATTATCAATGCTGAACTTGCTATATCCATCTATTTTTAAATAGGCAGGCAAAAAAGAATAATGGGCACATTAGAAAGAATAATAGGCAGGGGGGAAAAGAAATTCAGCATAGAATATTAGGAAACATTTTTAGTATATTGTACTCAGGCCTAACTGTGAGTAATATTCAAGAAAATTGACATTGTGGTGTTTAACCGAGGTAAGGATTACTTGGACTCATGCAATCTATTCTAATCTTTGGCAAATAAGGCAAACCTTTCATTAATACTCCAACAAGCTCTTTGAGCATACTACCACTGCTTATGCTTGCTTTCCCCCGCTCTGCTAATTGAGTTCTTAAATTCACTCTCCCAAGGAATCCGGTCTAGAAACCCATGAGATATGTCAACATCTACCTCAGCTAGGCTCACTGGCTGAACTACATAGCTAGAGGTAGGTCTAATCAGAAAATAAATTTTAATTCTATAGTGTATGTGGCAAGAAACTCATTTGTTCTATTTTAAGGAATTACTGGTATAAGAAAGTGCAGGAGGGGCCCCTCCACCTGCCCCCTCTCTACCTCAAAATGAGATGGGGTGCTTCTTGTACCATACATGCAGCTCCTGATTTTTGGTTCACAACCAGCAATATGGAAGAAAACTTGGAATTTTGTCACCGAGCTAAACTTAAACCCTCCGGAATTTCCTATGGAAAGAAGGGAGATTTAAAGCTTTTGTTTTGCCTTCAAAAAGGGAGGAAACCATCTTTTCAGCGCGATTTGAAGGGAACGCCTTGATATAGTTTCATTCATATTTATTGTCAGCCAGGATTTGCAGTGTTCTAAGTGTTACGAAGAATTATGCTTATCTTTAGTTTTAGAATTGGCTAACTACCTTAAGGAATATTTTTATGATACTTCAAATTTAGTTCAGAGTTGATCTAAGGGTCATGGAAAAACAAAAATTTCCTGGAGGAATATGCACCTGGATCCTGCTGAGCTTGATAGGGAAAGTAAATGTCTGCTCATTATTGTCAGTCAGTTTTCCATTTGAAAACATCACCATACGCTCGTCGAAACATACATTCCAACCAATTTGCTTTGGCCCTTACATACTACATGTTTAAGGACCTTTCTCCCCAATGGCTTGTTGCCTTTGGGGGATAAAAATGGCTGGTTTTTGATTGGCACCTAAATATTTCATGTTTAACCTTCGCACTGCCAAGAGGGGTACAGGTGTACCCCAGACATATATAATAATGTCCCCTGTGTGACACAAACAAATTTAATACTATTTCTCTTTCATGTTTACGAAGTAATAAATTTTACATCTTTGACTACAATTTGTTTTTCTGTTTGACTTTTTTTCTCACTAGATATATTGAACTAAAGTCAAGTGGAGTACACCTGTATATACCCCTTTTAGCAGTCGATGGTAAAAAATTTCTTCTTTTCAAAATCATGTATTTCACTCCAACAACTATCTCTGGGCCTGAATTTATGTGCATTAGCCTCAATTTTTGTGTTGTTACTGGTTATTTGGTTATTGTAGTTACACTTTGTGTAATCAATATTGATAATAGAGCAATGAATATTCATAGTAAAACCCTAAGCATCTAACTCTGCTGGTTCCTATAAAACTAGATATATTTATTGGTCATTTGTCTTCAATCTTTTTTCAATGATGAGTGTATATTATACTGCTGAGGAGGTAGCTGCGGAGGAAGATAGTGACGAAGAAGTATGTGATACAGGAAGCCTTGGACAAATCAGTGAAGAGGAAATTGATGCTGTGGAATATGAAGAGGAGGAGGAGGAGGAAGAAGAGATTTGCATTGACTCTGATGTCTCTGATGAAGATGTTGAACATGATACAGCTGAAGTCACCTTCACTGGAACAAAATGGCATAGTACTTCACCTCACCCTGCATCATTTCGGCAACATAATGTCATTCATGTCCGTCCTGGATTGACACAGTGGATTGCTCACTATGAAGACCAACTGGACTTTTTCTTTGCACTTCTTACACCAACTATGATCAGGCATATCACTAACAAAAGGATTCCTGATGATATTCCAGAGGTAACAGAAAATCAAATAATTGGCTACATGGGAATTTTGCTTATCCTTGGAGTTACGAAAAGGCGAAACGTAGATGTTGATGAAATATGGTCTCCTAACTCCATGCACTATCAGGAATATGTAACTCTTGTTCTCACACGAAAACAGTTTCGAACCATTACCAGATACCTCACCTTTGATGATGTGGATACACGTACAGGGCAGGACTTGAAGTTTGATAAGATGCAATACATTTTCTCCCAGTTTCAAAACAACATTCGGATTGCTTTCGAACCACACAGTCATACATGCATTGACGAGACTCTGTATGCATTTCGAGGTAAATGCCAATTCCGACAATTTATGACAGCAAACCAGCCAAGTATGGTATCAAGTACTTTTGTTTATGCGATGTGGAAACATCTTACCTGTCTAATGTGCAGGTTTATTTGGGAAAAGACAGAGATCAAACACAACGAAATACAAACATTGGAATGAATGTTGTGCTTGACTTGGCAAAACCAATTGAAAAAACAAGTCGAGGAATTACAGTGGATAACTTTTTTACCTCAATTTCCCTGGCAGAAAACTTATGGGAGAAAAAGCTAACTCTAGTTGGAACACTGAAACCGAACAAACGGGCAATTCCACCCCAATTCCTAAAAAATAAAAGCCGTGAAATACATGAAAGTATGTTTTGTTTCCAGAAGGAAAAAACATTGGTTTCTTATGTGCCAAAGAAAAGTAAGGCAGTGATACTGCTATCCACAGAGCACCACAGCAAAAACATCATTTTACAGGGAGGTGGGAAGATTGAAATGAAAAACCCTGAAATTATCATGGCATATAATGTAAGGAGCTGTCGATACCTTTGACAAACTTATTGTTCAGTATTCTTGTAGACGAAACACCTGCATATGGCCTATGAATGTGTTTTTTTCCCCTTCTTGATGCTGTTTCATACAACACATTTGTGTTGTACAGAACCAAGAACCCTAATATCATGGAGAAAAACTGCAAGTGACAACGTCGGCTACACTTGGAGGCACTAGGAGAAGAACTCTGCAGAAGAGAAATTTAAGTCAGAGTCCAAAAATGGGTTGATGGCAACTTTCATGGAATTTCACAAGCAATGAGGCAGCTTGCCCAAAAGCATGGCCTTTGGAGAGTGCTGCACATCAACCAATTGTGATTCGAACTTATGGTAGATGTTACTTGTGCTCTAGGAAAAATGACAGAAAAAGTCGCAACCACTGTGGTCTGTGTACACGTTTTGTCTGCAAAGAACATTCTGTTAGTCATACAGTGTTTTGTGTTCCTTGCAAAGAAGGAATACAGTAAAGACTCAATTATCAATGATGAATTTTGCATCTTTCGTGATTTGATTTTCAATAATGTTAGCTATTTACTTTACTTAACTTTCCAGCTTTGACTAGACCAGTGTGTGTGTTCTGGTTCTATGTTGAAGGGATAAAAATGATAAATTATGATTTATAGGCCTCTTTGTGTTGATATTTGTAAAAGATCCACTGGGGTGCTGGTGTACCCCTTTGGCAGTTCGTGTTATGGAAAATCTTTAGGCAGTGCGAAGGTTAAGACCTTTCTCCACTTCACTCCTATATATTAATGATCTTTCTCCCCTGATGGCTTGTTGCCTTTGGAGGATAAAAATGGAGGAACATAAAAACTATGAGCAACTGTGTTTTTACTATGTATTATAATTATATTATTAAATATTTCTTTAGCTTTAGGCCACACTGTATCTGAGATAGACATCAAAAAAGCTAAAGGTGTGTTTGAGAAGACTTCATTCTCCATGATTGTTCCTGAAGTGGATAACATTTTGAAGGAGGAAGAAGAAACACGAAAGTCTGTGGTCATATTTGGAGTACAGGTAATCTCATTAGTGAATAATTATAGGAAGTGGGTGGGACTTATAGGGGTAGCCATTGAAAATTCAGAAGAGGGGTGTGACTCAGTGCTCCATAACTTTCACATGCTTAATATTTAATATTTCACAAAGCGCTTGTTTTGGAGGGATTGCTGTATCCAAATTGTTTCTCGGAATAATTTTCGACGTTATTGCAAACCCCTTAACCCTCTACTTCAGTCATCATTGAAAAATCGCACTTTCAATAAATAATATTTATCTACCTACTGCTTCACTTTTCTAGTTTCTAGCATTGCTTTATGCATTACTTAATGCATTGATTGCATCATAGAACCTTAGAATAATTATTGTAATTTTTTGTGCCACGCCTTAGTAAAAAGAGGAAACTATCGTACAAAATATCGTACAAAATAGCAACATTTCAATTCAATATATTTTTTCTCAATTTCATATCATTTGAAAGCTAATTCAATGCTGGTTATGATGGTATCAGAATGATACATGTGAGGCTATATAGTTGTTCTCGAGATAAATATTAAAAAGTTTGAATATTGTGCTCTAGTTATTATTTTTAAATTTAATTATAATTATACTAAATTGCAATGGATAAGGTGATATGTACTGCTATCTTTGCTGATTCAGATGATATAAAAAGTTAACCATTGAGTATAGCAACCATGTTTACAAAAACGGGACTAATTTTTACAAAATATTATTACTGAAGCATAGGGTTAATAAACCATTGGAGGGAGAAAAAATTGATTAAGTCCTCCTGCATAAACTTCGAAAATTTAGCTCCTCAAAAAAGCACTGGACAGTATATTATTGTTCTGTGTGCTCTGTGTGTTCACTTTAGACACTGAAATTGTAGCTATAAGTATCACCATACAACACGAAATTAGGGCTTAAATAACCATAACCTTCCATCTTGGAAAGCTGCACTCTACTCTCACCAGCTTGGGTCCTATAAAGAGCAATCAGCAAACTATAAACATTGCATGTATACTAATTTGGCTGGTACAATTACTTCCCATATTGAACTAGAGACCCATGCCATAGTGCAGTATAGTTCAAGCACTTAATTCCAAATATTTTTACATGCACATTTTTAACACGCTAACACATACACACAAATTCTGAGAGTTTAAATTTTGCTTCTTATGAGATTGATGTGAACATTTAAAGCATTGAGGTGTGGCATCATCAATTTCCATTATGAATGATAGAAAGGCCATAAAAGACATGTGAATTGTTTTCAGAGCATAAACTTCAAAACTTAAAAAAGAGTATAAAAATATGTAATCTTATGTTCTTATAAATTGTGCAGACACAGATATGTGTGCAGCAGACGGCCCTGGACCTGGTGGCCAAGGGCTACGATGTGCACGTGGTGGCTGATGCTGTCTCCTCACGCACGATGGTTGAGAGATTATTTTCACTAGAGGTAAGTATTTGTTTGACCGTCACATCATCTTACATATAATCATGTCGTCAAAGAAGTACTGGTGTGTAGAACAGCTACTAAAATTCGAGTTCCTATTTCTATCATTCATTCAACGGTTTCACCACACTGTAGTGTACAGGTTGGCAAATATTATCCCTCCATCCTTCCCTCCCCAGGAACCCATTGCATTTTGCTATACAGCAGATGTCCTGTAGTGATGTTTCTTCTCTTTTTCCATTCCCCTTCCCTCCTTCTCCTGTTCTTTTGTGCTTTTCTTTATTTCATTTTTTGCAATAGTGTGTAATGGCATACAATGAAATGGAAATCGTGCCCTCTGCTGTACTCCAGACTCTCCAAGCTTAAGTTTATCCAACCGCTTGCTGTTTGGTTCAAAACTGTTCTGTTTCACTTTGATTTGGTATTATTAAGCTCCTCCTCATCAAACCCAACTCATTTTTGTTATTTTATGTTTTGTTTTTGTGTAGATAATGGCCTGTTTTATTAAGCCTCAGAATAACTTATTACATGCACTTTCTTTTTAATGAGATGTCATTATTGTTGTTATTCTATTTCAGAGAATGCGTCAGTCGGGTGTGTTTGTGTCCACCAGTGAGTCGGTGATATTTGAACTGCTGGCCAACTCCAAGCACCCCAAGTTTAAAGAAATCCTGCCTCTGATCAAGAACCCTGCCCCTGACTCAGAATTACTCTCCAAACTATAAAATAATTATTCACCTTTTTTTAAGTTTCTTAGTTTCATTCTGTTTTTATTGTGGCAAGAGTGTGACAAGAGTGTAATCTCATTGATTTTTGACACCCTGAGAAATTACTGGATTTTTTATTTGATTTGATTTATTTTGTATCAAATTTAGTATTTCTCTATTGTTATAAATACATAGCTATTATATATCACCACAGTATAATAATTGTAAGAGTGACATAAAATGTTTCTGTGCCAAGAATATATACCAATAATAATAATCACTGACAAATAAATGACATAATTAAAACAACAACAAATATGAGAAATTATAGAGTATTTGGGATTAAGGGTTTATTTTCTTTATAAAATATTAGCAACCCAAAATTTGCATGGAGTTAACAACTGTTATTAAGCCCACAGAAAAAGATTAAGGGGAGAGTATATAGATCATTCTTATGATGTTATTTATAACTATTTAATTAATACTTAGTTCATTTTCAATGATTTTGGTCTAAAAAGTAGTTCATTCTGTATACTTTCCAACTATGTTACAATAGAGGTGTTGCAATGCAATAGACTAGGGCTGAAATAATATGGGCAAAATCACAAAGGTCGTTAAAAATTCTTATAACCACTCTTGTACCCCAACCATAGGTCCCCAACCATAGGTCTTTAAGACTTGCCAGCTATATACAGGCAGTCAAAATTGGGGACCTCAAAACATGCTTGCCCAAGTTTCTGTGGTTCTAGCTCCTAATGGGAAAGTGCAAGAGAGTTGAAATTAGTACCAGTGGCTAGACGAAGTATACAATGACTTTAGGCCTAAATTGTAATCAAGGGCACAAGAGGAAAATTAATTTTGGGCAAAAACAGATGCTTAATAAAAGTACTAGTTTAGCAATCAGCTTTTTGGCATTTGAAACATATCGACCTGGCTATAATTTATTAATAGTATATAGACCCAATTGCAAATGGAAGGTATAGAAATATGATCCACTAAGGTACAGCAAAATGATATCAAGGTACAGCAATACGAGGCCACCATGAATCAGGGGATAGGTAACTTACCACAGCTTCTGCATACATTGAGTGAGAACAATGAAAAACTGAAAGGGCAAATTATCTTCAAAGGATTTCACTTGCCACTGAATTTTGTTTGTCCAATCTGTCTCAACTGAAGTGCTGCAACTTCTGATTATCAACTTCTTCAGTGGAAACAAATTGCCAAGTTTTCTTACACCACATTCCAGACAGAGTATTTTCTCTGTAACTTTCATTTTCTGGTGTTGCGCACCCTCATCAATGGCACCCTCATCAATGGCACCCTCATCAATGGCACCCTCATCAATGGCACCCTCATCAATGGCACCCTCATCAATGGCACCCTCATCAATGGCACCCTCATCAATGGCACCCTCATCAATGGCACCCTCATCAATGGCACCCTCATCAATGGCACCCTCATCAATGGCGACCTCATCAATGCGCCCTCATCAATGGCACCCTCATCAATGGTGCCCTCATCAATGGCACCCTCATCAATGGCACCCTCATCAATGGCACCCTCATCAATGGCGCCCTCATCAATGGCGCCCTCATCAATGGCACACTCATCAATGGCACCCTCATCAATGGCACCCTCATCAATGGCACCCTCATCAATGGCGCCCTCATCAATGGCACCCTCATCAATGGCACCCTCATCAATGGCACTCTCATCAATGGCACCCTCATCAATGGCACCCTCATCAATGGCGCCCTCATCAATGGCGCCCTCATCAATGGCACCCTCATCAATGGCGCCCTCATCAATGGCGCCCTCATCAATGGCGCCCTCATCAAGGGCACCCTCATCAATGGCCCCCTCATCAATGGCACCCTCATCAATGGCACCCTCATCAATGGCACCCTCATCAATGGCACCCGCATCAATGGCGCTCTCATCAATGGCGCCCTCATCAATGGCGCCCTCATCAATGGCGCCCACATCAATGGAGCCCTCATCAATGGCACCCTCATCAATGGCACCCTCATCAATGGCGCCCTCATCAATGGCGCCCTCATCAATGGCGCCCTCATCAATGGCACCCTCATCAATGGCACCCTCATCAATGGCACCCTCATCAATGGCGCCCTCATCAATGGCACCCTCATCAATGGGACCCTCATCAATGGCACCCTCAACAATGGCACCCTCATCAATGGCACCCTCATCAATGGCACCCTCATCAATGGCACCCTCATCAATGGTACCCTCATCAATGGCGCCCTCATCAATGGTATCCTCATCAATGGCGCCCTCATCAATGGCGCATGCTATAGTATTTGCACTGTAGCAGTAGTATACAGGAAATTGTGGCATAATTATTGCATCAGTAATCCTGAGTAATCTGTCGTTAGAAATGAGGAGAGGGAACAGGAATTATGTCATGAGTTGTGCATAATTATGATTCTGTGTTAGTATTTATTCTTGGCTCGATTACATTGGCATATATAGCCGGCAGCATCAGCTTAGAGAAATGTCTAGAGAAGCACCTGCAAGATTTGTACACAACTCGATCAAGGAGCAGGTCCCTACCACTATTGCCGGGACAGGAACCCTCGAAGGAAGGATATATAGCACTTACTCAACGGACAGGCCATAATGCCCATTACTGTCATCCATATTCAACACAACCAATGCAGCAGCCACTGAATTCTGCACCACAGAAGGACTATGTGAATTTAATATAATACCATTTAATGTCTAAACTAATGGACCTTGTTCTAGCTGGACTTGATTAGTCATGCTGTTTAGTTTACATCAACGTCTTTGGTGCCACATTCAAAAGCCACGTCCAAAATCTGCAAGCTTCTCCCAGAGGCTATGCAACTCAAACCTGAAAGTAAAGCCGAGCAAGTGTTCATTTCTGCGAAGCAAGGTGAACTTCTTGGGCCATGTGGTATCCAGGGATGGGGTATGGGCGAACCCTAGCAAAGTTTAGAAGGTGGCCAACTGGCCAGTATCAACACCTATCAAGGAGGTCTATTGATTCCTTGGGCTGGCGAGGTATTATGGGCAGTTTATGAAAAGCTTTACTGATATAGCTTACCCTCTACACAGACTGACGGGAAAAAATGCTGTTTTCCACTTGACCAAGGAGTGTGCGACTGCTTTTTCAACCCTTCGTAAATGCCTGAAAACATATCCTGTCCTCGCCTACCCAGATTTTACAAAAGCATTCATCTAGGACACAGATGCTAGCAACATGGGTATTGGTGGAATCCTTTCTCAGCAATATCCTGATGGAGAAGAGAGTGTTACCACATATGCCAGTTTGGTCCTCAGCAAGCCCAAGCACAAGTATTGTGTAACTCATCAGGAACTCCTAGCAGCAGTCTACTTCACCCAGTATTTGTGACTCTGCCTGCATTGCAGCAATTCACATTGCGAACTGACCATCATTCACATGGTTGAAGAACTTCAAAGAACCATATGTTGTCTGGAATATCTACAACATTTCAACTTTGAGATGTTCACTGCCAGGTACGCAAGCAGTCTAATACAGATGCCCTCTCCTGCCATCTGTAGCATTGTCTGCTCCTAATACAAATGTTCGGGAGAAACAACTTCAGGATGAGCTGACGGGCCCCTTCCTCCGAGCCAAGGAAGCCAATTCAAAACCAACAGCTCAAGAAGCTCGAACCATGAGTCTCCTGGCCAGAGGATTGTTGCAGTTGGGACTCAGCTCATAATTTACCAAGGTCTTCTGCATCGGCAGTATGAAAGTCTTGATACAGACAGCATTACCTGCAGCTTGTAGTCCCGACTAGTATGAGAAAGGAAGTTCTCCGAGACTAACATGAAAAAGCTATGGGAGGCCCACTTGGGGAATGGCAAGACGTTCGGACATATGAAGGAGCGTTTCTATTGGCCAGGCTACCACAATGATGTGTGTCATCAGGATGTCCATGAGGAAGATGCCTGCCGCAAAGAATCGAGCACCCCTACAGAGAGTGAAAAATGCCTACCCAATGCTGCTCATAGCACTGGACATCCTGGGAGTGGTTCCAGAATCTCAAGTAGATAATTCCTACATCTTAACAGCGGCTGATTA
The DNA here is from genome assembly GCA_028752905.1 of Cladorhizidae sp. MBARI D1340-BT2. Classification (NCBI taxonomy): domain Eukaryota; kingdom Metazoa; phylum Porifera; class Demospongiae; order Poecilosclerida; family Cladorhizidae; species Cladorhizidae sp. MBARI D1340-BT2. Next base: position 6,001,821 of record JAQNBH010000010.1, read on the forward strand.
CTTCATGCGTTGGATGGAGGCATATCCAATCCCCAACCAGGAAGTCCATACGGTAGCCAGGAAGATCACAGATGAGTTTTCTTTTCTAATTTTTACCCGCAGAGCAGCTGCATTCTGACCAAGGCTGTCAGTTTGAATCTGATCTGATGGCAGAAGTTTGCAAACTCCTTGCTATCAACAAGTCTCGCACTACACCCTACCACCCATAGTGAGATGGCCTGGTGGAGCGATACAACAGAATTCTCCTTGGAATGCTTGCAACAGCAGCATCTGACAATCCCTTCATCATCTCCGACCACTATGCATGGCTTACAACACCAGTATCAACTCCTCTACTGAGTTCAGTCCCTTCCTCCTAATGTTTGGCCAGCAGGCACACATGCATATTGATGTTGTTTATGGCTCCCCTAACATGGAGACATCTTCACCAGAACATGTAGTTTGACCTGTGTAAATGTCTGGAATCAGCATATCATCGCGTGCGAGCATGAATGGGTCACAAGTTAGAGGCAAAAAGAGCTCTACATGGAAACCCTTTCAAAGAAGGTGACTTGGTGTAGCCAGTTCTTCCTAGGATATCCATCTTTGTCGTCGCCAACTAGTGGCGCATTTCAATTGGCATAAACTCCGCCCCCAAGATATCGTTCGTCAGGCCAGGGGTACGTCAACCATCTCCCACCCAACCATTCTCACCTACAGTCTCACCACCTGGAACTAATGCTTTCCTTCTGCCACCCGCTGATCCACCTCCTCCCCATTATCCCTGCTGCCAACATAATGCATCAGATTATTTACGGTATGGCACAAATACGGGACAGATTCTTTCACAGAGGTGAACCAGTGCAACATTGCAACTTGTATTATATTATAGTAGTATCTATAGTGTACAGCTTAATTATTGTATCAGTAATCCTGAGTAGTTTGTGGTTAGAAATAACCACAAAGAGAGGCAATATATTATGAACAGGACTTGGTCATAAGTTGTGTATATGATTGTGTTTAGTATCTATTCTTGGCTCGATTACATTATATTATTCGAGGTGGTCAACGGTGCGGTCTAATCGAGGAAACACGGTGTATATGGATTGTCTTGTTAAAAAGAAGAAGGAAACAAGTCTATATAGCTGTACCCATGTACCCATGTAGACCACTGGCAACCCTTTACCATTGTAAAATCATATTCCACTACAATATTGGTGTGCATGATATAAATGGTAAAGGATCATCTAACAGGTTGGGTACAGTCTCATTTTTAAACGGGTCATTCAATGTACATTCTGTTTCAAATATTTTTTTAGACAAAGAGAGAGAGAGTGTGTGTCTGTGTTGTTTCTGAACATGTAAGGTTAGTTATGGCTTCCATCAGTTACGGTCTCCCTTGGGCTTGGCAATGGCTTCCTAAGAGCAAACCACCACAAATCAGGCAGTAGAACTGAGCATGTGGTGTTTCTAACATAGCTACCATGAGCATTCTTGACTTACTTTTAACTGTAAAAAGTAAGGTCATATTCTATCCCAAAAGTTTGTTCACATAGGCATCAGCGCCCAAATTGAATGTCTTCAAGTGTGAAGAACAAGGTCAATTCTCAATGAACTCCCAGTTGACATAACTAAATTACAGTGACCTTCTCAATAAACTTGAATTTTATTTTTCTTGATGTTTCGACTAGATGCTGTAGCCTTCATCAGAATCAAAGGCTAGAACATCTATATAGTCAAAATGTCAAGAGAGTAAAATTCAAGTTGAATACTGAGGTCACAGTAAGAGGATTACTTGCTTGAAAACCACTTACCAAAAAAATCTAAAAGGAACCCAATGCATTGAAGCTGCCTAATATCAAGTCATCAGTTGAGAAATCCACTCCTAAGGCCAAATGAGAATATGAATCTAAGCTGGTACAAGAGTGATGCAGGGGGGGGGAAAATCAACTATCTTCAAGTATATAAGAATGATTTCTAACCAATCCACAATCCCTCCTATATACGTATATACTGTATATACTGGATTGAAGAAGTGTAACTGCTGACATGGATAATGCTGCTTTATTTAATGATTCAATCTTTACACTCAGCCCAAAATAGTCCTCATCTTAGCAACTCTGATGGTATATTGTTTCATCCCTGATAACCCATTTTGTAACAACTCTGTAACTGAAGAGAATGGACCTATTATATCTACTCTGGATGGATCCAAGGCTATTGGGCCTGGTGGAATAGGTCCAAAAATATTTCTATATTATGCTTAGCCACCATATTGACCTTTACCGACCTTTATCTACTGTGCATCTCTCAGAGCTCTATGTATAGGATAGAGTCGGTTATGCGCCTATGTAACCTCCGAGTTTGCGGTTACCCCGAGGCGAAGCCGAGGAATGTAACAGCAAACGAGTAGGTTACACTGGGCATAACCGACTCTTTTGTATAGGTGCGCATGCGCTAAACTACATGCGGTTAAAAGTGTAGGTTACGCGCCTATGTAACCTACAGTTATTAACCAATCAGATTAGCCACAGATCACGTGATGTAGTATAAATATACTTGCGCCTGGGGGGTACACATCACCTCTATTCATAAATGAAGCAATAGAGCCTCTGTCGAGAATTATCATCCAATCTCTCTGTGTGCTGCCTCTTTAATATATACATATACTGGAAATAGAAAAATCTCAGACCATATTATAATTGTTCCTGATGAAGGCTAGAGCATCTAGTCAAAATGTCGAGAGAATACAAAATCAAGTTGATTATTGAGAAGTTTAATTTATAAGTTTATAACCATCCCAGTTTGCCTTAAGGAAAGGCAATTCCATTGTCTCAGCAACTACCTCTGTTTCTTGCTGTTATATTCAACTCATAAGACAAGAAGGTTCTCATCTACTTAGATATGCGAAAAGATTTTGACAGTGTAGCTACTACCTCATGCTCAACTTCCTCACAGACTATATACAAATGTATGATATTTGTGTTAGGCTGTGGCTGTACTTTAACCCTTTATCATGCAAAAGCTGATATAGTGGCTTCACTTCATAACATGCAGGAACATTTTTAGTTAGACCTTTGCCCTCATCTACTAATGCTATATACTAAGTTATGTAAAATTGCAAATTATCTTGATCCAAATGTGTATATGTTGATTACAACATTTTTGGGGTATTGTTATTGATGGTTACTTGGTATGATAAAGACGAAAGCATGGAACTACACAAACTCAGAGCGCTGTATCTCAGCCCACGAACAAGCTACAAACACGATTTTGTGCTTCAACTGTAGCTCATGAATCACTCTACCATGTGACATTATAAAAAATGCTGAATCATGAATAGTTACTAAGCATGTAGGTGAGAGCCAATATAATGGTTGCACTTGAGAATGCAACAATTATTGTGCGTCCTGCATGATAAAAAGTTAAAGCTATCTCAACAACAGTTATAGCTCTTCTGCACTCCTTCAGTTAGTTCTTTACAGTATTTCCTCTTTTATCACCCAACCCTTCCCCCCCCCCCTCCATTGTCAGTCTACCCCCTAGAGTAAATAAAACGGGGTGAGGGCTTGATTGCATCAAAAGCATCGCTACCCACAACTTTTCAAAAAAGGAGAGTAGTAGGCATGCACTTGCATTGGAACATCTAGAAACTTCAACTCGGGATTTTATGATTATACGCAAGTTATTGAATGGGAAAAAGGAGATGATCCTTGAAGATGAATCTCAAAGTTTCCTTAACAGGTTTCTTGTTGTTATTTTTGAGCTGCCTGTCTACCATATATGGTAATGGATATATACAGGGCCGCTTGGAGACTTTTTTTGGAGCTAAAACTGGCTGAAACCACTCTTGGGTATATAGCTAAGCTACTGGTGTCATATTTAGCAGAGATATGAGCTATTTTTGTTGTTGTTGTTGGTGTGCACTAGCAGCACTATCATAAAAGGGGGCAAACTGAGACAATTAGCGTCCCCAATTATAATTCAGCAAATATACAGTGAAAAGAAACATGTAGTTACTACATTTGTTCTAAATTAGGCCACAATTTCTGGATTATTAGTTTCTCATCTTCGTATTTTGGGAACTACTCCGAATCCCTTGGCTTGAGACAGGAGGCCTCAATCTTTACCATATTTTTTGTTGTAAAACATAGCGTGATGTAGCAGTGCTTGTTTGTCAACTTGTCAACCGCATTCCCATGCCATGTATTGGATTGCAATAGCACTGCCTATGTTGTTCAAATACAAAAAACACAAATATAGCCACTAGCACTCACTCTGGCAGGATCCATTCATAAACGAGGTATTTGGTTCTGTACACAACCAGTGAATGGGAAATGATTACAGGCACTCTGGGATATAGTAGGATTTTCAAGGAGATCAGGATAGTTTTTAAGGGAGTCCACTTGTGATCACTGTACAGACTTGACTAGTCTTCATAAAGTACATCATTGGAATGCTCTTGAAACATGCTAGGAATGCTCTTGAAACATGCTATCTTCTGGTACCAAAATCCGAAGGTCAACTTGGACTTCCAACCCTGAGGAAGGTCCAGCTGGTTTTAGCCTTTCAACCCTGAGGAAGGAGGTCCAGCTTACTTTGGCCTTTCAACCCTGAGGAAGGAGGTCTAGCTATCTATGGCCTGCCAACCCTGAAGGAGGTCCAGCTTGCTTTGGCTTTCCAACCCTGAGGAAGAAGATCCAGCTTGCATGACTTTCCAACCCTGAGGAAGGAGGTCTAGCTTGCCAACCCTGAAGGAGGTGTAGCTCGCATGACCTTCCAACACCGAGGAAGAAAAGAAGATCCAGCTTGCTTTGACCTTCCAACCATGAGGAAGGTGATCCAGCTTGCTTTGGCCTTTCAACCCTGAGGAAGGAAGTCCAGCTTGCTTGACTTTCCAAGCTTGCTATGGCCTGCCAACCCTGAGGAAGGAGGTCCAGCTTGCATGACTTTCCAAGCTTGCTATGTCCTGCCAACCCTGAGGAAGGAGGCCAAAACAAGTGCTGCAAATCATCTTATTCTGTGAATCACCTAACTTTTGGTATATCTTTAGCCATGTTGATGTCAAAGTGGGAAGGGATGGAAGTGGAGGGAGGGCAAAGATAATAATTAAAAATATATATATTTAAAAATAAGGTAATACACATGTGTATGCATTTAATACAAAAAGCTTCGTTGATGCCCAAGTAGGGGGGGGGGGGGGGGGATGTAAGAAAGACACAAGGTGTCCATAGATATATGCATGCAGTGGAGCAACAGCACATGGTTTTAAATTTGAATAGCATCCATGGCAACCAAACCCAGAGAGCTTATTCATCATAGCTTAGTGAGCAATCCTGAATCAGGGGCAGAGTTCTTGATGAAAGGCTGGATCTCTTTAAACTTGGGGTGCTTGGAGTTGGCCAGCAGTTCAAATATCACCGACTCACTGGTGGACACAAACACACCCGACTGACGCAGCCTCTGAAATCAATAATAACACGATTACATTTCCCTTCTCTGCTCACAAAATAACAACAACAACAACAACAATTAACCAGCTCCTTTGGAAGATCTGGGGAAACTTGACATGCTTCTGCATGCTCTAGGATCTACAGTAAGTCCCCACCCAAGATACCACACTTTACCAAAAACACAAACACTAATGTTCAAAACGGACACTTCATTGTAGACGTATCGTCCACAACTGGTTATTTCCCCCTTCTCCAGACAAGTTTCGTGCCCAGCTAGGGGGACATACTTACTCTACGTAAACTTCAACCAGAACGGTAAAAAAGTATATACGTGACTATATATACTTCAGCATGTCACAAACACTTGCACCCTCTAAAGAAGTCTTGAATTTTGTTCCTCTGCCATTTTGCTTCATGAAGTTTTGTTGTAAACCCGTGTTCATTGCACACCTTTGTGTTCATTACACACCTTTGTGTTCATTGCACACCTTTGTGTTTTTAGTACACTGTAACTCAATAAATGGAAAGTGGCTCGAAGTGCACTTTTAGTCCTCCCTTCATGTGAGGTGAAGCGACTGGTGACTAGGGTACTGTAGGTCAGGTGACTGGGTTACTGTAGGTCAAGTGACTAGGGTACAGTAGGTCGGGTGACTAGGTTACTGTAGGTCAGGTGACTGAGTTACTGTAGGTCAGGTAACTAGGGTACTGTAGGTCGGGTGACTAGGGTACTGTAAGTCAGGTGACTGGGTTACTGTTGGTCAGGTAACTAGGGTACTGTAGGTCAGGTGACTGGGTTACTGTAGGTCAGGTGACTAGGGTACTGTAGGTCGGGTGACTAGGTTACTGTAGGTCAGGTGACTGAGTTACTGTAGGTCAGGTAACTAGGGTACTGTAGGTCGGATGACTAGGGTACTGTAGGTCAGGTGACTGGGTTACTGTAGGTCAGGTGACTAGGGTACTGTAGGTCGGGTGACTAGGTTACTGTAGGTCAGGTGACTGAGTTACTGTAGGTCAGGTAACTAGGGTACTGTAGGTCGGATGACTAGGGTACTGTAGGTCAGGTGACTGGGTTACTGTTGGTCAGGTGACTAGGGTACTGTAGGTCAGGTGACTGGGTTACTGTAGGTCAAGTGACTAGGGTACAGTAGGTCGGGTGACTAGGTTACTGTAGGTCAGGTGACTGAGTTACTGTAGGTCAGGTAACTAGGGTACTGTAGGTCGGGTGACTAGGGTACTGTAAGTCAGGTGACTGGGTTACTGTTGGTCAGGTAACTAGGGTACTGTAGGTCAGGTGACTGGGTTACTGTAGGTCAGGTGACTAGGGTACTGTAGGTCGGGTGACTAGGTTACTGTAGGTCAGGTGACTGAGTTACTGTAGGTCAGGTAACTAGGGTACTGTAGGTCAGATGACTAGGGTACTGTAGGTCAGGTGACTGGGTTACTGTTGGTCAGGTGACTAGGGTACTGTAGGTCAGGTGACTGGGTTACTGTAGGTCAGGTGACTAGGGTACTGTGGGTCGGGTGACTAGGGTACTGTAGGTCAGGTGACTGGGTTACTGTAGGTCAGGTGACTAGGGTACTGTGGGTCGGGTGACTAGGTCAGGTGACTGGGTTACTGTAGGTCAGGTGACTAGAGTACTGTGGGTCGGGTGACTAGGGTACTGTGGGTCAGGTGACTGGGTTACTATAGGTCAGGTGACTACTCTTGTCTTCCTTTAGAATAGTGGTATAGGGCGGAATAAGAGTATAGGGTGGAAAATTCCTAAAAATCGAATAAGAGTATAGACCCGAATAAGAGTATAGGGTGTTTACTTCTCCTTTGGCCTTGTATAAATCATAGAAAATGCTCAGAAAGACAGAGAAAACCATGAAAAATGATATCAAGCTATTATTAGATCATTGCATCACAAGATTTTTGCTGGAGTTTATCATTATTTGTGAGGTCCCTTGTGGTTCTGGAGGCACGAGCACAATTTAAAAGTTCAATGGCAACCCTACATGTTTTTATATTTAGTATAATTTTTTTGGTATTATCTTATAAGATTTAACATACATATTCATAAACAAGTTATCTGTTATTCATTTCCACCCTATACAGAATGGCTTGTCTGAAGCCTGAGGGTTGATCAAGAGATGTTTTTACTACAGATATCTGTATTCAAGGGAAGTCGGCAATATCGGAAAAATCATAGTATAACCTGGAGCCTTTTATGATGGATCTTGGTTCAGCAAGCTTCGACACAAAGTCTTCTTCTAGTCCCATTCAGTTGGCAGACTTGCCTCATTCTCTTCAAACTCCTCCTTGTACTTCAAGCACAGATTTTCTAACTTTTCCTTTTCTTCAATGGAGTGCCCATTTTCTTGGAAAATGGATGGCTCAGTATTCACACACCACTGTTTATCAAAGAACTGAAACTTAACCTTTACCAAATTATTTTGACCTGGCTGCTGCCTGCCACATGTGAGCCCTGTCACATGTGAGCCTTGTTTTGTTTCACCCAGGCTGCATCTCACAGCTGGAAATCTTTTCAACAATTGTAAAATGCAATTAGCTAGAGCAAAGGCTGCAACCTCAATGATGATTTTCATTAGTTATCTAGTCAAGATCTACAAATGGTGAAAATCAATAGGGTATAGACCTGGGAAAAAGGGAAAAACCCAATAAATTAATAGCCTTACATGTACAGTACATGTACAGCTATTCTCAGGAAGGTTAGAGTAGGGTAGGTAAGTCAGGTGACCGGTCCGGGTGACTAGGGTAGTAGGTCAGGTGACTGGGTTACTGTAGGTCAGGTGACTGGGATACTGTACGTCAGGTGACTGGGTTGTAGGTCAGGTGACTAGGGTACTGATGCAAAATGGTTAAATCTAATGCAAAGTACATGTATATTTATTTTCTGGAAATAAGCATCATCTGGTACTAAAGCCAAAAGGAAAACAAGTTATGGACTACTTTAAGGACATCAAATATATACTTTAAGGTTTCTCTTTAGATCATGTTTTTATTGCCAATATTTCAACCCAAATATTTTGATCTTCATCTGAAGGTTGGCAGTAAAACATAAATGCTGATTGAAAGAGAAACATTAACCTATTAAACGTCATCAGCGCCATATGGCGCAAGCTCAAACATGACTGGCAAATCAAAGCATTTGTATTGGGCACCCATTCTACGTATGCCCGTGGCCATTCGACTACTCGATTGATTTAAAACAGTAATAAAACTTTACTTCCGATTAGACGGGGCGTGGGATGAAAATTAAAAAGGGTTTTTTATATTTTAGGGCCGATGATCGCAACTGCCTATGTGAACGTCTCTTCCTGCTGTTTCTGGAAGTCCTTCTTCGGTGGAAAGCTGCACAGGCACCTTTGCTTACCAGGAACCATTCTGAATTCCTTCGCTTTTGAGCAAGGAGGCACTTCTGGATGGATTTCAGTTGGTATAAGTTTCGTTGTCGACACATAGCGACGTAGCTTTTGTTTGCTCACTTCAACAGAGCAGATTCTCACACCAAACTTCAGCTGATTGAATTTCCATACAAACAGTTGACATTAATTTTAAGTTATGGCCATTACAATATACTTCATGAATAATTCATGATAAATGATGTCATACTCTGAAGGAGGACCAATCCTTAAAGTTTTCGTTTCTTCACTAGTGTACATGTACTGACTAGCCCTAGCCCTAGCCCTAGCCGACTGTATTTGAAGTGTATAACTTGGTCAATCTCTTTCTTATAAATAATCTTTTTTAATAACAATAAAAATAAAAATAACAACAGCAACAACTAATAATAATATAATTATAACAACAACAATAACAACACAACAACAATAATGAATGATATAATTATAATAACAATTTTTTAAAAACATTAAAAAAAACAAAAAAACATGGTTAGGGTGTAAAGTGGTTAATTGATTTCAACACCTCTATGCATATAGAACGAGTTATCTAAAACACCTCTATGCATATAGAACGAGTTATCTAGAAGCATAACTTGAACTTATTACCTTATCCTTGTTATGATTCCTGCATTTCCTGAGTAGGCATTTAGCAAGCTCACTGTGTCTTGTAATTGCGAATGCATTTCTCCAGGGGGCACCTGGAACTGCATTGAGTGTAGCTGAGTTTGGTTGTCTTGACTGGCACTGTCTTTACAACTGACATGACTTACAGTAGCGGCCAAAAAAAACTTTACGTACCGTTGCGTTGGGTAAACGTTCAACGCTTCTACGTTTCTTAAGAAACGCTCAAGCAACGCTCAAGGAACGCACAGATAACGCTCAAGCAACGTATTGCGAACGCAACGCACGAAACCGTTATTTAATTACCCGAAACGCGCAATCAACATTCGGTATCCTACACCACGTGTTCGATAGAGCGCGTAAAGTCAAGTCAGTCGGCCTACTGTTGATTACTGTTCTGTTTTGTTGCAGCTTCTACTTTTGATTTGTCCTGGGAATGGCTCACAGAAGAACTCTCGCTGCTACCTTCGCTCTGAGCAGTAAGTGTAACACTAGGTAGAACTCCAATGGCTTGAACCTCTAGCGCCTATCTGTGGTAGTGACCCAGCCTTTACACTTCAGTCTAGTTGTTAGTGTTACATACAGTATTTAAAACGAAACCCCCCAAAATAAAAGCTAGAACAGTGGATCCAGTAATGATAATTATGCTGACTATTGTTTGGTCTTCTGGCAGAATGAAAGTTCTGGGTGGCTGTACCAAGCAGCAATGTTTTAGGGTGCTCCTCAATGGGAGTGGGAGGCCAAGGCAGTGAGGGTGATATATAATGGCAAGATTTCAGCTATTGTTAAGTTTTAAATCAAATGCTTTAAATCAAGTTCATGTGTGATTTACTATTTTGAAATGCAGTTACCAGGCAGCCATGGAGGAAGAATTCAAGCGTCATGGAAGACGAGGATTACAGTTCTTCACTCTACATCTGTGGTGGCGGGGTCAGGACTGGACTTGTTCAATAACTATATAGTTGTTGTTGAAATCATCATTATTTTATATCTTCTTTATTGATAATTTAATAAGAAAATTTAACACCTCTAACTACCCAACACACGAAAGTTTTGCCAACTTGATATCAAGAAGCATTGCTTGGCAAGTGATTTCCAAATAATCCCCCCCGGCCTAACCCTCCAGGTGTCTGTTCTACTTCTGACATCTACAGTTAATCAAAATTGTGTTAAGCTGTCCACCAATTCAGCTTTGGACTTGGGCTTCACTTCTCTCCTGATGTACTCGTGTCACAGGTCTTCAATGGGGTTGGCATTGAAACTCAGGAGGCACCCTCCATCAATTTATATCAAACTCCTTAGCCAGCCTGGATGTGCGTTTGGGGTCAGTGTCCTGCATGCGGTGATGGGAGCAAACATCCTTTACAAAGGGTAAAAAGGGTCTAGTGAAGAATTTGAACAAAAAGTGGCTCTCATAATACTGGCCCACACATTTACCTTCACCAAATGTTTCACGCTATAATCAAATAAACAGAGGTTTAAAACACCTGAGTATAAATCTACACCTTATTACACACAACCATAATACAACATGAATCATATCTTGGCTTGTTCTTTCGTGCCTGCCTTATACAACAACAAAAAGCCTATGTGTTTCCAATTGAACTGTGCACTCGTCTGTCCTCTTCAAGGTTCTGTATCTCGCTCCAATCTCTTGACCTAGGACAGGGATAAATGATACTGCTATTGATCATGTTATTACACGAGTCACTATACCAATTCACCAGTGTTCTATATCAATATCTTGCCCTAGATTTAAGCCATAACATCTACAAAGTCCCTAAACTATATATAATATATATATATTTTTTAATCCAATGGCAATCGGCACATTGGCTCTAACCAAAATACCATCAAGACCCAGGCCTAGATTATCATTAGCCACTAGCAACCAACATAGCTTCAGTGTGACACAGAAAGCTTCTACACTAGATATTACTTTCACATAGTTCCATCCCAAAACTAGTTCAACACAAACTTTATTGGCTTCTCTTATCAGTTGGCATTACCACTGACTCAAAATATCAACACACTCAATGTCCTGCAAAGCAAGACTGGGTTCCCTTCGCTGTGAATGAGAACTGCAGTTGGTATGCTGTCTTCTCATCATATTCCAAGCATCTTTTCGACCACGAGTTTTGGGCCAGCAATAAAAAACTCCGCTCCATGGCTGTGAGGCGATACCAGTCTCGCAGTGCTTGACAAAACTGGACGCTTTGCCTTGTTGCTGTCAGGCCCTCCTTCAAAATACAGACGATAGCTGCAGCCTTGAATCCTCTAGATCCTAAAGAATAAAATTCTATTAAGAAGGCATCTTGATTCTGAAAGAATAACCGCTAGAGCAACGACAGTTAGCCTTTCTCCCGCCTTCGCCGATCTGGCATGCGCTGGAGAAATTCAATTTTACAACGCTCAATTAACGATCCCTAAACGTTTTTGGCCAACGTTTAGCGAACGTATGGCAAACGTTTGGCGAACGTTCGGCGAACGTATGCCTAACGGTACAGCAACGCTGCGACTCAAACGTACCACAAACGTCCAACGCAAACGGTACGTAAAGTTTTTTTTGGCCTCTACTGTAACTCACTATATTTAATACAGTTTGATGCTTTACTTTTTAAACCTGCAGAAATGGTCGTCAAGTCCTCCCTTAAGGCTGGCTCACAATACCTTTTTTCTGATGCGTCGCGTCCTCAAGCGTTCTAAAAAAAAAAGCGTTCTACCATGTCCTCGTGGTTCACAATGTTGTTCCAAGACACGCAAACGAAATTCCGACCTTTGACATCGTTATTAAAGATGGCAAATACTCGAATACTTGGGAATCCAAATTCGACGACAGCTCTGAGAGCGATGATGACTTCGAGGAGCACATCCATTGCTTAGAAACTCCGCTTAGTGTAGCTTTCTAAATAATACGCAGGTTGACAAAATCACATGCGATGAAGAAGCAATCTGATTGGCTGGACGGATGAGGAGATTCACACCTGGACGCAAAAATAGAACTCGAGTCTATCCGAACGTCACATCACGTCCTAAAGCTAGAACGCGACGTGACATGCATGGTTCACGCGCTGCTTTAGGACGCGACACAATGTTCGTGGTTAGCGTCGTGTTGTGAACCAGCCTTTAAGCATGTCAGTTCCCCCCTCACCCCACCCCCGCCAAATTTCACAAAGCCTTGTCCACCACCTCCCCCTCACCCTTATATAAAATCCTAAAAGAAACACTGCAAAGATACACACACTTACTTCCAGAGCAAACATTCTGTCCACCATCGTGCGTGAGGAGACAGCATCGGCCACCACGTGCACATCGTAGCCCTTGGCCACCAGGTCCAGGGCTGTCTGCTGTATACACACCTGAGTCTACGTGCACACAGCGAGGGAGAGCAGCAACCAAAACATAGACACACAGGTGCGATACATTCACGGGTGAAATATTCGTAGAAAAGCAAGAAATTATTAATAATAAACTTCTGCCCGACAGTGACCTACATATGAACTTTGCGGTAATCCACACCCTTTATAGTGTCGAAGTAATACGTTACCTATTGTCTAGGTAAGGTGTGCATTACCATTTGAACAGAGTGTGGCCACCACATTTACCCAGACTGCTTGGACTGCTTGTGGTGGGGAACAGCTGCAATGTCAGTGAGTGCATCACTGAATTTGAGATGCATTTCAGTGCGAAGGAAAACCTTAGTCAATGTAGGGGGAACCCTGTGTCAGTGTAGGGGGGACCTTGTGTCAATGTAGGGGGAACCCTGTGTCAGTGTAGGGGGGACCTTGTGTCAGTGTAGGGGGAACCTTGTGTCAGTGTAGGGGGGACCTTGTGTCAATGTAGGGGGAACCCTGTGTCAGTGTAGGGGGGACCTTGTGTCAGTGTAGGGGGAACCTTGTGTCAGTGTAGGGGGAACCTTGTGTCAGTGTAGGGGGGACCTTGTGTCAGTGTAGGGGGCTTGTGTCAGTGTAGGGGGAACCCTGTGTCAGTGTAGGGGGGACCTTGTGTCAGTGTAGGGGGAACCTTGTGTCAGTGTAGGGGGGACCTTGTGTCAATGTAGGGGGAACCTTGTGTCAGTGTAGGGGGAACCCTGTGTCAGTGTAGGGGGAACCTTGTGTCAGTGTAGGGGGAACCTTGTGTCAGTGTAGGGGGAACCTTGTGTCAGTGTAGGGGGAACCTAGTGTCAGTGTAGGGGGAACCTTGTGTCAGTGTAGGGGGAACCCTGTGTCAGTGTAGGGGGGACCTTGTGTCAGTGTAGGGGGAACCTTGTGTCAGTGTAGGGGGAACCTTGTGTCAGTGTAGGGGGAACCCTGTGTCAGTGTAGGGGGAACCTTGTGTCAGTGTAGGGGGAACCTTGTGTCAGTGTAGGGGGAACCTTGTGTCAGTCTAGGGGGAACCTTGTGTCAGTGTAGGGGGAACCCTGTGTCAGTGTAGGGGGAACCTTGTGTCAGTGTAGGGGGAACCTTGTGTCAGTGTAGGGGGAACCTTGTGTCAGTGTAGGGGGAACCCTGTGTCAGTGTAGGGGGCTTGTGTCAGTGTAGGGGGAACCTTGTGTCAGTGTAGGGGGAACCTTGTGTCAGTGTAGGGGGAACCTTGTGTCAGTGTAGGGGGAACCTTGTGTCAGTGTAGGGGGAACCCTGTGTCAGTGTAGGGGGGGGGGGGGGGCCCTGTGTCAGTGTAGGGGGAACCCTGTGTCAGTGTAGGGGGAACCCTGTGTCAGTGTAGGGGGAACCTTGTGTCAGTGTAGGGGGAACCTTGTGTCAGTGTAGGGGGAACCTTGTGTCAGTGTAGGGGGAACCTTGCGTCAGTGTAGGGGGCTTGTGTCAGTGTAGGGGGAACCTTGTGTCAGTGTAGGGGGAACCTAGTCAGTGTAGGGGGAACCTTGTGTCAGTGTAAGGGGAACCCTGTGTCAGTGTAGGGGAAACCCCGTGTCAGTCTAGGGGGAACCTTGTGTCAGTGTAGGGGGAACCCTGTGTCAGTGTAGGGGGAACCCTGTGTCAGTGTAGGGGGAACCCTGTGTCAGTGTAGGGGGAACCTTGTGTCAGTGTAGGGGGAACATTGTGTCAGTGTAGGGGGAACCTTGTGTCAGTGTAGGGGGAACCTTGTGTCAGTGTAGGGGAACCTTGTGTCAGTGTAGGGGGAACCCTGTGTCAGTGTAGGGGGCTTGTGTCAGTGTAGGGGGCTTGTGTCAGTGTAGGGGGAACCTTGTGTCAGTGTAGGGGAACCTTGTGTCAGTGTAGGGGGAACCTTGTGTCAGTGTAGGGGGAACCTTGTGTCAGTGTAGGGGGAACCTTGTGTCAGTGTAGGGGGAACCTTGTGT